>JAIUCV010000011.1:32741014-33973545 GCA_026724425.1 Erythrophleum ivorense
TTGCTACATCCTCAAGCCAAATCTGATCTAAGAGAGCCTGGAACTTTGCTCTGATACCAGTAAATGTAACACCATAATTAAATAGCTCATCTCATACCATTACTAGGTTCCATTACATAAAGCACATGAGGTCTCAAGGAAAAAGGCATTAAAATATTCAAGTTTCTTTGCGTTGCATAGGGGATAAAATTTGCATTCAGTGTCTAATGGGCCATGTGAGCTCATGTATCACAATTTCATATTTAATTACATAGATACAACTCATATCCATCACAAAAAATAGCCTAGAGCTCGTGCAAGGCAAGGGAATGCATAAAATTCATAGTTTCTATTTCGGCCAGAATTTCCCCACTTCTATCACAAATTTTGAAAATTGATAACTAATTCTAGAAAAATATAAATCATACAATCTTTGTTATTATGGAAAGCTACACATGTCTAATTTATGCTAAAAATATGTCCAGTCCATAAGGCATAACATAGAAGACGTTTGACATTCAAAAATGTGCCAAGGTCAGACTGGCTACTAGTACTAATACAAGTTTCTGCTACAAAATTCAAAAATGTCCAATTAATTTCACATAAATCCAATCCATGCAAATGATACCAATCTAGAAAGATATAGATGTTAGCTAGTGGAAAAAAAATAACTCCAAACTAGTCTAGGCACATTCAGATCTCGAAAACCAATCAAATAATACCTGAGGTCTTTTTGAACACCTAATACTGGACAGAAATATCAAAAATTCATATCTGTCTCTCTAGATATCCAAATAAGGTGATTCTAACTGGCATAAGTTACTGGGAATGTCTAGTTTCTTCCTATAAAATTTTGTGGCAATTGGACATCATTTGCCCCTTGAGTAATAGAATTCATTTTTGGACCAGTGTGAATAGTACCATGAACCAAAATCAAAATTTTTTCCAACTTTGAAAATTCACCAAATATTTCATATACCTCCAAAAATTCTGCTCTTTAACTTCCCAAAAATCTCTCAATAAGCTCTAAATGCATGCAAAATCTCAGAGCAAGAAGAGCTCATTTAGATAAAAAAATGGTATAGGTTTCCAATATGGTCACTTTTAGTCCATAATAGATCGCAAATGTGTCCAAATGGCTTCCCTTGATGTTTGGCACCTCTTTAGCAAGTTTAAAAGTATGAATATGACTTGCATAAACTACCCAAATTGTCTCAAACCTCATGGATCTCAATTTGGCCATTTCAATTCTATTTATACATGCATTTCTATAATATAAATTTGCCATTACATGCTCAATTTGCATTCTAATATTCATATCACATAATGTCTCATTTATACACAATATATTAACATAATTACATATGCTCAAGAGGTCATAGGTCATATACAATAATAGATTATATCAATTGCTATTCATGAGGCCTTAAGGTAACCAAATCTATGCACTTTAATGTCAAAGTTTCATCTCTCAAATAGTTGGCTCCTATTTCCTTGTTTTCTTAGTCCATCTAGCATGTTAGAACATTGAAGAGGAGAGAATGAGATTAAAAGAATCCCAATAGGTCATCTCCCTTTCAATGACACATAAAAGTATGCAAAACCATGTCTTACAAATGCATGCATGGGCATATTACATATCATGGACATTCAAGAAGCAATCTTAGCATGTGAAGAAGTCATACAAAGCATCCATAGGCTTGCTAAGTAAGTGGATTAGCCTCACCCATTGACTTGTGGATTTTGGACTTGTCTCACCCATTCTTTAATAGGTTTTTGGACTCCACCTTACTCTTTGGAGTCAACTTCACTTTTGGAAGACTCTTTACTTTGTTTCAACCAATTCTAAGGGTTCTTGGCTTATCCTCACCATGACTAAGGGTTCTTGGCCTCACCACACTCAACTAAACCCAAGCAAGCATCATAACATCATTTAGAAACATAATGTATCATCATGGTACCATGGCATATGAAATCATACTATAATACTTTTCATGTCTTAAAACACACATACACACATTCAAAGACAAGCCAAGCATACCCTCATGCATGAGAGAAGGAGGAGTGAGCTACCTTTGTCACATTTGCATACTTTCTTCCTTAAACTTAGTTCCTCTCCCATGGCCACACACTCACAAGGAGGTGGAGATTATTTCTCTTAGCCTAAACACATCATATGGAAGCCAATTATATTCTTGAATCAAATACTAAGGCCACACAATCACTAGAAAAGCTAGGTGACTCATAAAGCTCTTTTATGGTTCTATAATGCACTTAATGAAGCAACCCTTGGAAAACATTATTTTGGCTCCATTCTCTCCATCTATTTATGATTCTTGACTCCATTTAAACCTCTTGGAGTCATCACATAATCAATTCTACGAGCCTAACTAGGTGTTGCTTCTTTAACCTATATTATGGAACATAAGGCATCAATTCATTCTCTAGGCTTACTAAATTTTTTCCAAGGTTTTCCTTCATTTTCATTCATCATATATGACTCAAAGCTCAGCTTGAAAAAATTTAAAACTCTCTCTAGGTGTCTCAACCCCCTTTGGCTGAGACATGCACCCTTTAGCCTCCATGGATGTTTGCTTTGTTTTTTTGATGGAGGATGCATATGGGGAGACTTATAGGGATCTTAGGAACTCATTTAAACATTCATTTAGGCCTAGGGATAATTATATCAAATCATATTTTTAAGGGAACCCATAAAACCCTAGGTTTACCACCTTGAAAATCAATGGCTTTTTCTTGAATTTCTTTGCATATTCTTACTCTCCTCCCTTAAATTCTTAGAATTCACCTTTGGTTCTACCCAAAATTCAAGACCTCTTGCATCTACATACATGGGGCGAAATAGAGAGAAGAAGGGGGAGGAAGTAGCTACCATGGGATGGAAGATTTACCTTGTTTTTCCTTGTTTCCTTACTTGATTCTCATTTTCCTTGGCCTCCTCTCTTCAAATCCGAATTTTCCCCTCTTGGTCTGACTTCAAATCAGCACTAAAAACTTCAATAAAACCATGGAAAGAAAGAGGAGAAGGAGGAGAAGAAGTTTGGTGAAAGAAAGTGCTTGAAAAATCAAGATTTTCATACCTTTCTTGCCTTGCTTTTCCCCTTCTTCTTTCCTCTTCTTGTATGCCTCATCCTTAGGGTTTTTCTCTGGTTTAGGGCAAAAACAAGTGTGGCTAAATGAAGTGAGAAGGTGGGGCACCTAATATATATAGGGAAGTTCAATGAAGACTTTTCAAAAATTTCTATTTTGCCTTTTGTTTTTGGCATTTTCGTTTCTAACTTGTTTTAACTCCTTTTTGAGAATCTTCTTTTCCATTACAAAATTTAGGATCCCAATTTAATAAAATGCTTTTGGAATCACTCAAATCAGAGCTAAAACCTTCCCGAATGAATCCGTCAAAATTCAAGCACATCGACATTGGAAAACGTCCACCAGAAGGGTTTTTGTTGTCCTAGGGCTTCCCATGATTTTTAGCGCCCTTGAGAATCCTGGAGAACTCAAAATTTTCATTTAAAAAGTCCTCTTGTGTGAATTCTGAAATTTGCTTAAAATTACAAAGATGCCCTTATGTTTCGTCACCCTTTCATTTAAATTCGTTTCTTCATTCTAGCTCTGTTTTTCTTTTTGTTTGAGCTTAAGATTCTAATTTTTAGGAGTCTATAATGCTTCCCAAATTTTTTGGGATCTTAACTAAGTCATTTCGGGGGACTTGCTTTTGTATCTAGCAAATTTCGTTTATTTACGGAGAAACTGTACGTTACATTTCTCATATTTTCTCTCATTTTCAGAGAATCAGATATTACACCTAACATATGTCTTCCTTTCTAGTCCTAATTAAATCCCTTGGTTCCCAATTAACTTGGGTTAGTTCCCTAATGCTTTCCTTAATGTTCTTTGTCAACTAGTTTAGTTATGTTACCAATTACAAAAAATTTAGAATGTGACAATAGCTTAACTAGAACGTCTATATGTCTATATGAATGGTGTGCTAAAGACCTTAGTTACAAATTGCTGTCATAATATGATGTTGTGTTAATATGTATGTTGGCAATCAATTATCCTAAATTCCCCCTAAACCTTTGATTAGTGTGAGTAGAACTTAAGGTATTTGGGAGCCATGAGGCATAAAGAAATCATGAATGATGGTTAAAGAGGCCCTACAACTCACTTAGAGTGATGGTTTTATGGTTGGGAAGCCTCAAAATGAGAGTATAGGACTAGAAGGGATGGAAGCCATAGTTAAAGCTACTTAAGTCGAGGATAAGGGACTTCTAGAAGATAGGAGTGCCATAACGCGAGACCAGAAATTCACCTTGGGAGGGTAACAAAACCTAACTTTGCTGTGGCATGAATGGGACTTGCCGCGATGAGAATCGAGGAGAGTGTTCCAATAGCTCACCTCACCACAATGAGGATCATGGAAAATTAAATAATAGGTTCCAAAGGGTAATCTCATCGCAGCGCAGAATGCCTGAGTTGCAATGCAAAATGTGTATTTTTGGTCTTGAGCTCTATTAACCACTTACATCATGATGTGGACATATCGAGTCATGATGCAAGTTCCCAAACTTGGTTTTTAAGTCCTAGTAACCAACCTAGCCACAACGAAGAAGGTTTAAGTCACGGCCTAAGACCCCTAAACTCCTATTTTTGCTTAGAAACCTTGGTTTTCACTATAGGTATATTACGTAGTGGCTTGGAAACCATAATGAGAGGATTTTATGATTATGGAGTTAGTGGTAACTTGAATCAAAAGTCTTAATTGATAATTGGAATTACTTGTGGGCTCAAATAGTTTTGGTTGTTTAGTTAATAACCCTAGATAATGTCAAGGTTCAAATTTCCTCACTTCTTTCTAACTCAATTAATTGAAATGACTTTAGGCCTTGATTTACGATTATTAATTGCGCAATTAAGCTTAATCACTATAATTAGTAGTTAGGGTCGTTACAAAACTTTCCTCTTGAAAGGTTTTTAAATAAGGTATGTTTCATGCTGAAAAAAATAGCTTCTCCTTGTCTTCCCTCTTTCCTCTATGTTCGGCCAAGTGAGGTCCCATATGGAAGGAGAATGTTTTGCATAGAAACAAGGTTGAACTAGGGGTTTTAAGGTGTGAGGAATAAGATTATACAATTAGAATGCAAAGAAAAGTTTTAGAATTTAAGATATGAAAATTAAGGTTTTAATTGCACCTTAGGAGTTTTGGCCTCATTGAAAAGTATTTTGAGCCATATGAATTCATGACTAAGTTGTAGTGAAACCAAGGAATGAATGAATGCATTAAATTCCTAAAGAAAAGAAACAAAACTCCATGTTGCTTCTTCTTGAGGGATGTCTCGGCCAAGAAGGAAATAAGGTACTTAGGGAGTGTTTCTTTGAGTTCTAATGAATTTAGAAACTTAGGTATGATGAATAAATAATTATGGAAGCATTGGAATGAATTTAGAAGTCCTAGAATGAAATTTGAAATTTTAAGGCCTAAATGAGGTTAATGAAACAAGTTGGTTCTAAACCCCTTTAAACAAGCATGTAATAATTCAAATGAGTTTTTTGGGAGTTATAAGACTTATAGCAAACAAGAGTTTCGGGTTTGGAAAGCAAAAATAAATTGTAACTACATATGTATCATGTAATACTATAATTTTTTAGCTTATCTCATGCTTTCAAATAACTCATTTACAAGAATCATGTAAATGTTCAAAGAAAAAGACATTAAAATAATGCATTATTTAGCATTACGTCGCGTATAAAAATTTCGTTTGGTATCACGTGGACCATGTGAGCACATGTATCATATTCCCATATTTAATTGCATGGATACACTCATTTCCATCACCAAAATTGACCTAGAGCTTGTGTATGGCAAGAGGAAGCATAAAATTCATATATGCATTTTCGGACAAAATTTCCTCACTTCTGTCACAAACTTTGGAAACTCATAACTAATTTTAGAAAACTTGAAATCATGAACTCTTGGCCATTCTGGAATGCTACACATGTCTAATGTATGCTAAAAATGCATCCAGACCATGAAACACAACACAGAGGACGTTTGATATTTGAAAATGTCCAGAGGTCTGGCTATCTACTAGTACTGTCATGGGTTTCTACAGTAAACTTCAAAAATATCCAATTAATTCCAAAAAATCTAATCCATGAAAATGATACCAATATGGAAAGATGTGGATGTTAGCTAGAGGGAAAAAATAACTCCATACCAGTTCAGACATGCCTAGACCTCGAAACCTAATCAAACAATACTTGAGGTCAGCTTGAGCACCTGATAATGGGTAGGCTTTTTAAAAATTCATATCTCCCTCTCTATACATCTAAACGAGGTGCTTCTAGTTGTCACAAGTCACTAGAAATGTCTAATTTCTCCATACAAAATTTTGTGGCAATTGAATATCATTTGCTCCATGAGTGACAGAATTTAATTTTGGACCAATGCTATAGTACCAATGACCAAAACTAGAAAAATTCTCAATTTCAACAATTTACCAAATATTCCACAGACCTTCAAAAATTACCAAATTTAGCTTCCCAAAAAGGTCTCAATAAGTTCTAGATTCATACAAAATTTTAGACCAAGAAGAGCTTATTTGGATAAAAAGTGTTATAGCCTCATGAAATGGTCATTTTTGCTCCCTATCAAGAGTCACTTTGGTCCAAATGGCCTCCTTTTGAGTTTGGCACCTCTTAGGTAAGTTTAAAAGCATAATTATGACTTATGGGAGCTGCCCAAGTGGTCCCAAATCCCACACATCTCACTTTGGCCATTCAACATCCATTAATACTCTAAACACACATACCATTCAAGGGTCCAAATATATAATCTCATTGATTTAATGCTACATAAAGTTTACATAGAGTCTATACATCATATTACATGTGCTCAAGGTCTTACATTACCAAAAATAATATGTACAAAGCTTCTTTAACATTCCATCACAAGTTAGACTACAAAATGAACAAGGTGTAGCCATTTAATGTTCTTGGCTTGCATTTCCTTAGTTTTGAATGCCACCTAGACATTTCAAGAGTGAGGGGGGAAAAGGAATGAGATTCTGAAAATCTCAATAGCTCACACACCCATTCACACTTATATTCAAAGCATACATACATCAAAATCTCAAGTGTGCAAACATAAAGTGTATAATACTATATTTCCATGCCACATTTCCACATCAAGCCATTTTCATGCTCTAGGTATTTTTGGTTTTGCCTCACCCCATTCCTAGGATTTTTGGATTTGCCTCACTCTTGGTCTAGGGAATTTTGACTTAGCTTCACCTATCCAAGGGACTTTTGGCCTAGTCTCACCCATACCTTGAGACTTTTAGCACATCCTCACCCACTTTAAGGACTTTTGGCATCACCTCACCCTTGAGAGCCATTCTCACAATTAATGGTATTAAAGATAACATATTGGTACCAATGCAACCTCAAGACATCAAGTGGCATGTTCTCAAATCACAAGAGCATACACAAGCACACAAAAGACATACATATGTACACAAAAATGCAAGAGAATGAGGTGGGGAACTACCTTGGATCTATGCAAGCTTTTCTTGATCCTTTCCTTCTCTCTTTTTAGCCTCACAAGTGCACCTAGCTGGTTGGATGTTCTCTTGGCCTAGCCACCATAAACAACACACAATTACACACTTGAAGCAAGCCAAGACACTAAACTAAAGCTTAAACCCACACTTGGTTTCATACTTGGCATTATGATTCTATAATTGGCCTAATGAAGTAACTCTTTTATTTCAAGTTCTAGGCTCCATTCTCTTGTTATTTTTAGACTTCTTGGACTCATTTAAGGTCCTTGGAGCCATCACACATTCAATTGCACAATTGGAAAACCAAGTTGCTTCACAAAGCACCATTATGGACACCATTGTCCCATCTCCCAATCCATGGCTCCTAAATTTTTTCCAATGGTTTCTCCCATCTTCTAACATCATATAAAGTCCCAAACCAAGGCTAGAACAAATTAAAACATCCTTTACCCTATCCATCCTAGCTTGGCTGAACCTATGAGCAATAATAGGATTCTTAGAGTTTTAAATTTTTCTTGATGGGAGAGCCATTTGGGAAGGTTTCTAAGGGTCTTAAGAGCTCAAGGAAACATTCAAATAGCCAAGGAAACATTCACACAAAATCAAATTTTGCAAAACCCTAAAAAACACTATACTTTTCTAACTTGTTTTCTATTAGTTTTTCTTGAAATTTCTTGCCATATTCCATTTCCCCATGGCCTAAAACCCTTGTTCCTTCCTTGTATTTGGACAGAACATCCTCCCCTCCTTTGGTACTATTCTTGGTCAAAATGCACACAAAGGGAGGGGGAAGAGAAGATGCAACAAAAAGCAAAGATTACCTAGGATTCAAGTGTCTTTCTCCTTAGCAAATTCAAAATTTTCCCCTTCTTTCTAGACCAAAAACAGAACCATTCATCTCAAACAAACCATGGAAAGAGAGGAGGAAAGGAGAGGAACAAGATTGGAGGGATATGGAGTATGAAAATCTATAAATTTCCTTACCTTTTCCTTAATTTTTCTCCTCTTTTTCTTCTACTTTTGGTGCACCTAAGAGAGCAAATCTACTTCTGTATTTTGGGCAGAAAGTTTTGTGCTTAAGAAGATGGAAGAAAAAAGGAGAAGTGTGTGGGAGTTTCTAGAATCATACTTTTCCAAAAATTCTAATTTTGACCTTTTTGTAATGGTAATTTCGTTTCAGCTTCGTTTTAGCTCCCTTTTTAGAACCATATTTTCCATTATAAAATTTAGGTTTCCAATTTAATAAAATGCTTTTAGAATCACTCAATTTGGAGCTAAAACCTTACCGAACAACTCCATTAAAGTTCAAGCTCGCCGACGTTAGAAAATGTACACCGGAAGGGCTTTACCAGTCTTAGGGCTTCCCATAGTTTTTTGAGCTTCTAAGAACCTTAGGCAACTCAAAAATTTCATTTAAAAAGCCCTCCTATCTGTTTTTCCAAAAGTTACACTTATTTACCAAAATGTCATTACGTTTCGTCAGTTTCTATCGCAAATTGTTTCTCCATCCTAACCCCATTTTTCTTTCCATCTGAGCCTAGAATTATCATTTTTAGGAGTCTAAAACTCTACCCAAATTTTTTGGAACATTATCTAGGTCATTTTGAAGGACTTACTTTTATACGGCTCATTTCGTCATTTTACAAAAATTACATTCGTTACATATCACCTTAGGCTTTAATGAAGTTCAATAGAGATGATGAGACCTAGAGTGAGTTCAATTGGGTTAATTTATCTTGTAATTTCTATGTGTAGGCCCATCTAGCTCAGACACTCTTACTTATAAGTATCAAGTGAAAGAAAGCCAAGAGAAAATGTAAAACCAAATAGGTTACTTGTGAAATTTCAAGGTAGCTCTCTAACCTTTATCACATATATTGCTTTGATGTTTTCTTGTCTTTGAGTACTTGTGTGTATGTTTGAACTATAAGAAATGTTTCTAGCCATTGATTATATGTTATGGTACCATTATATTTCTTGAAATGTTTTTATGTATCACATGTATTGCTTGGATATTTTCTTGTCTTTGAGTACTTGTGTGTATGTTTGAACGATGAGAAATGTTTCTAGCCATTGATTATATGTTATGGTACCATTATATTTCTTGAAATGTGTTTATGTATGCAAAATGGCTTAAATGGGTATGGTTATACCAAAAGTCCCTTAGCATGAGTGAGAATGAGCTAAAAGTCCCAAGGAATAGGTGAGACAAAGCCAAAGTCTCAAGAAGAATAAGTCTTGTAACATCCAGTTTCTTTGTAAATGTACGAAACTTACCAGCTATATAAGAAAGTTCCCTAATAGAATGATTTGAGACTAAATAAAATTAAAGTAATGATCTAAACCTCAAATAATGAGGATATGAAGCTTGAAATACCCAGAAACCCAAGCCAGAAAAGCTATGAAGAATTTGAGAAATATATAGTGGAATTTTTATAATCTTGGGCACTTTTTAGAAAACTTATAGAAGGGATTTTTAAATGAAGAAAATGAGTTTCCTGGGGTTCTCAAAAGCCTTAAAAATTATAGGAACTCCTAGAACAGTTAAAACTCCTTCAGTGTACATTTTAAAATGTTGCTTAACTCAAACTTTAACTAGTTTGTTTGGGAAGGTTTTAAATCCAATTTGGATGAAACCAAAGGCATTTTATAAGTTAGAGAACTTAAATTTTATGATGAAAAAAATGGTTCTTCAAAAGGAATTAAAATGAGCTTAAAAAGAAAAAGTTAAATTTTTAATAAGCTTCATTTATATATCACGCTCTCCTTCTCTTTTCTATATAGCCGACTTATGTTCTGCCTAAAAATATAAGTGAGACCAGCTATGGAGGATACACAAGAGAGGAGCCAAGAAGGGAGGAAAGACTAGCCAAAAACGTGAGGAAATTCTTCGATTCTCATGGTTCTTCCTTCACAAATATTGTTCCTCTCCTTATTCTCTTCCTTCCTATGATTTTCATGACTCATATAGGGCTGGTTTATGGTTGGTCCAAAGGAGAGATACCATAATTTGAAGGAGAAGCTTGAAACAATGGAAAGTGCTCTTGAAAAGGGCTTGAAACAAGGTAAGAACTCATTACTTTTGTTGCTTCTCCTTGCCTCCTATTACATGTACATGTTCAGCCAGCCATGGGCCTAATCAAGATGAAAGAAATTATGTCCAAACTAAAGGAGGAAGAAGGGTTATAAAGTGTGAAGATTAAGAAGATGCCATTGAAATTAAATAAGAAGCATTAGAATGTAAGTCAGTAAAGTTAGGGATTTTGGTATACATTGGCTAATATGAAACTTCCTAATAATAATTTAAGTTATCTAAGAGTATATATGAGTTCTCAAGACACCTAGGAAGCATCACATGTGCCAACTTCCTAAAAGAAATGAAGCAAAATCCATGGGTGCTATTGGTTGTGTGTGTCTCAGTCAAAATAGAACCATGCACCTAGGGAGTGTTTTAAATTGTTTTAAGTTTAGGAAAGGACTAAATATGATAGGAGAATGCCAAAGGAAGCCTTGGAACAAATTTAGAAACCATATCTTGTGAGATGGAGGTTTAAGTTCCATTTTAAGATATTAAGAAGCAACTTATAGCTAGGCTCCTTGAAATGAATTTATGATGGCTCTAAGGAGTCTAAATAGAGTCAAGAGACTTAGATTGAAGGAGAAAATGGAGCCAAGGTCATGAATTCCCATAATTCCTTCATTAGGACTTGTATAGAACCATAATTGAGTCTTTGAACAATGTAAGCTTCCATAGAGTTGTATAAGGCTTAAGCTTATGCATATGTGTGATTCATGTCTCATTTGATGTGGTCAAGGTGTAATAACCCAGAAAAAGAAAAGAGAAAAAAGAAGGGAGAAAAAGGAAAGGAAAGAGAAGCTGGAAAATTTTCGGACAGCTGAGAATTTTCTAAGTCTTCTCGCCATAGCGAGATATGGAATAGCCATAGCGAGAATGCCTCTTCGCCGTAGCGAGTATGTTCCTAGCTATAGCGAGTGCGGCATTCCATATAGAAACCAGTAAGTTGCTCGCCGTAGCGAAATTGTTCCTAGCTATAGCGAGTATGGCATTCCATATAGAGACCAGGGAGTTGCTCGCCGTAGCGGCGCTTTAGCGAAGGCAGAGGTCTGGAATAGACCCGATCTCGCCGTAGCGACGCCATAGCGAAGACAAAAGTCTGGAACAGACACGAGCTCACCGTAGTGAGGTCACTAACTCGCTGTAGCGAGAGCGGTCCAGAAAAGCGAGGAAAAGAGAAATTGACTTTTAAAAGCTTCCAAATCTCTTCTTTCTTCTTCTAACCGACTCTAACTCGTCTTAGGAGAGAGCAAAGGGCGGAGGAGAGAGAGAGAAGCTGAAGAGAAGAGGAAAGCACAAGAAAGGTATGAATCCTCATGGTTTCCTCTTCATATGTGGCCCTCTCCCTTTTTCCCCTCTTTCCTACGGTTCAGATGTTAGGAATGGTTAGGTTTGAGTCTGGTTTAGAGGAGAGAGAGTGGGAAACCATTCTTGAGAGAGATTAGAAGTAGATAGTCTTCTCTTCTTGCTTTTCCCCTTTCTTATAAGTTGAGAAAGAGAGGGATAGTTCATGGACCCTAGAGTGAGGAAGAAACCTAGAGTGAGAAGCTCAGTAGAGCTGCTTAGAAGTGATCCCTAGCTTAAGAATTGAGTAGTAAAGTATTAATTCCATGCTTTTGTGTGGTTAGGCTCAAGAGGGAACTCTCCCATCTAGAAGTTGTTGTGAAATCAACAAGGGAGGAGACCATTGACAGAGCAAGTAGTAAATAGCCAGCAAAGGTAGTTCTCTCCGCTTTCTCTCATGCATAATTGTGTGTTTACATTGTCTTGCTTGTGTGTATGAATGATATGAGTTATGAGAAGTGTGTTAGCATGATTATGTGATATGATTGAGATGATGTTTTAAATGATTGTTTGGTTTGCTTGAGGAAATGGAAAAGCCAATAACCCTGAAGCCAAGGTGAGGATGAGCCGAAGCCCTAAGTTGGTTGAGCCATGTCTCCCAAAAGTGAGGTTGACTCCCAAAGAGTAAGGGTGAGTCTAAGTACCTCTAAAAGTATGGGAAGGCAAATCCAAAAGCCATAAGGGAAGGGGTGAGGCCGATCCAAGTACTCAGCGAACTCATGAATGTTATCCATGGCCATTTCACATGTTTAAACGTTTTCTATCATGTTTTACATGCTAACATGCCATACATGCTTAATGAGACTTGTTGCATGCAATATATGTATGTTTGAATGAGAGTTGAACTACTGAGATTCTCCGAATCTCACCCTCCCTCTCCACCATCCAACCATGTCAGGTGGCCCAAGTGAGATAAGAGATGGGAGCAACCACCAACAAGCATGAGGCTAGGGATAGAGATGAAGAAAAGTGTATAGTTTTGTACTACATTGTATATGTAACTTGTACATGAGATGTAAATGATGTATATGATGTAGCATGTACAAATATTGTAAGACAATGTATGTATTAATGATGAATGTATGAGAATGAGCTTTATGATGAATGAAATAGCATGGTTGAATGAGAAAGAGCCAATGGTAGCTTAGTATATATGGGTGCATAAGTGGGCATGGGGTAGTGAGTTTCCCCAATCTGAGTTATTAGACACTTGAGGCATGATTGATAGCGCCGATAGAAGCTTTCTCATGTGCTCAAAGAGTCATAGAAGTAGAAAATTTAAGATTGGACCCCATTAGCCACACTTTTGGCCAAGAAAAGGCCATTTTGCACATGATGTCATAGAATAGCCATATAACCTCTTCTAGCCATGAGATTTGACATGGAACTAGAGTATGTTTAGAGCTTTTTGGGAAGCTAGAGTTCGTGTCATTTAGAGGTCTATAGCATTTTCTATGAGCATCCAAAGTTGACATCAGAAATTTGGATTTTTGAAATTCACTGTTCATTTGGTCAGATTTGAAATCATGTCATCCGAGGGGCGAAAGTAGTCCAATGGCTACGAAATTTTATACACAGAAACTAGAGGGTCACAGTGACTTGTAGGAACTGGAAGCACCTCATTTAGAGGTCCAGAGAGGAAGTTATGCAATTTCGAAGTTCCTGCCCAGAATCAGACCCCCAACCAGACCCGAGGTACTGTTTCATCGGTTTCCGGGGAATTGGCTTGGTGGACTGATCTGGAGATATTTTTCTCCTCTAGCTAACATCCACATCTTTCCATAGAGATAGAGTTTATGAGCATTGGATTTTTGTGGAATTAGTTAGACATTTTCAAAGTCCATATCAGTAAACTGTGACAGCAAAGAAGCCCCCTCTGACCAGTGAGCTATTTCGATGTCAAACGCAGAATGAGTGAGAGATTGAGACTTCTAAGTATTTTTAGCATGAAGTAGACGTCTCAAAATTTCTATATTGACCCAGATCATGTAGATACGATTTTTCTGCATTTAGTTATGAATTTCCAAAGTTAGCCCAGAAAAGAAGCAAAATCTGCCACTAGCGAAAATGCATGTCTCCAATCCCTTTTTGCTTTCCATGAGTTCTAAGCATATAGTAGGGATTGAAATAAGTCTCAATAGAGTACTTGAGCATGAGGAACCATAGAGAGAGCTCAACCGGTCCATGTTACTTCTAAAGTGGATCTCTACCCACACATAGTGCCATAGAAAAAGCAAGCATAAGGTAGAGAGTTTATCTCCCTTGTGAGTTCCGCATATGTATATGAGTAAGAGGGCACGCTGGGTATGAGCTAGAGGTTAAGGTGTTACATTTGGTGGTATCAGAGCTAAAGTTTCAGGCTCTTAGTATGAGTTAGCATATCAGAGCAAAAGTTCCAGGCTTTCATTATGAGATGTAGTATGAGAGCAGTAAGGTTCAGGCTTTCATTGTGGATTGTAGCATATGTTGTGAGTTGCCAAGATGTTTATGAGCTTGCTATGGATGATTGAGTGTATGCAAGTGGCATGTGTCCCTATTATGTATGCTAAACCATGTTATATGTTTCAGAAAGATGGTAGACACTCGCCAAAGCAGAGGTAGAGGAAGAGGTAGGCCTTCCAGAGCGGCTCAGGCAGATGAGGCCGGGCCTAGCGATCTAGTTGCTGGAGCCTTACAGAGTATAGTGGCTCGCCTGGATCAGCAGCAAGCTGTTATCATGCAGCTACAAGAACGGCTTGCTGAGAGAGATAGCCAAGGCCCTACACCTCCCCCTCCTCAGCCAGTTCCACACTCTGATCGTCCTGAGCATTCAGGGGCGACTCCTACAGATGCACAGCCACACATGCAGGCTATAGCCCCAGTTCCACCAGCTCAGATGCCTCCTGCTGAGCAGCAGCCCTCGATCAGAAAAGTAGTTACTCAGTTCGGAAAGTTCGGGCCTCCCACCTTCGATGGTGAAATGAGTGCAGACAGAGCCGAGGCCTGGATTATAGAACTTGAGCAGATCTTCGAGGTTATGGAGTGCACTTCTGAGCAGAAAGCCAAGATGGCGGCTTTCCAGTTAAGAAAAGAAGCAATATATTGGTGGAAGGGCACTGAACCGATACTGAGAGCGAGGAACGTCCCGATCACATGGGAGGCATTCCTCGAGGCATTCCACGAGAAGTACTTCCCCGACTCCATTAGAGATGAGAAGGAGTCAGAGTTCATTCTGCTAAGACAGATACCGGGGATGTCAGTGGACCAATATGTAGCCAAGTTCATCGAGCTCTCTAGATATTCCTCATACCTACAGAGACATGATGATGAGAAATGGAGGGCAGATAGGCTAGAGAAGGGTTTGCTCCCTGAGATCCGAGACAGGGTAGTGCCCCAGAGAATCAGGCACTTCCATACCCTGGTAGAAGTATGCAGAGTGACAGAAACGAATCTCAGGATGATGCAACCTACCTCCAGCGCTAGACCATTACTTCCCCTCCCTGAGCCTAAGAGATCTAGAGATGATTCCCAGCCGGCAGTGACAGGCCGTAGAGGTGGGAAGAGTCAGTGGAACCAAAGAGGGAAGAAGAAGAAGACTCAGTCTAGTAGAGGTAGCGCTCCACCTCTCACATGTCCCCAGTGTGGCAGGAATCACGGTACCAGGCCGTGTTATGCGGGGCAGAACGTATGCTATCGATGTGGCAGGCCGGGGCACATAGCCAGAGACTGCATGCAAGCTCCCCCACAAGCCCCTCTATCGATCGCACAGCAGAGAGAGATGGCTCCTCCTCCCAGACCACAGACCCAGGGTAGAGTCTTCGCCCTATCACAGCAAGAGGCTAGTCAATCCCCGAGTCTGATTCAAGGTACTATTAAGATCAATGATTTTTCAGTAACTGCCTTATTTGATTCGGGCGCTAGCCATTCTTTCATAGCATATGACTGTGTTAAGAGGTCGGGTCTGAGTATGCATACATTGCCATATGAGTTGCATGTATCCACACCCACTGGAAACCGAGCCATCACTTCACATGCTTGCTTGAATTGTGTGATCCAGTTTAATCATTGCCTGACCACCCTTGATTTGATATGCATACCCCTCATAGACATCGATGTGATAATAGGCATGAACTGGATGTCAGTAAATAATGCCACACTAGATTGTAGCCACAGATGTGTTACATTACCTGGATGTGGGACTGTACCTAGTACTAGGACTGAGCTGGCTGTTATGACCACTTCCCAAGCAGAGAGATCTCTAGGGCATGGGTGTCAGGGATATCTGGTCTTCTTCTCAGTACAGGCTGAGGTAGAAGAGGGTATAGATGAGATCCCAGTAGTAAGGGAATTCCCAGAAGTATTCCCTAGAGAGATGAGTGGATTGCCCCCAGAGAGAGAGGTCGAGTTTCCAATAGAAATCGTACCTGGGGCAAGTCCAGTGTCTAAGGCCCCTTATAGAATGGCCCCCACAGAGTTAGCAGAGCTTAAGAAACAGATAGAGGAACTCTTAGAAAAGGGTTTCATCAGACCTAGTGTCTCACCATGGGGAGCCCCAGTTCTATTTGTAAAGAAGAAAGACGGGAGCCTTAGATTATGTATAGACTACAGGGAACTCAATAAGATTACCATTAAGAATAAGTACCCTCTCCCTCGCATAGATGACCTCCTAGATCAGTTAGCAGGAGCGTCAGTGTTCTCTAAGATAGACCTCAGGTCGGGATATCATCAGCTCAGAGTCAAGGCGAATGATATTCCCAAAACAGCTTTTAGAACCAGATATGGGCATTATGAATTCCTGGTTATGCCCTTCGGGTTAACGAATGCACCTGCAGTTTTTATGGATTATATGAACAAAATCTTCAGGCCATATCTAGACAGGTTTGTAGTAGTCTTCATAGATGACATCCTCATCTACTCAAAAAGTGGAGAGGAACATGAGCAGCATTTGAGATTAGTCTTGGAGACCTTAAGAGAAAGACAGTTGTACGCTAAACTTAGTAAATGTGATTTCTGGCTCACTGAAGTTCAGTTTCTGGGTCATGTGATCTCCCAGGCAGGGGTCGCAGTAGATCCCCATAAAGTAGAGGCAGTATTGCAGTGGGAGAGACCTAGGACAGTGACAGAGATCAGGAGCTTTCTAGGTTTAGCAGGGTACTATAGAAGGTTCATTCAGGGCTTTTCTCAGATAGCAATGCCATTGACCCGGCTTACTAGAAAGAATGTGTCGTTTGTGTGGAATGAGAAATGTGAGAGTAGTTTTCAAGAGTTGAAGCACAAGTTGACCACGGCACCAGTTTTAGTACTCCCTGACCCGAGAGAGAGTTTTACAGTGTATAGTGATACCTCTAAGAAAGGGTTAGGATGCGTACTTATGCAGAAAGGCCAGGTGGTAGCTTATGCTTCCAGACAGTTAAAGCCTCATGAGGAAAACTACCCCACACACGACCTAGAGTTAGCCGCAGTGGTATTCGCTCTTAAGATATGGAGACACTACTTATACGGGGCAGTGATAGAGGTGTATAGCGACCACAAGAGTCTTAAGTACCTGTTTGAGCAGAAGGAGTTAAATATGAGGCAAAGAAGATGGTTAGAATTCTTGAAAGATTACGAATTCACATTGAAATACCATCCAGGTAAGGCTAATGTGGTAGCTGATGCCCTGAGCAGAAAATCCATACACGTGGCCTGTATGATGATCCAAGAGCAGGAATTGATTGAGAGATTTAGAGACATGAGTCTCTCCTGCAGGGTGTGTTCGGGAAAGTTACTAATGAGTGAAACCCGAATAGAAAGTGACCTGAGAGATCAGATAAGAGAGGCTCAGCAGTTAGATGAACATGTAAAGAAAGTTAGAGTTCAGATGACTCAAGGAAATGTTCAAGAGTTCACTCTGTCTGAGGATGATATAGTGAGGTACAGGGATAGGCTGTATGTGCCTAGGAACACTGAGATTAAGGAGAAAATTCTAGATGAGGCACATAAGAGTAAGTACACTATTCATCCGGGTAGCAATAAAATGTACCAGGATTTGAAAAGAATGTTCTGGTGGCCCGGGATGAAAGCAGGCATAGCAGACTATGTCTCCCGATGTTTAGTATGTCAAAAGGTGAAAATAGAGCATCAGAAACCAGCAGGGTTACTTCAGCCTCTAGATATCCCGGAGTGGAAATGGGATAGCATAGCTATGGATTTTGTCATGGGTTTGCCCAGGACATTATCGAGCTATGATGCAATATGGGTAATAGTGGATAGGTTAACAAAGTCAGCACACTTTTTACCTATGAAAGCCACTTATACCCTAGATAAGTTAGCCCAGCTGTACATCAGGGAGATAGTTAGACTGCATGGTGTGCCTAAGAGCATAGTCTCAGATAGAGATCCCAGATTCACATCGAATTTCTGGAGATCATTACAAGATGCTCTAGGTACCAGACTTAGATTTAGCACAGCCTACCACCCTCAGACGGATGGACAGACAGAAAGAACCATCCAAACCCTAGAGGACATGTTGAGGGCATGTGTACTAGAATTGAAGGGGAACTGGGACACATACTTGCCTCTAGCAGAGTTTGCCTACAATAATAGTTATCATGCTAGCATACAGATGGCACCGTATGAGGCATTGTATGGGAGGAAGTGTAGGTCCCCAATGTGTTGGGTTGAGCTAGGAGAGCGGAGCCTTATAGGCCCAGAATTGGTGGATCAGACCTCTAGACAAATAGAAACCATCAGAAGGAAACTTTTGACGGCCCAGAGTAGACAGAAAAGCTATGCAGATAAACGTAGGAGGCCGTTAGAGTTTGAGGTCGGAGATCATGTTTTCATTAAGGTATCTCCACTCACAGGAATAGGTCGGTCCATTAAAAGTAAGAAGCTCAACCCCAAGTACATAGGTCCTTTCCAGATTCTAGATAAAGTAGGACCTGTGGCATACAGACTAGCTCTTCCTCCAAATATAAGCCAAGTTCATAATGTTTTCCATGTTTCCCAATTGAAAAAGTACCAGCCCGACCCCTCACATGTCATAGAATATGAGAATGTGCAGTTACAGGAGAATCTGTCTTATATAGTATCACCAGAACGGATCGTGGATGCTAGACTCAAGCAGTTACGGCATAAGACGATACCGTTGGTGAAAGTGGTTTGGAAGGGTTTGTCACCTGAAGAAGCCACATGGGAATTGGAGGAGGATCTGAGGAAGAAGCATCCGGAACTCTTCCCATGAGGTATGTTGTTTAAATTTCGGGGACGAAATTTTTATAAGGAGGGTAGAATGTAATAACCCAGAAAAAGAAAAGAGAAAAAAGAAGGGAGAAAAAGGAAAGGAAAGAGAAGCTGGAAAATTTTCGAACAGCTGAGAATTTTCTAAGTCTTCTCGCCATAGCGAGATATGGAATAGCCATAGCGAGAATGCCTCTTCGCCGTAGCGAGTATGTCCCTAGCTATAGCGAGTGCGACATTCCATATAGAAACCAGTAAGTTGCTCGCCGTAGCGAAATTGTTCCTAGCTATAGCGAGTATGGCATTCCATATAGAGACCAGGGAGTTGCTCGCCGTAGCGGCGCTTTAGCAAAGGCAGAGGTCTGGAATAGACCCGATCTCGCCGTAGCGACGCCATAGCGAAGACAAAAGTCTGGAACAGACACGAGCTCGCCGTAGCGAGGTCACTAACTCGCTGTAGCGAGAGCGGTCCAGAAAAGCGAGGAAAAGAGAAATTGACTTTTAAAAGCTTCCAAATCTCTTCTTTCTTCTTCTAACCGACTCTAACTCGTCTTAGGAGAGAGCAAAGGGCGGAGGAGAGAGAGAGAAGCTGAAGAGAAGAGGAAAGCACAAGAAAGGTATGAATCCTCATGGTTTCCTCTTCATATGTGGCCCTCTCCCTTTTTCCCCTCTTTCCTACGGTTCAGATGTTAGGAATGGTTAGGTTTGAGTCTGGTTTAGAGGAGAGAGAGTGGAAAACCATTCTTGAGAGAGATTAGAAGTAGATAGTCTTCTCTTCTTGCTTTTCCCCTTTCTTATGAGTTGAGAAAGAGAGGGATAGTTCATGGACCCTAGAGTGAGGAAGAAACCTAGAGTGAGAAGCTCAGTAGAGCTGCTTAGAAGTGATCCCTAGCTTAAGAATTGAGTAGTAAAGTATTAATTCCATGCTTTTGTGTGGTTAGGATCAAGAGGGAACTCTCCCATCTAGAAGTTGTTGTGAAATCAACAAGGGAGGAGACCATTGACAGAGCAAGTAGTAAATAGCCAGCAAAGGTAGTTCTCTCCGCTTTCTCTCATGCATAATTGTGTGTTTACATTGTCTTGCTTGTGTGTATGAATGATATGAGCTATGAGAAGTGTGTTAGCATGATTATGTGATATGATTGAGATGATGTTTTAAATGATTGTTTGGTTTGCTTGAGGAAATGGAAAAGCCAATAACCCTGAAGCCAAGGTGAGGATGAGCCGAAGCCCTAAGTTGGTTGAGCCATGTCTCCCAAAAGTGAGGTTGACTCCCAAAGAGTAAGGGTGAGTCTAAGTACCTCTAAAAGTATGGGAAGGCAAATCCAAAAGCCATAAGGGAAGGGGTGAGGCCGATCCAAGTACTCAGCGAACTCATGAATGTTATCCATGGCCATTTCACATGTTTAAACGTTTTCTATCATGTTTTACATGCTAACATGCCATACATGCTTAATGAGACTTGTTGCATGCAATATATGTATGTTTGAATGAGAGTTGAACTACTGAGATTCTCCGAATCTCACCCTCCCTCTCCACCATCCAACCATGTCAGGTGGCCCAAGTGAGATAAGAGATGGGAGCAACCACCAACAAGCATGAGGCTAGGGATAGAGATGAAGAAAAGTGTATAGTTTTGTACTACATTGTATATGTAACTTGTACATGAGATGTAAATGATGTATATGATGTAGCATGTACAAATATTGTAAGACAATGTATGTATTAATGATGAATGTATGAGAATGAGCTTTATGATGAATGAAATAGCATGGTTGAATGAGAAAGAGCCAATGGTAGCTTAGTATATATGGGTGCATAAGTGGGCATGGGGTAGTGAGTTTCCCCAATCTGAGTTATTAGACACTTGAGGCATGATTGATAGCGCCGATAGAAGCTTTCTCATGTGCTCAAAGAGTCATAGAAGTAGAAAATTTAAGATTGGACCCCATTAGCCACACTTTTGGCCAAGAAAAGGCCATTTTTCACATGATGTCATAGAATAGCCATATGACCTCTTCTAGCCATGAGATTTGACATGGAACTAGAGTATGTTTAGAGCTTTTTGGGAAGCTAGAGTTCGTGTCATTTAGAGGTCTATAGCATTTTCTATGAGCATCCAAAGTTGACATCAGAAATTCGGATTTTTGAAATTCACTATTCATTTGGTCAGATTTGAAATCATGTCATCCGAGGGGCGAACGTAGTCCAATGGCTACGAAATTTTATACACAGAAACTAGAGGGTCACAGTGACTTGTAGGAACTGGAAGCACCTCATTTAGAGGTCCAGAGAGGAAGTTATGCAATTTCGAAGTTCCTGCCCAGAATCAGACCCCCAACCAGACCCGAGGTACTGTTTCATCGGTTTCCGGGGAATTGGCTTGGTGGACTGATCTGGAGATATTTTTCTCCTCTAGCTAACATCCACATCTTTCCATAGAGATAGAGTTTATGAGCATTGGATTTTTGTGGAATTAGTTAGACATTTTCAAAGTCCATATCAGTAAACTGTGACAGCAAAGAAGCCCCCTCTGACCAGTGAGCTATTTCGATGTCAAACGCAGAATGAGTGAGAGATTGAGACTTCTAAGTATTTTTAGCATGAAGTAGACGTCTCAAAATTTCTATATTGACCCAGATCATGTAGATACGATTTTTCTGCATTTAGTTATGAATTTCCAAAGTTAGCCCAGAAAAGAAGCAAAATCTGCCACTAGCGAAAATGCATGTCTCCAATCCCTTTTTGCTTTCCATGAGTTCTAAGCATATAGTAGGGATTGAAATAAGTCTCAATAGAGTACTTGAGCATGAGGAACCATAGAGAGAGCTCAACCGGTCCATGTTACTTCTAAAGTGGATCTCTACCCACACATAGTGCCATAGAAAAAGCAAGCATAAGGTAGAGAGTTTATCTCCCTTGTGAGTTCCGCATATGTATATGAGTAAGAGGGCACGCTGGGTATGAGCTAGAGGTTAAGGTGTTACACAAGGGAAGAGAATCAAGTGCCACCTAATTGCATGAGTTTAGCCGAATAGGGGAAGAAGAATTCAAGAGAAAAATGTTGTGATTTTACTTTAAGGTAGCTCTCTAACCTTTCTCACATGCATTGCTTGGATATTTACTTGTCTTTGAGTGCTTGTGTGTATGTTTGAACTATAAAAAATGTTTTTAGCTATTGCTTACTTGCTATGGTACCATAATGCTTCTTGAAATGTGTTTATGTATGCAAAGTGGCTTGAATGGGTATGATTATGCCAAAAGTCCCTTCACTACAAGAAAAATGCCATATACCCACATTCAATTTTCGTGGGTAAAAAGTAAAAATCCGTGGGTATAACTTTCTTTAACCTATACCCACGGTTTAAACTTTCGTCAAATTTGCTATACTTTTACCCACATTTTTTTGACCATAGGTATAAGTTATACCTATAGTTTCATAACATGTGGGTATAACTTTAAAATTTTTAAAACTCTCCCTAGCTACAAGAACCTTTCTTGGCTGAACCTATGCTAGGTTTTAGGTTCCATGGACTTTGCTTTGTTTTCTCAAGGGAGGAAGCACATGACGAGACTTTTAGGGATCCTAGGAGCTTATTCAAATACTTATTTAGGCATAGGAATTAAGAGATCAAATCAGATTTTAGAAGGAACACTTGAAACCCTAAAAATTGCATCTTGAAATTCCATGATTTTTTTGTTAATTCTCTTTGTATATTCTTAATCTCTACACCCTTTTTCCTAAGAATTACCCTTGGTTCTTCCTAAAAACCAAAGCCTCCTAAGGTTTGTTGAGTGGGGTAAAATGGTGGAGGAAGGGGAGGAAGAGATATCAACCATGGAAGAAGAAATTCCTTGTTTTCTTGCTTTTTCTCACTTGAATCTTGCTTTCTCCAAGCTCCTCTCTTCAAATCCGAATTTTCCCCTTAATATCTTCCTTAAAACAAATTTGTAAACTTCATTTTAATCAAAGGAAACAAAGGAGAATAGAGGAGAGGAGGTTTGGATGGAAGAAAGCATAAAAAACTACCAAAATTCCTTACCTTCAAGCCTTAATTTCTCTTCTCCTTCTTCTTCCCTTGGTGTGCCACTCTCCTAGGGTTTCTTCCCTAAATTTGGACAGAACAATACGAGACTCAAATGATGGAAGAGTGGGGCACCTTCTATTTATAGGTGGAGGATAATGGCTTTTTCAAAAATTTCTATTTTGTCCTTTATTTTTAGCATTTTTGTTTCTAATTTGTTTTAGCTCCTTTTTTAGAACTGTCTTTTCCATTATAAAATTTAGGTTCCCAATTTAGTAAAATGCCTTTGAAATCACTCAAATCAGAGCTAAAATCTTCCCGAATAAATCTATCAAAGTTCAGGTACACCGATATTAAAAAATGTCCACCGGAGGAGATTTAACTGTCCCAGGGCTTCCCTTGGTTTTCAGGCCCTCTGAGAACCCCGGAGAACTCAAAACTTTCATTTAAAAAGCCTTCCTATGTGAATTCCAAAATTTGCTCAAAATTATGAAAATGCCATTACGTTTCGTAAGATTTTCGTAAGAAATTATTTCTTCATTCTAGCTCTATTTTTCTTTCTATCTGAGCCTAAAATTCTCATTTTTAGGAGTCTAAAATGTTACTCAAATTTTTTTTTGAGACCTTAACTAATTCATTTCAGGGGACTTGCTTTGAAAATGCATCCATTTTCGTTGTTTAACGAAAACCGAATGTTACAGAAACAGAAACAAGATTGAACATTGTAATGGGGTTAGTCCTTAATGAATTTATTTGCATAGGGGCAAGAAGGCAACAACTTTAGACCAAGTTAGTGTGGCTGTGATATCAGAAACTCATTCTAAAAAATTTCACTACGTGTCCAACTTGCACCATCCTCAACATGGGCTTCACACCCCACCTCCCATGCAAATAACTAAACAACATAATTCTACAGAGTGTACCTAAAACGGTGAGAATAAGTTTGAGGGTGGGGGTAGAGGTGGGCTAGGGAGTCTTTCTCATTAACCTCTAATATTAAGATTTTCAGCCTGATACATAAATAGGAAAACATTAATCAAATATGCTACAAGTTATGATAGTTTTTGGACTGATTTGTGCTTCCAAGTTGCTCTCCCCTTAAGGAAACATTAAGAGAAAATGATAGTGACAGGACATGTGATAGGAAATGTAAAAGAAAATGCTTAGGTAGATCTATGAACTCTTTTTATATTACATGGCATATTTTTGGGATTAACTTGTCAATCACAATGTTCATCACAGTCTCTACCATCAATTGACCTCTCAGTATGGAGATGGATTAGAAGAAGCCTTTATTGTCACTAGTAAAGCATCAATCGAAAGCTAGCCTATAACCATTGGGAAAATATAAATTAATTCAAAGCTTGCCAATCAATGAAGAACTTTTAATACTAAGACCATGGTATTGGTAAGCAAACATCCCACTATCCCACGTCCCACTACATTACACCCAAAACCCATACCACAGCAATATTCAAATGAAACCAAACCCACCTCAGTTCCTTCACCGATATCCAAAACTGTCCACTCTCTTTCTCTTATGTAAACCTCCTTTCCTATATAAATATCTCCATATAACAGTCCCTTTAAAGAATCAAAAGCAAGCAACAATATTCACTATTCAGTGTAATTCCAAGGATCAATGGTTGATATAGTGACGTTGGTAGTACAAAAGTATGAAAGAAGAGTCAAGAAAATAAGGGAGGCTACTAGTGGCAATAGGTCTGAGGCATAGCTCCCATTTGACAAGAGAAAAAAATGATCCCATAGAAAGAGAAAAACTCAGAACTAGAATCTGAAGGAGGTGGAAATAACTCGAAACATAAGACATTAAGCTATGGGAATATTTCTTATGCTAGATTGTAAAATAGGAATCTCTACATTCTTCTTGTAAATAGCACACATCTATTGGTTCAAGTCATATGATGAGGTCGATTAAATTCTACAAACCCCATCAATCAAACTAAAATCCCTTCAAACAAAACAAAACCTAGACATCTAAACCCATCTATCAAATAAATGACACGAAAACAACCTTCATGCTTTGGTTGGATTTCATATTACCAACAAAATTATGATATTACAAATAAGTACCAAAGGGATGAGATGAAAATATGCAAATCGAGAACATCATTGAAAAGATCATTTCTAAGAAGCAAAATAAAGGTTCATAAATCGTACCAATGACGAAAAGCGAAAAGAGCACTATCAGATCCAAAAACTTGGATGAACACTACTTTGCCTCCTCCTCCTTGCGTGCTTGCCACAATGGCCCCTTTTCCACCTTTTCGCACCAGCATAAAATCTGTGGATGAGAGAAATTTTAAGATACCCTTAAACTTTCGGCGCCATCTGAAGGGAACCCAACAGGAGTGAAATTTTAAGTTTTTTTACGCACACTAAATGATACATGAGTAAAATGAGATAAATTTTAATCTAGACTTTTACCTATACTCTCTAGCCGTGGGTAAAATAATTTTTAAGCTATTTGGATTGTCTGTAACTATAACTTATTTTTACTTATAGTTTTTTAATCTGTCATTAAAAATAACTGTGGGTATATGGCACTTTTTTTGTAGTGCTTGTAATAGGAGAGGATGAGCCAAAAATCCCTAAAAATGGGTGAGATAAAGCCAAAAGTCTCAAGAAAAGTAAGGCTGAGTCAAAAGCCCCTTGAAAGTAGGTGAGGCAAATTCAAAAGTCCTAAGGAAGTTGGGTGAGGCTAGACCAATACCCTTGAGAGCTTGTGTATGATATGCAAAGTGGCTTGAATGGGTATGGTTATGCCAAAAGTCCCTTGTAATGAGTGAGGATGAGCTTAAAATCCCTAGAAATGGGTAAGACAAAGCCAAAAATCTCAAGAAGAGTGAGGCTAAGTCAAAAGTCCCTTAAAAGTGGGTGAGGCAAATCCAAAAGTCCTAAGGAAGTTGAATGAGGCTAGACCAATGCCCTTAAGAGTCTATGTATGATATGTATGAGTTTTTAAGGCAAGAAAAATATTTTATGTATGTTCACTAGTAGCTTAAATGCCATGAATGCATTCTTTAATATGTATATGTATCAATTATGTATGTTTGAAAGGGAAAAGGGCTATTAGGATTCTTTAAATCTCACTCTTCCCTATCTTCCATCTAACCATGTCTAGGTGAAGCTCAAGGAAGCAAAAATGGAAGCCAAGGAGCATAATGTGCAACACTTTGACAATAGAATAATTTCTAATGTAATATAATGTTAAAGTATATATGTAGGAGTAGTTTATGACATGTAAACCATTAAGTATGTATAAACATATGTGAATATCATGTATGAATGGAAATTAGAACCAAATGTATATTTACATGAGTTTTTGCCACCCATGAGCCTTTATGTGCATGTGCATAAATGCAAGTGGCAAGATGAGAATGAGCTCCACGATGATGTGAACCATTTAGCATATTTTTATAGACTATAATTATGCTTTTAGACTTGCTTAAGTGGTTGTAGAAGGATGAAAAGAGCATTTTGTAACGCCCGGTACATTGTATAATCACTAGAACGGGCCGATTTGAAAAGAAAGTCCCCTGAGATGAGTGATTCAAGGCAAAATAAAATTTGAATAAAATTTTAAATAATAGAAAATGAGGATTTGAGCCTTGAGTTACCCAAAAATTGGGGTCGGAGCGATTCAAAAAAATTGCCGAAAGGCCAGTGGCATTTTCGTAAATAAGTGTAATTTTGGAAAAACACCTAGGAGGGCTTTTTAAATGAAAATTTTGAGTTGCCCAAGGTTCTCAGAGGCCCCAAAAACCATGGGAAGCCCCGGGACTGGTAAAGCCCCTCTGGTGTACTCTTCCCAACGTCAGTTGACCCGAACTTTGACCGATTCGTTCGGGATGGTTTTAACTCCGATTTGAGTAATTCCAAAGGCATTTTGTTAAATTGGGAACCTAAATTTTATGATGGAAAAGACGGTTCTCAAAAAGGAGCTAAAACGAAGCCGAAACGAACTTGCCATTACGGAAGGGCAAAATTGGAATTTATGGTTTCTTGAATGTTCTAAAGAGTTTCACACTTTTCTCCCTTCTTATCCTCTTTAATGAGCACGACCTATTCTGCCCAAAATACAGAAAATCTTCAGCTCTCTTAGGCACACAAAAGGAAGGAGAAGAAGAGGAAGAAAGCCAAGGAGAAACTAGGTAATTTCATGAAATTTCTTGCTCCATCTTCCTCCAATCTTGTTTTCCTCTCTTCCTCCTTTCTTTCCATGGACTTTTTGAATGATTTGGTTCTGTTTTTGACCCAAACCTAAGGGGAGAAATTTGAATTTGCTAAGGAGAAGAGAATGAAGGAGAAAGACACTTGAAAGCTCACTTGAACCATAGGTAATCTTTGCTTTTTGTTGCATCTTCTCTTCCCCCTCCCTTTGTGTGTATTTCAGCCAAGAACAGAACCAAAGGAGGGGAGGATGTTCTGTCCAAATACAAGGAGGAAACAAAGGTTTTAGGCCATGGGGAGATGGCATATGGCAAGAAATTCCAAGAAAAACTAATAAAAAACAAGTTAGAAAAGTGTAGTGTTTTCTAGGGTTTTGCAAAATCTGATTTTGTGTGAATGTTTCCTTGGCTATTTGAATGTTTCCTTGAACTCCTAAGACCTTTAGAAAGCCTCCCAAGTGGCTCTCCTATCAAGGAAAAATCACAAAGTCTATGAACCTCCATTATGGTGCATATTTCAGCCAAGCTAGGTTCATTAGGCTAGGGGATGTTTTAATTTGTTCTAGCCTTGTTTTGGGACTTTATATGATGTTAGAAGATGGGAGAAACCATTGGGAAAAATTTAGGAGCCATAGATTAGGAGATGGCCTAATGGTGTCCATAATGGTGCTTTGTGAAGCAACTTGGTTTTCCAATTGTGCAATTGAATGTGTGATGGCTCCAATGACCTTAAATGAGTCCAAGAAGTCTAGAAAGAACAAGAGAATGGAGCCTAGCACTTGAATAATATGAGTTGCTTCAATAGGCCGTTTATGGAACTAATATGCCTATTTTGGAGCCAAGTGTGTAATAAGCTTTAGTTTAATGTCTTGGCTTGCTTTAAATGTGTAATTGTGTGATGTTTGTAATGTCTAGGCCAAGAGAACCCTACTCCACCTAAGTGCTCTTGTGAAACCAAGGAGGGGAAATAAATTGCAAAGTGAGCTTGCATACATAAAAAGGTAGCTCTCCACCTCATTCTCTTTGCATTTTTGTGTGCATATGTATATCTTAGTGTGCTTGCATGCATTCTTGATGCTTGATAATATGCCACTTGATCTTTGTTGTGCATTGGTACCAATGTGTTGTCTTGAATGACTATGGTTGTGGAAAGAGCCCATAAGGGTGAGGTGATGCCAAAAGTCCCTTCATGAAGGTGAGGAGATGCCAAAAGTCTCATGGCATGGGTGAGACAAGGCCAAAAGTCTCTTGAATGGATGAGGCAAAGTCAAAAGTCCCTAGACCAAGAGTGAGGCAAATCCAAAAGTCCTAGAAATGGGGTGAGGCTAAACCAAAAGTCCCTAGAGCATGAAAGTAATCTTGACATGTGAATGTGGCATGGAATGGAATTTATTGCACACTTTATGCTTGTATGGTTATGCATTTGGTATATGTATGCCTTGAATGTGGTGTGAATGGGTGTGTGAGCTATTGAGATTCTTGGAATCTCACCCCCCCTTTCCCTTTCATCCTTGAATTGTCTAGGTGGTGTTCCAAGTCAAGGAGATGCAAGCCAAGGACATTGAACATCTTTGTGTTGGTGTATTATGTACTTTAAATGGTGGTTAAATGTCAAAGTAATGATGTATGTAATCTTTTTGTGATGTAAGATCATGGACAAGTGTAAAATTATGTATGAATATGATGTACACTTTATATGACACTAAATCTCTAGTATTGTGCAAATTGGCTTTTGGATGGCTTAATGTAACTATGCATAAATAGATGTTGAGAGACCAAAATGAGTTGCATGAGGTTTGGGATCACTTGGGCAGCCTCCACAAGTCATATTTGTGCTTTGAAACTTGCTCAAGGGGTGCCAAATTCAAGAAGAGGCCATTTGGCGCAAAGTGACTCTTGGTAGGAAGCAAAAATGACCATTTCATGAAGTTATATCACTTTTTGTCCAAATGAACTCTTCTTGACCTGAAATTTGACATGCATCTAGAGCTTATTGAGAGCTTTTTGAAAAGCTAAAGCTGGTAATTTTTGGAGGTCTGTGGAATATTTAGTGAATTGTTGAAATTGGAAAATTTTCTGGTTTTGGTCCTTGGTACTGTAGCACTGGTTCGAAATTGAATTCTGTCACTCATGAGGCAAACAATGTCCAATTGCCATGAAATTTCATACAGAGAAACTAAACATTCACAGTGACTTTTTCCAACTAGAAGCACCGCATTTGGAGTTCTAGAGAGGGAGATATGAATTTTTGAACATTCTGTCCAGTATCAGGACCCTTACCCGACTTAATGTACTGTTCTATTGAATTTCAAGACTTTGGGTACCTGAACTGGTCTGAAAGTATTTTTTTCCTCTAGCTAACATCCACAGATTTCCATATTGGTATCATTTGCATGGATTGGATTTTTTTGGAATTAATTGGACATTTTCAAAGTTTGCTGCAGAATCTGTGACAGCATCAGGAGGTAGTTTGACCCCTGGACATTTTCGGATGTCAAACGCCCTCTGTGATGGGTGTTATGGTCTGTACATTTTTTTGACTGTGAAGTAGACATCTGTAGCTTTCCAGAATGGCCAAAAATGTGTGATTTTTATTTTTCTAAAATTAGTTATGATTTTTCGAAATTGTGCCAGAAAGGGGCCAAATCTGGCTGAAAATAAACCTCCATATCCTAGGTTCCATTTCGGTTTCCATGAGTTGTGGGCCAACTTTGGTGATGTAAATGAGTTGTATGTATGTAATTAAATATGAGAATGTGATGTATGAACTCATATGATCCGCGTGACACCGAATGGAATTTTCATACGCTACGCAATGCGAAATAAGGCATTATTTTAATGCCATCTTCCATTCCCTTTTGTGCAATTCATCATGAGAAACTTAGAAATGATAGGAAGCAAGCTAGAAATATATGGTGTTACACATTTGGTGCCTTGTTATCCCATTTTGGATTTTAATTTTGACTAATTCTTGAGTTAAACCAAAGTCTAACCAAATGGATGATTTTTTGCATAAAAATGGTGTTACACATTTGGTGCCTTGTTATCCCATTTTGGATTTTAATTTTGACTAATTCTTGAGTTAAACCAAAGTCTAACCAAATGGATGATTTTTTGCATAAAATTTGGCCAACAAGTAGATCTGATCTAGATTTTTCCACATAGTCAAAGAGCACTCAATCTGGAGCTTTAAAGAATTTATTATGATTTTTCAAAATTGGCCAAATTATGTAGAAATGGTATGGTTACTGTTCATATGATCAGTTTATGTTCCTATGTCACTCATAGGGCAAATGAAGTCCAATGCTTATTAAATTTTACAAGAATAAACTAGACATCATACGTTTTCCATAGCCACCAAGATCACCTCATTTGGAGCTCCATAGAAGGATAAATGAATTTTTGCACTTCTAGGTCCTAATGTTGTCTGAGAGCACAACTTGAGTTACTATTCCATTATTTTCCTTAGGCTAAATGCAATTTCTTTGGTCTGGAATTATTTTTATTCATTAGTTAACATCTAGAGCTTTCTAGAAAGCTATTATATGCATGATTTCAATTTTCATGGAATTAGTTATGAATTTCTAAAATTTATTTTAGAAAACTGTCACTGTTAACCCAAGGTTAAAAATTTTAATATGATGTGTATGGTTCCAAATCAAGATTTTTGAGATGTTTTGTGATGTTTTTGATTGGTCTAGATATGATATGGGTAGTAAATGATATTGATGAGTTCATATGATTCATGAAGCATAAAATGAATTAATTAGGTCTTACGTAACGCAATTTAATGCTATTAAATATGATGTTTTCCTTGTAAGTGTATGAGGTTAGGCCATGTAATGTAATAGAAGGACTAAAATATTAAGGTATTATAAGGCTAAGTTAAAAGTTCCTTAAAAATGGATGAGGCAAATCCAAAAGTCCCAAGGGAGTTGGGTGAGGCTAGAACAATGCCCTTGAGAGCTTATGTTTGATATGTATGCATTCATATGACAAGAAAAATGATTTATGTATGTTCATTAGTAGCTTAAATGCCATGCATGCATCCTTTGACATGAAATTGCATCCTTTATGTATGTTTGAATGGGTAAAGAGCTATTGAAATTTTTTGAATCTTACTATTCTCCTACATATGTCTACTTATGTGTAGGTGAGCCAAGTGGACCAAGAAATGGAGGCCAATCATCTTAAGAAGCAAAACTTTGACAAAAGGATAGATATTTAAGCATTCTGGTGGCATTTTGATGTCAAACTTTGTAATCATATGTTGTATATATGATGTAGATCTTTGAGCATATTCAAATGTATGTATCCATTTTGGAACTAAATGAATGAATACATGAGTTTTTGCCACCCATTAGCCTTAATATGTATATGTATAAATGCAAGTGACAAGGTGTGAATGAGTTTCATGATGATTTAAATCATTTGGTATGCTCTTATATACTGTAATCATGCTTTTGGATGTAGCCAAGTGGTTATGGAATGTTAGTAAAGTCATTTGGTGCCTTATAAACCTATTATGCACTTCGAAATTGATCATTTCTTGAGCTAAACCAAAGTCTGATCAAATGAATAAGTTTTTACATGAAGTTTGGCGAGCAAATAAGTTTCATCTAGAGCTTTCATAGTGCTAAAAGGCATTCAATTTAAAGCTCTAGATAATTTATTATATTTTTTCAAAGTTGGCCAAATTATGCAAAATTGGTAAGGGTACTATTTGTAACACCATAATATCTTAACTCCAATTCATCTCCCTCTAGGCTTGATTCCATATGATTTCCAAAGAAAATGACCAAAACCGTGGTATTTTATAACTTCAAGTCGGGGTTTAACCGGTCATATTTTGCCCCGTGAGTCCCGTGAACCCATCATTCACATTCTCTACTCAAACACCATCTATAAGACTTGTACATAGCCTCAAACAACTCATAAACCACGGATATGAAGCCAAAAACCAAGAAAATGCCATTTCTCAAATGAGCCCAACAGTCAGATTTTTGGCTCTAACTTTGGAAAATCATAACTAATTCTAGAAAAATGAAAATCAAGAAAATCATAGTTCTCTGGAAATATTTGGATGTTAAATTCACACTAAAAATAACTCCCAACCACAATTTCCACGTTTGGACCATCATTGACATCGAAAAAGGAACAGATGTCCGGCTGTCCCTAATACTGGTGCAGTTTACTGTCATGAACTTTGAAAATTCGTAATTAATTCCAAAAAAATCCCATCTGAGAAAAATATACCAATTTGGAAAGCTACAAATGTTAAATAGAGGAGAAAAATAAGTCCAGATTAGTTCAGGAGCTCTTGGACCTCGAAAACCGATGGAACAGTAACGAAGGTCAGAAACTTCCCTGATGCTGATACAGAGCTTCAGCAAGTCGTTTCTCTCTCTACAGACCTGAAATTGAGGTGCTTCCAGTTGGTGTAGATCACTGTAGATATCTAGTTTATGCTCATAAAATTTCATGACAATTGGATACCATTTGGTCTATGAATGGCATGAATTCATTTTCGGATTTATTGCACAGTACCATGACCAAACCATTAAAATTTCTAAATTTCAACAATTCGCCAAATATTCCCTAGACCTCCAAATATTACCCACTTTAACTTCTCAAGAAGCTCTCAATAGACTCTAGGGGCATGTCAAATTTCATATCAAGAAGAGCTCATCCAGTCATACTTTGATAGAGCTCACAAAATTGGCGGTTTTGGTACCCAAAATGGTTCAAAGTGGGTCCAAATGGCCTCTCACATGCTCTAGCATCTCTTGGACAAGTTTGAAAGTACAAACATAGCATATATGAATTACTCAAGTGGTCCCAATCAATACACAACTCAAACTCACTATGCTACAGGACAAAATGCACCATTTCATATGAGCCACAAAAAAGGGCCAAATTTTACATTCTCATTGCTTTGGCTCGTCTCACAGTTCATATATCATCTATACATATATTTACATGTGCTCACATATTTACAACTCAAAAATAATATACATACAAAAGTACTTGATCTTCCTATACATCAAGCTAGGTGTAAGTGTGCAAAAGTGGCAAAACAAGGCCTTCTATGCCTCATGGCCTCCACTCTTAGGCTTTTGAGCTCCACCTGGATGTTAAGATGGGAGAGGGAAGAGGGTGAGATTCAGGGAATCTCAATAACTCATACTCATTCAAGAAGCAATCAAGATATATAAACCAGTCAAAGCATGTAAACAAGTCACAATGACACAACATGTGTTTCATGCCATGATATCATATCAATGCTAAGAATAGGCTCTAGGGACTTTCGGTCTAGCCTCACCCGAGCTTTGGGACTTTTGGATTGGCCTCACCCTTGGTTTAGGGACTTTTGGCTCCACCTCACTCATCTCAAGGGACTTTTGGCACCGCCTCACCCGAGCAATTTCCACAATTCATATCATAAGCATATTGGTACCAATGCATCAATGCAACATCAAATGGCATGTCTCATCATACAAGCACATACACAAGCATACAATGACTATTACACATCCTAGAATGCAACAAGAAAGAGTAGAGAGCTACCTTATCGACTAACACAAGCCTTCCCTTTCAATTTCTCTTCTCCTTTCTTGATTTCACACTCACAACTAGATGGAATTGCTTCCTTTGAGCCTAAGCACAACAAAGAGCATAGGATTATTCTCTCATAACTCAAATAAGTACTCACAAAGCTAAAGGGGCTCTTCATCGAAGCAAACCCCTACTACTCATGTAAGAACTAGGGATTCTCTCTCTAGAATTCCACTCACTCTCCTTTCTCTCTCAAGCTCTCAAAAAGGAAAGGAAAGAAGAAGAAATGAAGCTACATGAGCTCTACCCTTCCTCAAGAGTGGTTTTCCACTTTCTCTCTTCTGAACCAAACCCAAATCAACTACTAAACCATAGAAAGAGAGGGCAAAGAGAGAAGAATAACATGCTAGGGAGAAAAGCTATGGAAATCTTAAGATTGCTTACCTCTTTGCTTGTTCTCCTTCCTTCTCTAGGTCTCTCTCTCTCTCCACAGCCCTTTTCTCTCTCTTAGTCGAAGCTTAGGTTGGTTTACAGAGAAAGGAAGAGTTTGGAAGTTTTAAAAGGTCAAAATCTCTCTTTTCACGCTTTTTCGGACTAACCCTCGCTACGGCGAGCTCGTATTAGTTCCAGACCTCTGCCTTCGCTATAGCGCACACTACGGCGAGCAACTCCCTGGTTTTTGTATGGGATGCCCGCACTCACTATATCTAGAAGCATTTTCGCTATAACGAAAAGGCACTCTCGCTATAGCTAGGCTATAGAGAATAGGTACATTCGCTATAGCTAGGCTATAGCTAGCAGACTTAGAAAATTTTCAGCCTTCGAAAATTTTCAACTTTTCTTTTCTTTTCCTTTCCTTTTCTCTTTTCTTTTCTTTTCTTTTTCCTAGTTGTTACACTATTTATATAGTCAGTTTGCTTCTCAATGTCACTCATGGGTCAAATGAAGTCCAATGCTTATGAAATTTTACAAGCATAAACTAGACATCATAATCTTTCCATAGCCACTGAGAGAACCTCATTTGGATCTATGTAGAGGGAGAAACAAAGTTTTGAAGTTTAAGGTCCTGGAGCTATTTGAGAATAGACCTGATGTACTATTCTATTACTTTTTGTAAGTTAAATGTTATTGTCTTGGTCTAGAATTACTTTTAATCATTAGTTAATATCTAGATCTTTCCATAAAGCTATCATATGCATAATTTCAATTTCTTTTAGAATTAGTTATGAACTTTTAAAATTCATATCAGAAATATAGGATAGCAAACCTAAAAGCAAATTCTTGTTTTTGTGAATCTTGGTTCCAAATCTAAGATTCTTGAGATGAATTGTGATGTTTATGATTTGATTAGATATGTTATGGATGGATAATGATATTGATGATCTTACATGGTCCTTAAAGCTAAGAATGATGTATATGGCTTTCCAACTATGCAAATAACCATGGATAAAAGTGTCACATTGTTATAAGTGTGCAAGTATGTGTTAAGATAGCCTATGTGACATTTGTGTAAGGGCTAGGAAGTTAAGGTATTATAGCTTATAGACTCATTCTTCCCCCAAACCTAGGCCAAGTACATAATGTCTTCCACATATTCCAACTCAAAAAATACTAGCCCAACCCCTTACATGTCATAAAATATGAGAGTGTGCATTTACAGGACAATCTATCTTATGTAGTATCACCAGATTGGATTATGGATGTTAAGTTAAAGCAGTTAAGGAGCAAAGCAATATCATTGGTGAAAGTGGTTTGGATGGGGCTATCTCTTCAGGAAGCTACCTGGAAGCTAGAAAAGAAGATGAGAAAGAAACATCCAGAGTTATTTCAATAAGGTATGTATTTAAATTTCGGGGACGAAATTTTATTAAGGGGGGAGAAATGTAATATCTCATTATTCTAAAAGTCCTAAACTAATGAGATTACAAAATAAAGTTTCCTAAATTGAATAATTAAAGGCCAAATAAAATTAGAGTGATAATCTAAACATCTGAAAATGAAAATACAAGGCTAAATATGCCCGAAAAATAGAGCTAGAATAACTAAACAAAATTAGACGAAAAATAATGGCATTTTTATAATTTCAAGTAACTTTTATAAAACTCAAAGGAGGGATCTTTAAATGAAAAAATTGAGTTTCTAGAATTCTCAAAGACACTAAAAATCATAGGAATCCCTAAAATGGTTAAAACTTCTACGGTTTGTATTTTAGAATGTTGGTTGACCTAAATTTTGATCAATTCATTCGAGAAGGTTTTAGATCTAATTTGAGTGAAACCAAAGGCATTTTATGAATTAGATGACCTAAATTTCATGATGAAAGAGACAGTTCTTGAAAAGAAGTTGAAATAAGCCCAAATGGAAAGAGCCAAGAAAAATGGACAAAATGGGAATTTAGGAAATATTATAATTAAGACATTTTGCTTCTTAAAGTCACACCCCCTCCTCCTCATTTCTTAGCTAACCTTGTTCTCCCTCAAAATAGAATTCCACTCACCTTAAAGTGGTGCAAAAGTAGGGAGGAACTAGGGAAGAGAAAACCAAGTAGAAAAGGTGAGAAATTCAAGGTTTTTCATGCCTTCTCCTTCTTCCAACTTCTTCTCCTCTGTCTCCTCTTTTTTCCTATGGTTTTGATGATTAATTTGGAGCTATTTCATGGCTGGTCTAATAGGAGGAAGAGAGAAATTGAATGAGAGATTAGAAACAATTAAAAGCTCCTTGGACAAGCTAGAAAACAAGGTAATTCTCATGGCTTGTCTTGTTTCCTCTTACTTATTCTTCTTGTGTCCATTTTTGGCCAACCGTTGGCCCATTAAGGAGGGAAGGAATTCAGGTCATAGCAAGTAGGAACAAAGGTTTTAGAACATGAAAAACAAAAATATGCAATTAGATTTAAAAGAGATGTTTTAAAACTCAAGTTGTAATGTCTAAGGTTCTTGTTGCACCTAGCAATTTTTGAAACTTTCTAATGATAGTCTAATTGAGTTTGTATGAGTTCTTAAAAGGTCTAGGAAGATTCATGGAGGCCAAATTCCTTAAAGAAAATAAGAAAACTCCATGGGCTCCTATAGGTATGCATGTCTTAACCAAGGGAGAGAAAGTGTACCTAGAGAGATTTTTCTTTGATTCCAAGGATAGAAATGGTCTAGATATGATTAATAAACACCAAAGAAAGTATTGGTTTGAATTTAGTAGCTATGGTTTATAAGATGAAAGTTTAGGTTCCTTTTTAAGACATAAAAAAGAAACTTGAGTTAGGCTCTTTGAATTGAATTGGAGATGACTCTAATAAGTTTAAATGAAGTCATATGACTTAGATTAAATGATAAATTAGAGCCAAGGTCATGAATTCTAAGGGTTGCTTCATTATGCACTTATATGGAACCATAACTATGTCATAAGTTAAGACAAGCTTACATAGAGTTTATGAGAGGCTAGAACTTGTTCCAATGAAGTAATTGTGTCTTATTTGATGTGTCTAGGCCAAGCAAATCAAGATTCTCCTAGCTGTGTGTGTGAGGCCAAGAAGGCGAAGGAAAATTCCAAGAAGAAAGCTTGTGATTTTTGACTCAAGGTAGCTTTCTATCCTTTCTTGTATGTATGTCTTGGATGTTTGATTCTCATTGGATGCTTATGGGTATGCTTGAACCATGAGATATGCTTATAGCCATTAAATTCATGCTTTGGTACCATTATACTTCTTGAAACATGTTTTGAATACAAGATGGCTCCTAATGGGTAAGGTTGTGCCAAAAATCCTTTGAAATGGATGAGGAAAAGCCAACAATCCCTAAGAATAGGTAAGACAAAGCCAAAAGTCTCAAGAAAGAGTGAGGCTAAGTCAAAAGTCTCTAAAAGTGGATGAGAAAAATCCAAAAGTCCTAAAAGAAATTGGGTAATGTTTAACCGAAAGTCCCTAGAGCTTGTGTTTGATTTGAATGAGTTTATGTGACTTGAAAAATGATTACGTATGTTTACTAGAAGCTTTCATTGCATGTTTGCATTCTTTGATATGAAAATGTGCCATATGTGTATGCTTAAAAGGATAAAAGAGCTATTGGGATTCTTTGAATCCCACTCTTCTCCATATTATGTCTAACATGCCTAAGTGAGCTACACGGAGCAAGAAATAGGAGCCAAGCAACTTGACAAATGAGACTTTGACAATAGCATAGGAAATTTACACATTTAGATGTCAAATTTTGTATATATATGAAGATTATGAGATGTAAACCATTGAACACAAGTAAAAGTATGTAATTATGATGTATGAATCAATTTTAGAATCAAATGTATGAATATGTGAGTTTTTGACATTCATGAGCTTTGATGTACATATGTATATGAATAACTAGGAAGGTGATTTTGAGTTCCATGATGATTTGGACCATTTGAAATGTTTTTATATGCTTTATTTATGCTTTTAGACCTGGTCAAATGGTCATGGTATAGTTAGAAGACCATTTGGCATCATTTGAACCCTTTATGATTCCATTTTTGACCATTTTGAAGCCATGAACCAAAGTCTGACCAAATGGATGAGTTTTTGTATGAAATTTGGCAAGAAAATAGGTGTCATCTAGAGATTTTTATAGAGCCAAAGAACGTTATTTTTGGACCTCTAGAGAACTTATTATAATTTTTCAAAGTTGGCCAAATTATATAAAAACTGTCGCTATTGTAGTTCATGTGGTCAATTTTGTTTTCAGCATTACTCAGGGACAAAATAAAGTCCAATACTCATGAAATTTCACATGCATATAGTAGATATCATAAACTTGCCATAGCCATTAAGAACACCTAAGTTGGAGCTCTGTAAAGGGAGAAATGAATTTTTGAAATTTCTAGTTTGCTGCAAAATGACCACCAAACTCAAAGTATTGTTTCATCAATTTTTGTGAGTCAAACATGGTTGTTTTGATCTAAATTTTTTATGATTGCTAGATGACATCTTGAGCTTTCCAAAAAGCTATATTTTACATAATTTGGATTTTTCTAGAATTAGTTACGATTTTCCAAAATTCATATCAAAATATGTACTTCAATGGCAATTTGCAAAGTGTAATGTGATTTTGAGATGTATGCTTTGGACTCGAGTTTTGAGCTTCAAATTGTGATATTCCTGATCGAACAAACATGTTAAGGATGTAAAATAAACTTGGTAAGCTCACATGATCCATTAAGTCAAGAATGAATTAATTTAGCTTTCAATGACGCAATTATCAACCGCTAAAAGTGCTATTTTGATACAAATGAATGCTATAAGCCAATTATGCCATGAGTCGAGACCTATATAGACATGGTGTTATAATACCATCTAGACTCATGTTAAAACAAAGCTCGAATCACCTTCACATTGTTTAGGTCCACTTTTATTCCTTTCCAATTCATAATGAATCCTAATAGCTTCCTTATCAAAGCTCGAAAGATGCACTTATTAGCATTCAACTTGAGCTTGTATTCATGCAACTTTTCAAATAGCTTTCTAAGGATAATCACATGACTCTACCTTTTTTGTAGATTTACCTATTATATCTATATACACTTCAATCTCTTTATGTATCATATCATAAAAAGTGTCATCATAGCTTATTGATAAGTTACCCCAGCATTCTTTGGTCCGAATGGCATCGCTTCATAACAGTAAGTTTCCCATTATGTGATGAAGGTAGTCTTTTCTTCATCATTTTCATGTATAGGAATCTAATTATACTGTGAGTAATGTAATATCCGATTCTCTGAAAACAAAAGAAAATAAAAGAAATGTAACATACGGTTTCTCCATAAACGTGTACAGTCCATCGAATACAAAAGGAAGTCCCCCAAATAGAGTGATTTAAGGTCCAATAAAATTAGAATAATATTCTAGACCTCAAATAATAGTGATTCAAGGTCAAAGGTGCCTTGAAACCAAAGCCAGAATAGCCAGATAGATTTTTACGAAAAAGTAACAAAATGTAATGACATTTTCATAATTTTGGACAAATTTTAGAATTCTCATAGGAGGCATTTTCAAATGAAAGTTTTGAGTTCTCTGGGATTCTTAGAGGCCCTGAAAACTATGAAAAGCCTCGGGACAGTTAAAGCCCCCCAGTAGACGTTTTTTACTAGTGGTGAGCCCAAATTTGACCCATTAGTTTGGGAAGGCTTTAGCTCCAATTTGAGTGATTCCAAAGGTATTTTATAAAATTGGGAACCTAAATTTTATGATGGAAAAGGTTATTTTCAAAAGGAGCTAAAATGAATTAGAAACAAAAATGCCAAGAACGAAGGGTAAAATTGAAATTTTGAGAAAAAAGAAACTTCTTGAGTACTCTTTATTATTCACATTTCTTCTCCCCCATATCTAGACTGACTTATTTCTACCCTCATACTAGAAAATAAGGCAGCTTTTAGGCACACCAAAGGAGGGGATTTTCAAGGGAGAACACACAAGAAAAAGGTAAGAAAAGTGTGGAATTTCATGCTTTCCCCTTTAGTAAACTTGTTCCTCTCATTCTACTATTTATTTCTATGGTTTCATTGATGGATTTTGGTGATGTTTTGGGTCTATTCTAGAGGAGGAATAATAGAATTTGAAGGAAAGGAATTCACCACTTAAAAGAGCACTTGAGAAAAGCTAGGAAATCGAGGTAAGTTGTTGTCTTCCATGTTTCTTCTTCCTTGCTCCTCCTTGTAAGCATTTCATCCCATATAGAGCCCAATCAAAGGGAGATGAATTCTGGTCCTAGCAAGGGAGATTCATAGGTTTTAGAGTGTGAGAAGCAAGTAGGTGTAAAGAAATCAAAGAAAGAAGCATGACAATGAAAGATGGAAAAGTTAGGGATTCATGGAGACATTGTGAAATTTGTTTTGATCCATGAATTTCCTAGCCTAGATGAGTGTTTACTTGAGTTCCTAAGACCCTTAGAGACCTCCCCATATGCATCTCCCATCAAGAAAACAAGGAAAGCCCATTGGTTCCCATTCTTGAAGCTCATTTTGGCCTAGGACAGAACTATAGGTTAGGGATAGTTTTAATTTCATTTAAGCTTAGTTTTGCATTATATATGATAGGAGAGTATGAGAGAAAGCCTTGGAAAAATTTTAGAAGCCATAGATAGTGAGATAGAGGTGTAGGCTTTATAATGTAGCATAATAAAGCAACTTCTAACTAGGCTCCCTAAAGTAATTGTGTGATGACTCCAAGGGGTCTAAATGGAGTCAAGAATCATAGATTGAAGGAGAGAAGGGAGCCAAGATCATGAATTCTTGTAGTTGCTTCATTAAGTGCCTTATGGATGCATAATGGAGCCATAGACCAAAGTAGCATCATGTAAAGTGTGTATAATGTCAAGGCTTGTTTCCATGAGTAATTCATGTTTCTTTTGGTGTATTTAGGCCAAGAGAAGTTAATGCTCCATAAGCTTTTGGTTGGATTGAGAAGAAGGAAGGAAAATTTAAAGAAAAATTGTGCTTGTATAACCAAGGTAGCTCTCTCTACTTTCTCTCACGTATGAATGTGTGCTTATCTTGTCTTTGGATGTGTGTATGTGTGTTTTAAGTCATGAAAAGTGTTCTAACATATGCCTTTGTTCCATGGTACCATGATATTGTAATATGTTCTCAAATGATGCCTAGTATGTGTGCTTAGGTTTGCTTGAGTGTGGTGGAGCCAAAAACCCTTAGCCATGGTAAGGATGAGCCAAGAACCCGTAGAAATGGTTGAGACAAAGTAAAGAGTCTTCCAAGAGTAAGGTTGAGTCAAAACTTCTTAGAGAAATTGGGTAAGGTAAGTCTAAAATCCATAAGAGAATAGGTGAGGCTAATCCACTTACTTGGCAAGCCTATGTATGCTTTATGTGACTTGTTCAAATGCTAAAAATGCTTCTTAAATGATTACACATTCCATTATATCCATGCATGCATTTTCAAGTCGTATTACATTCTTTATGTGTGATTAAAAAGGAGATGAACTATTGGGATTCTTTGAATCTCATTCCCTCCTCTCCAATATCTTAACATGCTAGGTGGACCAATTGAACAATGTAATGGAAGCCACCAAGTTGGGAGATAAGAGATTGATATCAAAGTGTCTAGAATTGCCTAGAATTACTCCTTTTGTAGCTATACATATGGCATATGATCTAATACTATGATGGAAATGTTGTATAATCATTTGAACATGTGTATTTACTCATATATTTTATGTACGTATGAGGTTTGATGCCATATGAATAATAATGTAGTTTTTGAACCTTGGATGGCAATGTGAAGCATGTGTAATCTTGTGTATGGCATGGGATGAGAGAGTGATTTTTTAATTTCTGGGCTTATGCACCTTTGAGACAAGTTTAGAAGGTGATTTTGGTGCATTCCCACATGCTCAAGTGGCCATGGTTGCCTTAGAAGCAATTTTAGACCATTTGGACCCCTTTGATGACATAAAATATACTATTTCACAACTTAATGTCAAAATCTGACTAAATGAACGAATTTGCCCATTAAATTTAGGAGACACATAGATCTTATCCATAGATTTTTAGAAAGCTAAAGACCAGATTAGTTGGAACTCTATGGAATTAATTATCAATTTCTAAAGTTGACATTTTGTTGCTAAACTGATACAGACACTATTCATACGGTCAATAACTTAGGCAATGTCATTCGAGAGACAAATGATGTCCAATGCTTATGAAATTTTACAAACATAACTAGACATGATAAGACTTCCATGGCTACTGAAATCACCCTAATTGGACCTCTGAGCAAGGAGATATGAATTTTTGAATTTGAAGGACAGTACCAGTAATGACAGTCGACCTCTGGTATTGTTTCATCAATTTCTAGTAGCTAGTAACCTCTGTTATGCCCTGGATTTACTTTTAGCATAAATTAGACATCTGTATCTTTCCAGAATGATAAAGTATACATAATTTCAATTTTTTTAGAATTAGTTATAATTTTCAAAGTTTATTACAATAAGTTGAAAATTTTGGCTAAGGCTGCACCTAGTGTTCTTATGTATTCCATCCACTTGCACGAGTTCTAGGCCACTTCTTGGGATGGTTATGAGTTGTATTTGTATATTTAAATATGAGAATGAAATGGATGAGTCCATATGGCCCATGAAACAATGAATCAAAATTTTATCTATAATGTAACGCAATTTAATGAATATTTTTAATGGTTTTCCTTCTTTTTCTTTTGTTGTTCATGGAAGGAAGCCTAGAATTAATATGAGATAAGTTTTATAAATATGGTGTTACAAGTAACCATCCATGAATGAATATCAGTAACTTCATGTTGTGTTATCAACTAAGACATCAATATAAGTCAATGAAAAATCATCTTTCGGGCTAGCTTTGTTTAGATCTTTATAATCAGCATACATTTGAACTATTCTATCCATTTTAGAGGTAGGAACAATTTTACTACCCTTTAAGGATAGGTAGACACTTGAAAGAAACCTACCTTTAATTTCTTCATTACTTCTTTTAGGATTTTCAAAGATATATCAAGGCTTATCCTTTCTAATTTATGTTATCTTGGCTTAACATTTGGAAATAAAGGAATTCTACCTGGATTGAGGCCTAACATGTGTTATAACTAGTTTCTCTTTAGCATATTCATACACATATGGAATTAAACACCAAAGTTGAGCCATTTATGGGTCATTTTGAGCTATAGGGATCTAAACTTGATTCTTACCTTTCATTAACTCATTTTTATTATAAACAAGTTTGCTCATACTCAAATTATGGTGCAAAACTTGAGGAATCCCTTAAATCCCCATGGAACCCAAAATGACAACATAAGTGCCAATGTGATGACCCTAACTTCTTATCATTGTAATTAAGGTTAAATACGTGATTAACAACCCTAATCCATGCCTACATATGATTAAGACTAATTACATTATGGAAATATGGGAAATTTTGAACCTTAATTTCGTTAGCGTCATCAACCATATAATTACAAACACTTACGTACCTCAGGGGAAACAAACATTTATTTATGAGCCTTGATTCTATTACCTATCATTTTCAACTCACAGTTATCTTCTATCAATGTTTACAAGTCATCCCTTGAGGTTACAATATGGAACACCAAGATTTTCTAGTCAATATAAGAGTTTCAGGACATTCGTCGCAGCCAATTCCCCTCGGCTTCACCCCTCGCATCGTTACTAATTGTCGCGGCAAGTTAGACCTACGCCTCGGCCAACCTACATGGCGCCGTGACGAAGAAGCCTCCTGAAACTTCCCTCGCTTGGCTCTCACTATTGGCCGCGGCCAATACCTCCTTTCGTCGCGCCCAATTCCTCTCTGGAATGCCTAGCTCATTTTCACAAAAGTTCGCCGTGGCTAATTACCCACTTCGCCACAGCGAATTTCCCTCTGGATGACTCCCAGTTTTACCTCCCACATTTCATTGCGGCCAATTCCATATTCGCCGCAGCGAATTGCTCTCTGGTACTCTCCCTGGGCAACTTCGCCACTATTGGCCGCGGCCAAATGCCGTCTGATCCTACTACACTTAAAACCTTGCCTCAAACTCTCCATTCTCTTTCTAGGGACACTCTAGGACCACTCTCCCTCTATTTGTGAATCTTTAATGGTGTTTATTTACTTGATTTACCTAATTAATATATCCTTATCCCTCACAAGATTTAGAGTATTGGCTTTAACTTACCAAGCTACCACACATCAATAAAACCATAATTTAATGACAGCAAATGTACTCTAGTCACAAAATGCATGGGACCCATGCTTAATGTTCATACAAGATCAAGTCATTTATCCATTGTTAGCCAATTACAACCATAATGTTCAATCCCATGATAATTAAATTACATATACAGTCCCTATACTTGGCAATTCATGATGCAATGCAGCAATGATACAAAACTAGCAATCTAGTTACAATACAATTCAACAAGGCCTCCAAACCTATGTGCTACCAAACCTTTTAATGCGCTTCCATTAATTTCTCTCCTTACCACTAAGAGGTTTGGTCCCTAAAAATGTTAGCCCACAATGGGGTGAGATATATAATCTCAATAACAAAAGGCAATTCCCATATATATGTACAAGTTAATCAACCCAATGCAATTCCAGAATCATCAATTCAATTCGCAAATGAACTAGTTGAACTACCAATAACTACTGTCCCATACCAGCAGTCATACACAACATGTTAATGGCCAATAACACTGGGAAAGGTTCGTCCATGACACCTATTCCATAATGAGCACAACCAGGGCTCAGTGCATCTGGGGTTTGATCATAACCCGGTGCTCGATCGAAGCACATGCACGGGTGGCAACCGCACCACAGCTCCACCATAAACTCACAAGGTCCAATCACAATAATAATTTAAGTAGTCAACTAATCATTTAACATTTCAAAATCATATATGTGCAAACAATATCAAATTAACATGAACATATACATAGAATTGGAAAATTAACCCCGGTTACCTCAATGAAGCCAATTACTCATCCTCTAGCTACCATCATGATTCAAAGCACACCAGGCCCAAGCATCCTAAGGGTCAATTGCTCAAATTCCTGGTCAAGACATCAAAGCTCACGACAGTTCACTCTCCACATTTTCATTTTCCCACATACACAGACCATGCACCAAAAGTCAGTCCAAATATGGGAATTTAGTACACACATCTCATAAAAGGAGAGAAATCACTTACCTATACATCTAAGAGGTTAATAGACTGAGTTGAGCCTCAATTACTAAGAACACATCATGGGACATTCCCAAATTCGGATTTCAGTCATCAAGCCCAGAATTTTCAGTGTTTCGCTTTCATCTCCTTGTATTTTCGCACCATAACAGAACCCATTATGAAAATCAACCCTTAGGGATATTTTTCAGCAAAATAATACACAAAATAGAAGGGAAATGCTTACCCAATCATCCCTCTAGCTTCTAACTCCGAAAATCTTACAAGGAAACACCAAAACACCAAGGTTCAGATTTGGAAAGGAGATGAAAATGCTCAAAACTAGAAACTAATCGGACCAAAATGAAGAGGAGAATGAGAGGTTCAAGTTATATATAACTCACCTTGGCCAAATCATCCTCTAGGAGTCAAAAATGGAGCTGCAATGTTGGTAGAACCCTAGCCTCCCTTAAACCTCCGAATTTTCTCCCTTGCCTCTTGTGTTTTCTACTCAATGGGGAGGGAGGCTACTGAACCCTTAGGATTTTTAATGAAAAATGGGTTGACCCATCAGCCCAAGATCCAATTGGGCTTATTATTTCAACTGGGCTGGTGCTAAATGAGATGGGCTGCAGAAAACTTAAATCTATAAGTAGGATGTGCTGACCCAATGGCCTAATTCCTTGTAGGTTCAGATTTTCATTCCTGTTAGGCCTTATTTCATAAGTTGGGCTGCAGCAACTTGATAGGGTCAGGCCAAGAGTCAATCTAATTTGGGTCTGCATAATGTGTGTTGGGCCAACTATAAGGGCTTATGTAAATTGGGTCTTGGGCCTCCATTTCATTAAATCAGATTTGGTTATTACTAAGTGATCTCTCTTGGCCCAAATCTCATGATAAGGAGTTGGGCTTGCACCTAAAACCATTGGGCCTCTATAAATCCTTACCCATAGCTTATTCAAATTAATGTTGGGCCCAAATTAGGCTTTAATCTAATCAAAATCTTAAACCCATATTAATAATTTATTTCTCTATAAATTTCGTTCATATAGCTTATCCAATTATTCCATAATAATTATTCTTAATTGGTCTAAATACATTATTAACACCTTAATTAATTTTTGGGGTGTTACAGCCAAAATCTGCACTAACCTTGAAATTTCATAACTTAGGCTATGCAACTCCAAATCATACAAATTAGGTCTCTATGGAGGATTAGGATGTGAAATACATGATATAAAAATTTTAGCCAAAATTAAATTCATTTTCCTAGTCAAATGCAATGAAACAATAACATAGCTTAGAAATGGAGTCAAGTAGCGGACTTGAACATTGAAATTGCATATCTTGAGCTACACAACTCCAAATTAGGTGATCTTAGTGGCCACAAAAAGCTTGAGATGAGATCTAAGGGTTGTAAGATGTTCAAGAGCATATGAACTCATTTGGCCCATGAAAAATATTACATATCAGAAGTTGCTACAATATTTAGGTACCATCAGACCTCTAATTTCAAAAATTCATAACTCCTTCTCTACAACTCCTTTTCATGCAAAATTAGTGGCCCTAGAAAGATTATAATGCCAACTATATGATTCTAAAATTTCATAAGCATTGGACTTCTTTGGCCTTTTGAATGACATGAAATTCTAAAGCTATTCTTTTTGAACAGTGACAAGACATAAATTTGTAAAATATTTTATACAACTCCAAAAATTATAGTTCATAACTTGAAAAAAAGCTCTAGAAGAGATTAAAATGCATGCCAAATTTTAGGCTCAAACTAGTTCATCTATGCCACTTTTGACATAGGAGTTTTTTATAGCAAATTTGAAACCATTTCAGGTATCAATTTGGACCATTTGGTGCCCAATTAGGTTTCTTTCACTTTGGGCACATTTCTTCCTAAATGGCTTCTTTATTCCAAAATAGGTAAATCAAGATTTGACCTTTTGACATACAAGAATACATACATTCCTATTAGAATAAACATAGCCATATGTCATCATAACACTTATACATTCTCATAACTTGTTCTACATCCACATTCTCATACTTTTATACATAGTTCTATCATCAAACAAGAAATAGCATTATCATATACATTATAAGTGTGTCATGGTAAATGTAAAGCATCATATACATGCATATGTATAAATTCTAGTGCAAGATGGGATTTTAATACATAATTTCCTACTATCTATGATCTCTCTTGGACTTGACCTTGGATTGGAGAACCTGAAATGGTTAGTGGGAGCATGAAGGGTGAGATTCGAAAGATTTTTGTAACATCCAAGGTTTTAGAATTTTTCTAAGTCTTCCTACTATAACTAGGATACCTGTTCGCTATAACGAATGTGCCGATTCGCTACAACAAGGATGCTAGTTTGCTATAGCGAGTTTGTGTCCTATACCAAATTTAGGAAATTTCTTGCAATAGTGCCAGCTATGACAAGAACAGTTGGGCCTGAAACTGATAAGTTCTAGCCATAGCGAGAGGCGTTTCCCACTATAGTGAGATTCATTTTGGAAAAATAGTGAAAAAGTGGAATTTTGCTTCTTAAAGAGTCTAAAACCCTATCCTTTTTCTCATCAACCTTGCTGGGTAAGAATAGAAAGAGCTCTGCCTAAGAGAGAGAGAGACAAGGGCAAATTCAAGGAGAGCCAAGAAAGAATAAGGAGAAAGGTAAGAGAATTCTTGAGATTCAAGCTCCTTCCTTTAGCAAATTCATTCTCCTCCTCCTCCTCTATCTTATCATATTTTGGTTGTTGAATTGGTTCTGTTTTGAGCCATATACAGAGGGGAGAAGTTGAGAAATTCTAAAAGAAGGCTAAGGTAAAGGGAAATACCTTTGAAGAAGCAAGGAAAACAAGGTATGATTCATAGTTTCATTTGCTCTTCTTCCCTTGCTCTTCATGTGTGATGTTTCGGCCAAGGAGAGAGCTTGAAAGAGGCAAGAAGTTATGACCTAGAACTAGCAAGAAACCATTGATTTAGAGTCTAGGAGCTTAGGAAATGCAAAGAAAGTGGAAGAAAAACCATGGAATTTCAAGAAAGAGCAACTAAGGATTCTTGAACACTTTATAAAATATGTTTTGATTCAAGAATTCCCTAGCCTATGTAAGTATTTATTTGAGTTCCTAAGACCCCTAGGAAGCCTCCCAAGTGCCTCTCTCTTCAAGAAAAAATTTAGAAGCCATAGATTGAGACTTGAAGAAATAGGTTCCATAATGTAGCCTTAAGAAGCAACTTGTATCTAGACTCTTAGAAATGAAGTCATGATGACTTCAAGGAGTCTAAATGGAACCAAGAGGCCTAGATATGGGAAGGGAATGAAGCTAATAGATTGAATTGTGGTAGTTGCTTCATTAAGCCATTAATAGAGCTATTATGGAACTAATAGACTAAGTATGCTTCTTAAGTGTGTGTTTAATGCTTTGGCTTGTTCCAAGAGAGTAATTAAATACTATTTGTTATGTCTAGGTCAAAGAACTCCAACTCCATGTAGTTGTGGTTGTGAGACTAAAAAGGAAAGAGAATAATCAAGAGGAAAGCTTGTGTTTAATTGCCAAGGTAGCTCTTCACTCCTTCTTAGATATATGATGGTCATTGTATGCTTGTATGTGCATTTATATTGTAAGACATGCCATTTGATATTACCTTGTTGCATTGGTACCAGTATTTATGTTTTGGTTGTGAAAATTACTCTTAAAGGTGAGGTGGAGCTAAAAGTCTTTAAGAATGGGTGAGATAAGGCCAAAAGTCTCATGGATGAGTGAGCCCAAGTCAAAAGCCCTAGACCAAAGGTGAGGCTAACCTAAAAGTCTTAAAAATGGGGTGAGGCTAGACCAAAAGTCCCTATAGCTTATTCTTGGATTTGATATGATATCCATGGCATGTCAATTTTGTATTGAATGATTCTTAACGGTGATGGATGCCTATTTGTATGCTTTGATATATTTATATGCCTTGATTACTTACTTGAATAAGCGTATAAGCTATTGAGATTCCTTGAATCTCACCCCTTCCCTCTTCCATCTTAACATATTTAGGTGAAACTCAAGGAGACCAAAGTGCAAGCCAAGGAGCATAGTTGGTTATATTATGACACTAATGTAGTTTTGATGTATTCTATTGTCAAAGTGGATATGTACATAATATTTTTTAGATGTAAACATGTGAACAAATGTAAAAGTATGTGGATACATTGTATATATCAATATTAAAGCCAAATCAATGATAATGTATGATTTCCCTACTTGGTAGCTCATTCCTAGTTATGTATTCTTGCATGTGGCATAGTGAGATTATGATGCATGGTAATTTAGACCATTTGGGAAGCTTGTGTATGTTATGTTTATGCTTTAAAACTTATCCAAGAGGTGGTAGAGTAATTAAAAAGCCATTTAGACTAACTTGGACCCTCATATGGTGCCAAATTTACCATATTCATAAGCTATATCAAGATTTGACTAAATGAGCTCCTCTTAACCTAAAATTTGGCATGAATATAAATCTTACCTAGGGATTTTTGGAAAGCTTAAGTGCATATTATCTGGAGCTCTAGAGAATTTCTGGTGAATTTTTAAAGTTAGCAAATTTTGATAAAATTGGCATTGTTTCTATGTAAATAGTCAGATCCTTTACTTCTATCATTCATAGGACAAATTTTATAGCATAAACTAGACATAATAAGATTTCTATAGCACTTGAGAACACTTCATTTGGATTTATAGAGAGGAAGAAATGAATTTTTGAACTTCTATTATTTTGGCTTGGAATTACTTTTAGTATAAAGCTAACATCCAGAGCTTTCCAGAAAGCTATCACTTACTTGATTTTCATTTTTCTAAAATTAATTATGATTTTCTAAAGTTGGGGTCAAATTTTTAAATTTTAAACTCGTGAGTAACTTGCCATTTTTTTGGTTCTTTGGCTTCAAATCCGTGGTTCATAGATTGTTTTATGCTATGTATAAGTTGTATGGATGAAGTATGAGTAAAGAATGATATGGATAGATCTACGAGGGTCCGCAAGGCGAAGTATGAATGTTTAAACCTTGATGTAACATAATAAAATGCCACGATCTTACTCCTTTTCTTTGGAATTACATGGAATCAAGCTTAAGTAAAGAATAACTGAGGCTAATACATTATGGTGTTACAAATCTCAGTAACTAATCTCAACCAATACAATACATACAAGAATGCCATAAGTGTATGCTATGCATATAGTGCAAGAATGCAATGCTAATACTTCATAAGTCAAATGTATCAAAAAAACATGAAAATTCATTTCTTTCTTGGCCATTGCATTATCATAACCTTGCTAGGCTCAACTTTTCTCAACTTGAGGGCTAAGGAAGAGCTACTATGCTCAATTCCAAGCCTTAGGGGAGCTAGGAGTCGAAACATATATCATTCTTATTCATATAGCTCAATATGAAACTTATGGTTAAACATACATCATGAATACATTAAGCAACAATACATTCAAGCATTACAACTTATTCAAACATTCAAATGTATGCAAGAGAGGGAGATAAAGCTACCTTGTAATTCTAGGGACTTGGATGTACCACTAACCCACTTGTTGACTTCCTTTTTCCTTATTTTCTTTGCCTTGGCACCAACAAATGAGTGAGTTTGAGTTACCTTGACCTATATATGACAATTACAAGACAAATTAATCCCATAGAACTCATTCTAGGTTCCAAGATACTTATTTAATCTCATTAGGACTTAAGGTATCAATTATGACTAATTTAGGTCCATTATGAAACAACCTTTAATTCTTGCTTTTCTAACTCCAAACTCTTGCTTTCTATAAGTCTTATAACTCTTAAGAGACTCATTTGAACCATTACATACTCTGTTAGAAAGCTTTAGAACTAACTTGCTTTACTAACCTCATTTAGGCCTTTAAAATCTCAACATCTATTATAAGGCTTCTAAATTCAATCCAATACTTCCATAATTCTTTATTTATCATATCTAAGTCTTTAAATTTATTACAATTCAAAGAAACACTTCTAAAGTGCCTCTTCTATAGCTTGGCCAAGACACCATAACAAGAGAAACAAACATGGATTTTTGTTGATTCTTGCTAGGATTTGATGTATACCCAAAATCCTTGGCTTCTCTACATCTTAGACATGAATTCATACAACTTCAAATACCTTCTAATGATCCTATAATTTTAGGGTGCAACTAAAACCTTAACTTTCATATCTTATATTCTAAAACTTTTCTTTTGGTTCTAATTGCATATTCTTATTTCTCATGCTCTAAAACCCTTGTTCCTACCATATTATGGCTGAAACTCATCCACTTTTATATGGTCTTAGGTCTAACCGAAACTCATGAAGAAGGAGGAGGCAAGGTGGAGCACAATCATACTATGAAACATACATTGTTCTAATGTCTTTCAAGAGAGAAATTTAATGGTTGGCTTAGTTTCTTCAAACTCTCTCCTTCCTCCTACAAACTAGGCACAAAAATGCTTCTTTCTGAAAACTAAAACTACCAAAAGAAAGAGCTCAAGGAGGAGAACTAAGTTGGTGAAGACAAGAGCATAAAAAAGTGCCATTTTCTTACCTTTTCTTAGCCTTCTTTCCTTCTTCTTCCTCTTCTCTTTCATATGCCTCTCTCCTCTAGTTCAGATGGTGTAGGTTCTATTTTGAGAGGTTTGGGTCATGCTGGACAAAATTAAGAAGGAAGGGGTTAAGTTATAACATTTTTTATAATTTTCGTTTTGCCCTTCAACTTCATTTTTTCCATTTTCACTCATTTTAGAACCATCTTTTCTATATGAAAATTTAGGTTCTCTAATTCATAAAATGCTTTTGGTTTCACTCAAATTAATTTAAAATCTTACTGAACTATCTAGTCAAAGTTCAGGTCAACTAACGTCCCAAATTATATACTAGAGAGATTTTAACCATTCTAAGTGTTCCTATGATTTTTGGGGCCTTTAAGAACCATGAAAAACTCAATTTTATCATTTAAAGCTCCCTCTTTTGAGTTTTTTAAAAATTGCCCAAAATTACAAAAATGTTACTACGTTTTTGGCTTCTTCGTTTAGCCACTTTCGCTCTGATTTCGAGCCATCATTAGCTTTGTATTCTTATTTCTAAATGTCTAAATTATTATTCTACTCTTGCTTAGCTTCTAATCATTTCATTTTGGGATTCTCTTTTGTAATTTTGTCGATTTTAGTCTAGTTTTAGAGAGATCAGATATTACATCATGTCTTGATAAAACCATGCAAACACATCTATATACTCCTTAAAGATTTAAATCATTCTTCTCTTTTTAGATTATCCATCATTTTTATTTCTTTTTTTTTTATCTTCTTCAGTCCTTTTATTTACTTTTTGAATTATTTTTTTATGTAGGCATATCTCTTTATCTATGGATTCAAGCATCTTTTCCAATATTTAGATCAATTCTTCACTATCAAATTCACAATCATGCATATCTGTGATAACACATAGATCACTCAATAGGATCTCAGAAACCTTTATGTTAGATAGGAGTTTTGGGGAAAACAATTCCTTAGAGGAAGACATAAAATGAAATGAATGAATAGAAAGGAATAGAAGAAAGCAACTAGATATCAAAATAACTGAATTTTCATTTACACAAACCACTTTCATTCATGATTTATAAAAAGTACTGCCTTTAATTATAAAGAAAAGCATTTACTAGCCATAAACAAATTAAAACAAAAGAACAATATAATCAAAATAATTACTCTAAAGAAATGATATCTAGGATATCTTCAAGCTCCCAATTATCCAATCCTTCTCTAGAATCATCAACTGAAATCTAAGCATTAACTCCTTGTGCCTCTTTATCATTGTTATCAACCATTGAAATACTCAACTAGTTCATCACTTCTGAAGGAGTAGAAAATGTTTCTCTAATGTAAGGAGTTTTTTGTTTCTCCTGCTTTTTGCTTTTTTTTAAACATCCATATTCCTCCATTTAATTTGCCAGTGTGGATTCATATCCTAACCCAAAACAATGTGGGTTCTTTGGCAGATCAATAGGTTATTTGACTCTTTGTAACTATGCACCTAATCCTTTTCCAAAATTAAAAGCACTTTTCTTCAAAATTTTTGCCATGACTTGGTTCACATTCTTGTTTGATACCCTCTAATTTAACAACTTCAAAGCTCTAAAATGATGTTTTTATGACTTGCTTAGTAGCTTCAATATATGGAACTAAGCTAGGTTTGCTCAGCATTATCTCTTCCTCCCCTTTAACAGTGATAATCCTTTTATTATCAATGAATTAGACTATTTGATGTAAAGTGGAAGGCATGACCCTAATTAAATGAATCCATGATCTTCCTAATAACATGGTATATAATGGATCAACATCCATTACTTGAAAATCTTCCATAAACAAGTTTGAGCCAATCTCCCAAGGGTAAGTAGATAATACCTATCACTACCATCTTGGAATTGTCAAATGCGTTAACCACCATATAACTTTGATGTTTGATGCCTCTATTGCCAGTTACTCAAATATGGTTAGCAGAAGCTCATTTAAAGTTGATTCACCACTAATTAAGACCTTTGCTGTTATAAATCCCTTACATTTGAAGGTGATGTGCAAAGCTTTTGGCTAATTTGCAAAAGTCCCAACAATTTCCTTTTTTGAAAATGAAATGGTGGATGTAAATTTAAGGATATTCATGACACTTGCAACCATTTTAGACATATATTAGGTCGCATATATGCCTTATTTAAGATCTTCTATAAAGCTTGGCGATGCACCTTTAAACTCATGAACAAAGATCACATTGAGATTTATGCTGGTGTTTTCTTTAGTTGTCCTATGACACACTATACTCACTCTACTTCATGATTTGTAAAAACTCTTAGTTAATGCCTTCTTCTTTTGTATTATCTTTCTTTGGCAATCAACATTCACTTCTTTTCCTTTCACAGTTTTGTCTACACTTGCTTGAAGATAGGCTTTCCTACTTTGGTAACTCCTTTTACATCCATTATATTTGTGATAGACTCTTCCTTTGCGTGGTGACATTTGGTTCAAAAGGAGTTCAATAATTTATCCATATCTCTATGGCACTACATGGTCAACTTAAAATGGAAAAGAGGTTGTCATACTTATAATCACTGAAAGCTCCCTTAGAGCAGGTGAATAAGATGGAATTGGCTCTTGTAAAGTTTTATTGATAATCATAGAAATTGTCTTAGCCTGTCCACTTGGAATTGTTTTATTAATTACAATGCCTACACACTTCTTTTCCATCATACATACCTCTTCACTTAATTTCCTCAAAATGACAACTCCAAATATCATCAACTTCTTGACCACTTTACTAAATTAGAAGCAATCTTCAATATCATGTTCTATTACTTGCTAGTGATAATCACAAAAATTGAACCACTATGTTACCAACCCTTTTTTTTTATAGCTCTATCATGTACCTAGTCAAATAAAGATAGGCATGCAAGGTCTTTATGGGTATCTTAACAATAGTAGGATTTTTAAAAACCCTAATTCTTTCTCTATAACACCTACTTGTCAATCATATCTAGGGAGTGAATTTATGACAATTATTGAGTCTTCTCTAGTCTTGAGTTGAATGTGATTAGATTTGATTAAATCTAAGACATTTCTCTTGAAAGTGATATAATCCTTAATTAAGAGTCCTAGTACAACCATATAATACTTTCAAGAAGCATTAGGATTATACTAGGCTGGGTAGGGTGCCTTTTTAGCTTGGCATACCATGATCCCAAGAGTTTTACTTCCAACAACTTTTGGTACAACTCTACATTAATAGAATTAAAGTTCAAACAAAGGAGATTGTCCTTTAGTCATACACCAATTGATCCCTCATGTTGTCCTTATCTATTCGATGCTACACTAAACTGACCTTATCCTTGATTTTCTCTACATATTTAATAAAATGTAGGTTGCTGAGGAAATGGTCTTGAGGACTAAACATAGTTCACCTCTCCCTCCTTCTTCTTCTTCATGCTTTGGCCTTTTTTAAAACTACTTTTTGCCAAGGGAGCACAAGTTTTCCATCTCAAAAGTCAATAGCAATCCTTTCTCCAATCTCAATAAGGTCAGCAAAATCATTAAGATGTGTCCCTAACATGATCTTGTAGAATGGATCCAACAAGATAAGAATGAAATAAGAAAAATAATCAAACCCTATCATTAGGAATTGTTCTTGTGACACCATTACCCTCTATCTCTAAGCATATTCTTTAAATGATTTTGTCATCTTCTTACTCATTATTTTCAATTCCTCTTTAGTTAGGATAATATCAATATTGAATTTGTATAACTTCATAAAAGTGTCAGTGAGGTCCCTACACTTGCAAATCTTTGAATGATCTAATTGCATATATTATAGCAAGGTTGACCTAATCAAACTCTCCAAGAAGAAGTTTATTAAAAATTTCTCATCTTTGAACTAGATAGACATCTTTGTACAATAGGATCTCATATGATATATTGGGTTACTACTACAGTTATACTTGTTAAAATCTAGAATCTTAAATTTCTTAGGGATAGAAATTTCTGGAATCAAACACAATTCTTCTAATTATAAAGATGCTAATGTGACTGGTCCTTATAGAGCTTGCAATTGGTTTCTTACTTCTCTTAATTCTCTTTCCCATTCTTTTCAAGCATTACTAGCTTTCTTTAGTATTTGTAGTTGGGATTTAGAACATATAGGTAGAGTCATCATCAAGAAATTCTTGCATGTCCCTCACTTCTGTGTGACAACCTCACTTGTCAGTCACTTGTACTTGAAGGTCTTAAACCTTGTTTTCCCTCTGAGTGGTATTTGTCATTTGGCTAAAGTATGCCTCTATTACAACCATCCTTGGTAAATCTGTTCCCCTCTCTGTCATGTTATTTAGACACCCTAGGCAAGCCATCAATGACCTTCCCTTTCAAAGCCTTAACTAACATTTTTGTTGTCTCATTCATCTTCAACCTTTTAATTCCCTTCAGCTTGTCATCCCTATATAGGATTGCTTCTAAAATGGGTGCCGTGGACTCGAATAAGAGGATGGGTCTCGTTAGATAGATTTTGTTTTAGAGGCATAATATTACCTTTCCCTTTTATCTGTTCAATGAAAGAACAAAACAAATTTAGTTGTTTTAGTAAATAATTTTTAGATTAAGACATTAATTTAGATGAGTTGTTTTGGCATAATGACTAAGGAATGTTGGGCACTTTGATTTCTTAAAGGGTTTTATTAATACACATAGAAAATCAAAGTTGACACTTGATACAAAAGGAAATCCAAATCCCTACATGATTAGTGCCTTGCTTAAAGCATAAATCTAGGTTGTCCTTCATTTTTCTCAAACACTTATTGCATGTAGGCAAAATGAACTTGTCAATTAATTCAAGGAAATACAAATTGCACATGATTAATGACCTTAGACAACTTGAAACGTGATGCAAAAAGGAGAGAAATAATAAGATTATGAAATTTCATAAAGGTAGTTTGGACAACTAAATCACAAAAGCACTTTATGAAGTTAATAACTAGTAATATTTTTTAGTTCTTCTACAATATCATTACATAACAAAAAGAACTCTGATATTTCTATTGGTATATTCAATGGATTGGTCATGCCCTCATATGCTTTGAATGTACTTTAAATTTAAGGATAGCTTAGTTAGCTACGAAGATCAATTTTCTAAAGTGTTCTATGCACTTTTCCTTTTTAGCTACTTGTTTAATGTGGAGAGTCTTCCAAGTTTTTGTGGTTTCAGCTTGCCGATTGAGTTGTTCTATTAAGTTTTGCATTATTACTACATTATCACCCTTTATAGTAGTTAGCTTATTCATTCTTTTCTTTAGTTCTCTGGTCAGCATATTAATTTTTTATTGAACCTCATTTTACTCAAACCTTTGCATTTACTTTTCCAATGCATCCTTTTCCTTAACAAATTTTATTAATTTGGCTTTGTTACTCTATATCTTTCTCTCATTCTTTATTACACATTTCAATGCATCTTTTACAACATCTTTCGACTTTACATTTTCCTCTCTTGACTTTCTTATTTTTGTACCTCTTAGGCATCTTTTGTATCTTTTTACACCAGATGCCTCTTCTTACATGACTACACATTCATTTCATATCTATGTTAGGCCTTCCAAATCCTTTTGACTTTCATATCTATGTTAGCCCTTGCAAAGTCTTATGAAAAGTATATTTTAAAGTTCTCCACAACAATAGATAATTTCCTCACCTTTCCATCAGGCTAGTTTTCACCAAATTGTATTCTCATTCAATTGACTAAACAAGTGAGCTTAATCATCATGATTCCTCTTTGTTAACTCCTCATCATAATTTGAAGATAATGACATAAAACCTTCATGATTATTGAAATCTCTAATTAAATGATATATGGTATCATATATTTTACCTAACTAATACTTCCTCCTATAAATATAATTAATGATCTAAATACTTAGGAGCTACAAATAACACTTTAATTTTCCTCCCTTTTCTTGCTTGCAAAAGCTTAATGTCAAAAATGTCTAACAACTAGCATAGGATTTATGCAATGATTTTTCACCATCCCCAAAACACTTATAGCATTAGATCAATTATTTCCACCAATAATGGAAACAACATTAATCTTTATCTTGCTAAAGTGAGAACTCTTTTAAAGGTGACCCAATCATCTTTTCCAGCTAAGACCTCTCGACATTTTTCTGTAGATTTTCTTCAGAGTCTTTTAGTCTCCCTTCTTTGGTGTAATTGGATTCTACCAAGGTCTTGTCCTAAAATCTAAGCTACCACATGTTTTGATGGCAAGTGCCTAGGATAAAGGTAGCCTGATGCATTCTTATTCATAAGCATATTCATCAAATCCACATATTCTTCCAAGCTGGGCATAATTTGGAATGTCAAAAATGAAAAACATCTTAGACAATTGTCCTAGTATTGAGCTAAAGATGAGAAAGTATCATATTAAACCAATATCTGTAATTAGTCTTGATGTCCTAATGATCCCTTTGAAATTCTTGAAGATGTCTTCCTTTAAATTTTTCACTTAACATGACTAGACTTTCAACTAATTTTGCTTCTACCTTGACTCTAGTCCTTGCTTCAATTACAACTAGCCTTGTTTGATCTAAACTCAGAGACTACTTATTGCCTAAAGGTTCTATCATGCCATCATATATTATGTATTCTACCTCTCCATGATTGAGATCTTGTTGAGAAGATTCTGGTGGAATTGCCTAAACCTTGGGTTTTCCCAAAATTCCTCAATTAAAGATTATCTTGTCATAAGGTAAAAGATCCTGTCGACAAGGTCTTAAATTTTTCTTTGCTGAATTTGATACTTTATTGACAAGATCTTTAACCTTGTCAATAGTAACTTATATCTTGTCAACAATATGGTTTACCTTATTAACAACATCTTATTTTTACCTCTAGTAAAGGGATAACTCATTCCATAGAGTTCTTTTCATATCATTTACCTTCAAAAACATCAAAATACAACCACATCCAATGTTTAGCAATGGTCTCACAAGCTTTCCACAGGTGAAGTGGAACTATAGGGACCAAAATTGAAATTTCCTTCCACTTCAATCCCCAACCTCCATAAACACATTTGGTTCAACTCATTTGAACATAAAATAGGCTCTATTTGCATGAGAGAGTTATATAGCCATTTTTAGCCCCTTTTGACATAATATGAGCCAAACTTCAAAATTTCATAACTTTGGCTATATAGTTATGATTTATGTAAATTAGGTGTCCTTGGAAAGCTTATAATAAGAACTATTTATTGTAAAAAATTTAGATCAAAGTAAGTTCATTTGTTCTCTCAAAAACCTAAAAATCTAAAACTGCACTATGTGGACAATGTACTACAAAATTCTAAATAATTTAGACAACTTTGAAAATTCATAATAAATTCTATAGAGCTCCAAAAATTATATTCTTTAACTCTATAGAAAGCTCTAAATGAGATCTAAATGTTTACCAAATTTTGTCCAAATTTTTTTTCATTTGGTCTATTTTTGGTTCAGGTGCAAAATACATCTCAAAATGGACCAAATTTGGTTCCAAATTATTCATTTTGAACCATACCATGCTATGTGACGGTTTGAACAAATTTTAAATGATAAATATAACATATATAACTAGTTCCTCATGCCACAAACATTATTCAACTCAAATCTACACTCACACTTACCATTATATACATGCATTTCATGGCTCATAAAGGTCAAATTGCATAATCTTTTCATATTTACATTCAAAAATGATATATACATCATAGTCCTATGTTTTTAAATGTGTGGAAAGGGTTACATCTCAAAATATTCATATACATCCCAATATGTGCAACAAAATACATTAAAACTTAAATTGTTGTCAAAATATGACATCTCAAACTCTTTGGTCTTCATCTTTGCTTCCTTGATTATTGCCTAGACAAGTTAGGAAAAATATAGAGAGAAATGAAATTCTAAGAATCCCAATAACTCATTCATCATTCAAGCACACTTATATGGCACACTTGATGTCAAAGAAAGCAAGCGTGCTTATTAAACAACCAAATATCACACATAATCATGCATAAGGCATCATATGGCTCCATCAAAGTAAAAACAAGTTCTAAGGACTTTTGGTCTAACTTTACCCAACCATTAAGGACTTTTGGTTTGGCCTTACTCACTTTTACGGACTTTTGACTTAGCCTCACTCATCATTGAGACTCTTGGCTTTGTCTCACCTATATTTAAAGACTTTTGGCTTTACTTAACTCAAATTAAGGGACTTTTGGTATAATCTCACTCATTAAGAGCCCTTTCAATTCCAAATGCATTCTAATGCCATGTAATTGCATAAAGTCATCAAGTAATTAACAACATGCATAATTTGCAATCCATATACACACAAGCAATCAATGACACTCAAACAACCAAAATAAGCATACAAGAATAGATAAAGAGCTTCCTTTATACAAAGAAGCACTTAAGTTCTCCTTTGGCCTTTAACTTAGCGCACACCCATACTTGAAGGAGGCTTCACTTGCTTGGCCTAGACATATCAAATGTAACACAAAATTGTCAATGGAACCATTCTCATGCTCATTTTAGCCTTATATATACTAGTTAGAGGTTTAGGCTCTCGCATGGCTCAATCCAATGGTATAATAAAGCAACCCTTATAATTCAATATCTTAACTCCAAGATCTCATATTATTATATTATCACATTTTGCTCATCCTTTAAGGAATATATTCATCTACAGGGATATAAGCTTTAATGATGAATTTGAAAAGGAAAAGTGCTTCCAGAAGTGACACTAGTTTAGGTAATAGGCTAATATAATGATCTACTATGTAATATTATATAATTTGGTAATTCAAAATAGCTCATAAATAGTAGAACAAATTATTTAAGTAGGGTCATAGGCCTAAAGAAGGGTAGTATGAATTAAAAAAAAATCAAAAATTGAATTAAAAGTTGATGAGAGAGGACCCTAGAATAAAATGAATTAAGGCAAAAGTAAAGCTTGAATGGTAAATAGAGCAACTAGAAACGAGGTTGGGAAACTAAGAATAGCCTAAAACTAGAACTAAAATAGCAAAAAAGAGAAATCAAAAACTCAGTGGCAAAATCATAATTTTTGGCAACTTTTGAGAAATTTAAAGAAAGATGTTTTAAATGGAAAAATTGAGTTCATTAGGGTTTTTAGAGGCCTAAAAAATCATAAAAACTATCAAAAAGGTTAAAACCTTTTCGATGTACAATTTAAATTATCAATTGACCTAAACTTTGACTAGACAATTCAGTACAGTTTTAAGTCCCATAAATTTGAAACAAAATGTTTTTAATAAACTAAAAGATCAAATTTTATAATAAAAAAGATGGTTTTCAAAAAAGATTTAAAGCAAACTCAAATAAAGCAATTAAAATATAGTGGCAAAAATGTAATTATGGAAAAGTTAAAATATCTTTCCCACCTTTATTACATGGCATGCCACCTTCTTCTTTTTAATTCCACTGACCTAGACCAATCCAAAACAAATCTAAAATGGCGTCCAAATTATGGGAGGAGGGAGAGAGAGAGAGAGAAGAAAAGCTAAAAAAGGTAGGAAATATGCCAAATCTCATTCCACGGTAGTTAGAAACTTTGCTCTACTCTTCTCACTCTTTCTAAAGTGGTTTTAGTTTCTTGAAAGGATGATTTTGGTGGCTAACCTCTTAAGAAAAAGAAAGGGTTTAAAGCAAACAACTATGCCACAAGAATCAATATTTAGTAAACTTTCAAATGAGGTATGGTATAAGCCATCAAATTACCATTTCCTTAGTCTTCTTTTTCTTCCATAATTTGCCCTAGAGAGAGTGTGTTAAAAGAAAGCTTTTGTTTGATAAAAACTTGAGAGAAACAAGGGTTTTGAAAGGTGTAGAATATGATAATGCAATTGGAAGCAAGTAAGGAGCTAAAGAATGCAAGTCTTGGTACCTTAGGTTTTGATTGCACCTTAGAAAGTTTGATGTCTTAAAATGGTATTTCAACCTATGTAAGAGCATAATTAAGTTAAAAGGAAGTTAGGGAATTTCCATAAGTGCCAATTTCCCTAAAAATGCAACAAATCCTCCATAGAAACCCATTAAGTTGCATGTCTTAACCTAGAGCAAGAAATGATAGTTAGGGAGTTGTTTTAATGATTCTAAGGTTATAAATGGCCTAGATGTGAATTATAGACAGCAAAGGAACCATAGGTTTGAATTTAGAAGTCTTATGTTGAAATGTGAATATTCAAGGTTCTATAATGCATAAAGTAACTTGGTATTAGGCTCCTTGAATTGAGTTTATGATGACTCTAATAAGTTCTAATAGAGTTTTATAACTCATATTGGGTGAGATCTTAGAGCCAAGATGTTGATTACAAGAGTTGCTTTATTATGCCACTTAATTGAACCATATGGAAGCTTAATGTGTTAGTTAATTCATATAAGGCTTAAATGGATATAAACATAGTTCCATTGATAATTTTGTGTCCCATTGGTGTGTCTAGGCCAAACAAGTGAGATTCCACCCAAGTGTAAGTGTGAGGCCGAGGGACTAAGCCAAGGAACAAAGGGGAACTAAATGGAATTCTTGTGTTAAGGTAACTCTTCATCTATTCTTGTATATGTATAATGGTTGCTTAAATGTTTTTGATTGCTTGTGTGTATTGGTTGCTAATTATATACGTTGATGAATGCTTGATGATTATATGAATTGCATAGCACTTATATTTGCATTTGGAATTAGTTTGACTCTTGAATGAGTGAGGTTATGCCAAAAGTCCCTAGAAATAGGTGAGGTATGACCAAAAGTCCCTAAATATGGATAAGACAGAGCCAAAAGTCTCAATTGTGAATGAGACTAAGTCAAAAGTCTCTAAAAGAGAGTAAAGCTAAATCAAAAGTCCCTACTTATTGGGTGAGACTAAACCAAAAATCCCTAAAACTTGTCTTTCCTCTTGATGGAGCCATGAGATCCCTAATGCATGAAAATGAAAGATACTTAGTTATGTGACATGCATGTTTGCTTTCTTTTACCTTTAGTATGCCATATATAGATATGCTTGAATGATGAATGAGCTATTGGGATTCTTTGAATCTCATTCCTTCCCATATTTTCCCTAACCATGTTCAGGTGATTCTTAAAAAGGCAAAGATGGTGAGCAAAGAGTTTAAGAAGAACTACTTTGACACTAGTTTGAGTTTTAAGGCATTTTGTTGTCAATATGATGATGTATATGTTTATTATGAGATGTAATTATTCCCACACACCCAAAAGTATGAGACAATGATGTATAAACTATTTGTGGATGTAAATATGTGATAATGTGCAATTTGACCATATACGTTCCAAGTTATATATGTGTATTTTAGCAAGTGGGATAGTAATTTTGAGTTGCATGGTTTTTGAGACATGTTGGATTAATTATACATACTATGTGTGTTTAACATTTAAATCGTGCTCAAATGAAGCCTTGGTAGGAAATGACTCAATATGGACTACTTGGAGCCAAAAATGGCATACTTTGAGCCATAATATACTCCTAAATGAAAAATTGATCAAATGAATTAATTTTTGGCTAAAATTTGGCAAATAATTAGAGGTCATCTAGAGTTTTCTACATAGGTAAAGAACATAATTTTTAAAACTCTATAGAATATTTTATAAATTTCTAAAAGTTCTATAAATTTTTCATTTTAGCCCCGGTACTGTTATTTGGTTCAAATATGGCTTCTCATGGATTTGATAAGTCAAATAAGTTCTGATATTCATGAAATTTTACAAGTATATAGTTGGTATTATAAGCTTTCCACAATCACTAAATTTGCATAAATTGAATTGTGTAACCAAAGATATGCATTTTTGAAGTTCAGGATCTGGTTATGGTCATTTACTATAGCAGCCTCTTATCTCTGTAGATTTTAGTGGGTCAAATGAATTCATTTGCATTTGAAAATTTTTTAGCATATAGGTCACATCCTAAAATTTTTGTAAACGCCTAATTTACACAAAACAGAGTGATATAACCAAAGTTATAAATTTTTGAAGTTGATATTATGGTCAAAAGTTCTAAAATGGTTATATGGCTCCCTTGTGCAAATAGAGCTGGATTTATGTTCGAATGTGTTAAAACAAATGTATCTATGGAGTTTAAAGGATGAAATGGAGCAAAATTTTAGATTTGACCTCTATAGTTCCATTCTATATGAGAATACCATGTAAAAGTGAAGCTAATGATCTTGTTGTAATGAAAATTTGATATTTTTAGGGGTAAAAGATATGGATTTGAATGTGTGTATGAAGTTATTCCACTACCAGGATTGAGACAGCATTAAGCTATATCAATATAAAAGCTGAGATAATATCTTGTTGACAAGGTTGAAGATCTTGTCAACAAGGTCTTTGGGTTCAGTAAGGAATACTTAGGACCTTATCAACAGGATCTCTTATAGTATAACAAAATATTCTTTAATTGAGAAGACTTAGAAGAACTAAGTCTTAAGTAACCTCACTGATACCTTGTCAGCAAGGTTCTTGTCACAAGAAGTTTTGCCATATGTAATATGGAATGAATATATAATATATGATGATATGACACACTAAAGTATCATGATTAATTTAATCTTATTTATTTGTTTATACATCATCAAAAATGATGTCTTCATATGAGAAGAGAAAGAAAACTTTGTATTTTTTCCTGATGAGTCTATCACTATATGTAAGAAAAAGCAATAGACAGTCATTCTAGGAGAAATATTCATTTCTACATTCTTGATGTCTTAAAGGAAAAACTAATTCAAATCTCTAACCAAGATATGGTATACATTTGATGGTGTGCTAACAAATATGTAATTTTCACGTGTAAAATCATGAATATTATATTTTTAAACAAACACCACAAAAATCCTCCTTTTCTTCAAGAAACTTATTACCCTACAAGGAAAAAGATTTTGAATATTAACCTGAAAGAGAAAGAAGTCTTTTCAAGATTAATGTCAATATAATTGGATTAACCGTTAAAAGGAAACATGTCTTTAATTATGCACCATTTATTTTTATTTTATCTTTGTATATATTTTTCAGAAAAGAAATGCATGCCAATTGGTTCCCTTTTTCAAAGAATTATGATGCACATGATCATGGTCTTTCAAAGTTGGAAACCCATCAGACAAGTTAACTTAATTAATGCATACTTTCATCTAGTTAATGTATGTCTAACTACACAATGACATTTCATTAACCACTTTAATAAACAGTGACAATGTATCACTTTCCCTAAAGGCTTTATTAGATGCATATTATGAATGTGATCAAGATGATATAAAAAAAAATGTTTTTCTTTGTCCTAATAAGGGTAAACCCTAGATTGAGATCACTTATTTATCAAAGTTTGGCTATAAATATCTGGGAAGCAACTATGGCTAGTCTATTAATGCAAGGGTTTCACAGCATCTCTATGATCTCTAAAAATATTGATCCCCCAATTGCCCCCACTATGATATGAAAATCTTGCTATATAAATTTAACCATTATAGGAAAAAAGTTCTACACAAGTAAAACTCATATAACAAAGTACAATTTGAGTAAGGTTTTTATGATAATCTTAGCAAGCACAAGGCTTTACAAAGAAATCAATATAAACATCTACCTATTTAGGGTGCACTAAGCCCTGAGTATAAGGCCCATAATGTGTGTGAGATAATTGTATATCAGTAAAATGTGTGACGAGAATATTCATACCTTTTTTCCTTATAAACTATCAAACCCTCATCTACTAGGTAGATTGACAAAAACAAAGGGAGTAAAACATATGTACTAATATAGTCAACTATCCTAGAGTTTTATTCCATATGTTATTTAGCCTAACACATGTTATATATATAATCGATGAAATAAATGAAATGAAATAGACAAATATGTGAAAAACATGTAACCTATCCTAACCATGTGAGGCAAACAATATATAAAAAAGATAATCAAAATAAAGAAAAGGTCATATTATTGTGCACAACTAACTTAAATTTGAGTTGACTCTCAAACAATCCCTAGTGAAATTACCAAACTATCACACTCACAATGTGATTGCAAGGCTCAAAAAGAGAGAAATTTTGATTTCCGATAACAAAAACTAAAATGAAATGAAGTAAAACCACCACCAAAAGTTTAATTATAAAAGGCAAAATTTTGAAAAAACTTTTAGAAGGAAAATGGAAAAAGATTGTTTACTAATTAGAGATATGTTTGAGAGTCAGTTATATGTGAAGAAAGTGTTAGACACCTTACAACACTCGTTGTTAGAAACAGTTACCCTAAGTTAATTATATAAAAAAAATATAGCCTTAACTTTATTTTAATTATATTTATCAATCACATACAAATTAAGAAAAGAAAGTAGAAAAGATAAAAGTTTATCAATAAGGACAAACTTTCTAGAATAAGAGCCTAAGATCTACATATCTTATGAAAATGATCAAAGTTTATATAGTTTGACTGGGTAAAAAGCTATATCTATTGGTTGATGATTTTTTATTTTTTTGTCAAAAGAATAAAGAAAATAAGAATTAACTTGTTTTTGTAAACAAAATGATTTTTTAAATTGGTTGATGTACTTTAATTTGCAAAAGTCAAATTAATTTTACTTCTTTACTCTTTTTATTTTTATTTTTATTAAATAACATTTTCTATTTAAGTGAAATTTTTATTTTTATAAGAAGAGAGAGAGAGAGAGAGAAAGAGAGAGAGAGAGTGTGTGTGTGTGTGTGTGTGTGTGTATTTTAATTCTTTTTGTTAAAGAATATTTGAAAAAAAATCCTAAATCTATGAAAAAGAAACTTAATTTGATTAACTTTTATTTTTTATTTATTTTTGGAGTGAAACACTAAAAATTTTGTTTAATTAAAAATTTTAAATTGCTAACTTCTAAATTTAGAAAAATTTATTTAATATTTTATTTTAAGAAATTAACATCATTTTGTTTTTTGGGTAAAATTTTAAGCAAAAGATTTTTAAATAAACTAATCTTTATATTTTTATTTTTGAAACACCAATTTTTGAATTAAAAAAATTATTAAGAAAGAGATATATATTTAACCCTTGAGAAAACTAGCTTTTGACGTTTAAAATATCATTTTAAATTTTATTTAAAAACTCTTAAAATCTATTTAATAAACTCTTTCTTTTCATATTTTTTTATTTCTTTTAAATCTTAAGGAAATATGAATCATTAAAATTCATTTTTTTGTAATTTTTTGATAGAGAATTTTAAGAAATATTCCCAAGGAAATTTATTTCATTTTTTAAAAAACCTAACTTTTGAATTTTTTTGAATATTTTTTTTAGTTTTGAAAGAAATTTGTTTGATTTTCTAAAAACCATTTTTTTATTTTTAGAATATCTTTATTTTTTTCCTTTTCCTTGAATTTTCTTGAAAACAAAATTGATTAAATATAGGACATTGGAACCCAAAAAATATATATTAAAATAAGATTTCGCAACCCACTTGTCATAAGTACCTACAAAGACTTATTACTACAAGTTGTCCACTAATTAAATCCCTACATGCCTAAGAAGACCAAAATTATCACAAGACAACTCTAAGAATAAAAATATAATAAAAATAAAAATAACAGTATTTACAAGTATACAACATTTTCTGATTACGTGTGATTGTGTCCAATCAAATATCATGTTATAAGCAATATCACAAAACCACCTCACATGGATAAATTAAACAAACTAAAGAACCAGTGAAGTTTTCTCTTTGGTCTTTTCTTCAATCTTTGCTCAACTTTTGGTAAACCTCCTCAATCCAGTCTCTCTTCTCAAATGGAGCTAAATGCACAAGGACAAGACCAAAAGAATTAGTATCAGCTATAAAATCTGATCTTGTTCAAGTGGGGTTCCATCATGTCCAAATTCACAAAAAGAATCACTAAAACAATAGGCACGGTATACCAAACCCAATTAGTATCATGAATCAATGAAATGGCCGGCATTGGCTATGCAAAGTTTAATCCAATTTCAAGTCCACGCTATCAAATGTAATCATTCGGAAAACAGAAGAAAACTCTCCTCGGGGGAAAAAAAAAATCAACAAGCATACTGTCAGCCCTCATCTAAATCAGCAGCAAAGGGTCTTACAAATAGCTACCTATCCACTGGTCTTCATTAGGAGATAAAGGAATCCTTGTAAATTGAAATGAAGAACATACAAGGTTACAAAGCCAGCACATTCTCCTTCTAAAACAACAGCGGAAAGGACAAACTAAGAGTTACCTATTCATTTTTCACTTTTGGTAACAGGAGTGGAATCATGGGAAAATAGGCTATAAAACACATGCAAGCTGTAACACAATAAGATCAACAAAAAATGTACATGGAACACCATAGGGGTTTTTCTCTCTTTGTAAAACTATACAGCAAATGACCTCAGTTACACACCAGAATATAAAAGGGCAAGAATAGGCTTTCATCAATACAGAGTCAAATCAGAGCATATGGGGGCAAGGTTCTTTATGAAAGAGGATCCGATCTTGCTATTCACTAGCTAGCAACTACTCTTTATAAGCTGTAAGCTAGCTCGTACTTCACAGTAGGGCGTTCTCAAGATCAGGATAGCAAACTGCCATCACAGGACACTATTTATAAATAATATTGCTAACTTTCTAAGAAATCCCATTGAACCAGTCTTAACCAGCTGAAAGCGAGATCAGAGTCTTCTCGTGGGAAGGTACCCTATGAATTCAAATGAAGAGGATGACGCCAGCGTGACGCCTCTGCCAATGATCGATCTCCACTCATCGAACAACAGCTAATCAGAAGAGTCAGATAAGGAATTCCAGTCATGGCATACCAGATTGGAAGAATGCAGTGAGTGAGCCCACCTGCGAAGTGTGTGCTCACATTAGCTTTGGGACGTGGGTACGACGGGATGGCTTCCTTCTTTTCCATCCCGTGTGGGCATCTCAAGAGAATAGGGCTCGCTCATTGGTTCTAACTGGCAGGGCAGCCTTTACTTTGACCGTTCATAGGCGCATAGGCTTTGCCATTCCTCTGGTCTTTCTGGGGCTAACCCGAAGCCACTGGGATTCATGTTCAATTTCAATCCTTCCTTTTCTAAGAGTTGGAAATGCCCGTGTTTGCGGTGAATGAGAAGAGCCTTCGCAAGGGGCAATCACGCTTCTAATCAGTTAGAAGAAGAAGACCTCCCTATGGTTATGGTATGGTCGAGCTTGTTCACTCCTCTCCTTTCACTCGAGCACCCATACTCGTCGGTCAGTTCGAGAAGCCTTCTTTGACTCACTCTCTTCCACGTGGCACATGCGCTTAGCTTCTCGCTCTAAGACTAACTTCAAAACCAGGACTGGACCTAGGAATCAGACAGGTAAAGGCTTCCCTATCTCTGCATTAGCAAGCAATCCTGACATCATCCGGGTCAAGACCAGCACTAAAGAAAGCATTGATCTCAGGGAAGGTCAACAACCTTAGATACTGTCATGTGTTCTCTCCCTGACTAAAGGAAAAAGGGATCTCTCTTCCCTCAGCAGAAGCAGATTGAGAGGTTGATTCCCTGCTGTGACATGATCGAAGAACACATACGAGAATCACACTCAAGTCAGACAGAAAGGATAGGTTTGCTCAGTGACCGGTGCTTTCATGAGACGCACCTTGGTGACCTGTCTACACGGGAGAATGAATCTCACTGGCTAGCGGCGCTCATGGTATAGGCAGGTTGATCCAATCAACCAACTCAAGCAAAGACTCATATGTGAACTTCTATCACCTACGATCTTTCTTTCTCTCAACCAGCGGAAAAGATGGAAGAAAAGGGGAGAAATCAGAACCAGTTGTTGCCATGTTTGTTGAAGGATGTCCACAGATTGGGTCAGTTTGAAGTGAACCAGCCAAAGCAAGTCCTTATAAGAATCTTCGATAGCTGACAGCTGGTTCAGAAGGATTGTGAGTGGTGCTAACCCCTTCTTCAGATGATCTTTCTCCATAGCTCGTAGCTGAGCATTGATGACATCTTTCTTTCATGGGTTGACAAGATTGGGTGATTGTTCCATCCCATGGGAATCCGATTCTCACTCTTTTGAGTCAACCGGTAGGAAAGGAAGTCGTAGGACTTTGTTGTCCTGATCTCAGAAAATGCTTCTCAGTTGCATGAGAATCTGACATGGGAAGTTCAATCCCCACCATACCCTCGCCCCAATGACAACAAGGATTGGAATGGCTCAGCTGCCCTTGGTCTCGATAGAGGCTTGGTCAAGATTGATCACTCAGAATCAAAGAAGAAGCTCGACCGAACAAGCAAGGGACTAAGCGCAAACGAACAAGCAACGGCCTGAGCGCAAACGCGCTTCATGCCCTCTCGCTTCGCTCTCCATCTACGTGGGATTAATTGATTAGATACCCAAGAACCAGAATCTTTACTAGAAAGATCTCCATCTATGTTATTTCTCCCAGAGTCTTGTATTCAATTGCTTGCTCTTGCTCGCAGAGGATGGAATGCTTTCAGGAATGCATTTGATTTTCTTGTATTGGATTATCTTCTATTTTCAGCAACTCGCCATACTCTCCTTAGCAGTCGGGGTCTGAAAGCAGCTATCAAGCCTATAGGGAGAGAGAGGATGGGGACTTGCTTGCTGTTACTGGTTCAATCAAAATCGTTCTATGCACTTGTTTGCTTCGGAGAGTGCGCCACCTTGCTTCTTCCTTAGAGCATAGATAGGGGAACATACGAAGTTCTCGACCGATAGGGAAGAGGATATAGTACGGAGTCGCTCGAACGAAGTGAGAGGATTGAGCTCGAGCTTTGCGAGAGGGCTTGAAGCGCTAGCCCCTACTCGTCGTCTGCCCTTGCTTGTTCACTTCACTCTCCTCCGGGTAAGGAAGAATAGTCTAGTTCAGATAGAGAGATTGATTTGCTTTTTCTTAATACCGCTACCGACCGCTACTGCTACTGTTTGCCTTATTGGATCTTAGTACCGTTCTCGGGGAAAGAAGATATACTATCGTAATTCTGTTTGAATTCTCTCCTGGGCGTAAATATCATCTAATCTGACTTCAGTCATTCTTCGTCCTTACTAATAAGGGTAATTGATCTTGAAGATAGGGAAGATTCTCTTTCTTTTTTCCAGTATCCATAACGCCATAACGAGACTATCTCCGTAGGACCAATAAGAAAGCTGTCTCTGATCGCTCTGGCCCCCTCCCAGGGGTCCCTTCACTGTCTGTATGGCTTAATTAAGACTATTTTATGGAATCCAAATGAGGACCTTCAAAGGTACGTAGTTGCTCGACCATAGGGAGAGGGCTGAAGAAGCCCCGTTAGAGGCTAACAGAAAGAAATTCTACATTATCGAAGCTTAGCCCTTTTTTCGGGGATTAACCTTGAAATTGAGAATCCATGGCATGGGATTGATTGAACTCTTTCTTTGTTGGATTTCCTTGGGACTGATTCTTTTATTGCTTATTCTCGGAATGACGGATTACAGTGAACAGGCTTAAGCGCCTGAACTACTTCTTCTGATGCTTCTTTTTGAAAGCAGACTAGCGCACTAATCACAAACTAAAAGAGCTGCTTATTTTACTGATCAGGCAACTCAATTGCATCTTTCCTTGCTTTTGCATCTACAAGGGCGGAGTTGGGAAGAAGAGATCAAAGAAGAGAGGAGAGACTAGTACTTGTAGTAGTAGTTGCATTAGCTTCGGCTGACTCTTTCTTTCATGCAATCACAATGAGTAATGGTGATGCTAATCCAAGTCATTAAAGGAAGATGCTAATCCGAAGTTTAAGAGTGAGGCCTCTTATCAGATTAAGTAGAGTTGGGATTGAGATTGGTACGGATTTGAGCGAATTCCCTTCCTCTGGCGAGTGACTCTTCCGGATCTTAGCTCGCATCCTACGATTGATGCCTTGACTAACAAGGTTTATGCTGCTTTGTCCGCAGCAACCTTTGCTAAGCTAATCCCTGCTTTGGAAAAAGACCTACTTTAAGAGTTCCTCTGATTCTGATTGAATAGCTGCCTATTCTTTCACAACAACCATGGCATGAACTAGTAGCTTTAGAGTTCCGGCAAGAGTGAGAAGATAGAGAGCTTTCTTTAGAAAGATGATGGAAGGAGATGTGGCATCTAATCATCTAGCTGCTCTTTCTGTCTTTCAGCGCTTTGAGATGAGAATGAGTTTAGTATCGGAAGTGAGACTCGTCGATTTGCTTTGGATTGATTGTGACTTCCTCTTTTCTTAGGGATTTTCAGGGATGAAGGTAGCTCGACTGTAAAGGCCTTATAACGTAATGGGTTGCTCGAACGAAGTGAGAGGAGAGGAAGATGCTTTCTTTTCCGAGTAAAGTAAGGAGGTTTGGGAAAGCTAATTCGGCTTCCTTTGCTTTGCTCCGAATGCTGCTATCAAGAGAGCTGGATTGAGATGCCTTTATTAAGGAGATCCTTTTACTCGGATGAGGTAATCAATAAGCAGGCATTCCTTCTATTCATCGGATTGAGTTCATTATCTGGAATTTGTCTCATTAATAAGTTGGGAGTAGGCGAACTCTTTCTGAAAGAAAAGAGAGATGAGCTAGTCCAGCAGATGTAAGGAGGATTAGGATAGCTTCTCTTACGCAATTAAGTCAATTGCATCGACGAGCCTTCCTTTTGCCTTTATTTCCCCGACTTATCTGACTGACAATGCAAAGAAGAAGAAAAAGAATTGAGTGTCAGATGAGATGCATTTCCTAAGGAGCCTCAATGAGTTCAGTAGATGATGAGTGCAATGATTCTTTAATTAACACATGGCTAAGAGTTCGAAGCCTAGAGAAATGAGTGGAACAAGAAGGCTAGCACAGACAGAGTCTGAGATGCGGGAAAGAGATCCAGTGAGAAGGAAGTAAGTTGCTAGAAGTTGATGAGCAGACTCATTCCTTTTATAGGCTGCCTCTTGCTAATGAACTGGCAGAAGTGCCAATAAGAAGAGCTGGAAGGGAAAGGCAGAGTTGATTCTTTGAGTTACCTGGCTAAGGGTCTGGAAAGAAGGCTAGCTATAATCTTTATAGATGTGCAACCCTCACCTATCTTTAAGATAGGGATGGAAGAGATAAAGAGGGAGATGAGCTTAGGACTTAGCTGGCATTAACTTCTTCATTAGCTGGGAATCTTATTGGAAAGAGTTAGTCGGATTTTTATCCAGTTCGGAAGATAAGGAGTGAAAGAAGAAGCTAGAGAAGTGAGTGCACTAGATGTGCAACTAGAACTAGAAGAGTTACGAGTGGAACCACTAATTCTTTTAGTTAGCTGTCTGGGAATTAATTGGATTTGAACTTATACGCACACATTAAATAAAGAATTGATAGAAATACATACGCTGGTAAGGAACAGTGCTTGGCAAGCAGTTTAACATTTATTTAACTTCAACTCAAAAGAATCACTCGTCGTTTCGTTTAGACAATGGGGGAAGAAGCCCTGCTTTATTCAAACGATGTAGACGCTGCGTATTCATATGCCAAAGATGCTTGCTTGTGCCACAAATCACAAATCATAGGGTTCATGGGATGCAGATGGGGATGCTGTTCTATATCTTGATTCCGTTCTAGACCCATAGGACCATGTTTCAAAGCTAGCCTATGTACCTTACCTCCGAGGAGCCACCAAAGTAAGCAAGCAACCTTTAGTTTAGGGCAGCAAGCCCTTTCTGTTAGTTAGTCGGGTGCTGGATCATCTCTCGTAAGAACTCTTAATCCCCATCCACACCACAACTTTTTGCTTGCTGGTTACAGCTTTAGCGACTGTAACTTGATATTCAAGCAATTTGAGTAGTGAATCGCCCAGTGTAGGCTTGCTTCGCGTAGGCTACACAAGCTAGGCTTCGAAAGAAAGAAAAAGGTGCGTGCCGCACTCACGAGGTACTGCCTCTCTGAGTTAGATTCCGAACAAAGTTTTTTGAATGGATCCATTCTCTTCCTTTTTTGCAACCTCTTTCTATTAAGTAAAAATCGATGGAACCGGAGCCCCAGAATCTCATTCATTCTCTTTGCCAGTTCAGTGCTACCCTTCCTTTAAGGCAACCTTAACTCGCTTCGTCGTCATGATCGGGAGAACTCACAATGCCCAGATCAAAGGCGAGATTAGCTCACTTCCACACCGACTCAATAACTGAATCCTCTCGAAAGAGGGAATCATCTTGACTTGAGGAAGAGTGGAAAGCATCATAAAGAGGGGTTGCTAGTTCGCACGCTACGGCTTGATGTCTGCGTGCTAGTGTTCATGTAAAATCAAAGCCTACTCCCCACAGAATTAAATCATATGGCAAGAACAACCACACCCATTATCTTAGCAAAACCTTTTTATATGGTAACGATATGCCTAGAAGATTCAAAATCCAAGGGAGGAAAGGCAAGAACCATTACCTCTAAGAGGCCTTGATCGCTCGATGCAACCTCACTTTGTATCTGCTTCAAAGATTAAAACCAATCTACTTCGATCTTGAATTTCTTTCTTCGTCTCTCTTCAATTTTCTTCATCGTCTCTCCCACCATCTTCTTCTATTCTTCATCATCGTTCTTCTTCCATTTCAGTCGTCCTCAACACTCAGCCTTTCGTTTTCTCTCAATTGCTTTATCACTCTTCCTTACTGCTTCAACCAAAGAAAACCTCTAGAAGCCTCCCAAAAAGCCAAGCCCTCCTGCAACTGATTTAACTCCAATTTATAACAAATTTGAGAGTGCCTTTCACTGCCCCTCTTAAGCGTGTCACTCACCAAGTTGTTGGAGATAATCCTGGCTGCCATCCTCACGCAGCAAACGGAGCGATTAAAAGGCTTTGTGCTGTGCTGTCCCTAGACTTTCTGAAAGAAACAAGAGAGAAAGGGGCAAGTAAGGGCATGGAAATTTGGATCGTACAGATTATTTATTTTTGAAAATTTTAAAAATAAAATTTTTATAAAATATAAAATGTAGAATAAAAATAATTTTTCAATTGTAAGTTTGAAAAAATATATATTTTAATTTAAAAAATAAAAATTAAACTATTCAAATTTTAAATTAAATAGTTTAAATTTTATTGAAAAGAAAATTGAGAGAATGATATGGGAGAAGTTTTGAATGCCAAGTCAGGTTTTGTTTCTCTAATCCATTTTCTTAGACTTTTTTTTTGTTCTTTTTTTTTTAGTTTTTATTATTTTTTTCGTCATTTATTATTATTATTTTCATTATTTTTTTTGGATGTTAGATTATTTAGGATTTGGCTAGTTGGATTTTTGAATTATTTGCTCTAAAAGAATTGCATTATTTAGGCTTAGATTATTTGTGCTTTTTTTAATTTTTCTTATTTTTTTAATTTCTTTTATTTTTTTTAGAGCTCAAAAATAATATTTTCTAAAAAATTTACATAAGACTCATACTAAATTAAAATTGATTATGACTTTTTATAACTTTAATGATTTTTATATTTTATATTTTTTTGTTTTTTCCTTTTTTTCTTTTAAAATCTTTTCCTTCTTTATTATTTTTATCTAAAATTTTCTTATAATCATTTTCTTTCCATTTTTTATTTTTATTTTTTTTATTTAGGGTTCAAAACTTAAATATAACTTAGAATAAATTAAAACTAACTAAGATTCTAATGACTCTCCCTTTTTTATATTTTTAGCTATTTTATTAGCTTAAAATATATTTAAAGTATCTCAATTTTAATTATTATTTTTAGGAAATGCTTCGATAAAATGTAGTGTTCACACCCTATCTAAACACATTACCATAAATCAATGGGAATTTGCATTCTCAGTAAACCTCAATGATTTTATAAAACCAATAATGATCCAACCATCACATGTGTAGAAAATATCTTTCTTCCTTTGCTCATACATATAAAAAAATAAGGCAAAAATATATTAAGTCACATATATAGACAGAGGATGTCAAATCATTTTATCTATATACACTTAGAACTACTAGTATGAACTATCATTATTAGGTTATGAGGAGCCTTGCTCTCTTAGTTATGTACATTCAAATATATAACCAACACACACGCATACATATTTCTTTTAAAGCATGTTCAAGCCCTTCAATAAATTCAATTGGAAAAATTATATTCAAGCCCTTAAATAAATTCAGTTGGAAAAATTATATTCAAGGACTTAAGTTTTGCAAAATTTACAATAAAAGACCATAAGAATTGAAATTATCCTCAAAAACCAAAATTACTACAAAGTTTTAGTAGATTTACTACTAGAATTTCAAAAAGTTATTATCAAATTTTAGGAAAGTTACAATTTAAGGAACTTTGATATTAACTTTTCTAAAATATAATAGTAACTTTTCTAAACCCTAGTAGTAAGTAGTAGTAATTTTAGTCATTGGGAGTCATTTTAATATTTAACATCTTTTATTATAAATTTTACAAAATTTAGGTCTTTAAATGTAATTTTACCAATTCACTTATGCATAAATAACATGTTAAAGATGCCATATTCAAATATCACAATTCATAATATGATAAATGTAACTATGTTCATGATAATCAGCAGGTCTTGCATAATTGCTTTATGCCTAATCACATTCAAATATGATAACACACATATCCATTGGAATACTATTCATCATATCTAGGATCATACTTTTAAATAATATGCAATAGGCTCAATTCATCATAATTGAGTACATATAAACTTGGTACATACTAGCATTCTTCATCATTCATAAGGCCTTAACATAACTCATAGTTCATATACATCAATACTCCAATGAGTACATTACCATGTCATATCACTTTGCATGCCCTCTTAAGAAGACCTAGATGATCTTGCCTTGAAAGTGTTGTTCACATAAAAAATAATTCTCTAAGTATCGTACCTAGCATCCCAAACTACTTGGTGTGAAACCTATGTTTTCAACACCTTTAAGTAGGAAAACTATTCTTCTTGGCCCTTGTGCTCATAAGAACATATCATTATAGACTGGAGTAAATATAACTACTCTCCTTAATTAATGTGACCATTAGAACATATTTCATAGACAAAAGATTACATTTTACTAGCGTGTCTCATAGTGTCATAACATGTTCTATATAGCTATTCTTATACCATTTTTATTCAATAGCAATAAAACACAGCCACAACAAAACTTTAGCAACAGTTTTTAGCCTTTTTATATGCCCAATGAAACTATGAGGGTCAAATTTTAAATTTCATTCTATTTCTCTTCAAAACATCCATAAAAATATTTGTTTAGCCTCATATGATCATAACCCAAATCTCATTTACATATAGGAGCCATGTAGCCATGTTTAACCATTTTGACATAAAAGGATCCTAAATTTCAAAAATTCATAACTTAGGTTATATAACTCCAAATTACACAAATTAGATATCTACGGAAACTTTATGATATGAATTTTATGCTATAACAAATTTCAAGTTAAAATGAATCCATTTGACTCCCTTAAAAGTCATGAAAGCCAAGGCCATGATAGTATGAACAATGACTGCATAAATGAGCTTTGTGGAATCAATTTTGAAAATTCATAAAGTATTCTATAGAGCTCAAAAAAGATACCATCTTTGACTTGTTGGAAAGCCATATATTTTCTTTAATTACCTACCAAAGTTTAGCCCCAAACTAGGTCATTTGGGTTGTCAAGGGTAAGATTGTAATTTATGACTCATTTGGACCAAAATTTGGTTCTAAAATGGCCTATCTAACCCTTAAATTGTAAATCTTGTTTTAGGAAAATTTTAATCTATTTATGCTTCATTTCCATAGGAGCCATTACATGAAATAAGACTAGCTACTAAAAATCACTATCTCACATCCCATCTTGCATATGGAACCTATAATGCATCGCATAGCAAATTATGTTCTGTACACTTATGAGTACATCAAATTGGGATATATGCATAACCATAATCTAGTACTTGAAGTCCTCTTGCATATTATTATAGAATACATCATGTTTGCTTACCATTTGGTTCCATAATATACATCAACTACTATATATGCCAAAATATGCTACAACATCACTTTCTATAGTTCTAATTCATTTTGGTTTCCTTATCCTTGCTTGAAGAACCTGTCATGGTTAATGGGAGATAGTAGAGGGTGAGATTCTTAGGAGAATCTTAGTAGCAAATCTTATTCAACATCAATGCACACAAAGAATACAAATGAGGAAATGCAAGTATGTTTTTATGTATCAAGTAACTCAAACATAGAAATTAGCTTGAAAATTTGATTTTCATCTAGCCATGGCATAAGAACATATTAGTTAGGCTCAACTAGACTCAACTCTGAGCTAAGGAAAAACTACTATGTTCAATTCCCCACCATAAGGAGCTCAGAGCCAAACATAACATTATACATGCATAAAAGTCATGATAAAAGCCAATTTAAATCATAGCTCATGAAATCATCAAAAAACCAAGTATATGTAACACCATAAATTCTAGCTCATTTCATAACATTCACATTATCATTTCCATGAGAACACATGAAAAAGGGATAAAAAATAATGGGTTTATTTGCGTTGCGTCATACTTAAAAATTTCAAATGGCATCACGTGGACCGTGTGAACTCATACTATACATTCCCATATTTAATTACATCAATACAACCCAAATGGTCCCTAACTTCATGCATCTCATTTTGGCCATTCAACCCACTCTTATGCATATATACATGAAACTTCCCAATTACATACTTGGGCATTACATACTCAAATTGTATTCTAGAGCTCATACATCATATTCATACATTTAAACATCACATAATATTATATTTACACATGTCTCAAAGGTCATAGACCATTTACAACATCATATACATTGTGAAGCATCATTATGGATTCAAAAAGAATAAAACTAGGCATATAGTTGTCAATCTTTCTCCTTCATTGTTGTTGACTCCCATCACCATAGCCACTTGGTCCACCTAGCATGTTGATCATTGGAGAGGAGGGGATGAGATTTCAAGAATCCCAATAGCTCATCTCCCATTCAATAATATATAATATGTGCAAAGCAAGCTTTACAAATGCATGCATGGAGAAAATGGAAATCATGGACATTTAAAAAGCAAGCTTAGCATATGAACCAATCATACAACATATTCAAGAGCTCACTAAGTGTTTAAATTGGCCTCACACTTCTCCTCATGGATTTTGGACTTGCCTCACCCATTCTTGAAGAGCTTTGGACTCAACCATACTCTTGAGAGCCCACTTTGCTTTTAAGAAACTCTTTACTTTGTCTCAACCAAACTTAAGAGTTCTTGGCTCATCCTCACCATGGTGAAGTGTTCTTGGCCTCTCCACACTCAAACAAACTCAAAGAAACATCATGTATTCATTTGGAAATATAACATGGCATCAAAAATCATGGCATATAAAGGCATGCTAACATACTTCTTATAGTTTGAAAATACACATACACACATTCTAAAACAAGTTAAACACACATCCATGCATGAAAGAAGGTGGAGAGAGCTACTTTGTATATAATCACACACTTTTTCCTTTGGATTCAAGCCTCTTCTTTTAGCCACACACCCACAAATTGGTGGAGATGGTTTCTCTTGGCCTAGATATAATTTATGGGAGCCAATTAGGTTCATGAAACACATTCTAAAGCTACACAATTTTCTTAAACTCTAGATTGCTCTATAATCCCCATTATGGTCCACCAATACACCTAATGAAGTAACACCTCTCAAATAATTTCTAGGCCTCATTCTTTCCTTTCAAACATGATTCTTAACTCCTTTGAAGCCTCTTGGAGTCATCACACCATTAGAACAAAGGGTCTAGCATTATATTGCTTCTTTAGGTCATAATATGGAACCTAAAACACCAATCACTTTCTATGAGTTCTAAATTTTTTTCAAGGCCTCCCTTTATTTTCATTCATCAAATATGACTCAAGAATGGCCTTAGAAAAATTTAAAACTCTCCCTAGGTGCCTTATCCCTTCTTGGTTGAGACATGGGAGCATTTGGCCTTCCATGGGGTTTTGTCTCTTTTCATGGAGGAAAAGGCATATGGGGGACCTCTTAGGAATCTTAGGAGCACATTTAAGCATTCATTTAAGCCTAAGAACATTCATGTTAAATCAAATTTGTAAGGGAGCATTTAAATCCCTAATGGTTCCATCTTGTTTCCTAATGTCCCTTTCTTGATTCTATTAGTTCATTCTTAATCCTTGCCCTTTAAAACCTCTAATCCCTTCATGATTTGGATAGAACACAGCCCATAGGAGATGGGCTCTTTGCTGCACAAAATATCTTCAAGGGAAGGGGGAGGAAGAAGCTACCAAAGAGTGGAGATTTTACCTTACTTTCTTGGTTCCTTTGGCTTATTCTTCCACTTGGTTGGCTTACTCCCTTAAATTTTGAAATTTCCCTCTCTGTTCTACCCCCCAAATAGTACCAAACTCTCCATTATAACCATAGAAAGAAAGCATGAGAGGAGAGGAGCAAGTTTCAATAAGGAAGGACATGAAAATTCTTAAAGATTCTTATCTTTTTCTTGGATTTCTTCTTCCAAAATTCTCCTTCTCTTGTGCACCTAAGAAGCTAGAGTTTTTCTTTACAAATGGGCAAAAGCAAGTCAGTTTAATGAAGGAAAGAAAGAACATGACTTATAAAGAAGAATTTGGAAGCTTCCTTTAACACTTTAATTCTATTTTTGCCCTTTCGTAATAACATTTTTGTTTCTCTTGTGTTTTAGCTCCTTTTTTAGAACCGTCTTTTCCATTATAAAATTTAGGTTCCCATTTTAGTAAAATGCCTTTAGAATCACTCAAATCGGAGTTAAAACTTTCCCAAACAAATGATCAAAGTTTAGGTCAACCGACGTCAAAAAAAGTACACCGGAGGGGATTTACCGGTCCCAAGGCTTCCCATGGTTTTTGGGGCCTCTGAGAATCCTAGGCAACTCAAAATTTCCATTTAAAAAGCCCTCCTAGGTGCTTTTCCAAAATTACACTCATTTACGAAAATGCCACTGGCCTTTCGGAAAATTTTTTGATCACTCCAATCCCGATTTCTAGGCAACTCAAGGCTCAAATCCTCATTTTCTATTATTTAAAATTTTATCCAAATTTTATTTAGCCTTGATTCACTCATCTCAGAGAGCTTGCTTTTCAAACTGGCCTGTTTCGGTGTTTTTACAATGTATCAAGTGTTACAGTATACAAGTATCTCAACTCATATATACACTCAATTACATACAAGATCAGAAGAGATAGTTACCTTATGGAGTTAAGAGCCTTGCTACCACTAACTCCCTTGGCCCTTCCATTTTCCTTACTTATCTTGGGTACACACACACATAATTTAACGAATTTGGACTAATTTGGCATACATACATCGATTCACAATGCAAGACAACTCATCAAGATCCATTCTAATTCACATTACTATCACATAGGTCTTTTTAAGCTTGAAATGTAACTTCGAACTATTTTTAGTCCGTTGAAAAGTAACTCTCATAATTTAATTTATAGGCTCCAAAATCTCACTTGATATGAGTTATATGACTCTAATGGAATTCAATAAAGCCATCATAAGTATGGTTAAATAAGCCTAATACTAAGTTGCTTCATTAGACCCCTTTATAAACTATAAATTTTTACCTTTCAAAATAGGGCTTCTAAATTCATTCTAATAGTTCCATTAGTACTTATTGCTCATATCTAGACCACTTAAAATCTTATAATCCATAAAAATACTTCTTAGGTGTTATTTCTTCTACACGACCAAGACATGTGAATCATGATATTTTCATGAAGTTTTGCCATTTTCTTGGGTAATTTGATAGATATAGGATATTTAGGACTCTTATATAGTTCAAGTATGACCTTAAATGATTTAAAACATCTTTCTAGGGTTTTATATCTTTCATAGTGCATTTGGAACCCTAAATGGCATAACATGTGTAACGTCTGGTTTTCTATTAAACGTTAGAATTAAGTTAATTATAAAAGCAGGTCCCTTGAGATGAATGATCTAAGGCCAAATAAAATTAGGATAAAATTTTAAATAATGAAAAATGAGGATTTGAGTCTTGAGTTACCCAAAAATAGGAGCTAGAGTGGTTTAAAAATTTTGCTGAAAACATAGTGGCATTTTCGTAAATATGGGTACTTTTGAGAAAACTTACAAGAGGGCTTTTTAAATAGAAAATTTGAGCTTTCCAAGGTTTTGAGAGGCCCTAAAAATCATGAGAACTCTCGAGACAGTTAAAACCCCTATGGTGTATGGTTTTGAATGTCGGTTGACCCGAACTTTGACCAATTCGTTTGAGAAAGTTTTAAATCTAAATTGAGCAATTCCAAAGCTATTTTATAAGATTAAGGACCTAAATTTTAGGATAAAAAAGAAGGTTCTAAAAAAGGAGCTAAAATGAACTTAAAACAAAAATGCCACGAACACGGGATATAAATGTCATTTTTTGGAACAATTTCTTCTTGAATCTTCTTTATAAGAGACGTCCCCTTTTTGCTCTCCTTTTAACTAACCTTGTTCGGTCCAAAATAGAGAGAACTTCTGCCCAACCCAGACACATAAGAAGAAGCACAAGAAAGAGGAGAAAGAAGCTAAGAAAAGGTATGGAAATTCAAGGATTTCATGGCTTTCTTCTTTAAAAAACTTGTTCTTCTCTCTTTGCCCTCTCTTTCTATGATTTTCGTTGTTTATTTGGTTCTATTTTGGCCTTAGTTTAGAGGAGAAAGATTACAAATTCAAAAAGGAAGCTAAGCGAGAGAAAAGACTCTTGAAGGATCAAGGAAAAATAAGGTAGTTTCTTCTCTTTATTGCTTTCTTCTTCCCTTGCTCTTATTATGAGTGTCTCGACCAAGAATAGAACAACCAAGGGGGAGGAGTTTCTGTCCAAAAAAAAATTGAAAATCTTAGGTTTTAGACCATGGGGAGTTATGAAATGCAAAGAAATGCAATGGAAAGTTAGTAAAATTCAAGAATGGGAAGTTATGGATTCTTGAACACTTTGTAAATTCTATTTTGATTCATGAATTTTTAGCATATGTGAGTGTTTGTTTGAGTTTCTAAGACCCCTAGGAAGCCTCCCAAGAGCCCCTCCCATCAAGGAAAAATGTGGTATTCCATGGGCTCATTTCCCTTGCATAGTCTCGGTCGAGGACAATTGAGAAGGCTAGGGAGTGTTTTAATTGTTCTAAGCTTGGTTTGGGACTTTATGTGATGGAAGAAGATGGGAGGAACCCTTGGAAAAAATTTAGAAGTCATAAATTGGGAGATGGGGCTATGGGTTCCATAATGTAGCCTTAGGAAGCAACTTGTATCTAGACTCTTGAAAATGAGTTTGTGATGACTTTAAGGAGTTTAAATAGAACCAAGAGGCCTAGATATGAGAAGGAAATGGAACTAAGAACTTAAATTATAGTAGTTGCTTCATTAGGCCATTAATGGATCTATTATGTAACCAATAGACAAAGTGTGTTTCCTTAGTGCATATGCAATGTTCTAGCTTGCTTCAAGAATGTGATTGGCTGCTATTTGTTGTGTCTAGGCCAAAGAAATCAAGCTCCATCTATTTGTGGGCATGAGACCAAAAAGGGAAAAGAGAAATCAAAAGGGAAGAGATGTGTTTAATTGCCAAGGTAGCTCTCCATCCCTTTCTTGTGTGCAATATGGTTATGTGAATGTCATTTGATGCATGTATATGCGTTAGAATCTTAAGAAATACCATATGCTATTATTTGACTCCTATGGTACCATTATGTTTCTTGATTGGCATTTGATTATGAAATTGTGCTCTATGGGTGAAGTTGTGCTAAAAATCCCTTATGATCGGTGAGGTGAAGCCAAAAGTCACTAGGAATGGGTGAGACAAGGCCAAAAGTTTCATGGATGAGTAAGGCCAAGTCAAAAGTCCCTAGACCAATGATGAGGTTAATCCAAAAGTCCCAAAAATGGGGTGAGGCTAGACCAAAAGTCCCTTAAACTTGTTCTTAGTTTGGATATGTTATTTTGGCATGGAAATTATAAATGTAGCACTCTTTGGAGGTGTCTATAACATACTTGTATCTTGTGACATGAATATATGCCTATTTTCTTGCTTGAAAAGGATATTTGAGCTATTGAGATTCCTTGAATCTCATCCCCTTCCCTCTCTTATCTTAACATGTCTAGGCAATTTAATATCTGGGTCTTCAAAAATATAAGGGAACATAAGAAACGTAACGTATAATTTCTCTGAAAACATACGAAATTCACTGGATACAAAAGAAAGTCCCTTAGATAGAGTGATTTACGGTCCAATATGTAACATCTGGTTTTCTGCAAACCCAAGAAAACGTAAAGAAACGTGAGAAATGTAACATATGGTTTTTCTGTCAATGTATAAAATTCACCGGATATGAAAGGAAGTCCCCTAAATAGAATAAATTGAGGTCTAATAAAATTAGAATAATATTCTAAATCGTAAATAATGATGAGTCAAGGCCAGAAGTGTCCTAAAATTAGGGCTAAAATAGATGAAAAAAAAAAGAGATCAGAAAAAGGTCCCGAAGAGCCTCTAAAGTCAAGTATGAAGGAGTCAAAGACTAAAATGTAAAGAAAAGTGCTATGTCGGGCAAAATGTATAAATTGCCTAAAGTTTAGGGAACCCTAGTTTCACCCTCTATTCGTGGCTTTAAGCACGAATATCAAAAAATTGGGTAAGAATCTCAGAAATCCGTGACCCACGGTTAAACTTAATTTAATGAGACGGGTCCAATGATACCAAGTTATCCAGATGGCCGGGCGGGATCCGTTTCGGGATCTGGTTATCCCGATCAGTAGTCATGAGCAAAATGGAAAAAAGAAGTTGTAAGAACTATAGAAATAAAAATAGTTAAAGGGCTAAGAAACCCTGAAGGAGTTTCAGGGACAGAATTGCAGTAAATGAAAAGTTTATAGCACAATCATAATACAGAACGGTGAAAATTACACCTATAGACCCGAGTGTCCGATTGACACCAAAATTTATGAAGATTGAGCTTAAGGGCCCCTGACCTATGTTTGAAGCTTAATATGGCCAGAAAGTAGAGGAAATAATGTTCATAAATTTTAGAAAGTTTAAAAGTATGTATTATACCGTAAAGTCAAACACTGATTTTTAGACTACTGTAAGGCCCAATAGTTAATTCTAAAGGCCCGATAAGAGAAGAGAAGATATGATTAGGGTTTTAGAGAAGATGAAACCCAAATATAAATATAGAATGAAAGAAAAAGAAGAAAAAGATTTTAGTTATTTTAAAGAATTAATCATGGTTAAGTTAGAAACTAACTATGGTTGAGTTAATAGTTGACCATGGTTGAGTTAAGAAATTAACCATGGTTACTCTCCATAACTTAAAGGCTAAGGCAAGGCTTCCAAGTGTGTGGCCAAGAATTTTTGGAAGAAGATATTTAGTTATGAAATTAGAAAATCAAAAGAAAAAAAGGAATGGAAGGTTAAGATTTGATCTTAAAAAGGTTGATCCAAGGGTCCAAATTTAGTATGCCCATTTAACTTCATTAGAGTCATCTTTTTCACCTCCATTCCACCATTTTCACGCCACACACAAGGAAGATAGAAAGAAAAACGTGAAGAGAGAGAGAGAGGGAGAAAAAGTGGAAGATGAAGTGAAACCAAGCAAAACTACCACCATTCTTCACCAAATTTCTCCATCTTCTCCATCCTCCAACCATTTCTTCCAAAGGGCAGCTGCATATTCATCTTTTCTTCAAGGTGAAATGTTGCTCTAAGTGGGAAAAGAAAGGATTTTAGTGTGAGAAAACCAAAAGAAGCAAGGCTTAAGCTTAAAGAGTAAGTTTTCTCCATCTTATACTTGTAAATCACATGCTTTAAGCTAGTTTTGTTAAACCCTAGTATAAGTTATTTTTGGACAGCATATGAATCATTAGAAATGGAGTTTGCATGTTGAATATGAAGGCCTTGAAATGAAGTTTATATGTTGAACATGAAGGCCATTTGAGCTTAGTTATTGTTGTTATATGCTGAGACTTTGGAAAACACAAAGATTGTAATTTTTGGGAAAATAGAAAGCATGGGGAGATGTGTCCGAATTTTCCCAAAATTTTTATGGTGTTTCCTTAATGTCTTAAAGTCATGTATACCAAATTTCAAGTCCTAAAACATAAAGGAAAAGGTTATGAAATTTTTAGAACCAAAGAGACACACTTTGAGCCTAAAACGGAGCTAGATTATGTGATGACCAAAACGTGATGTTGGAGTTGGAATTTGATGATTTTATCCATTCCAATGGATTAAAAAGGGTGTTTTTAGCTAGAATACCTATGGGAAATCCCCCAAAGCTCATGGAATAAAATTCCTAAATTTTGGCTAAGAAATGTATACTATTCGGCCATAGTGAATAGGAAGGGAAGGAGTTGGATTTTTCCAATTCCAATTGTCCCATTAAGTTTAAAAGGGGTCATCCTATTTTAGAAGTTAAGGTTTATGCGCTAATTATAACGAATTATCATTATGATTATAGGATTTGATGTTATTTTGGGAACTCCAAAAGCAAGTAAACCGAGTCCCAAGGATTGAAGAGCAAAGTTTGCTAAGGTAGTAGTTTTCCTCTCTCTTTCCTTAAGCTTGTATGTTTGTATAACGATAAGTATTATGCTATATCAAGTTGTTATTTATGCTATAAGATGAAATATGTATGTTTAGATCATGCTTGGCCTTGTATGAAATTCCTTGTATTCCCATATGGTATGTGGCACCTTGATAGGTATGTACTTACATGCTTGCTTGTGAATGAGATTGGTTTACTACTATTGAGATTTCATAATCTCACCCCAAATATAACCCATGCTAGGTCCGAGTTCAAGCAAAGAAAGAGCAAAGAATCTAGAGACATAAATCGAGGACCTTACTTTTATGTACCACGTTTTGTTATGTAATTAAATATTTTAGATTACTACGTGTATGAGTTATATTATGACACTGTAAGGTACTCAGGTATGAAATGTAAAGCCATGTATATACGCAATCTTGAAGTAAAAAGAGTATGACTATCGTGCATAAGATGCAAGAATGCCGTGCCTATATAAAGGCAAAATAATAATAATAATATGACCAATGAGGGGTAAAACTGCCCAGTTTGTCGTAAGGGTAACTTTATATGAATTTATATGTGCTCTGCTAAGTAAGTATTTTTCCTTTGTAAAGGGCTTAGAGAGCTTGAAGTAGAGCCCTAAACTGACCTTATACGATGTTTCTATAATTAATTATGTATTTTCAAAATTAGATAAGAATTTGGAAATGACCAAATGAATAATAAAATTGTATGAGGAAGTTTTTGAAAGGGAAAATTTTTATCAGTTCAGGCTTTTCGTTGACTCATCTAAGTTTTATATAAGGTAATTGTAGTAGGAAAAGTGTTATAAACTAAGGTATTACACAATAAAATTAGGGTAATATTTTAGACCTCAAATAATGATGAGTTAAGGATAGAGGTGCCCTGAAACTAGAGTCAAAATAGCCAAACAGATTTTAATAAAAATACAATGAAACGTAATAGCATTTTTGTAATTTTAAACAATTTTTGGAATACTCATTGAAGGACTTTTTAAATGAAAAATTTGAGTTCTTTGGGGTTCCTAGAGGCCTTGAAAACCATGGGAAGCTCTGGGACAGTTAAAACCCCTCCGATAGATATTTTCCAACAATGGTTAACTCGAATTTTGACTGATTCATTTGGAAAGGTTTTAGTTTCAAATTGAGTGATTCCAAAAGCATTTTATAAGTTAGAGAACCTAAATTTTATGATAAAAAAGACAGTTCTCAAAAAAGAGATAAAACGAATTGGAAACGAAAAAGCCAAGAAAATAGGACAAAATGAAAATTTTTGAAAAGTTCATTAAGTAACCTTGCTTCTTATATAGCGTCCTATTCTTCTCCTTCATTTAGACTAACCTTTTTCTGCCAAAGGCAAGGGGAGAGACCAGCAAGAAAGGGCACACCATGGGAGGAGAAGAAGAAGGAGAAAAACAAGAAAAAAGGTATGAAAATTGATAGAATTTCATGGCTCTTCCTTTAGCAACTTGATTCTTCTCGTTCCCACCTTTCTTTCCATGGTTTTATTAAAGTTTTTGGTTCTGTTTTGAGCCACATACAGAGGAGGGAGAGTAGAATTTAGAAAAGAGGAATCCACCACATGGAAGAGCACTTGAGAAAAGCTAGGAATTAAGATATGTTTATTGTCTTTTATGCTTCTTGTTCCTTGCTCCTCCTCATGTGAATTTCGCCCCGTTTAGAGCCCAGCCAAGGGAGACAAAATTTTGACCTAACCAAGGAAGAATCATAGGTTTTAAAGTGTGAGAAGTAAGTAGGTGCAAAGAGATCAGAAGAAAACCTAGTAAAATTCAAGATAGCAAAGTTAAGGATTCATGGGGACATTGTGAAAATCTAATTTGATTCAAGAATTTCCTATCTTATTTAAGTGTTTGTATGAGTTCTTAAGACCCCTAGGAAGCTTCCCAAGTGGCTTCTCCTTCAAGAAAAATTTTGAAACTCCATGGACTCCATTATGTGTGCTAGTTTTGGCCAAGACAAGAGCTATAGGCTAGAGAGTGTTTTAATTAGTTCCAAGCTTGGATTTGTATCATATATGATGGGAGAGTATGAGAAGAAGCCTTGGAAAGAATTTAGAAAGCCTAGAAAGTGTGATGAAAGTATAGGTTCCATATTATGACTTACAGAAGCAACACCTAGTTGGGCTCCTTGAAATGAAGGTGTGATGGGTCCAAGAGACTTTAGTGGAGTCCAAGAACCTTACATGGATGGAAAGAGTGGAGCCAAGATTATTTTTTCCCAAGGTTGCTTCATTAGGTACTTTATAGAACCATAATTGAACCATATGAGCAACAAAGTTCTTTTGGTATGTGTGTAGCTTTAGTGAATGTTCCAAAAGTATAATTGGATCTCATTTTATGTGTTTAGGCCAAAGGAATCAAGCTCTACCTCTTTATAGATGTTTGTCCAAGGGAGGGGAAGAATTTCAAGAGATCAAAGTGTGTTTTTGTATGCAAGGTAACTATCTCTTTTTTCTCTCATGCACGAGTGGATGTTTATCTTGTCTTTGAATATGTTTTGATTTGCTTAAGTGTGGTGAAGTCAAAAGTTCCTTAGCTAGGGTGAGGATGAGCCAAAAGTCCCCAAGAATTAGTGAGACAAAGCCAAGAGTCTTCAAAGAGTGTGGCTTAGTCAAGAACTCTTTAAGAGAATAGATGAGGCAAGTCCAAAATCCCTCAAGAGAAGTGGGTGAGGCTAAACGATCTTCTTAGCAAACGTATATATGTTTTACATGACTTCTTGAATGCTAAAAATGTTCCATGAATGATTATGAAAGCCATGATGTCCATGCATGCATTTTTAGACTTGAATTTGTATTCTTTATGTATGGTTGAAAGGAAGAAGAGCTATTGGGATTCATAGAATCTCATCCCTTCCTCTCCATTTCTTAATATGTCTAGATGGATCAAAAGAGAAAGGAAATGGAAGCCACCACACTTGAAGCCAAGGAGATTAATAAAGAAGTTGAAAAATGCTTGTATTATAGCCATATTGATGTCAAATAATTTATCTCCATGGTGTATATGATGTATAAGCTCTTGAACATGTGTAATTATATGAATATGTGATGTATAGATGAGAATTGGAAGCAAATAAGTAATATTGCATGTATTTGGTATTGTATGGCAAGAATGAGCATGTATGTGTCTTATGTATATCATCAAGTGGGAGAGTGGATTTGTGAAATCTGGGTTGTTGGACCCTTGAGACATGTTTAGTAGACTATTTTCATGCTTTCCCACGTGCTCAAGTGGCCCTAGAAAAGCTAGAAGCAAAAATGAACCATTTGGGACCCTTTTAGTAGCCAAAAAGTGACCATTTGCAACCCTATGGCAAAATCTAACCAAATGGACGAATTTTCTCATGAAATTTGGCATACATATAGATCTTGTCTAGAGCTTTTTAGGAAGCTAAAGTGAATATTATTTGAAGCTCTAGAAAATATTTGGTGAATTTCTAAAATTGGCAATTTTTTATGGTTTTGTACTGTCACTGTGCAATTGGTCAGAATATGCATCTCTATCATGCGTGGGGAAAATGGTGTCCAATGGCTATGAAATTTTATAAGAAGAAACTAGACACTCATAGAGACTCATGCCAACTAGAAGCACCTCAATTGGAGGTCTGTGAAGGGAGAAATGATTTTCTAAAGTTCTATGTTAGTACCAGGGATAACAGCAGAATTTGGTTACTATTCTATTAGTTTTCAAGGTCTAAAGGCTTCTGAACTAGTCTATACTTACCTTTTCCCTCTAGTTAACATCTGTATCTTTCCAAATTAGTATAGTTTGTTTGAATTGGATTTTTGTGGAATTAGTTATGCATTTTTGAAGTTTATATCAAGCTGTATCAAAAACGCTAGACTGTTTGATCTATGTTACTTTTCTATTATTAAACATAGTCCAAATGATATTTTCATGGCTTGATATTATTTTTAGCATAAATTTAACATCTAGAGCTTTTCAAAAAACTATGGTTTGCTTAATTTTAATTTTTCTAAATTTAGTTATGATTTTCCAAAGTGGCACTAGAAATCTATCAAGCTAGACCCGAAATGAACTTGTATTATTTTGTGTATGTATGCTATGAGCTTGAGTGTTTGGCAACATTTTGAGATGGTTTTAAGTTATATGCATGTATTTAAATAGGAGAATGAGATGGATGAGTTCATATGGCCCACAAGACGCGAATGAAATTTTCATCTACGATGTAACGCAAAATAATTGAATATTTTAATGGGATTTCCCTTGGAAACTTGTGTGATTCAAATAAGCAAGTCTAGAACAAGATGAGGTGAGCTAAATGACTATGGTGTTACAAGTGGTGCTCAAGAAGGCCAAAGTGGAAGCCAAGGAGCTTGATTAGCCACACCTTGCCATTAGTATAACTTAAGATGTATTTAAATGTTAACAATTCTATGTACATATTATTTTTGAGATGTAAACCTTGGAGCAAATGTAAAAGTATATATATGTGGTGTATGAACCACAATTGGAGACAAATCAATGATAAAAAGTGTTTTGGGTACTTGGTAGCTTATTCATGATAGTGTATTCTTGCATGTGGCATAGCAAGATTGTGATGTATGGTAGTTTAGACCATTTAGGAAGCTTTTATATGCTATGTTTATGCTTCCAAATGTGCTCATGTGGTGGTAGAAGAAGTAAGAAGTCATTTGGATAATTTTTGACCCATATATGGTGCCAAATATGCCATATTTGTGAGCTATGTCAAGATCTAACCAAATGAGCTCTTCTTGGCCTAAAATTTGGCATGCATATAGGTGTTATCTATAGCTTTTTGAAAGCTAAAGTGCACATTATTTGGAGCTCTTGAAAATTTTTGGTGAATTTTCAAAGTTGGTAATTTTTTACAGATTTGGCCTAGGTACTGTGCAAATAGTCAGAATCCTTGCCTCTATCACCCATAGGCCAAATGGTATCCAATGGCTATGAAATTTTACAAATATAAACTATACATGATAAGCTTTCTGTAGGACTTGAGAGCACCTCATTTGGATTTATATGGAGAAACAAATTTTTGAAGTTCCATATCAGTATCAGGGACGCAATCAGACCTCTGTTACTATTCCATCGTGGTCTGATTGCTTCTGTTTCAATTTGGACTTATTTTTCCCCTTAAGTTAACATTCATAGATTTCCAAATGGTATGGTTTGCTAGGTTTTGATTTTTCTAGAATTAGTTATGAATTTTTGAAATTCATATCAATAAACTGTGACAGAAAACCTGGGGCAATCGAACCTTTTAAGCTTTCCTAATGTCAATCATGGTCCAACTAGATTTTCATGGCTTGGAATGATTTTTAACCTATATTTGACATCTAGAACTTTCTAGAAAGCTATCATTTACTTAATTTTGATTTTTTTTAGAATTAATTGTGATTTTTAAACTTGGTGCCAAAAATCTGAATTCTGGACCCACAGGCAAAGTGCAATTTTTCTAGTTTTTGGCTTCAAATCCGTGGTTTATGAGTTGTTTTATGATATGTATAAATTATATAGATAGAGAATAAGTAGTGAATGCTAATGATGGGTCCACGGGGCATAATATGAATTTTTAAAATGCTATATAATGCATAAAAATCCTATTATTTTGATTCCTTTTCTTTGGCACCATGTGAAGTTGAGCTTAAATGTGTGTATATGAAGAACTAGGGAGTATGGTATTACAACATGCTCTCTATGGCTTTTTATGGTGTTTTCTTTTCCTAATCTTATCCTCCTCACTTCTAAACCCTTGTTTCTATCCATTTTTTTATTACAAAAAGGCTTCTTTCATTCCCTCTCTATCTCTCTCTATGCTAAGATATAGGAAGAGTAGAAGTTCATGAAAATAACAATTTCCTATCTCATGGCATATCTGATTTGGAAGCTCTTTGGATGGTGATTCTTGTGGTAGAATTGGCTTCCTCAAATCTCTTCTTTTTTTCAAGAGGTTAACCACCAAACTCATCTTTTCAAGAAGCTAAAACCATCATTAGAAATGGCTTAAAGAGGAAAAGGAAGTTTCTAACTAACAAAGCATAAAATTTGGCACATAAACTTACCTTTTTAGCTTTCTTTTCTTTTCTCTTTCTTCCCTTTTTTTCATGCCATTGCTAGTCTAGCTCAGAGCTAAGAATGTCGATTATGAAGATAAGAAGTGGTTAGTGTGATGATATAAGAAGGAAAGAAAATTTGTATCTCCCAATCTAGACCTCCTAAAAAAGTAAATTTTGACATGAGGTATCCTTTATGTCTACAACTATGATAAAAATCTCGAAGTCCAAAAAATTTGTTTGCCCCTTAATTTCCTCAAATTATAAGACTACCTCTAAATGGCTGACCATAAAAGATATGTTATTGTTAAGTTCAAATCAACCAGAAAAAATCACAAAATTAAATACGAAAGTCCCTCCAAAATGGTATCCAATGGCTAGGGTTTAGGCGCACCAAGGGAAGAAGAAGGAGAAGAGAAATTAAGGTAAAAAGGTATGGTTTCTTGGTAGTTTTTCATGCTTTCTTCCATCCAAACCTCCTCTCCTCCATTCTCCTTTGTTTCCTTTGATTAAAATGAAGTTTACAAATCTGTTTTAAGGGAGAAACTTAGGGGAAAATTTGGGTTTGAAGAGAGGAGCTTGGAAAAAGTAATATTCAAGTAAGAAAAAGTAAGAAAACAAAATAATTTCTCCTCCCATGGTTGCTACCTTTAGTTACCCTCCTTTCTCCATTTCACCTCATCTAAGAAACTCTAGGAGGGTTTGATTTTTATTTAGAACCAAGAGTGATTCTAAGGAAAAAGGGTGTAGAGATTAAAAATATACAAAGGGAATTAACAAAAAGCCATTAGATTTCAAGATGCAATTTTTAGGGTTTCAATTGCACCTTGTAAAATATGATTTTGTAGAATGATTCCTAGGCCTAAATAAGAGTTTAAATGAGTTCCTAAGATCCCTAGAAGTCTCCCCATGTGCTTCCTCCATCAAGAAAATAAAGTAAACTCCAAGAAGCCCCATTTTCTCCATACTCTAGGCCTAGATAGGTTTGGGTGCCTAGGGAGAGTTTTAAATTTTTCTAAGCCCATTTTTGAGTCATATATGATGAATGAATATGAAGGGAAGCCTTGGAAAAAATTTAGGAAGTATAGAAAGTGAGATGGTGCTTTATGTTCCATAATATGACCTAAAGAAGCAATATGTAGTTGGGCTCTTGGTTTTGATTGTGTGATGACTAGAAGAGGCTTAAAAGGAGTCAAGAATCATATTTGAAAGAAAAGAATGAAGCCTAAAATTTATTTGAGGAGTGTTGCTTCATTAGGTGCATTTATGGAACCATAATGAGGTTTATAGATCAAACTAGTGTCTAAGCAAGTTGTGTGGCCTTAGAAATAATTCCATGAACCTAATTGGCTTCCATAAATTATGTTTAGGCCAAGAGAAATCATCTTCACACTTTTTTGTATGTGTGGCCAAAGAGGAAGCTTGGATTCAAGAGAAAAAGTGTGTAATTATATCCAAGCTAGCTCATTCCTCCTTCTCTCATGCATGATTGTTTGCTTTACTTGTCTTTGAATGTATGTATATGTATTTTTAAGCCATGACAAGTGTTCTAGCATGACTTTGATTCCACGGTGCCATGATGTTACAATATACTCTTATATGGTGTTTATGATGTGTGCTTGGGTTTGCTTGAGTGTGGTGAGGCCAAGAACCTTTAGCCATGGTGAGGATGAGCCAAGAACCCTTAAAATTGGTTGAGACAAAGTAAAGAGTCACCCAAAAGTGAGATGGACTCTCAAGAGTATGGTTAAATCCAAGAATCTCTTAAAGAATGGGTGAGGCAAGTCCAACATCCATAAGAAATTGGGTGAGGCCAATCCACTTATTTGGCAAGCCTTTGTATGCTATGTATGACTTTCTCAAATGATGAAAATGCCTCTTAAATGTTTGCACATGTCAACATGACCATACGTGCATTTATGAGACTTGTTTTGCATCCATTATGTATAATTGAATAGGAGATGAGCTATTGGAATTCTTTGAATCTCATTCCCTTCTCTCCAATGATCTAACATGTTAGGGTGGACCAAATGGATAGAGTAATGGAAGCCAACCACCTTGAAGATGAGAGTATGACATCCAAGAACATGAATTTTACTACTTTAAGGCTGTACAATTGCAAATGATGTAATTAATAAATGTATATATATTATGATGTTATAAACATATGTAATTATGATAATATGTCATGTATAAATGGGAGAATGTATTATGTGATCACTAGAATGCAATTTGAGCATGTTATTGCATTGTAGCTTCTTGAATGGTATTATAAAATTGTGTATAAGTATGAGTGAGACGGCCAAAATGAGATGCATGAGGGTTGGGGACTATTTTGGCAACTTACACAAGTCCTAATTATGCTTTTAGACTTGCCTAAAAGGTGCCAAATCCCAAAGAAAGACATTTGGACATTTTGGTACCCTATATGGAGCCAAAATTGACTATAATAGAACCCTATATCACTTTTTGTCCAAATGAGCTCTTCGTGATCTGAGATTTAGCATAAAATTAGAGCTTGTTGAGAGATTTTTGAGAAGCTAAAGAACATAATTTTTGGAGCTCTAGAGAATATTTGATGAATTTTCAAAGTTAGAAAAAATTCTGGTTTTGGTCATGTCACTGTTTACTCAGGTCCGAAAATGAAATATGTCACACAGGGCTCAAATGATATCCAATTGCCATAAAATTTTAATACAAAGAATCTAGACATTCCTAGTGACTTGTGCCAACTAGAAGCACCCCATTTGGATGTCTAGAGAGGGAGATATGAATTTTTAAAGAATCTATCTAGTATCTAGAACTTCAGCCAACCTCAGTTAATGTTTGATTGAGTTTCGAGGTCTGGACATACTTGAACTGGTCTAGAGTTATTTTTTCCCACTAGCTAACATCCATAGCTTTCTAGATTGGTATTATTTGCATAGATTTGATGTTTTTGAAATTAATTAGATATTTTAAAATTTACTACAAAATTCTGTGATAGCACCAATAAACAGGCTAACCTCTGGACCATTTTGAATGTCAAATGTCTTTTGTACTGGATGTTATAACCTAGACATATTTTTAGTATGAAGTAGACATGTGTAGCTTTCCAAAATGGCCAAGAATGCATAATTTTAATTTTTCTAAATTAATTATGACTTTCCAAAGTTTGTGACAAAAATGAGCAAATTCTGGCCGAAAATGAATATGTATATTTTATGTTTCCAATTGACTTCCACGACTTCTAGGCCACATTTGATGATGGAAATGAGTTGTATACATATAATTAAATATGAGAATATGATGTATGAGCTCATATGGTTCACGTGACACTGATTGAAATTTTCATATGTGACGCAAAGTAAAAATATTCATTATTTTTATGCTATTTTCTTGATTCTTCCATGAGATGCATAATGGGAAGCATAAATATAGCATGAAATGAGCTAGAAATTATAGTGTTACAATAACCATGCTCACAACCTCATTAATCCATCAATTTTAAGAAATTAATTAGTGACCCTAAGCATGAAATCAAGGAAAGAAAAATTCATCAAATATCGAATTGGATTTTTAACCAAAATCTAAGAATTCTCATGATAAAAGTGCAATAATTGTACTATCCGATTTTCTAAAAACGAGAGAAAACATGAGAAATGTAACGTACGGTTTCTCCATAAAAATACTAAATTCATCGAATACAAAAGGAAGTTCCCCAAAATGACTTAGTTAAGGTCCCAAAAAATTTGGAAAATATTCTACACTCCTAAAAATGAGAATCCGAGGCTCAAATGAAAAGAAAAACGGAGCTAGAATGAAGACACAAATTTGAACGAAAGGTTGACGAAACATAAGGGCATTTTGTCATTTTGAGCAAATTTTGGAATTCACATAGGAGAGCTTTTTAAATGAAAGTTTTGAGTTCTCCAGGGTTCTCAGAGGCCCTGAAAATCATAGGAAGTCCTGAGACAGTTAAAAACCCCTCCATTGGATGTTTTCTAATATCGGTTGACCTGAACTTTGATTGATTCATTCGGAAGGTTTTAGCTGCTATTTGAGTGATTCTAAAGGCATTTTACTAAATTGGGAATCTAAATTTCATAATGGAAAAGATAGTTCTAAAAAAGGAGCTCAAACGAGTTAGAAACGAAAATGCCAAGAATGAAGGGCAAAATAGAAATTTTTGAAAAAATCCTTCTTAAACCCATATATATATGAGGCGCCCTTCTTCTCCCCTCATCTAGGTCAACCAAGTTCTACCCAAAAACGAGAAAAAAACTCACAGGAGGAGGGCGCACAAGGACAAGGCGAAGGAGAAGGGAAAAACTCAAGAAAAAGGTAAGAATTTGTTAGAATTTCCTAGTCTTCTCTTTAGGAAATTTCTTCTCCTCCTTCTCCCCTTTCTCCCTATGGTTTTCTTAAAGTTTTTGGTGCTGTTTAAGGTCAGACCAAGGAGGGAAAATTCGGATTTGAAGAGAGGAGGCCAAGGAAAGTGAGAAACAAGCAAGAAAACAAGAAAAAACAAGGTAAATCTTCCATCCCCTAGTAGTTACTTCCTCCCCCTCCTTCTCCCTATTTCGCCCCATACATGTAGCTACAAGAGGGCTAGAATTTTGAGGAGAACCAAGGGTGAATTCCATGAATTTAAGGGAGGAGAGTAAGAATATGTAAAGAAATCCAAGTAAAAACTATGAATTTGTAAGATAGAAAAAGTTAGGGTTTTAATTGCACCTTGAACTCTATCATGAACCCTAGCCATATTTTATGATGTTTAAGGGTTCATATGAGTTCCTAAGACATCAAGAGAGCTTCCTACATGTTTCTCCCATCAAAGGAAGTAAGGAAACTTTATTAGTACCTCATGGAAGTATAGCTTCGGCCAAGGAGAGATAATACACTTAAGGAGTGTTTTAATTTCTTCCAAGCTTAGTTTTGCATTAAGAATATGCAAAGAAATCCAAGTAAAAACTATGAATTTGTAAGATAGAAAAGTTAGGATTTTGATTGCACCTTGAACTCTATCATGAACCCTAGCCATATTTTATGATGTTTAAGTGTTCATATGAGTTCCTAAGACAAAGAGAGCTTCTTACATGTTTCTCCCATCAAAGGAAGTAAGGAAACTCTATTGGTACCTCATGGAAGTATAGCTTCGGCCAAGGAGAGATAATGCACTTAAAGAGTGTTTTAATTTCTTCCAAGCTTAGTTTTGCATTAAGAATATGCAAAGAAATCCAAGTAAAAACTATGAATTTGTAAGATAGAAAAGTTAGGGGTTTTGATTGCACTTTGAACTCTATCATGAACCCTAGCCATATTTTATGATGTTTAAGTGTTCATATGAGTTCCTAAGACATCAAGAGAGCTTCCTACATGTTTCTCCCATCAAAAGAAGTAAGGAAACTCTATTGGTACCTCATGGAAGTATAGCTTCGGCCAAGGAGAGATAATGCACTTAGGGAGTGTTTTAATTTCTTCCAAACTTAGTTTTGCATTAAGAATATGCAAAGAAATCCAAGTAAAAACTATGAATTTGTAAGATAGAAAAGTTAGGGTTTTGATTGCACCTTGAACTCTATCATGAACCCCAGCCATATTTTATGATGTTTAAGTGTTCATATGAGTTCCTAAGATATAAAGAGAGCTTCCTACATGTTTCTCCCATCAAAGGAAGTAAGGAAACTCTATTGGTACCCTCATGGAAGTATAGCTTCGTACCAAGGACAGATAATGCACTTAGGGAGTGTTTTAATTTCTTCCAAGCTTAGTTTTGCATTATGTATGATGGGAGAATAAGAGAAGAAGCCTTGAAAAAATTTTAGAAACCATAGATAGTGAAATGGCCTTATATGTTCCATAATATGGCTTAAAGAAGCAACACCTAACTAGACTCCTAGAATTGATTGTGTGATGACTCCAAGAGGTTTAAATTGGAGTCAAGAATCATAAATAGATGGAGAGAATGGAGCCAAGATGATGTTTTTCAAAAGTTACTTCATTAAGTGCATTATGAACCATAAAAGATGTAACACCATAATTTCTAACTCATTTCATGCCTTTTAATAACTCATGTTTATGAATCATGTGAGTTTCCTATGAAAGAGGCAAGAAAATAATGATTATTTTTGCGTTGCGTCGTATATAAAAATTTTATTCGATGTCACTTGGATCGTGTGAGCTTATACAATGCATTCTCATATTTATTTATATGAATACAACTCATTTGGATCATAAAATGTGGCCTGCAACTCAAGAATCACGAAGGGAAGTCTAAAATATGCATATTAAATTTTGGCCAGAATTTGTCCCTTTTCTGACCAAATTTTGGAAATTCATAACTAATTTGAAAAAAATTGAAATCTTGCACTCTTAGCCATTCTGGAAAGCTATGAATGTCTACTTCATCTAAAAATATGTTTAGACCATAACATCCATCACAGAGGGCATTTCACATCTGAAAAGTTTCAGAGGTCAAACTACCCTCCTGGTGCTATCATAGATTTCTGCAACAAACTTTGAAAATATCCAATTAATTTCACAAAAATCCAATCCATGCAAATGATACCAATATGAAAATTTATGGATGTTAGCTAGGGGGAAAATAACTCCAGAACAGTTCCGGTAGCCCAGCCCCTCGAAATTCAATGGAACAATAATAGAGGTTGGCTGAAATCCCTGATACTGGGTAGAATCTTCAAAAATTGATATCTCCCTCTCTAGACATCCAAATGAGGTGTTTCTAGTTGGCACAAGTCACTGTAAATGTCTAGTTTCTTTGTATAAAAATTTCATGGCAATTGGACATCATTTGAGCCCTGTGTGACAGATTTCATTTTCGGACCAAATGAATAGTGTAGCAGACCAAAATCAGAAAAATTGTCAACTTTGGAAATTCATCAAATATTCTGTAGACTTTTGAAAATTATGATCTTTAGCTTCCCAAAAAGATCTCAACAAGCTCTAAATGTATGCCAAATCTTAGATCAAGAAGAGCTTATTTGGCTAAAAAGTGACATAGGGTTCTATTATGGTCAATTTTGACTCCATATAGGGTATCAAAATGTCCAAATGGCTTTCATTTGGTTTTGGCACCTTTTGGGCAAGTCTAAAAGTATAATTAGGACTTGTGTAAGCTACTCAAATGGTCCTAAACTCCATGCATCTTATTTTGGCCATTTCATCCACACTTATGCACATTTCCATAATGTTATTGAAGAAGCCACATTAACATTATAAGCTCATCTTACATTCTAGGATTTACATACCATAATCTCTCACTTATACATGATACATCAACATATTTATACATGTTCATAACTTCATACAACATATACATCCATGAATTACAAGATATGCCAATTGTATGGTTTCAAAGTAACAAGATTTCCACATTTTCATGTCATTCCTTCATCTCTCATGTGGTTGACTCCCATTGCCTTGCTCTTTGAGTCCACCTAGCATGTTAGGACATTAGAGAGGAGGGGATGAGATTCAAAAATCTCAATAGCTCATCTCCCATTCAATCATACATAATGGATGCAAACAAGTCTCATAAATGCATGTATGGTCATGTGGACATGTTCAAACATTCAAGAGACATTTTCATCATTCGAGAAAGTTATACATAGCATACAAAGGCTTGCCAAGAAAGTGGACTAGCCTCACCCAATTTCTTATGGATATTGGACTTGCCTTACCCATTCTTTAAGAGATTATTGGACTCAACCATACTCTTGGGAGCCCATCTTGCTTTTGGCAAACTCTTTGCTTTGTCTCAACTAATCTCAAGGTTTCTTGGCTCATCCTCACCATGTCTAAGGGTTCTTAGCCTCACCACACTCAAGCAAACCCAAGCACACATCAAAAATATCATATAAGGGCATATTGTAATATCATGGCACCATGGAATTAAAGTCATGCTAGAACACTTTTCATGGCTTAAAAATACACATACATACATTCAAGACAAGCTAAGCACACATCCATGCATGAGAGAAGGTGGAGAGAGCTACCTTGCTAACATTTATACACTTTTTTCCTTAAGCCTTGCATCCTCTCCCTTGACCTAATATACCCAAGAAGGTAGAGATCATTCCTCTTGGCCTAGACACAATTTATGGAAGCCAATTAGGCTCATAGAATTAATCTAAGGCCACACACTTGCTTGAACTTTAGCTTGATCTATAAACCTCATTATGGTTCCATAATTGTACCTAATGAAGCAACACCCCTCAAATAAATTCTAGGCTTTATTCTTTCCTTTCAAATATAATTCCTGACTCCTTTTAAGCCTCTTGGAGTCATTACACAATTAAAACCAAGAGCCTAACTACATGTTACTTCTTTAGGTCATAATATGGAACCTAAAACACTAACTCACTTTCTATGGGTTCTAAATTTTTCCTAGGGCCTCCCCTCATTTTCACTCATCATATATGATTCAAGAATGGGTTTAGAAAAAATTTGAAACTCTCCCTAGCTATGAGAACCCTTCTTGGCCGAGACAATGAAGTATATTGGGTTCCATGGAGCTTTCTTTGTTTTCTCAAGGGGAGAAGTATATGAGAAGACTTCTAGGGATCTTAGGAGCTCATTTAAACTCTTATTTAGGCTTAGGAATCATCATACAAAATCAGATTTTATAAAGTGCAATTGAAACCCTAGAAATTGCATCTTGAAATCTAATGGCTTTTTATTAATTCCCTTTGTATATTCTTAATCTCCACACCCTTTTTTCTTAGAATCACCCTTGGTTCTACCTAAAAATCAAATCCTCTTAGGTCTTCTCAAGTGGGGCAAAATGGAGAAGAAGGGAACCAAAGATAATAACTATAGGAAGAGAAATTACCTTGTTTTCATGGCTTTTCTCACTTGAATCTTGTCTTCTTTAAGCTCCTATCTTCAAATCTGAAATTTTTCCTCAATTTCTCCCTTAAAATATATTTATAAATTCATTATAATCATGGGAAACAAAGGAGAATGGAAGAGAGAGGGTTTAGAATGAAGAAAGCATGAAAAACCATGAAAATCCATACCTTTCTACCTTGAATTTCTCCTTCTTTTCTTCCTCCTCTTGTGCGCCTCATCCTCTAGGGTTTTCCTCTGGTTTTGGGCAAAACATGGTCATGCATAATGAAGGGAAAAGAAGGGCACATCATATATATAGGTGGGAGGAAGTTACACTTTTCAAAAATTCTCATTTTGCCCTTCATTCTTGGCATTTTTGTTTCTCTTTTGTTTTAGCTCCTTTTTTAGAACTGTCTTTTTTTATTATGAAATTTAGATTCCCAATTTAGTAAAATGCCTTTGGAATCACTCAAATTGGAGCTAAAACCTTCTGAATGAATCCGTCAAAGTTCAAGTACACCGACGTTGGAAAACGTCCACCGAAGGGGATTTAACTGTCCCGGGGCTTTCTATGATTTTTAGAGCCTCTGAGAATCCTGAAAAACTCAAAATTTTCATTTAAAAAGTCTTCTTATGTGAATTCCAAATTTGCTCAAAATTACAAAAATGTCATTACGTTTTGTAAGCTTTTTGTAAGAAATTATTTCTTCATTCTAGCTCCATTTTTCTTTTCGCCTGAGCCTGGGATTCTCATTTTTAAGAGTCTAAAATGCTTTCCAAATTTTTTGAGACCTTAACTATCTCATTTCGGGGGACTTCCTTTTGTATTTGGTAAATTTCATTCATTTACAGAGAAATCGTACGTTACGTTTCTCATGTTTTCTCTTGTTTTCAGATAACCGGGTGTTACAAAAGAGCCTTATGAGTCACCTAACTTTTCTAGTGATTGTGTGGCCTTAGAATTTGATTTAAGAGTATAATTAGCTTCCATATAATGTGTGTAGGCCAAGAGAAATGACCTCTACCTTCTTGAGTGTGTGAGGTCAAGGGAGAAGATTCAAGACTCAAGGAAAAAGTGTGTAAATGCAAGCAAGGTAGCTCTCTCCATCTTCTCTCATTCATGGATGTGTGCTTACATTGTCTTTGAATGTGTGTATATATGTTTTAAGCTATAAAAAGTATTTTAGCATGAGCTTTTATTCCATGATACCATGCTGATGTTTTATGCATTCAAATGATGTTTTAGTGCTTGTCTTAGTTTGCTTGAGTGTGGAAAAGCCAAGAACCCTCTAGCTATGGTGAGGATAAGCCAAGAACCCTTAAAGTTAGTTGAGACAAAGTAAAGAGTCTCTCAAAAGTGAGGTTGACTCTCAAGAGTAAGGTTGAGTCAAAATCTCTTAAAGAAATGGGTGAGGCAAGTCAAAATCCACAAGTGAATAGGTGAGGGTAATCCACTTACTTGGAAAGCCTATGTATGCTATGTATGACTTGTTTAAATGCCAAGAATATTTCTTGAATGCTCACATATGTTAACATGTCCATGCATGCATTTTTAAGGATTGTTTGCATACTTTATATGTGATTGAATGGGAAATGAGCTATTGGGATTCTTTGAATCTCATGCCCTCCTCTCCAATATTCTAACATGCTAGGTGGACTAAGAGAGAGCAAGGCAATGGAAGCCCACAGCTTGGAAGATGAAATTGTGACAAGAAAGTGTTTAAATTTTGTTACTTTAAGGCCATATAAATAGCAAATGTGGTATTCCATTGTTGTATATGTCCTATGATGTTATGAACATGTATAATTATGCTAATGTATGTTGTATAAATGACAGCTAAGGTAGTATATATGGAAATACTCATTTTGGATATGTAATGGTAGTTTTGCATTATGGAAATATATACATAAATGGAAGTAGAATGGCCAAATTGAGATTCATAAGGTTTAGGACCATTTGGACAGTTCATACATGTCATAACCATGCTCTTAAACTTGTCCAAGAGGTGCCAAATATCAAGAGAAGTCATTTGGACATTTTGGTATCTTGTATGGAGCAAGAATTTATCATATTTGAAACTTATACCACTTTTTGTCCAAATGAACTCTTCTTAATCTAAGATTTGGCATGCATTTAGAGCTTGTTGAGAGCTTTTTGGGAAGCTAAAGTGCAGAATTTTTAGAGGTCTATGGAATATTTGATAAATTTTCAAAGTTGAAATTGGTTCAGTGTACTGTTCACTCAGGTCCGAAATTAAATTCTGTCATTCATTAGGCAAATGATGTCCAATTACCACGAAATTTTAGAAGGAGAAACTAGACATTCATAGTGACTTGTGCCAACTAGAAGCATCCCATTTGAATGTCTAGAGAGGGAGATATGAATTTTTAAAGTTTCTGCCTAGTATCAGGCGTTCAAATAGACCTCAAGTACTGTATGATTGGTTTTATAGGTCTGGATGTGCCTAAACTGGTATGAAATTATTTTTTTCCTCTAGTTAACATCCGTGGCTTTCCAAATTGGCATTTGTATGGATTGGATTTTTATGGAATTAATTGGACATTTTTGAAATTTGTAGCAGAAAGCTGTGACAGTACCAGTAGCCAGCCAGACCCCTACACATTTTTTAATGTCAAACATCTTTTGTGTTATGTTTCATGGCTTGGACATATTTTTATCATGAAGTAGACATTTGTAGCTTTCTAGAATGGCAAAGAATGTATATTTTGATTTTTCTAGAATTAGTTATGATTTTTCAAAGTTTGTGACAGAAGTGAAAAAATTCTGGCCGAAATTGCATGTATGAATTTTATGTATCCCTTTGCCATATATGAGCTCTAGGCTAATTTTGGTGATGAAAATGAGTTGTATCTATGTAATTAAATATGATAATGTGATACATGAGTCCATGTGCCCCACGGGACTCTGAATGAAAATTTATACCTAGCACAATGCAAGAAAACTCATTATTTTATATGCTATTTTCTTATGATCCTTGAGAAGTACATGGCATGAGGTATAGAAATTTGCATAAAAAGGCTAGAAAGTTATGGTGTTACAATAATCATCATATAAATTCCATGGATCATCTTTCTTATCTCAAGACCCATTAGGAACCCACATGTTCCCCAACATAGTAGTGGCAAGAAGAAAAAGCATAGATCTTAAACAGATGCTAGAACAAAGGTAGAGATTTACCTTAGAAATTCTCCAAAAATCTTAAGCTTTTTTTCCCTTCCTTTCCTCTTCTTTCTTCTTCTTTTTCTTCCTTTTATATGTCTCTCTCCTCTCTTTAGGCTACATTCTCTCTCTCTTTTCAGCTACCCACTTATGCCTCTCACTCTCTCCATGCCTCTCTCCTTTTCTATTTCTTTAAAAGTAACTAAGGCTTCTTCAAGAAGCCAACTCCATTCTCTCCTTTTATTTTTTTCAAATAAAGGTTCAAGCTTATCCAATATGCCTCTCTTCTTTTACACATTCTCCTTAGCCATGAAGGAGTCAATTTTCAACTTTTAAAGTTTGGCCAAATTTGTATTTTGGCCCCTAGTAAAAACTACAGGTTTTTATCATATACTTTTAATTATTATATTTTGACCACAAACTTTTGCCTAATTACTTTTATCTCTCAAATAGTTTTTTTCTATTATTTTTAGAGTTCTATTGGTCTTGGGAATTTCCAAAAATTCACTTCCCAATTTATTTACTAATTCTGTATTATGTAATTATCTCTAAAAATTCCTAAAAATTCTTAATAATTCCTATTAAATTTCAAATTAACCCCACAAAATTCTATTATATTTTTAATAAATTCCTTAATTTTTTTGGTACTTAAAACTTAGAGAAATTCCATATTTTCTTACATAATTATTGATCACATACTTTTTATTATTTATTTCACTAAATATTAATTTGATTATTGCCTTATTTTGTTACACAACACAACATTTTAAATTACCTTTGCATACTTTAGATTTTATTGTGCACTACATCTATGTTAATGTCCATTTAATGAAAAAGTAAAATGTCTCAATTTAATCCTAAACATTTTCCTTGAATCAAGCAATTCTTTTGAAGAGCACTTATGGCTTTGATGCATTAAAATCTAGTTTTAATATACAACATGATTTTAAAAATTGATCATAAATAAGTTTATATTATTAATTAATGATTATGTAAAATGTTGTTTTTACCTAAAAATTATTTTAATTATATATACATATATATATAAAGAATCAAAATAAGAATCTCTAATCTTCGTAAGGAAACTAATTTATTATTGCTAACATGGCATGGTGCTAACTTCAATGGCAAGGATTGGCCGTGAAACTCACAAAATGTCAATAAATACTACTATACCTGATTATAGGTCAAAAAACCTCCATTATGGTACATGGTTCGGCCAAGGCAAGAGCATTAGGTTAGGGGATGTTTTAATTTGTTCTAACCTTGATTTGGGACTTCATATGATGTTAGAAGATGGGAGAAACCATTGAAAAAAAAACAGGAGCCATGGATTGGGAGATGGGACAATGATGTCCATAATGGTGTCTTATGAAGCAACTTGGTTTTTTTAATTGTGCAAATGAATGTGTAAGGGCTCCAAGGACCTTAAATGAGGTCAAGAGGCCTAAAAATGAAAAGAGAATGGAGCCTAGAGCTTGAATGATGAGAGTTGCTTCAATGGGCCATTTATGGAACTATTATGCCACTGATAGAACCAAGTGTGTGTTTAATAATAGAATTGGTATCTTGGCTTGCTTCAAGGGCATGATTATGTGCTATTTATGATGTTTAGATCAAGAGAACTCTACTCCACCTAAGTGCTCTTGTGTAACTAAAAAGGGGAAGGAACAAGCAAAGTAAGGCTTGCATAAAATTCAAGGTAGCTCCCCACCTCATTCTCCTTGCATTCTTGTGTATATGTATATCTTTGTGTGCATATATGTGTCTATGTGATTGGAGAGCATGCCACTTGATGCTTTGAGATTGCATTAGTACTAATGTGTGTTCTTGAATGGCTTTGCTTGTGGAAATTGCTCACAAGGATGAGGTGATGCCAAAAGACCTTTAATGTGGGTGAGGAGATATCAAAAGTCTCAAGGCAAGGGTGAGACTAGGCCAAAAGTCTCTTGAATAGGTGAGGCCAAGTTAAAAGTCCTTAGGCCAAGGGTGAGGCAAATTCAAAAGTCCTAGAAATGGGGTGAGGCAAAACCAAAAGTCCCTAAAGCATGTTCTTGAGTTGATATATAATGGTGGCATGGAAATGAACTTCTAGCATGTTTTATGTTCATATCACCTTTGTATTTATGCACTTGATGTATGTATGCCTTGAATGTGTGTGTGAGCTAGTGAGATTCTAGGAATCTCACTCCCCTTCCCACCTCTATCTTAACATGACTAAGTGGTGCCCATGAAGTAAGGAATGTAAGCCAAGAGCCTTAAAAAGCCATACTTTGACTATTTTGTAGTTCTACTTGTAACTAAGTGTTAAAGTGATTATGTAAATGTTATTTGTGAGATGTAAACCGATGAACAAATGTAATATGATGTAAGAATATTGTATAGCTCTTATGTGGCATTAGATCAATGGGAATGTGAAATTTGACACTTTTATGGCTTGGTATAATTGTGTATTAATGGATGTGGGATAGCCAAATTAAGATGCATAATATTTGGGACCACTTAGATAGTTTATGTAAGTTATATTTATGCTTTTAAGCTGGTCCAAGGGGTGCCAAACATTGAAAAAAGTCATTTGAACAAAGTGGATACCTTATAAGGAGCAAAATGGACCAAATCGGTGAGCTATGCTACTTTTTGTCCAAATGATCTCTTCTTGGTCTAAAATTTTGCATGCATCTAAAGCTTGTTGGAAGGTTTTGGGAAGCTAAAGTGGGTATTATTTAGAGGTTTATAAAATTTTTGGCGAATTTTTGAAATTGGCTGAAAAAAAATTTGCTGGTGTTACTGTTCATTTGATCCAAAATGAATCTCTATCACTCATAGGACAAATAAAGTCTAATTGCTATGAAATTTTACAAAGAGAAACTAGACCTTCCCAGTGACCTGTGCCAACTTGAAGCACCTCATTTGGATGTCTAGAAAGGGAGATGTGAATTTTTGAAGTTGTTATTCTGTTCTAGGTGCACCTCCAAACCCTCAGTACTGTTCCATCAATTTTTGGGGTATGCTCTTGGATTGATCTGGAACTATTTTTACCCTTTAGCTAATATTTGTAGCTGTCTAAATTGGTATATTTGGCATGAATTGGAATTAATTATGAATTTCCAAAATTTATATCAGTAATCTATATCAGAATTCTGGACAACCTAACCTTTGTGCCTTTTCTGACATCAAGCATAGTCCAAATGAGATTTTCATGATTGGGAATTATTTTTAGTGTAAATTTAACATCTATAGATTTCTAACAAGCTATGGTTTGCTTGAATTCTATTTTTTAGATTTAGTTATGATTTTTCAAAGTTTCCTCTAAAATCTGCCACATGCTGTCTGATAAGACTAAGTGGAAATTCGTGGTTTTCAAGTTTGAATCTGTGGATTATATGTTGTTTTGGATTATTTGTGAATTTTATGAGTGGTAAATAATTATAGAATGTTGTTGGAAAATCCACGGGGCCCACATAACACGAAGCGAAAAATTGAACCCCAACATAACGCGATACAAATGCATGAAATTGTAGCTTTTCATTGATCATTTCCTAAGAACATGTACATAATTATCTTGAATGGAAGAATATAATGGTAGAAAGTATATGGTATGACATCACTCTTCCGCACTTTTTATCTAATCATGTCTAAGTAAGCCTCATGGAGCAAGGAATGGAAGCCAAGGAACATGAATGATGATATTTTGACAATAGAATAAGATTTTATGTAATTTGATGTCAAAGTATGTATGTATATGATGTTTATGAGATTTAAATTTTTGATCACGTAGAAAAGCATATGAATATGATGTAAGTAATGAATTTAAAGCCAAATGTATGAGAATGAGAGTTCTTGACACTATTGAACCTTGATATGCTTATGTATATGAACAAATGGAATGATGGTTGAGTTTTATGATGAATTGGACCTATTATGATGCTTCTATATGCTGTGTTTGAACTTTTGGATGTGCTCAAATAGTCATGGTTCATGTAGGGAACCATTTTGGACCATCTGATGCCATAATGTGACCATATTGAGCCATAATTTTGCCACGAACCAAAACTAGGCCAAATGGACGAATTTTGGTATGAAATATGGTAGGCATTTAGATCTCATCTAGAGCTTTTCGCAAAGTTAAAGAATAAAATTTTTAGAGCTCTAGAGAATTTATTATAATTTTTCAAAGTTGGTTGGTTTTAGTAAAAAATGCTTGTGCACTGTTCATTTAGTCAGTCTGGTTTTCTGGGTTTTTAAGGAGACAAATGAAGTCCAATGCTCATGAAATTTCATAGGCATATAGATGGCATTATAAGGTTTCCATAACCACTAAGAGTACTCATTTGGATTTGTGTAGAAGGAGAAATGAAAAATTGAAGTTCCAAGTTTGTTGTTGTCTGAAATTTCGACCTAGTTACTGTTCCATTAATTTTTTTAGGTCAAATGATATTGTTTTGATCTAAAATTTTTATAGTAGCTAGATGTCATCCTAAGCTTTCTAGAAAATTCTAATTTACATGATCTAGAATTTTTTAAAATTAGTTATGAATTTTTAAAATTTGGGTTAGATTGTGAAACTTAAGGAAAATGCAAGTATGATGTTGAATTTGTGATGTATGCCCTGAACCCGAAATTCATGTCTCAAATTGTGATGTTTCTAGTTGAATAAGTGTTTTATGGATGGAAGATGAGTTTGGTAAGCCCAAATGGTCCATTGAACCGAAAATAAATTATTTTGACTTTTAATAATGGCACTTTCTGCTGCTAAAGGTGTTAATTTGATGTAAATGAACATATAGACTATTTGTGCTACAATTTTATTGCTATATGAATATGGTATTATAGAAGGCCCATCCACGACGCCACTTCTCTACTGAGTACAACTTAGGTTCAATGAGGGGTCTAATCACAATCCGGTGCCCAATCGAAGTATGATGCATGGATGGCAGTCATACCACAACTCTACCTTGACTCACACAAGGTCCCAACACAACAATTTAGATAGCTAACCATTTATTTAGCATTCAAAATCATACATATGTAACAAATATAAAATTAAATTGAACATATGCAAGGAATTAGAATTAACCCCAGTTACCTCACTTTGCCAAGTTAAATTCTGAAACCAAAATTAAATCTCTGTACTCTAGAGGTCCTAAATTAAATCAATGCACATTCTTAGTTCCTAATTATAGCACAAATCAGATACCATGACACTAAACTATTAAGAAGTTTCTAGAATTCACTTGCCCAATCACCAATGAGTCCCAAATTCGGATTTGAATTTTCTCCACCTAGAAACCATAAAATACCAATCCAAGTTTTAGGTAATTTCATACAAATCTAGAACTTATTTCATAAGTCAACTATAAGGGTCTTAAACCAATAAAAAATACCTCAAAATAGGGAGAGGATACTTACCTAACAATCCTTTTAGCTTCAACCTCCAAAAATTCACCATGAAAGCACCAAATAACACATTTCAAATTTGGGTGTAAGGTGAAAATACTCTAAATGAAAAACTAATTAGGTCAAATTGAAGGGAAAGAAGATAAAGTTTAGTTTTATATTTACCTTGACTAAATCTTACTTTAGAAGGGAGAAATGGTGTAAATGTGCTACTAACCCTAGCCTCCCCTTTGAACCTCCAAATTTCTCTTATGTTCTCTTTGTGTTTCTACAAAATGGGCAAAAGGGAAGACGATTTTTAGGGTTTAGATGGGTTGTGGGCTGGCCCAAAAGTCCAAGACCCAAGTGGGTTCAGAATTAGGTTTATTAGGCTAGCTATATGGGTTCATTCAAATTGGGCTTACACAAAATTATGATTGGTCTGATAAAAAGTGGAATTGGACCTTCTTATACTAAGAGTGGGCTTCTATATTGGCTTAAAGCATAATTGATTTGACCATAAGGCCCAAATTAATATCCCCTCTCTATTTAATTAATTTTACTAATTAAACCTATATTAATTCCCTAATTCATCATAATTATTCTTAATTAATTTTGAAATATTACATTTTCCCTTCCTTTGAGGAATTTTGTCCTCAAAATTAGGCATACCTTAGTCGAATAGTGATGGATAATCCTTCCCCATAGCTTCCTTTGTCACCCAAGTAGCTTCATCCAAAGTAAGTCCCTTCCATACCACTTTTACTAGGAGGATATCCTTATTATGCAACTGTTTGATTTTTAAGTCCACTATCCTTTCTGGCTTAACCATAGAAGACAAGTTATCTTGTAGATGCAGATTCTTATACTTAATTGGAATACGTAGAACACATCATGTAATTGGGCCAAATTTAGGGATAAGGCAACTCTATAGGCCATGGGTTCTATCCGCTCAAGGATTTGCAAAAGACTAAGGTAATAAAGACTGAGCTTTCTTGACTTGGTAGATCAACCTACGCCTGTCATCGGAGTAACCTTAAGGAACACATGGTCTCCTGCCTCAAATTCTAAGGGTCTCCTTTTTTTATCAGATATCTCTTATGCCTACTTTGGGCAGCTATTAACTTCTTTCTAATGAGTTCTATTTGACGGGTGGTTTAGTCCACTATATTCGGACCTAAAAGACTTCTCTCTCCAAGCTCTACCTAACACAAGGGTGGTCTGCACTTCCTCCCATAAAGTGCCGCAAATGTTGTCATCTGGATACTAGAATGGTAACTATTATTATAGACAAACTCGGCTCAAAGCAAATACACATCCCAATTCTCCTTAAATTCTAGCACACTAGCTCTAAGTATATTTTCAAGAGCCTGAATGGTTCTCTCAATCTATCCATTTGATTGAGGATGATAAGCAATGCTAAAATTAAGACTAGTGCCTAAAGCTTCTTATAGAGATTGCCAAAATTTTGATGTGAGGCTCGAGTCTCTATCTAACACAATACTGTTAGAGACACCATGCAATCTCATGATCTCACAGATATATAATTGTGCTAGTCTATCTAAAGGATAAGTGGCTCTAATAGGTAGAAAGTGGGCAGACTTCGTTTATCTATTCACAATTACCTAAATGACATCATAACCTGAGAATTTCCTAGGCAAACCCATCATGAAATCCATGGATATACTATTTCATTTCCATTTTGAAATCTCTAAAGGGTGTAACAAACTTGCAGGTTTTTGGTATTCAATCTTAACCCTCTGACAAACTAGACATCTGACAACAACTTCACTATGTCTAACTTTATTTTAGGCAACCAAAAGCTCTTCTTAAGGTCTCTATACATCTTTGTAGGGCTCAAATAAATGGTGTATCTACTCTTATGGGCTTCAAACAACACTATATTTCTTATTTCTTCATCTCTAAGTATACACACTCTACGCTGATACCTCACCAAACCATCATCTAATAGGTCAAAGTCCTTAACCTTTCTACTCCCTAATTGTTCTCGCATCCTTCCCATATGTACATCCAACTCTTAGGCCTCTTTAATTCTCTTCGTAAAGTCATTTTTAATTCTCATTTCCCCTAAAAGTAGGCTATTATAATTGACTAAAATAAATAAATTTAAATTTCTTTACTCCTCAATTAGTCTTTACTCCCTAAGCATCATCATTGCCATATGAATAGACTTCCTATTCAAGGCATCAACGACAACATTCGCCTTTCTTGGATGACATTTTAAGGAGAAGTCATAATCTTTAAGAAACTCCATCCACCTTCTTTGCCTCATGTTCAACTCTTTTTAGTCAAATAAATACTTTAAACTCTTATTGTCACTATACACCTCAAATTGTGCATCATAGAGGTAGTGCCTCCAAATCTTAAGGGCAAAAACCATAGTCGCTAGCTCTAGGTCATGGGTGAAATAATTCTCCTCATGGGGTTTAAGTTACTTATAAGCATAGGTTATCACTCTACCTTGTTGTTTTAAAACACAACTCAAACCCTTCTTAGAAGCATTACTATAAATTGTAAAGGTTTCTTTAGGGTCAAGTATTGCCAACACAGGTGCAATGGTCAACCTATCCTTAAGTTCTTGAAAGGCATTCTCACACTTGGTATTCCACATAAACGATTGGTCTTCCTAGTCAATTTGGTCAAGGGCATAGCTAATTATGAAAATCCTTTAATGAATCTTGTAACACTATATCCATATAGATCTTATCTCATGGCACAATTAGCTTAAAACACTTATTTACATCAAAATAGCACTTTTAGCAATGGATAATTGTGTCATTGAAAGCTAAATTAATTTATTCTTGGCTTAATGGATCATGTGAGCTTACCAAATTCATTTTTCATCCATAACACATTTTTTCAATTAGAATTGTCACAATTTTGGGTCCAAGTCATAAAATACGAAATTACATTTCACTTTGCATTTTGCTATGAATTTCATATACTGATATGAAATTTGAAAAATCATAACTAATTCTAAAAAAATCCAAATCATATATATGATAGATTTCTAAAAAGCTCTAGAGATCAACTAACGACTAAAAATAATTCTAGATCAAGATAAAAGCATTTGGCCCATGAAATCAATAGAACAATACCCTAGGTCATGCTCTTGGATTGATGCAACCCTTGATATTCAAAAACTCATAGCTCTCTTTATATTGATCCAAATTGAGTACTCTCGGTGGCTATGGAAAGCTTATGATGTCTATTATCTCCCTAATGTACAACTGGGCTAACTTATCTAAGGTGTAAATGGCTTTCATTGCTAAGAAATAAGCTGACTTGGTCAATCTGTCCACTATCAAGCATATAGCATCCTGTATAAGTCATACATAATTGAAGAAATCACATTCTCAAGCCATAACCAACACTAAAATGCCTAAACCTATGCTCTGATACCAATAAATGTAATGTCTTAGCTTCCTAGCCTTCAAATTATATCACAAAGGCTCATTCTTACATATTTACATGGAAATCACACCTTTGACAGTGGTTTTTAGTGACATTAAAAGCCAAAATACTCCATGTTTGATTCAATAAATTAGGGAAGCTTAAATGTTTTATTGAACTAAACATTGAGTATTTTGGCTTTTAATGTCGCTAAAAACCATTGCCAAAGGTGTGATTTCCATGTAAATGTGTAAGAATGAGCCTTTGTGATATAATTTGAAGGCTAGGAAGCTAAGGCATTACATTTATATCCATAACATAGTCATTCATATCAGAGACATCATAATTCATCACACAAATCTCAGATTTTGGACCATACTTCATAAAACCATAAAGTTACTTTTAGGTTGTAGGGCCATTTTTCTAGTTTTGTGAAGTATGTTCCAAAATATGATATTTGTGTGATAAATTATGATGTCTTTAATATGAATGAGTATGTTATGGATATAAATATAATGTCTTAGCTTCCTAGTCTTTAAATTATATCACAAAGGCTCATTCTTACACATTTACATGGAAATCACACCTTTGGTAATGGTTTTTAGCTACATTAAAAGCCAAAATATTTGATGTTCAGTTCAATAAATCATTTAAGCTTCCCTAATTTATTAAACCGAACATCAAGTATTTTGGCTTTTAATGTCACTAAAAACCATTGCCAAAGGTATGATTTCCATGTAAATATATAAGAATGAGCCTTTGTGATATAATTTAAAGGTTAAGAAGCTAAGGCATTACATTTATTAGTATCAGAGCACAGGTTCATGCATTTTAGTGTTGGTTATTGCTTGAGAATGTGATTTCTTTAGTTATGTATGACTATACAGGATGCTATATGGATGATAGTGGACAGGTTAACCAAGTCATCTTATTTCTTAGCAATGTAAGCTTTCCATAGCCACCACAAGCACTCAATTTGGATCAGTATAGAGAGTTATGAATTTTTTAATATCAGGGTCTACATCAAATCTAATAGCACAACTCAGGGTACTGTTATATTGATTTTCATGGGCTAAATGCTTTTGTCTTAATCTAGAATTATTTTTAGTCATTAGTTGACATCTAAAGATTTCTAGAAAGTTATCATATATATGATTTGGATTTTTCTAGAAGTAGTTATGGTTTTTCAAATTTCATATCAAAATATGAAATTCATGGCAAAATGCAAAGTGAAATGTGATTTCGTGTTCTATGGCTTGGACTCAAATTTTGAGCTTCAAATTGTGATAATTTTGGTTGAACAAATATGTTATGGATGAAAAATGAATTTGGTAAGCTCACATGGTCCATTAAGCGAACAATGAATTAATTTAGCTTTTAAGAATGAATTAAATGATTTATTAAACTGAACATAGAGTATTTTAGCTTTTAATGTCACTAAAAACCATTGCCAAAGGTGTGATTTCTATGTAAATGTGTAAGAACGAGCCTTTGTGATATAATTTGAAGGCTAGGAAGCTAAGGCATTACAAATCTCCTATAGTAACTAACTAGACCTAGGAAACTACGTATTTCAATCACTGTTTTGGGTCTCTCCCAATTCAGCACCACTTTGACTTTACTAAGATCTACTGTTACCTCTTGTTCCAATATCATATGACCCAAGAATTTAAACTCCTATAACCAAAATTCACACTTGCTTAGCTTAACATACAATTGATACTCCCTCAAGATTTAAAGAACTATCCTAAGATGCTCTTCATGTTGTTCACTACTCTTGGAATACACAAGTATGTCGTCAATAAATACTACCACAAATTGGTTAAGGTATGGCCTAAAAATCCTATTCATGTAATCCATGAAAATAGCAGGGGCATTGGTTAATCCAAAAGGCATGACTAGGAACTCATAATGGCCATACCGAGTCCTAAAAGTTATTTTAGGTACGTTCTCAGGCTTGACCCTAAGTTCGTGGTAATTAAATCTGAGATCAATCTTTGAAAAAATTGATGCTCCAACTAATTGATCAAGTGAGTCATCAATCCTAGGTAAAGGTTATTTATTTTTTATGGTCACTTAGTTCAATTGCCTATAGTCAATACAAAGTCTAAGGCTACCATCCTTTTTTCTTGACAAACAACACCGGTGCTTTCCACAGAGACACGTTTGGCCTAATGAACCTTTTCTCAAGTAACTCCTCTAATTGGCTCTTCAACTTAACCAACTCAGCAGGCGCCATTCTATATAAGGCCTTAGAGATTAGACCTGTATTGAGTACTAAATTAATGGAAAATTCTAACTCTTTCTCTAGGAGTAGTTCACTAAACTTTATGAGGAAAACTTCAGAGAATTCCCTAATCATAGGTATATCCTCCAACCTATTATCAATCTCAACATGCAATGAAAAAGAACACTAGAAACCCTTAGCAATCACGCCTAAGGTGCCTCCCAGCTTAGGCAGCAAGCATATAAGCAAGTTCAATCACAAGACAAGATTTAGGTACATTAATAGGTAAGGAAACCATCTTACAGTTACAATCAAGCATCACATTATTAACTGACAACTAATCCATATAAATGATTACATCAAAGTCATGCAAAGGAATGCAAATCAGGTCAAGGATAGTACAATAGCTATCCAATTGTATAATACAATTTAAGCACACATTAGATGTAGTTATGGAATATCTAGTAAGGGTAGATATAGATAACTCAAATGGCAACTGGCTAATCTTAAGACCTAGATGCTTTACACAGTCATGTAAGATTAATGAGTAGGTCACACTCGAATCAAACAATGCATCTATAACATGATTATGGACAATAATAGTACCTTAGATTAGATTAGGGGACCTACTAGCCTCTTGCTATGTAAGTGCAAACACCCATCCTTGTGCAGGTGGTTTGACGAACGAAGTTAATTCTTGTGACACTGCAAGTTCGTGCATAGTATCCCAACTTCCCACAATTATAGCATACAAGGCAAGGTCCACTCCCATGATTCTTTTCGCACTTGCCACAAATTGATAGGACACTAACTGAACTCTTCAAAGGTCCCATACTCCTTCTTTGAAGGACATTTCTTACGTGTGGTCTCCTATCCCAAAAACCACTACCACTATTATTTCCTTTCTTGTTTCTACCCCTAAAGGGCTCTATGCCTTGGTCACGTTTGCCCTCCATGGTCTTCTTTCTTTCGGGCTCACTCTTTATCAAGGCCCTTTTAGTCACCCTACATTTCTCCACTAATTCATTAAAGTTACAGATTTATAGGGGTGCAATTTTATTCTTTAACTCAGGTTTAAGTCCTCTCTCAAACTTGTTGAGCTTCCATGGTTCATCATCAAACTCTTTTAAATATGAGGAGAAATGGAATAGTTGAATAAACTTTGCTACATACTAGTCCATATTCATGTCTCCTTACTCAAGGAAGTTGAACTTAGCTTCCTTGTTAGCCCTCACTAATGGTGGAAAGTATTTTCTTTCAAAGGCAATTTGGAAACTTTCCCAAGTCAAGAATATCCTCATAGCAACCTTGGGACACTCTACCACCAATGCTCCACCTCACCTTCCAACTTATAGATGGCCAACTTCACTTCTTGTTTAGTGGTGTAGGTCATAATTTCAAAAATTTTCTTTAATTGCATTAGCTATCTTTAAGTCTTTTTGGTATCTAACTCCCCCATAAACGATGAAGGATCAGCCTTTTAGAACTTGGCCAATACAATCGAGACATCATTATTCTCCCCTTGATACCTTGCATCAAGGTTTTGATAAGCACCAACTCGATTTTCAACTTACACCTCCTGATTCTGCTTGTTCATAGTTTCATATAGTTGCTACAGTACTTGAATAGTAGCTGCATGAGCCTCGGCTTGCTCTTAAAGCTGATAAGTCATTACCCTTACTATAGCTTCATGGGTCTCAGCTTGCTCCTTCATTCGGTTGGCCATTGTAGCCATAGCCTCTTGCACTTCCCCTAGCGTTTCCATAGTCTCATGTCATGCAACCATTGTACCTTGCAATGATATTAGCACTACAAGAGACCTCCCTATAAGCTACTATCTTTAAGTAATTTTAAGCACTACTTCATCCATGGCATGTGTATATAGATATGAATGACATTATCAGACCATAACATCCTTATTCCTAGTATGCATGCATCATAATTGCCAAGTTTTCTAACCGCAATGTTCTAAATCTAGCATACTTTTTTGAACCATTACTCTCACACTAAATATAATAACCCTAACTTCTAATTATAGTGATTAAGTTTAATTGTGCATACAATGATCATAAATCAAGGCCTAAAGTCATCACAATCAGTTTAAATTAGGAAAAGTAAGGAAATTTGAACCTTGATATTATTGAGGATTATTATTAACCAAACCACCAAAATCATTTGAGTTCCGAAGTATTTCCAATTATAAATTAAAATCATTAATTCATTTTATTACTAATTCCATACTCACAAAATCCTCTTATTATGGGTCCTAAGTCATTACATAACATTTTCATAGTGAAATCTAAGGTTTCTAAATAGAAATAAGAGTTTGGGGGACTTAGCCCACAACTTGGACCTTCTCTGCCACAACTAAGTTAGTTACTAGAACTTGAAAACTAAGTTTATGAACTTACGCCATGACTTGGTATACCCGTGTTGCGACTTGAATGACTACTAGAACTATACATCAAAAAATATGAACTGTGCCATGACTCAGGCCTTCCGGGCCACAGAAAGCCTCCTGGAACTCTCCAAACTTGCCACTTGATGCTCATTATGACGAGCTTCCCTTGTGCCGTGGCGAGCTCACTCTCTGGTACCCTCGAAACCTACATTTTTTCATGTTGCACCGTGATTCAAACTTGTATGCCGTGGTGCTCCTCACTTCTGGATGACTCCCGGTTATGACTTATATAGTTTTAGCCACGAATTAACTTTATTATACACCTAAACTCTTTAAATTTTGTTCCACATATTCTAGCTCTCCCTCTAGTAGCATCCTAGGGTCATTCTACCTTAAGTTGTAAGGTTTTAATGGCATTTTAATGGCATCCAAATACCTAAATTATTCAATAGACCTATCATAACCACTTAGAGACTTAAGTGTTGATTCCAAATCCCTCTATCAACCAGACATCAGCAAATTCATGAATTTGATAGCAAGGAGTGCATAAACCATTAATACCATTAACTAAGGAATGTTCTAATAGAAGTACCATACCACATAGATTCAATATTACCATTCATAATGATACAAAAACATACTTTTAAATGACAAGACATATTTCCATACTAACAAGGTTCCATATTAGAGAATAAATGAATACATACATCATAATCCACTATTACAAAGTGTATCTTCCTAAAGGCTACACCATTGTTTACAAAACATCAGAGTACCTACACTTGGCAATATGATTACATGATGATGCTATACATAATGAACTACAAAATTAGTATCTACCCTAAGTTAAATTAGCCCAAGTGTAGCATTCCCACATATGGTCTCAGCTCATAAATATTCATCCATTTATTTTCCCTTATCCTTACCCAATGAACTTTCACCTGAAATAATTAGCCCATAAAATAGGGTGAGATATAAATCTCGGTAACCAAGAGGTAAATTCTATTCATATTTACCAAATTAATCAACATATGTGCATTTAAATCAGAATAGCATCAGAAACATTAGTCATATCAACAAATGAAATAGTTGAGAAACCAATAACTACTATCCCAAACTAGCAAACACATACAACATGTTAAAGGCCAATAATATCGAGAAGGCCTATCCATGGTGCCATATCCCTATTAAGCACAACTTGGGCTCAGTGCATTTAGGGGTCTAATCACAACCCAGTGCCTAATCGAAGCATGATGCAGAGTGGCAACTGCACCACAACTCCACATTAGACTCACACAAGGTCCCAACACAATAATTTAGATAGCCAACCATTCATTCAACATTCAAAATCATACATGTGGAGTAGATATAATATTAAATTGAACATATGGCAGGAATTAAAATTAACCCTGATTACCTCACTTTGCCTAGTCAAATTATGAAGCCAAAACTAAATGTATTTTAGAGGTCCTAAATTAAATCAAGGCACATTCTTAGTTCCTAATTACAGCACAAATCAGATACCATGACACTAAACTATTAAGAAGTTCTTAGAATTCACTTACCCAATTATCAAGGAGTCCTAAATTTAGACTTGAACTTCCCTCACCTAAAAACCACAAAATACCACTCTAATTTCTAGGTAAATTCACACAAAACTGGAACTCATTTCATATGTCAGCTATAGGGGTCTTAAACCAATAGAAAATACCTCAAAATGGGGAAAGAATACTTACATAACACCCTCTTAGCTTCAACCTCCCAAAATCCACTATGAAAACACCAAACAACACATTTTATATTTGCATGTAAGGTAAAAATACTCCAAATGAAAAACTAATTAGGTCAAATTGAAGGGGAAGAATAGAAGGTTAAGTTCTATATAGGTTACCTTGGCTAAATCTTGCTCTAGAAGGGAGAAATGGTGAAAATATGCTGCTAACCCTAGCTTCCCCTTTGGACCTTGGAATTTCTCTCGTGTTCTCCTTGTGTTTCTATAGAATGGGCAAAAGGAAAAAGGGGTTTTAAAGTTTAGAAGGGTTATGGGCTGATCCAAAAGCCTAAGATTCAAGTGGGTTCAAAATCGAGTTTATTAGGCTGGCTATATGGGTCCATTCAAATTAGGTTTGCACAAAATTACGATTAAGCCTCTAAGAAGTGGAATTAGACCTTTTTATATGAAGAGCAGGCTTCTATACTGGCTTAAAGCATAATTGATTTGACCATAAGGCCTAAATGAATATCCCCTCTCCATTTAATTAATTTTACTAATGAAACTCATATTAATTTCCTAATTCATCATAATTATTCTTAATTAATTTCGAGGTGTTACAAGAAAGGTAACAGACAAGCACCTTAGTTTTTTTTTTTGCTTATATCTCTGTTTTTACACCACATTTTTAGATTTCATCACAACCATCCAGTAGATCTTTCTACACAAAATCTCCTAAGGTATTTAACTCAAGCTTTAAGGTTTAGTTAGTCTTCGTATAAGCTTGTAATTGTTTATGATCCTAAAAATTTTAAAATTTTATGGAACAAATTTTATAATTTATTGTACATTATTTCCTAACTATTGATATATATATATTGGGCTAGTTCTTGACTTCCCAACCTTTTGAAAAAATTATCAAAATTCATCTAGACAATAAATGACGATTTTGCCCCTAGGCCCCCTGAATCTTCTAAAATTTCAAAAATTCATATGGGGTCCTATTCATCTTGTACTTTTCATATATGAAGTTATTATATTCAAATTCATCTTATTAAATCTTAATAAATTTATTTTATAAAATACTAAATAATAAAAAAAATCTTAATTTTTAAGAATGTTACACTAACGATATATGGGATGAAATAGCTAAAAAGATTAGGAAGGTGGCAAAGAATTAAGAGGCTTTAGATCTAAGGATAAAGAATGTTAGTGGTAAAAATTGAAAAAAAAAATAAGATAGCTAAGAAAGACACTAAAAGGGTAGTGAGCAAAGTGAGAGATAAAGCAGTTAATGGTCATACCAATCATTAAGCACTAAAACTAAGGAAAGAAGTATTTATAAGTTTATTAAAAGTAGGAAAAGAAAAAAAAGAGGTGTAGATTAAGTGAAATGCATTAAGCATGAAGAAGAGGAACTCTTAGTCACAGAACAAGATATCAATAAAAAGTGAAAAGATTATTTTCATAGGCTATCTAATAAAGGACACGAGATCTTATAACACTCAGATAAGTTAGATGCTAAAGTGGAGGACCAAAATTATACCTTTTATTGTATGATTTGAGATTTAAAAGTAAAAGAAGCATTAAAGATGATAGAGAATGGTTGAGCAATTGGACCAAATAATATATCGATTAAGGTACGAAAGGGTTAAAAAGTGAAAGGTAAAAGTTAGTTTACAAAGTTATTTAACGAAATTATGAGGTTTAAGAGAATACAGAACGAGTGAAGGAAAAACACTTTAATTCTTATTTATAAGAAAAAGGGAAACATACAAAACTATGCAAATTATAGGGGAATTAAGCTTATAAGCCACGTTATGAAGTTATGGGAAAGGGTAATTAGGTGGAGATGAAGATAAAAGACTCACGTTACAAAGAATCAATTTGGTTTTATGTAACATCCAGTTTTCTGAAAATCCAAGAAAACGTAAGGAAATGCGAGAAATGTAACATATGGTTTCTCCGTCAATGTACGAAATTCACTGGATATAAAAGGAAGTCCCTCAAATAGAGTAAATTGAGGTCCAATAAAGTTAGAATAATATTCTAGACTGCAAATAATGATGAGTCAAGGTCAGAGGTGCCCTAAAATTGGGGCTAAAATAGATGAAAAAAAAGGGATCAGAAAAAGGTCCCGAAGAGTCTCCGAAGTTAAGTATAAAGGAGTCAGGGACTAAAATGTAAAGAAAAGTTATGTGTAGAGCAAAATGTATAAATCACCCGAAAGTTCAGGAAACCCTAGTTTCACCCTCTATTCGTGGCTTTAAGCACGAATATCAAAAAATTGGGCAAAAATCTCAAAAATCCGTGACCCATGGTTAAACTTAGTTCGATGAGACGGGTTCAATGACGCCATGTTGTCCGGATGGTCAGGCGGGATTCGGTCCGGGATCTGGTTATCCCTATCAGTAGCCATGAGCAAAATAGAAAAAGGAAGTTATAAAAACTATAAAAATAGGAATAGCTAAATGGCTAAGAAACCCTGAAGGAGTTTCAGAGACTAAATTGCAGTAAATGAAAATTTTATAGCACAATCATAATACAGAACGGTAAAAATTATACCTATAGACCCGGGTATCCGATTGACACCAAAATTTATGAGGATTGAAGTTGAGGACCCCTAATCCATGTTTGAGGCTCAGTATGGCTAGAAAGTAGAGGAAACAATATTTATAAATTGTAGAAAGTCTAAAGGTATATATTGTACCGTAAAACCTTAATTGGGCCTGGACACTGATTTTTAGACTGTTGTAAGGCCCAATAGCTGATTCTAAAGGCCCAATAAGAGAAAAGAAGATAATAATTAGGGTTTTAGAGAAGATGAAACCCAAATATAAATATAAAATGAAAGGGAAAGGAGAAGAGGATTTTAGTCATTTGAAAGAATTAACCATGGTTAAGTTAGAAACTAACTATGGTTGAGTTAAAAGTTGACCATGGTTGAGTTGAGAAATTAACCATAGTTACTATTCATAGCTTAAAGGCTAAGAAAAGGTATCCAAGTGTGTGGCCAAGAATTTTTGGAAGAAGATATTTAGTTATGAAATTAGAAAATCAAAAGAAAAAGGAATTGAAGGTTAAGATTTGATCTTGATTCAAGGGTCCAAATTCATCTCCTTCACCTCCATTCCACCATTTTCAAGCCACACATAAGGGAGGAGGAGAGAAAAACATGAAGAGAGAGAGGGAGGGAGAAAAAGTGGAAGAAGAAGTGAAACCAAGCAAAACTACCACCATTTTTCACCAAATTTCTTCATCTTCTCCATCCTCCAACATTTCCTCCAAAGGGCAACTGCATATTCATCTTTTCTTCAAGGTGAAATGTTGCTCTAAGTGGGAAGAGAAATGATTTTAGTGTGAGAAAAGCAAAGGAAGCAAGGATTAAGCTTAAAGAGTAAGTTTTCTCTATCTTATACTTGTAAATCACATGCTTTAAGTTAGTTTTGTTAAATCCTAGCTATGAGTCTTTTTTGGACAGCATATGAATCATTAGAAATGGAGTTTATTTGTTGAATATGAAGGCCTTGAAATGAATTTTATATGTTGAACATGAAGGCCATATGAGCTTAATTATTATTGTTGTGCTAGGACTTTGAAAAACACAAAGATTGTAATTTTTGGGAAAATAGAAATCATGGGGAGATGCTGTCCGAATTTTCCCAAAATTTCTATAGTGTTTTCTTGATGTCTTAAAGTCATGTATACCAAATTTTAAGTCCTAAAACATAAAGGGAAAGGCTATGGAATTTTAGAACCAAAGAAACTCACTTTTAAGCCTAAAACGAAGCTAGATTATGTGATGACCAAAACGTGATGTTGGGGCTGGAATTTGATGATGATATCCATTCCAATGGATTCAAAAGGGTGTTTTTAGTCAGGAATATCTATGGGAAAGCCCCCAAAACTCATGGGATAAAATTCCTAAATTTTGGCCAAGAAATGCATACTATTTGGCCATAATGAATGAGAAGGGAAGGAGTTGGATTTTTTCAATTCTAATGGTCCCATTAAGTTTAAAAGGGTCATCCTACTTTAGAAGTTAAGGTTTATGTATTGATTGTAATGAATTATCATTATGATTATAGGGTTTGATGCTGTTTTGGGAACTCCAAAAGCAAGTAAACCGAGTCCCAAGGATTGAGGAGCAAAGTTTGCTAAGGTAGTAGTTTTCCTCTCTCTTTCCTTAAGTTTGTATGTTTGTATAACGATAAGTGTTATGCTATATCAAGTTGTCATTTATGCTATAAGATGAGACATGTATGCTTAGATTATGCTTGGCCTTGTATGAATTTCCTTGTATTGTTATGCGATATGTGCATCTTGACTGGCATTATGTTATGTGCTTACATGCTTGCTTGTGAATGAGATTGGTTTACTACTACTGAGATTTCATAATCTCACCCCAAATATAACCCATGCTGGATCCGAGTTCAAGCAAAGAAAGAGCAAAGAGTATGGAGATATAAATCGAGGACCTTACTTTTATGCACCACATTTTGTTATGTAATTAAATATTTTAGATTACTGCATGTATGAGTTATGTTATGACACTGTAAGGTACTCAGGTATGGAATGGAAAGTCATGAATATAATCAACCCTTGAGTAAATAAAATATGACTAGTGAGCCTAAAATGCAAAAATGCATCTACTTATATAAAGGCAAAATAATAATAATATGTCAAGTGAAGGGTAAAATTGTCTAATTTTTGTAGGGACACTTTAATATGAATTTATATACATTCTGCTGAGGAAGTATTTTCCCTTGTAAAGGGCTTGGAGAGCTTGAAGTAGAGCCTTGAACCGACCTCATACGATTTTTTTATAATTAATTATGTATTTTCAAAGTTAGATAAGAAATTGGAAAGGACCAAATGAATAGTAAAATTGTATGAGAAAGTTTGTAAAAGGAAAAATTTTAATTAGTTCAGGTTTCCATTGACTCCTTTAAATTTTATATGAGGTAATTGTAGTAGGAAAAATGTTATAAAATAAGGTATTACATTTTATGCCAATAAGGTCAGCCATAGAAGTGATATACTTGTTATAAATATTAATAGAGAGATATCAAAGAATAAAAAAGACTTATACATGGTATTCATCGATTTAGGGAAGACATATGATAGATTGCCAAGAGAGGTTTTGCAGAAGATTCTAGAGAAAGAAAAAAAAGAATTTGTATTACTTATGTTCAAGCAATTTATAATATGTATGATGAAGTTACAATTAGTGTGAAAACAAAAAGTAGGCCTACAAAAGATTTTTCAGTAACCCTTGGTCTGCATCAAGGGTCAACTTTAAGCTCTTATTTTTTTAATTTAATCTTAAATATGTTCATTGAATATATCTAAGAGATTGTGCCATAATGCATGCTTTTTGCAAAATGATATAGTTCTAGTTAGAGAGTTGAGAAAAGAAATAAATGAGAAGTTAAAGATGTTAAAATTAGTTTTGGAAGCACGCGAATTCCATTTAAGTAGAAATAAAATTGAGTATATAAAATGTAAGTTTAGCAAGATGCACATTAATTCTAGTATAGCAGAGAAAATTGGAGAATATATGATTATCACAAGTCATGTAGTTTAAGTATTTTGGGTTAATCATAAAATAGGATAGGAAAATAAAAGATATAAACCATAAGATTCAAGTAAGGTAGATAAAATGAAAGAGTACTTTGAGTGTTATTTATGATAAAAAAGTACCACTCAAATTTAACGGTAAATTTTATCACATAGTTATAAGATTTGCAATTTGTATGGGACCAAGTATTAGGCAATAAAAAACTAACAAGAGCATAAGTTCAATGCTATAAAGATGAGAATATTGTATTAGATGAGTAAATACACTAAACAAGATAAAATTAATAATCAATATATTAGAGAGAAAGTTGATGTCACACCTATTATGAAAAATATTATATAATTACGCCTTAGATAGTTTGGGTATGTATGAATAAAACCTATAGAAACTCTAGTAAGGAGAATAGATCATATGGAAAGTAGTGCAATAGTTAGAGATAGAAGTAGGGACGAAATTATTAAGAAGAATTTAGACTGGAATAATTTGTCTAAAAATATGATTCATGATAGAATTTTATGATATTGTTTAATTCATATAGTTGACTTCAAAAAAGACTTATTGTTGTTGTTATTATAATTAATACTATTATTTTATCATATATTTAACTATCTTAGGCCTCATTTGATATAATGCGGACGCAAGTATGTTCCTTTTATGTTATTGTGCAAGATCTATGATACCATTATAATTATTTTATCTATCAAATCATTATTTTAACTATCAAATTACTAACATAGAAATAATTTTTTATTCCACTTATCACATTTATATAATTTTTTATATTTCCTCATTCTTTACATCTTTATACCAAATATCTCCTTCTAATTGTTGTTGTTGGTCACTCTAGCATCATATATGAATAGGGGAGAAAAGGGAGAAGATTAAGGGTGAATAAAACTGAACCAAATCAAACCAATTAAATCAAACCGTTAAAAATCGAATAAAATCAATGTTTTAAAAATCAGGCTGATCATTGAACTGGTAAAGGTACTGGTTCACGATTCATTGGTTTGACTGTGGTCAAACTAATAATAATTATATAATTATATATTAATATTAAAAATTTAGTATAATAAACAATAATAAAACATTAATAAAATTTGAAACATTTTAGTACTAATTATATATAAAAATAAATCAAATATAACGTAATATTTAAATTTAGTTAAATTTTTAATTTTAAAATTTGAGTCTAAAATAATTTATCTATTAATAAATATAATCATTAAATATTAATTATTTAAAATAAGTATTGAAATTAAGATATTATAAAAATTAACTATTTAATATATTAATTTTTTATTATAATTTTTTTAAAAAAATTGTATAATAAAATTTAATTGATTATAAAAGATTTGAATATAATGCAAAAAAAAAAAAAAAACAATAGTTGATTAAATATTGTAAAATTTAAAGGAAATGTTATAAATATAGTTATATAATATTATGTACAAAAATGGCAACAAGATGAAAGTGGTGTGATGGTTAAAGCCTTCAAGTCTCCTTCAGGTCACGGGTTCAATGTTGCTGGAGGCCATTTTATTTAAAAAACACAAACACTCTATATATATAACAATTTGAATGCTGGAGGCCATTTTATTTAAAAAACACAAACACTCTATATATATAACAATTTGAATGTATAAACTGAACAGGCATCAAAGGATGGTAATCAAGCATTTTGGACACACGAGGTGGATGGTTTGAATTCTGCATCTGATGTTCAAATTTCTCTAAGGAGAGCCAGTCCAAACCGATTCATTTTACATTGGTTCTTCATTCAAACCATTCGGTCAAACCTAATTTTTGATCAAGTTTGACCAGTTCTTAAAAGAACCGGTTAAGAGCATCCTCCAAACTGGACCAGGGTTCGATCGACCGGTCCGGTCTGATTTTTAATTTCACTGAATAAAATTGATTAAAAGTAGGTTTAATTTAGTTTTATGATTTTAGAATTGATTAAGTCAGTTCGGTTATCGATTTTTTTTATATTTGGTTCGATTTAATCGAATCAAATTAAATTTTTGAACTTGTAACTAATTAAAATTTAATAGTTCTTTTTTTTTTTAGATTAATGAGATCTTTTATCAATTAAATTTGCATTAAAATTATACTTTTTGTATGGTTCAAGAAGACTAACATATACAAATCATTTATACTATTTTATTATAAGATGTTGCCCTTGTCTTTTTTTCCTTTTACTTTTTAATGCTTTTTTGTGAATGTATGAAATTTTTTTAAACAAAAAAAGATAAAAAATAATAAATTATTCTAATATTATTATTAATCAAAATTTTAAGAGATGTAAAACGAAGTTGAATTCTACATATTATAACGAATAAAATCTTTTAAAAAAACTTTTGAATAAAAAAGAAAAGAGCCAAAATAGACCAAACTAAACAAAAATCAAATCAAACATATTAGAATTTAAAACTACCAAGATTCAATAAAATACTAAAACCATTAAATTAGTTCACTTTGGCTTTGGCACAAAATTAAATTAAATCAGATTTTTGAACACAGCTAGAGGGGATGAATACTTTCCATTCTAAATTTTGTTAATTTAATATTAAATTAAAAATAAAAAAAGAAAATAGATCTAGTAATAATGTGAAGGGTTGAAAAAAACTAATTGAAATGAAAAAGAGTTGAAATAGTGAGGAGGGAAACCGACTGTCGAGGAGGAGAAAATCGGAGACTGAAATCGAGCTGAGGGGCAGACGCAGAGAGAAGGAAGGCGAAACCGAGAGAACGAATTGACCATAGGAGAGAGGCCGAATTGAGAAATCGAAAAGCAAAGAGAAAGAAGAGACGGACCTTGAAATCGCGACCTCGACGCGTAGTGAGCAGAAAAGTGATACAGAGGGATACAGAGGACAGAAAGAAAGAGAGCAGAGAGGTTGGAAGATTATCCTATCAAAGGCAATCCTTCCATTTTGATTCTGCCTAGTGCTTTCGATTCTATTGGGTCAATTAAAGAATACATGTGCTTCGAGGTTCACTCTTGAATCTGTCTTCTTGATAGCATGCTTCTGGTTTAATCCCACGAGGTAAATCGAATCAAACCGTTTGAGCTTTCTCTAGGATTTGGGTCGTGCATCATTATAGTATGAAGATGCCTCTTTGCTGTTTGGGTTCGGTTTCTCCGTAGAAATTTTGGGGTCCCAGAGTTTAGCAATGCTTCTCTGTTGATTTTTGGTCTTGCATAAAAGATTTAGCTAAAGTCCTAGCCATATCGAATTAATCTGCGTTTCAATTTGGCATGAAGATTCAATCTTGTTGCTGTGCGTTGTGGTTCTATGTGAAGATTTTTGGGCTTAAAAAGAAAAATTTCCCCATCCCATTATCCTGTGTCTCCGTTCGGTTTTGTAAGATTTTCTTAGTTCCGAAATCTGGGTGCATCTTAAATATATTTTTCGGATCTTCACGGAGTCCTTTTTTATTTTGGGGAGGGGGTGGGGACACTAATTTTTTATGGGTCGGGCCGGGCTTGACCCATTTAAGTCCATGCCGGCCTCATTTTATGCAAACATTACTGGGCCTAGTTCGTTCGCAATTTTTTTCCACGAGGCTGCCCCGTCATCAGGTCCAGCAGTCAAGCCAAGTCAACGACATCACCTATTTCACGGTCGGCATATGCCTAAGGGACTTCACGTAAGCAGCAAAACGAAGAAATTGAATATTTATTAATGCAATAAAATGAAAGCCACTTGTATAGATAGGCTCTTGTGATCGTCGGAGGGTGACAAAAATCAAATAAAATCTACAACATGAAGGCTGGATCGAGATTTCCACTGCTCAACAGGTATTGTTACGGACTTCTTCTGCAAATTTGTTGATGGGTCTTTAACCCCCCTCTCTCTTTAATTTTTAATTTCTTTTAAGCCATGATGGTTGGATAAGAAAAACTAGGCCCTACTAGGTAAGACCTTCAATTTCATTTGTTTCTTCCATTGATAGGTTTCCAGATTTTACTTACTTTTCTTTAATCACTGATAGTGGGTGACAAAAACTGGGCCTTTCAATGCTATGATTTTCAAGTTCATGTGTCTTCTGTATCTGTAAAATATCAGGATCACTATAGAATAGGATAATTTTAGTCATACTTTTGGTGATTGCAAAATTTGTAACTCCTGGAGCCTATTTATATATATATGTGTGTGTGTGTGTGTGTGTGTGTGTGTGTAAGAACAGAGTTGGGTATTTTTCTCCTGTCTTGCTGTTTTTCCCAAGTGATTTAGTTGAATAATATTTGTCCATATTAAATAGTTCTTAAAATATTGCTTTTAATGAATTTCCATCAGCAGCTTTTCAAAATTTGAAAGTTGCTCTTCACCAGAATAAAAGTATGGAAATTAAAAAATAAATAAATAAATAAAGTAGCTTCAAGTTTGCTAAACGAATGAAGTTGTTAGTCCTGAGTCCTGACTTAGATAACTTGTTTCTCGTACTCTCTTTTGATCTCAATTTGAGGAGCAGTTCTTACGTGCCCCTCCTGCACATACCCACCATTTTATGTACAAGGGGGCACACAAGAAAAATCCCAGTATGAGAGAAGTTTGTCATTTCTTGATCTTGGTACCAACTGGGTGCTGGTTGAAGTTTGTCACTTCTAGAACTAATTTCATAAAGTGTTCATAGCTTTGCCCTAGCTCTTTAAATTTTAGTCTTTTTGCTCTCCTGAATCAGTCTGTTGTCACATCATGTCAACTTATTTGGGAATCATATTAGAGGAAGAATGAATGATTAGTGATTATCAAACTACTGAGGTTCTTCTTTACATTTTGTATTAGCTGGAAGATTTACCCATCATACTGATGAATGTGAGACCTAAATAGCTCAACTAGAAGGAGGTTAAAAAAACTGTACAGTTGCAAGCAACGATGATTAAGAGATTTTATACTGTCAATTCATTTAATAAGCAAAATAGGCAGAGATCATTATACCAGAGAGACAAGATTTAAGCTGGTCATCAGCCGTATGAGGGATGTGGTACTGTTTGAATAATAAGCAAATAAAAAATTGAATTATGAGCCTTGTTAACCCTATTTTACATATGGCTGCATCAGCAGGAAATTAGAATAAACTCTAGGAGTAGGATCTGACGGACTGGTCAATTCTAGTTCTCTTTGGGGGGCTTGAGTCCATTGGGTTTTTTTTTTGGGGGGGGACATACTGCATACATGTATGAGGATGGATGAGAAAAATTTACTATGATTAAGGTTGTGGTTTGCTGAAGTATGGTGGATAGTGTTGAAATGGTATAAGGTTCTTGGGCCAGTTCTAATCAGAATATGAAGAGAGATTAAGGTCAAACTTGAAGAAAACTATGTATCATATAGTTATCATGATAATTTTTGTCATAAAGTTGTCACTATAGATTAGGAAATTATTATGGTAATGCACAAATCAAATGAGAGACAAAATTAATGCAGAAGATTCTTTTCAAGTTTTTCCTTGCTTTAGGGTTAGTTTTAGGTATGATGTGAGGAGAGAATTCTTATGATAGCCGATATATAGATTAGAGTGTTCATTGCAAGTGGCCTTGTATATGGAGAAATTGTCAGAATATTAATGATGAAGACCTTAGCAAGCATGAGGAACCCACCCTTAAGAATTGGCTTGTAAGGGGGAAGAACTATGCCATTTAAGTATTATTTGTAGTTACCCAATGTAGGACTCCATCATAGCACCGCTCTTGAAGAGTCGACATCCTTGATGGCTGCACTTTGCAGTGCTCACTTTGACCACTAGGTCATACCCTCCATAGGTAGCCTTTTTTGTGGAGATTGATCCTTTTTAAATACCAATTGATGGAGACATAAGCAAGCATGGGGAATTCACTCTTAAAAACCAGCTTGTAAGAGAAAAAAACCATACCAAAGCACCACAAGAATTACTTGTGGCTACTCAATGTGGGATTCCATCAGTTAATCTAATCGCAACCAATCAACAGTTCATAAAATTCAAAATGTTCCCCCTTTTTTTTTTTTTTTTGCACGCATAGCGGCATAGAGGATCAAATTTAAGATCTCCTGCAAACTATCCCCACTTAGTGGCTTCAAAACATTCCTCTTTTAATGTGGTCTATTTATGATAATGACTTGGACAAAAATCGCACAGATACATTAGTAGCTATTGTTGCTTGGCAAATGTTGCATTTTCATATGTGGCAAGAATTATGGAGCTCTACTAGTGACTTAGAGGAAGATGACATAGACACTTTATTGGCTTTTCTCATTAAGTGTATGTTATCTTTCCAGGATACTGGGTCAAGATTGGAAGCATACATCAGTTTCTTAGTTCTTTTATGATGAATATGAAGCTAAGAAGCTTATAAATAATGGTTAGAAATTTATGAACATTGGTTCAGCCCCAATGTTTGATTGGCTCAATATCTAATTGAGACTACTCTGCAAACTTCTAGAATAGCATATTTTGACAAAACTTCCTTCTTGGCAAATTGAAGTTACCCCTTTTCATTTGCTACTAGCTAGTAGCTACTGTCATATTTCTATGTGGTTTCATGTCATTCCCATGAAAGTGGCACAAATGCACATAATGGAAATATGTGTAAATTAGCAAATTGAAAATGGAAAAGCAAATGCTTGAACTTTTTGGTTTGAACAGGAGATAATGGTTTTTTTGTCCTATGACCATGGCAAAAATGAAAAAATTTGAGAAACCACAGTAGAAAGTCATTAATGCTGATAACAAGTTACGAAGTATTCTTAGCAAGAAATAATTCTAGTGCCAGTTAGGAACTCTTGTGTTGTCTTGCTATAATTGGAGGAATGTGACAAAACCAGATCCAAACTTTTTCCTTTTAGTAAGCCTCTAAAAGTCAATAAATTCTGAAGTAGGATTAAAATTACTTAATGGCATCCACGTTAGTGAAATATCTAGCTTTGTAGCCTTAGGCTAACATTGCAATACCACCATGAACCAAACCAAAAAAGCTAGCTTATGAGGTTGGAGAGCCCAAGGTTCATAAATTTCATATTAGAATCCAATACTTCCAATTTGGGACTCAATTCTCATACCTTGCAATTGGATCCTAACACATCAAGTCTGAAGTGGATGCAACTATCTCTAACTAGACTAGCTTGGTTATACATCAGCTGTCTAGCTCTAAATCCTGTAGAGGTCAATACTCAACAACTGAACTACAAATTTAAGAATTCTATGTTTTTTTTTTTAAATAACAATACAACTGCTTAATGATAAGCAGGTGGAGCATTAAGGAGACTAAATCACATGGGTTAGGTCTCCTATGGTAGAAAATTAATAGTAAAACTATACGAATTGGTGAGCTGGCTGAAGTCTTCCTTGATAGTCTCCAAGTGAGTTGCTTCCTTCCAGTGAAAATTGAGTAGAGAGCATTGTTTCCTGTGAACAAAAAGAATTTGGAGTTCATCTAGCTGGGGATTCTGACAAATTTCTACCTGTGATATCCATTGTATCATGCTTCTGATTGCAACTAGAGATTCCATTCTCCTCCGCATATGTTTGGCCAAGTCCCAATAAAATGTCTTATCATCACTTGATTGTGCAAAATCATCGCCTTGATTTTTGTTCTCCCTTGTTCCTTTGCTCTGCCAAAGTGCAAGATGAATGACCATACTCTTGTGACAGATTTCCTGGGTTTGTTATTGAAGAGGACCTTTCCTTTGGAGTGATAGCTCTGCCAATCTTTTCCTCGGAGTTTTTCCAGGATAGAGCATTGAGTTGCATCCAACCTTTGACTTGGTTAAGTAGCCTCATGGGGTCAGCCTAGCTTGTTAATGAATGACTCTATTCCATATGGACCAATTTCTGTGGAGAATAAAGATATCAAGCTTGCCCTTTTCTTCCCCGTATTTTATCTTGTCGCAAAGAATTCTGCTCAGCCATTCCACTACCCCTGGGAAAGTAGAATTGTTTGTTCTAAGTTCCATAAGGGATGCGTACCAAATTGCTCTAGCAAAGGCACATTTGATGAAGATGTGATCCATGGATTCCAAGGTAGTATTGCAAAAGATACAGTTTTGGGAGACCTGTAGGTGATGGGAGGACAAGATATCAAAAACTAGAATAGCTTTCCTGAGAAGTTTCCATATGAACACGAGCAATTTCATTGGGAGTTTGATTCTCCAGAGAATATCCCAGGTCTTGGGGGGACTGGGGTTGGAAAGTTCATTTTCCTTTCTAAGATGCTTATAGCCCTCTTTGGTAGAGTAGGTTCCAATGATGTTACCTGTCCAAACTAAGTGATCCTTTTGATCATAGATTGAGGAAGTGGTCTGGCTGATTTTTTGTTTAATGTCTCCTACATATATGGAATTCAGGAGGCCTTTGTTCTAGTATGATTTGTCGTACTAGATGAGATCTGACACTGTTCCAGTGTTGGCCAAATGGCTATACCAGGGTAGTAGATCTAGTTGCACGGACCACTAGAGATAGTGGTTAATAGGGATGGAGTTTCCAGAACCAATTTTCCAGGTTAGCTGTGAAGTAATGAGAGGGTTGGTTTTGGTTATGCCCTTCCACATTCAGGAAGAGTTGGAGTGAGGGTAGAGACTACTAGCAGGACATTTTTGCAGTATCTGGGTCTAGGGATTCTATCTAGCTATCAGTCTTCTCAGGTATCAAGGATGTGCCACACTTGCTTAGCTAATAAGGCCTTGTTGACCAGATTTGTTAGCCTGAGTCCAGGACCTCCTTCCTTCGGGGGGGGGGGAAGACACAACTCTTTCCAATTTACTAGGTGCATTCTAGCTTTGTTGTCCATTTTGAAACCCCAGAAAAAATTCATGCATTTTGCTTCAATCAAAGAGCAAAATTTCTGTGGTATTTGAATACAGTACATTTGATAAATGAGGGAGGAGTTAAGGATGGGTTTGACGAGAGTCAAACAGCCAACTTGTGATAATAAATTGGCTTCCAATATTGGAGCTTGGCATCCATTTTATTAAGTAAATCTTGGTAGATTTGAATTTTGTTCTTCCTTGTGTCTACCTAAGTGCTAAGGTATTTACCTAATCTAGTGGAAAACTTGATGCCAAGAAACTCAGAGATGGTTTTCTTGAGTTGATTCTCAGTATTTGGCCTGAAGATCAATTTAGATTTTGACTTATTGATGACTTGGCTTAATGATTAACTGTAGATTTTGTACTGCTGTTGCTATTTGGCTTTTCCTCAAAGAAAAGGATTATATCATTTACATATGTTAATTGAGATTGGTTTTGAATCTTTGCAAATTTTGTTGCGTTTCCATCCACCATTACTTTCTTCTTTTGCTATGAGGCAAGAAAGGAAGTTAACATAGAGGAGGTAGAGGTATGAGGAGAGAGGATCCCCTTGTTTGATGTGTCTTTGTGGATGAAGGGAAGAAGTGGGCTGCCCTTGACAAGAATTTGATGGGATACTGTGCAGACACATTGTTCAATCATGCTGATCCAGATGTTTGGGAATTTCATTTTATGAAGCATAGCAGAGATGAATTTCCAAGAGATTTTGTCATTGGCGTTGGCAAAGTCTATTTTCAGAACTCCCTATTTTTTCCCTCCCCTCTTGGTTTTTTGGACCCTTTCAAAAGTTTTGTCTGAAATTAGTCTACCTTTGAGGAAAGCACTTTGGTTGGGGACTATAAGGTCATTTATGATCAATTTGAACCTGCTGCAAAGTACTTTTGAAATAATTTTGTATGCCACATTGTAAAGGCTAATGGGTCTGAAGTCTTTGACAGTTTGTGGGCAGTTGGTTTTGGGAATAAGAGCAATGAAGGTTTTATTGACTTTTTAGCACAAAGCCACGTTTTCTGAAAGCCATTACCACAGAGATGATATCATCTCCCACAATATGCCAGTATTTGTGGTAGAACCTAGCATGAAAGCCATCCAGGCCTGGTGCACTGTCTACCAATAGTTGAAAGACTACATCCCTAATTTCCGTGAGAGAGAATTCAGATAAAGAGAGAAGAACGGTGGGATTCAGAGATGATTGGCATGTCAATATCTTCCAGAACTTGAAAATTTTCCTCAAAGGATTTGCCGTTATCATCAGAGAAGATATTAGAGAAGTAATCCAGAGCCATTCCTTCTCTAATTTTTGAGTCATCTGTCCATTCATTGTTTTGGTCCTTTAGGCAAAGGATTTGGTTAGAAGCCCTTCTCTTGTTGATTAAGGTGTGGAAGTACTTGGTGTTTCGGTCACTTTGAACCATCCATGTCAATTCTACTTGTTACCCTCTTATGCAGTTAACTTTATCCTTCCAGTTCAACGTTTTATGCAAATTTAAGATTTTTTAATTTTCAGCCATAAAAAATGATTTGAATGGGTTCCATTTATAGATTGCATACGCCAAATTATGGCATCAATAGGATGGCAACCTTTATAAAACTGATTAAATCAATAACATTAATAATTAAACCATCCCCTGCTAAGGTTTTGAACATTTTGGGTTGCTACACTGATTTTTAATGACACTGTAAAATTTGCAGTCATTAAAATCACAATTAACACTTCCTCTAAAATCTTGAAACTAACGTGCACTTTATGGCTTTAGACTCCCGCGTCCCAAAATATGAAGCTTTGCTTATCAAATCAAAACTGTTCAAGCTATAAGGGAAGAAGTGAACTTTGAATTTTTTGAATTGAAATATTTTAGAAAATGAGGTAGTAACCTTGCACTTCACTCAAATTGGACTAGATGGAGGAAACTCAAGCTTTAGAGTTGTACGATCCAAATAAGGCAGGCACTAAATGAATCAGAAAGTCACTGAATAGTGAGAAAAATGACGAAAGAGATGGAGAGATTTAAGGACATCAATGGAGAGCATAATATGAGATTGGGGCTCATGGTGTGTGTATCCATAGATGAATGAGGAATAGTCGAGTTTGGATTATTATGTATGTTACCTTTACTCTCTATTTACTTCAAAAAATTAATTGTAAATGAATAAATACCGCTATATTGATTTAAAGAGAATGTGAAAATTACCAAATTTAAAAGAATCAAATGAAATTTGGTAGATAATAGTAAGCTGATAAATGTTTCTTTCTTCCCAAGTTCTTTTGTAATACTAATGTTATATGACCAAGAGTTCTTGTCTTGAAGAGATAGCATGGCTTTGAACTATTTGGGAGTTCCAAAGCAAATATAAGAGAAGTTGAGAGCTTAAATCAAATACTATATAAATGTACAGGAAAGAATTTATGACTTATCAACTGCTTCCTGTTTGAATGCACCTTGTACAAGAATAAATGTTTAACTGTAATAGGGGGCCTCATTTTATTCATTTAAGCAATTACCATCAGAAATTTAGTTCATTCTATGTTTGAAAGGCCATTCTGGTGGGGTCAAATATTTTCATATATCTCTATGTTTATTGACTATGACGTGACAACTATTGGAAGCAATCTCCCCATATTACTTTTTTATTTGTAGAGTTTGAGATTAAACATTAAGAAAGCATGATGGCCAATTCAATGGGAAAGAAGGATGCTGCATTACTGAAACTGGTAAAGGATAGGAAGTCATCCAAGAAAGAGGAAGACAAGAAGCAATACAAGGTTGTCATGGCGTATCTTCCTAAAGACTGTGTCTCCAACATAATTTTAAGACTTCCTTTTAGCTCTCTTCTAAATGCAAGGTTGGTTTGTAAGCAGTGGTACAGCATAATCAGTAGCCCCATCTTCATTGACACCCATCTTCGCCGCTCAGAATCTGTTTTGATCTTTCAAACACCTTTGCCTAAAGAAAAATCTAATAATTCACCAATGCCATCATCATCATCATCGATAGAAAGGTCTCAATTTTTCTCTGTGGAAGAATATTTTGAACCATCATTTGTTCCTATTCTTTGGCAACCTGTCCCCGCCAAAAAGTTCTCCCTCCAGTTTGTGGAGTTCCAAGGTGGTAAATGTAAGAAAGAAGATTACAATGTAGTCTGTGAAGGCAGTGTTAGGGCTGCTTGCAATGGTCTGATTTTGCTTGATAGCAAACTGAAAAATAAACGTAAATTGATAGTGCTGAATCCTGTGACTAGGAAGCTGATAACACTTCCTTTAGGTACTTTATCTCCGCAACACAGAGAATCTTATGGCTTTGCTTTAAGCAGTGACACAGGATTCTACAAAGTGATTCACTTGTTTCATGATGAATTGGAATTTGTCTGCTGTGAAATACTTGATCTTCAGAATAGAATATGGAAGGCAGTGAATGGACCTGATTATGCACTCCTGAAATGGTTTGGATATAAGCCTGTTTCAGCAGTAGGAGCTTTGCATTGGGTTCCTCAAATTGATGGAAGTGAATACATTGTGTCCATGGATGTACACACAGAGAAGTTTTACACCATAAAGTTGCCCAAAAGCTGCAGGACGTACGATAGAATTATAGAGATGAATGGTTTCCTAGGATTGGTCATTCATGAAGAACTTAATCAGATAGGTGTATGGACATTAAAAGGAATTACTGGGGAGGAATGGATAAAGCATCACAGTATCACAGTGGGTTGTTTGTGGGACATGGTTCCTCTTTTGAGTCTAAGGATCAATGAAGAGATGATTTTCTGGAGGGAGGAAGATGGGTCGTTCTATTCTTATGATTTCCAACTTCAGGTGATGAAAACTGTTGAAATGGATTTCGGACGCATTCCGTTGTCAGATTCATATTTACCCCATGTCAACAGCCTTGTCTCATGGTCTTGCAAGGACATAAAAAGATACGTCTAAAGTAAGTCTTGTTCTTTTTATCATGAATCATTGAGTTAGGAAACTATGCATAAAATGGGATTCAGTATATAATCGGACATAAACTTGAGCCCAATATAAATTAACTTAATCTCTCATTTGGTTTCCCTTTCACGTTTCTTTAGTAAAATTCATCTTTAATATGTACATGTTTAATTGTGATTGACTTCATCTATGTATTATTGTTATACTAGGTTTGGTTTAAGACAGGTCATTGAAGCTAGTGGATTCACAAAAAATTTATTTACAGCTTGATTCTAAAAAATTAACGTAATTAGGATTTAAATGCGTTATAGTGTATTTAACCACACATTACCTGCTCCATCGCACCCCTAGACCGTGGGATTACATCAATAACCCTTTTTCCAATACTTCCATACTGGCCACAACAGGAAATAAATAATTGGTTCACTAGCTTTAGCTTCTCTTACATGAATCCTCTGCCTTATATTATTTGTCTTAAATCATTTTTACACCTTTCTAGTGATAAGGTCTGAGATGGGATTAAGGCATTGTTATCAAAATGGGATTGGAATTAGCTGAATTGATCAAAAAGCAATGAATCAATTACAAACTAATTTGTTAAAAAATTGGTCAAAAATGTCAAATCAATCAAAATTAGACTGGGTTTGAATTTTTATAGATTCTTTATTATTAACATATTTTAAATACTGAAAATAACAGACAGTATGAAAAAGAAGGGATTTAAACAAAAAAATTAAAAAAAAGATAATAAAAGAGAAACAAAATATGTATACTATTATGTTTTAATATCTAATAATATTTCTCTTAGATATCAAAGTATTTCTGCCAAAATTATTCTTTTATCTTTATCAATATTTAAAATTAATAATTAGTAATGTTTAAAATCTATATTAGACTTCTAATAAATAAAATTATATATGTTTAATTATCATTTGTTCAATTATACTTAGATTAATAAATTGTGAACCAATATTTTTATTAGTTCAATACTGGTATAGTTTTAAAAATATTGGAATAAGGATCCTTTGTTATGTAGTTTGCATAGCATGATGTACAGCATTCTAGACATCTGTTTGGGTCCGTCAATTGAATCCAACCATTTATTCTATTTTTTGTTTTTTTGAAAGAAGCAAAATGTAGAATGAAGACAATCTTTCAACTTTCGACAAACAGACATCATGTTATATGTTTAGTGAAAATTAAAAGATTACCTTCATACTTTGTTTTGCTTTCTTTAAAATAAAAAAAGAAAAATGGATGGTTGGATTCGATTGATGAACCCAAATATAGATGTTGTGCTATGCAAACAAAGGATCCTTATTCCTAAGATGGATGTTGCCTTTATCCCTTGTTTGGTTTGAGGGGAGGGGAGGGGAATCCCTCCCTCCCCTTATTTGGTTTGCATTTTTAGAGGGGAGGGGAGGGAATTAAACTTTCCCTCCCCTCCCCCTCCCTTCCAATTTGGGAGGATTGGGAGGAAAAGTTATTTTTTGGACTAAAATACTCTTATATTTATTTATTTATAATTTTTTTAAATAATTATAATTATAAATAATTTCTAATATTTATTTAATTTAGTAATAAAAATATTAAATTTTTAAAAATAAAAAAATAATTAATTATATTATCATTATTTTTAAAACATACAAGGGTAAAATAGTCTATATATTATTATTTTCTCTCCCTTCCCCTCCTGAACCAAACAATGTATCATTAAAATCCCTCCCCTCCCTTCCATTAAAATCCCTCCTTTCCTTCCCCTCCCCTCTATTAAAATCCCTCCCCTCCTTTCCCCTCAGTTGAACCAAACATAGCCTTAGGGATATAAGCTTCAGAACTCCTCTTTGCAACAAGTTTTAAGTCAGGTCATTTCTATTCTATGGACCGATAAAAGAGATTTCATATTCTCTCTCCAATTTCAATTAAAATGACGCAAAAGTTCTAGCATCCCTTTTTCTTCAAGGAAAAAATTTTAATTAAGAACTTTAAGTTGACAAAATTAATAGTTAGTGACCTTTTTATAACATTTTATAACTTGATCTTCCTAAAATTACAATTAAATTTTTCAAAAGTGTTAATCAGAATCTTCTAAAAATTATTTTTTCAAACTCAAGTTCTCTAACTAAAATTCCCCTCCCCACCCCCTTCCCTTTTTTTTCCCTTGTTTGTCTACTGCCTTGACATTATTCTGGTTTTCGACACCTTGGGAGTGTTATTTTGTTCATATGAATTAGAAGGGTAGTTTCCTTAATTACCTACATGTTCCCTTTTGAATATTTGCTTAGTACTAGTCTTAACGAATCAATATGTTCAGTTACCATCTGATACTCCATCTCATGTTGAACAACTGAGAAGTGTTAAATGACTGAATTTGAAACTGTTAAGGAGATTAGCGGAGCTAGGATATCATAGGAGTGCCAAGAAATGTAAGGAGAAATTTGAAAACATCTACAAGCATCAACGTCCATCTCTTACATCTGTGTTAAATTTTAGTTCATTTTCAAAATAAAAAAGAAATTTTTTTTTGTGCAAATCCAAATATTAATGAGCCTAATATTATCATTACAATTAAAATTACAAGACTGTTAATTTAAAATAGGGTTTAACGTTTTTATTAAAGTCTAAAGTTCAAAAGAAATATTATATTTTTGCCAATTTTGTAATTAAGCTTCAATTCATGAAGTAAAATGTAGTTTCTCCAATTTCTTATAGGATGAGAGTAACAAGCACTAAAACATTTATTGGTATGCTAATAGTGACCAAGTGAACAAATAATCTAGAACAATACTGAATATTTCATTTCTCAAAATGCTCTCCAGAGACGTCAGCAGCCAAAAATCATGTCAGCAGAACTTGAACGGCAAACCTGCATTACGAGTTTGAACACCAAGGAGAAGGTAAATATTCTCACAAATTAAAGTGTCAAATCGGTCTTTCAAAAGCTGATCAAGGAGGGATACTGATAATTGAGCTCCGTGTTTAGCTTAGTAAAAGACCTATGGGTGGGATTCAAAAAAAGGTAAAAATAATTAAGAAAGAAAGCAAAAAGGAAAAATAAGACATGACACATGGAGTCTGAGACAGAATAGTAGCTTAAACATATAGAGGGGATCTTTTGAAATTCACCACTCATTCAAATGCTAAAGTTCAGAAAAAGGAGGGTGGGGCTTTTTTTTTTTCTTTTGAAAAAAAAAGACATTAACTTTACAACTTCACTTCGGAAGATCCTGATATATATATATATATATATATATAGTTGGTAACCTACTGTACCCTTACTAAATCAGAAGTGCAAAAGCACCATTAACAGTGAATTATATGTAAATAATGTTACAATCAATATTTAAGAGCGGAAACTGAAAAGAAAGAATTATTATCAACCAGACCTATGAAAAAAAATAATTCAGCAGAACGACAGTAGACAAACAAGCCCCCAGCCAAAATTATGGAGATTATCCGCAAATTTGTACTAAAAGACAGAATAGCTTGAAAAAATTATAACGAAAGAAGAAAATATAGCATTTAATGAAATATCCTAAACCATGTTGGATCAACTGTCTCCTCAACAGCAATGCTGTGGTAGCACTTTCCATCAAGAAGCGCTAGGTATGTGGGATTGAAGCGTAACCTTACTGCAAGAGAAAATGTAAAATAACTCTTAAAATGGTGTGACACAAATCACTACTTAAAATGATTGGTAACTCAATAAACCCTGTAAATAAAAGATATTTGACATATCTCCATTACTTCATCCAACCGTCACCAAGAATAAAACCAATAAAGAGTCAAGGGCACAATGTCATAGATCCTGCGACTAGAAAATCCAAATGACGGCCGATTACTTCTAGCAAGGTCGATTACTTCTAGCAAGGTTTATAAAGGATTTTTGAACAATAGTAGCTACCAAATGTCATACCTAGCTTTAACTAACTCATTTTCACAATACATGAAGTTTAAGACAGTTTACATACATCCACTTATAAATTTTTCAACACCGAATTCGATCCATTTAAGGGTCAAATGGAGCTATAGGGTCCAAACTTGATTCTTTCTTTTCTTTTGTATATTTTTATCATAAATAAGTTTGTTCATACTTATTTTATCATGTTTAGTTCATGGGACACCCTAGAAATGCATGCAAACCGAAATGACATAGTGGCAAAAAATCTACATTAATTTTGAAAATTCATAACTTGGGCTATATAACTCCAAATCATGCAAATTAGGTGTCTATAAAAAGCAGAGAATGTGAACTATATGCTGTAAAAATTTCAGGTGAAATTGAATTCATTTGTCCCATGAAATGCAATGGAACAATAACCTGTTGCAAAAAAAATAGGCATATAACAGACCCAAACTTTGGAAATGCATATCTTGAATTTGGGTGATCTCAGTGGCCACAAAAAGCTTATAATGTCAACTATATGCATATAAAATTTATGAGCATTGGAGTTTATTTGACCTCTCAAAGACACAAAAAGCCAAATCTGCAATGGGTAAATAGTACAGGACCAATTGAAAATTTTTATAAAATTTCAAAATTTCATAAAATATTTTGTACAACTTCAAAACTTTTTTTTTTCACTTGTTAGAAAGCTCTAGAAGGGGTCTAAATGCATACCAAATCTTAGACTCAAATTAGACCATTTAGACCACTTTTGACCTAAGAGTTGTTTATGGCAAATTTAAGACTATTCTTGGTTCCAATTTAGACCATTTGGTATCCAATTGGTCTTCTACCCCTTTTGAACACATTTCTTTCCTCCTAAATGTAATTTTTAATCATTCCATAACATGCCAAAAGGGTGGGATCAAAATTTGACCTCTTTAACACTTAATTATACACACTTGCATCATATCACACCATATGCTGTTTTCTACCATAATGCTCATACATTGCCATAATTGGTCATACATTGATATTCTCATACTTTTACACATGGTTCTATGATAAGGCATGAAATATCATCATCAAATACACCATAAGTCCATAATGTAACATGTCATATAGATACATATAGCAAAATCTAATACAACAAGATTGCTAATACATCATTTCCTTAACATTTAAGCCTTCTCATGATCTTGGCTTTGGCTTTGGCTTGGTGAACTTGAAATGGTTAGTGGGAGTATGGGGGTGAGATTCAAGAGAATCTCAGTAGCTAATCTCAACCAATTCAATACATACAAGAATGCCATGAGTGTATGTCATGCATGTAGTGCAAGAATGCTATACATATGCCTTATGTAGTTCAAATGCATTATATATCACAAAACTCATTCATTCTCTAGCCATAGCTTCATTATAAACTTGCTAAACTTAACTCTTCTCAACCTGGGGCCAAGAGAGAGCTATTGCACTCAATTCCATACCTTAGGGAGTTAGGAGTTATGACATAAACTTTTCATAAACATATGGTACTCATATAGTTCATATGAAAACATAAGGAAACACTTTTCATGAAAGCATTACGCAACAACACACATAAGCATTTCAACTCATTCAAACATTCAAATGTATGTAAGAAAGGGAGATAAAGCTACCTTGTAATTTTAAGAATTTAAATCTGCCACTAACCCACTTGTTGGCTTCCTTTTCCTTTATTTTCTTTGGCTTGACACCCATAAATAATGGAGTTCAGGTTAACTTGACCTACATATGAAAATTATAAGATAATTTAATCCCATAGAACTCATTCTAGGCTTCATGATCGTTACTTAATCTTATTAGAGCTTAATGTGGTACATAAAACTAGTTTTAGATCCATAATAAAGCTACCCTTGGTTTTGGTTTCCAAACCCCAAACTCTTGTTTGTTACAAGTCTTATAACTCTCAAGAAACTCATTTGAATAATTACATGCTTGGTTAAAGGGGTTTAGAATCAACTTACTTCATTAACCTCATTTAGGTCCTTAAAATTTCAACTTTCATTCTAGAGCTCCTAAATTCAATCAAATGCTTCCATAATTTTTTATTCATCATATCTAAGTCTCTACATGGAGTTTTGCTTCTTTTCTTTGGGAATTTGATACATACCCATTTTCCTTGGCTTCTCTTCTATCTAATCATAGTTTTATATGGCTCAAAATACCCTTCAACGATCCCAAAACTCCTAAAGTGCAATTGAAACCCTAATTTCCATAATTTGAATTTTAAAGCTTTTTAATTGATTCCAATTGCATATTCTTATTTCTCATGCCTTAAAACCTTAGGTTAACCTTGCTTTCATTCAAAACATTCTCCCTCTTGCTCTCTCTTAAGGTGACCAAACCATGGAGAAGAGTAGAAGCCAAGAGGAGGCAAGTTTCAAACCATGATTCATACACCATCTTAAAGCCATTTATGAGAGGAAATTGGGGTTATGCATGATTTCCTCAAATCTTTTCCTTCTTCTACAAGTTCAGCCATGAAAATCCTCCTTTTAGAAAACTACAACTACCAAGAAAGAGAGCATGGAGAGAAGAATAAGTTTGGTAAAAGGATTAGCATGAAAAGAGGGCAATTTCTTACCTTTTCTTGGCTTGTCTTCCTCCTCCTTTCTCTTTCTCTTTGTGCAACTCAAGTTGGTGGTCCAAAAGCTTCAAGGTTGGTTTTGGAGAGTTAGGGACATGGCTAGTTTGATTTAAGAAGGAAATGAGGTGTTTTAAATATTTTCCTAAATTTTCATTATGCCCTTCCAGTTCAATTCCTCCGTTTTCGCTCATTTTAACTCCTTTTTTAGAATCATATTTTTCATATGAAAATTTGGGTCCTCTAGTTTATTAAAAATATTAATTTCAATTTTATTAGCTTCGGAGCCATCCTGAATCATCTAGTCAAAGTTGAGGTCAATTAATGGTCTAAAATGTGCATAGAAGGGATTTGGCTATTCTAATGGTTCCTATGGTTTTTAGGGCCTCCGAGAATCTTGAAAAACTCAATTTTACCATTTAAAGCTCCCTCCTTTGAGTTTCTAAAAAGTTACTTGAAATTATGAAATTGTCATTGCATATACGATTAAATATATTTGACCATTCTGGCTCTAGTTTCGAACCATCTTTAACCTTGTATCCTCATTTTCAGATGCTTAAATTATTATTCTAACCTTACTTTACCTCAATTCATTTGATTCTAGGATCTTTCTTTTATATCTCTTTAGTTTTAGTTTAATTTTAGGAAGATCGGGTATTACACTAAATAAATAAAAAAAGTGGGAATAACTTTTTCTTATGACCAAGTACCCTCTACAAAGCAAAATATCTAAATATCTAATCCTTAGTTGGTTGATGGTCCTTTAGTGGAAGTTCCCAATTTGCATTGCTTGGCTCGTAGCTCTTTGTGTTGCTTCCAAGCCCACAAGCCCCCTATTCGTAACAATATTCATCCTTTCAAAACAATCTTATCCTCAAAGTTGATGTTGGTAAATGTTGGAAATTATAGGATTTTATTTTTATGATTTTATTATGTAGTTAATTAGATTTTAATTTTATATTTCCAAGTATCTCATAATAGGTAGTTAATTTCAGAATATTTTCCTTGATTTTAGGGATTGAATGGTTGACTTTGTAGTCATTTTTTCATTATTTATTTGTGTATCTTTCTATGAGTAAAAAAACTTAGAGAATTTAGAACTATAAAAATCATTATGGCATTAGAGTTAACTCTAGTTTGATCCATGCATATTTATATGGGAATTACAAGAAAAACATGTCTTTCAAATTGCAAGGTGTGACGAGTGGCATTCCAAGGCTTTCAAAGCCACCCTATTTCAGAACACGCACTACAACACCATGCTTAAAAGGTTCTGATAAGCTAAATCGCAAAGTCCGGCCATCATCCAACTTCATACACACCTCTACTCACCATCAAGTCTAGGTAAACATCGACCTATGTGTTGGCACATGACGCATCGCCTTCTGCCATCATTCACCCAAAACCATTCGACTCTTCTATCTTTGTTGATTTGTGGCCAGTCTTTGCACCAACTATAACACCATAATTTCTAACTCATTTCATGCTTTTAAATAACTCATTTCTAGGAATCATAAAAATTTTCCAAGAAAAAGGCATTAAAAATATTGATTATTTTGGCGTTGTGTCGCATATAAAAATTTCATTCGGTGTCACGCAGATCTTATGAGCTTATATATCACATTCTCATATTTAATTATATGAATACAACTCATTTGCATCATCAAAAGTGGCCTACATCTCATGGAACTCAAAGGGAAGCTTAAAATACACATAAATAATTTCAGCTAGATTTGTCCTCATTTTTGTCACAATTTTAGAAAATCATAACTAATTCTAGAAAAAAATAAAAATCATGCATTCTTAGCCATTCTAGAAAGCTACACATGTTTACTTTATGTTAAAAATATGTCCAGATCATAACATCCAACACATAGGACATTTGACATTCGAAATGGTCTAGAGGTCAGGCTGTCCACTGGTGCTGTCACAAAATTTTGCAGTAAATTTTAAAAATATCCAATTAATTTCAAAAAAATCTAATCTATGTAAATAATACCAATCTGGAAAGTTGTGGATGTTATCTAGATGAAAAAAATAACTCCAAACCAGTTCAGGTACGCCCAGATTTTGAAACCCAATCAAACAGTAATTGAGGTCAGGTGGAGCGCCTAGTATTGGATAGATTCTTTGAAAATTCATATCTCCTTCTCTAGACATCCAAATGAGGTGTTTCTAGTTGGCATAAGTCACTAGGAATATCTAATTTCTTTGTATAAAATTTCATGACAATTGGACATCATTTGAGCCCTGTGTGACAGATTTCATTTTCGGACCTAAGTGAACAGTAATATGACCAAAACCAGAAAATTTTCCAATTTTAAAAATTCATCAAATATTCTGTAGACCTTCAAAAATTCTGTTCTTTAACTCCTCAAAAAGCTCTCAACAAGCTCTAATTGCATGCCAAATTTCAGATCAAGAAGAGTTCATTTAAATAAAAAGTGATATAAGGTTCCATTATGATTAATTTTAGCTCCATATAGGATACCAAAATGTCCAAATGGCTTTTCTTGCTGTTTGACACCTCTTGGTGAAGTCTAAAAGTATAAATAGAACATGTGTGAACTGCCTAAATAGTCCCAACCCTCATACATCTCATTTTGGCCATCTCACTCACACTTATACACAATTCCATAATACCATTCAAGAAGCTACAAGCCATAACATGCTTAAATTGCATTCTAGTGATCACATAATACATTCTCTCATTTATACATGACATATATCATAATTGCATGTGTTCATAACATCATAATAAATATAATCCATTGGTTACATTTTTTGCCATTTGTATGGCCTTAAAGTAGCAAAATTCAAGCACTTTCATGTCATCTTCTCATCTTCAAGGTGGTTGGCTTCCATTACCTTGTCCACTTGGTCCATCTAACATGTTAGAACATTGGAGAGGAGGAGATGAGATTCAAAGAATCCCAATAGCTCATCTCCCATTCAATCATATATAAAAGATACAAATAAGTCTCATAATGTATGTATGGTCATGTTCACATGTGTAAACATTCAAGAGGCATTTTTATCATTTGAGAAAGTCATACATAGCATACAAAGGCTTGCTAAGCAAGTAGATTGACCTCACCTAATTTCTTGTGGATGTTAGACTTGCCTTACCCATTCTTTAAGAGGTTCTTAGACTCAACCATGCTTTTGGGAGTCAACCTCACTTTTGGGAGATTCTTTACTTTGTCTCAACCAATCTTAAGGGTTCTCGGCCTCACCACACTCAAGCAAACCTAAGCACACATCATAAGCATCATATGAAAGCATATTGCAACATCATGGCACCATGGAATCAAAGTCATGCTAAAACACTTTTCATGGCTTAAAAATACATATACATACATTCAAAGACAAGTAAAGAAAACAATCATGCATGAAAGAAAGTGGAGTGAGCTACTTTAGATACAATCACACACTTTTTCTCTTGAATCCAAGCTCCCTTTTTTGGCCACACACACACAAAAGTGTGAGGATGATTTCTCTTGGCCTAAACACAATTTATGGAAGCCAATTAGGTTCATGGAATTAATTCTAAGGCCACACAACTTGCTTAAACACTAACTTGCTCTATAAACCTCATTATGGTTCCATAAATGCACCTAATGAAGCAACACCCCTCAATTAAATTCTAGGCTCCATTCTTTCCTTTCAAATATGATTCTTGACTCCCTTTAAGCCTCTTGGAGATATCACACAATTAAAATAAAGAGCCTAACTACATGTTGCTTCTTTAGGTCATATTATAGAATATAAAGCACCATCTCACTTTCTAAGCTTCCTAAATTTTTTCCAAGACTTCCCCTCATATTCATTCATCATATATGACTCAAAAATGGGTTTAGAAAAATTTAAAACTCTCCGTAGCTATGCTATCTCCCTTAGGTTGAGACAATGGAGCATAATGGGTTCCATGGAGTTTTCTTTATTTTCTCAAGGGAAGATGTAGATGGGGGAATTTCTAGGGATCTTAGAAACTCATTTAAACTCTTATTTAAGCCTAGGAATCATTGTACAAAATCAGATTTTACAATGTGCACTTGAAACCCTAGAAATTGCATCTTGAAATTTCATGATTTTTTGTTAATTCCCTTTGTATATTCTTAATCTCCACATGCTTTTCCCTTAGAATCACCCTTGGAAAGCTACACGTTTGACATTCAAAAAGATGTAGAGGTCTGGTTGGCTACTGGTACTATCACAGCTTTCTGCTATAAACTTTAAAAATGTCCAATTAATTCTCAAAAAATACAATCCATGTAAATGATACCAATCTCGAAAGCTACAGATGTTAGCTAGAGGAAAAAAATAACTCCAGACTAGTTCATGCACGTACAGGCATCAAAACCCAATCAAATAGTACCTAAGGTCAGTCTAAATGCCTAATACTAGGAAGAATCTTTAAAAATTCATATCTCCTCTCTAGACATCCAAATGGAGTGCTTCCAGTTGGCACAAGTCACTGAGAATGTCTACTTTCTCTTTATAAAATTTTGTAGTAATTAGACACCATTTGATCCCTGAGTGACAGAATTCATTTTTGGACCAGTATGAACAGTAGCCTAACCAATTTCAGAATTTTTCCCAAATTTGAAAATTCATCAAATATTCCATAGACCTCCAAAAATTCTGCACTTTAGCTTTCCAAAAATCTCTCAACAAGATCTAATTGCATGCCAAGTCTCAGATCAAGAAGAGTTCATTTGGATAATAAGTGGTATAGGTTTCCAATATGGTCAATTTTGGCTCCATATAAGATACTAAAGTGTCTAAATGAATTCCCTTGATGTTTGGCACCTCTTGGATAAATTTAAAAACATGATTATGACTTATATGGACTGACCAAATGGTCCCATACCTCAAGCATCTCAATTTGGCCATTCCACTTCCATTTATACACAATTGCACAAAGCCATTCAAGAAGCTAGTTTGTCATAACATACTCAATTTACATTCTAATAGTCACATAACATAATCTCTTATTTGTACATAACATATTAACATAATTACATATACTTAATAGGTCATAGATCATATACAATGGTAGGTTACAACAATTGCCACTTAAATGGTCTTAAAGAAGCAAATTCCATGCACTTTGATGGCATGCTCTCATCTTTCAAGAGGTTGGCTTCCATTTCCTTGTTCTCCTTGTCCACCTAGCATGTTAGAACATTGGAGAAGAAGGAATGAGATTCAAAGAATCCCAATAGCTCATCTCCCTTTTAATCACATATAAAAAATGCAAAACCAATCTTACAAATGCATGCATGGGCATATTAACATAACATGAACATTCAAGAAGCAATCTTAGCATTTGAAAAAGTCACACATAGCATACATAGGCTTGTTAAGTATGTGGATTAGCCTCACTCATTCATTTGTGAATTTTGGACTTGCTTCACCCATTCTTTAAGAGATTCTTGACTCAACCTTACTCTTGAGAGTCAATCTCACTTTTTGGAGACTCTTTACTTTGTTTCAACCAATCTTAAGGATTCTTGGCTCATCCTCACCATGGCTAAGGGTTCTTGGCTTCACCATACTTAAGCAAACCCAAGCACATATAACAAACATTATTTGAAAACATAATCGATCATCATGGTACCATGGCATATGAAATCATGCTAGAATACTTTTCATGGCTTAAAACACATATACACACATTCAAAGACAAGCCAAGCATACATTCATGCATGAGAGAAGGAGGAGTGAGCTACCTTGGAAGCAACCACACACTTTTTCTCTTGAATTTCCTCTCCCTTCTTTGGCCTCACACACACAAAGGTGTGGGAATGATTTCTCTTGGCCTTAACACAATTTATGGAAGCCAATTAGGTTCATGGAATTAATTCTAAGGTCACACAACTTGCTTAGACACTAACTTACCTCACTAACCCCTTTATGTTTCCAAGAATGCACATAATGAAGCAACACCCATCAAATAAATTCTAGGCTCCATTCTTCCCTTCAAATATGATTCTTGACTCCTTTTAAACCTCTTGGAGTCATCACACAATTAAAATAAAGAGCCTAACTACATGTTGCTTCTTTAGGTCATATTATGGAACATATAAGGCCAACTCACTTTCTATGGTTTCTAAATTTTTTCCAAAGCTTCCCCTCACTTTCATTCATCATATATGACTAAAAAATGGGTTTAGAAAAATTTAAAACTCTCCCTAGGTAGGAAAACTCATCTAGGCTGAGACTATGCATGGTTTTGGCCTTCGTGGACTTTATTTGGTTTTCTTAATGGAGGAAGCACATGGGGAGACTTCTTGGGATCTTAGTAGCTCATTTAAACTCTCATTTAGGCATAGAAATTAAGGTATCAAATCAGATTTTACAAGGAACATATGAAACCCTAGAATTTGCATCTTGAATTTCCATGGTTATTTGTTAATTTTCTTTGCATATTCTTAATCTCCACACCCTTTTTCCTAAGAATCACTCTTGGTTTTGCCTAAAAACCAAGCTCTCATATGACTTCTTGAGTGGGGAAAACCATAGTGAGAAGAGGAGCAAGGGGTAGCAACGATGGGAGAAGAAATTACCTTGTTTTTCCTTATTTTCTCACTTGAATCTTGTCTTCTTTAAATCCGAATTTTTGCCTTAATTTCTCCCTTAAAATAGATTTATAAACTTCATTATAATCATAAGAAATAAAGGAGAATGGAAGAGAAGAGGTTTGGAAAGGAAAAATCATGAAAAACTACCAAAATTCCATACCTTCAAGTTTTGATTTCTCCTCCTCTTCTTCTTCCTCTTGTGTGCCACTCTCTAAGGGTTTTTTTCTCTAGTTTAGGGCAAAAAAATATTAGGCTAAATGAATGGGAGAGTGGGGCGCCCTATATATATAGGTGGAGGAAGAATGACTTTTCAAAAATTTCTATTTTGCCCTTCATTTTTGGCATTTTAATTTCTAATTTGTTTTACCTCCTTTTTGAGAATTGTCTTTTCCATTATAAAATTTAAGTTTCCAATTCAGTAAAATGCCTTTGGAATCACTCAAATCGAAGCTAAAACCTTCCCAAATGAATTCGTCAAAGTTATGGTACACTGACGTTGAAAAACATCAATCGGAGGGGTTTTAACTGTCTCGGGGCTTCCTATGGTTTTTAGGGCCTTTGAGAACCTTGGAAAACTCAAAAATTTCATTTAAAAAGCCCTCCTATGTAAACTCCAAAATTTGCTCAAAATTATGAAAATGCCATTTCGTTTCATAAGTTTTTCGTTCAATTTTGTTTTTTTATTCTAGCTCCATTTTTCTTTTCATCTGAGCCTAGAATTCTCATTTTTTGGAGTCTAGAATGTTACTCAAATTTTTTGGGACCTTAACTAATTCATTTCAGGGGATTTGCTTTGAATATGCACCTGTTTTTGTCATTTAATGAAAACTAAACATTATAAGAGGTTCCTTGAAATTGGAGCCAGAATAGCCAGACGAATTTTAACGGAAATGCAATGAAATGTAATGGTATTTTCGTAATTTTGGAAAAATTTTAGGATTTCTACAAGAGGACTTTTTAAATGAAAAATTTGAGTTCTCTGGAGTTCTCAGAAGCCCTGAAAATTATGGGAAATCACAAGATAGTTAAAACCCCTCCAATATACGTTTTCTAACGTTGGTTGACTCGAGCTTTGACCCTTTCATTCGGGAAGGTTTTAGCTCCAATTTGAATTATTCCAAAAGTATTTTATAAAATTGAGAACCTAAATTTTATGATGGAAAAGACGGTTCTAAAAAAGGAGCTAAAATGAACTAAAAACAAAAATGCCAAGATGAAAGGGCAAAATTAGAATTCTTAAGAAAGTGGAAGCTTCTTGAAACCTCTTTAAGTTTCATGTTTCTTCCCCTCATTATTTAGCCACGACCTATTATGCCCAAAACCAGAGAAAACTCAAGAGACTTAGGCGCACAAGATAAGGAGGGGAGAAGGAGAAAATCAAGGTAAGAAAGGTAAGAATTTTTAAGAATTTGCATGCTTTCCCTTCTTAAAACTTGTTCCTCTCCTCCTAAGCTTCCTTTCCATGGTTTTAATAAAGAGTTTGGGTCTATATTGAGGGCAGAAAAGAGGTGAAAATTTCAAAATTCAAGGGAAGAGGCCAACCAAGTGAAGAACAAGCCAAAGAAAATAAGAATCTAAGGTATTTTTGCTACTTTCTAAGCTTAAGCCTCCTTGTTCTTCTTCTCTCCATTTTGCCTCATGTAAGTCCAAACCTAAGGGGTTGAGTTCTAGCTAAACCAAGGATAAATCTTAGGAAAATGAGGAAGGAGAACAAGAATATGCAAAGGAAATAGCTATTAGATTTCAAGATAGAAAAAGTTAGGGTTTCATAGGTTCCTTTGAAATTCTGATTTGATACAATAATTTCTAGGCTTAAATGAGTGTTTGGATGAGCCCATAAGATCCCAAGAAGGCTCCTCATATGTGTCTTCTATCAAGAAAATAAAGCAAATTCATTTGGAGCTTCCTTGAAGCCTAGCCTTGGTCTAAGCTAGATGGAGCACCTAGGGATCATTTTAATTTGTTCCAAGCTTATTTTTGAGTCATATATGATGGAAGAGGATGAGAAGAAGCCTTAAAAAAATTTTAGAAGCCATGGATAGTGAGATGGTATCATAGGTTTCATATTATGGCTTAAAGAAGCAACACCTAGCTAGGCTCCTTGATTTGATTGTGTGATGATTCCAAGAGGCTTAAAAGGAGTCAAGAATCATAAATGAGTGAAGAGAATGGAGCAAAGATCATGTTTCCATAGGGTTGCTTCATTAAGTACATTATGGAACCATAAAGGAGCCATATGAACTACCTAGTTAATGAATGTGTAGCTCTAGAAATTAGTTCAAGAGTGTAATTGGCTTCCATATGATGTGTCTAGGCTAAGAGAAACAAGCCCCACCTTATTGTGTGTGTGTGTGGTCGAGGAAGATAAATCCAATTCAAGAAGGAAAGCTTGCAATTGTAACAAAGGTAGCTTTCTCTTCTTTCTCTCATACATGAGTGGATATTATCTTGTCTTTGAATGTGTGCATGTATGTTTTAAACCATGAGAAAATGTTTTAGCATGTATCTAAATGCAATGGTACCATGATATTGCATTATGTCTTCAAATGATGTCTTGTGACTTTGCTTTGGTTTGCTTGAGTGTGGTGAAGTCAAGAACCGTCTAGCTATGGTGAGGATGAGCCAAGAACCCTTAAGAATGGTTGAGACAAAGTTTAGAGTCTCCCAAGAGTAAGGCTTAGTACAAAGGCTATAAGAAAAAGGGTGAGGCAAATCTAAATCCTTGAAGAAAATGGGTGAGGCTAAACCACTTACTTGGAAAACCTATGGATGTATTATATGACTCTTTGAATGCTAAAAATGTTTCTTAAATGATCACATGCTCCAGAATGCTCATGCATGCATTTTTAGATATGGATTTGCATTCTTTATGTATGGTTGAAAGGGAGAAGAGCTATTGGAATTCTTAGAATCTCATTCCTTTCTCCCCACATGTCTAACATGTCTAGGTGGACTAAGTGAGCCAACTAATGGGAGCCACCAAACTTGAAGAGGAAGTTTGACAACCAAGTGTGTGAAAATGCCAAATTGTAGCCATATGAGTGGAACATGATGTAATCTCTTATTGTATATGTTGTATGACCTTATGAACATATGTAAATATGTAAATGTATGATGTGTGAATGGGATTTAATGCCATATGTATGAAATAGCATGATTTAGACATTGGATGGCAAGACTTGGCATGTATGCTCTTGTGTATAGCTTGGGGTGGATGAGTGAGTTTGAGAAATCTAGGTTTGTGCACCTTTGAGACAAGTTTACTATACCATTTTAGTACTTTTCCACGTGCTCAAGTGGCTATGGCTGCCTTAGAAACAAAAATGGACCATTTGGACCCCTTATAAGACACAAAAGTGACCATTATGCAACCCAATGTCAAGATCTGACTAAATGAACGAATTTTTCCATGAAATTTGGCATGCATATAGATCTCATCTAGAAATTTTTGTAAAGTGAAAGACCAGATTATTTAGAGTTATGTGGAATTAATTATGATTTTTCAAAGTTAGCATTTTTCTATTGTTCTGATGCAAATACTATTCATAGAGTTAGTTTCTTGTACTCTATCATTTGAGGGCCAAATGGTGTCCAATGCTCATAAAATTTTATAGTCAATAATTAGACATGATAATCTTTCCATGGCCACTAAGATCACCCCAATTAGAGATCTAAGAAGGGAGATATGAAGTTTTGAAGTTGAGGGATAGTGCTAGTAGCGACAGGCGACCTTTGTTACTGTTCCATTGGTTTCTGGTAGTTAAACATCCCTGTTGTGGTCTAGAATTATTTTTAACATAAAGTAGACATCTGTAGCTTTCCAAAATGGTAAAGTGTGATTGATTTCAATTTTGCTAAAGTTAGTTATGATTTTTCAAAATTCATGACAGAAATCTAGAAATTCAATCTGAGGCTGCACACTTTATTTTCTTATATATATTCCATTAGCTCGAGTTCTAGGCCACTTCTTGGGATGGTTTTAAGTTGTATTTATGTATTTAAATATAAGAATGAGATGGATAACTTCATATGGTCCACAAGACATAAAATGAAAAATTCATGCACGACGCAACGCAAGTTTAATGAATATTTTTAATGATTTTCCTTAGCAAGCTTGTATGATCCAAGGAAGTGAACTTAGAAATGATGTGAAATGAGCTATATAAATATGATGTTACATGTTCAACATGAGAATGAATGAAGTGACCTGGAAAATGTAACACCCCAAAATTAATTAAGGTGCTAATCATGGATTTGGGTTAATTAAGAATAATTAATATGAAATAATCGGGTAAGTTAAGTGAATGAAAATTTTGAGAGATAAATTATTAATATGAGTTGAGAATTAATTAGGATGGAACTTCATCTAGGCCCAAATTAATGTTAGAGATCATGATAAGAGGCTAATGGAGGCCCAATAAGTTAGGTGCAGACCCAATCCGATTCAATGTGATAGAGGCCCAGGATCCACCTTTTATAAGCTCTTATAAATGGCCCAATAAACCTTGTGCAGACCCCAAAACAACGGAGTTCTTAAAACTAGGTCTGGCCCAATGAAATTTTGCAGCCCAACACCTTAAAGCTGGCTAACAGAGCTAAAATCTGAAACCCATTTGGAGTTGAATCTTGGAGCAGCCCATAGCCCATAGAAAACCTAACTTAAACCTTAAAAACTAACCTAGCCACCCCCCATTTTGCAGAACCACAAGAGATACACACAAAATTCGGAGGTCCAAAGGAGAGGCTAGGGTTCTTGGCATGTTTCCACTATTTTCCACTTCTAGAGCAAGATTTAGCCAAGGTAATAGTTATATAACTTAATCCTCTCATCTTTCTCCTTAATTTGACCTAATTAATGTTCCAATTAGAGCACTTTCACCCACACCCAAAATCTGAAACTTGCCATTTGATGTTTCCATGGTGAAATTTCGTAGGTTGAGGTTAAGGCTGACATTAGGTAAATATAAACTCTTCTTCTTGAGGTATTTTTGCTGGTTTGAGATCCCAATGTTTGGATTATAGTATGGGTATTAATTTTTCACACATTTGCTTAGGATTTAGGATGGTATATTGAAGTTTCTGGTAGAGGACACCTCTATTCTGAATTTTGGTACATTATAGTGTGGAAAGGATTTTGTACCACTAGTGGCTTTTGCAATTTGTCTACAAGTAAGGTAACCAGGACTGTATTAATTCTATGCATATATCTATTTTAATTTTATATTGCTGTACATGAATGATTTAAAATGCTAAATAAATTGGTTGGCTATCTATTGTTTTGTGTTTGGACCTTGTGAGTCCATGGTAGAGCTGTGGTGCAGCTGCCACCCTTGCATGTGCTTTGATCGAGCACCGGGTTATAATCAAACCCCAGATGCACTGAGCCCTGATTGTACTCAATGGGGAGTGGGTGCCATGGACGGGCCTCTCCCAGTGTTATTGGCCTTTAACATGTGGAATTATGATTGCTAATATGGGATGGTAATCATAGTAGCCTAACTATTTTCTTTGCTGATATGGCTATTATGATTCTGATGTTGATTTTGATTCATGCATATATGTTAATTAAATTGGATATTATGAATGCAAATTTTCTTGGTTACTATGCCTCGTTTCATGGGATTATACTTTCAGGTGAAGGCTCTTCGGGTAAGGATAAGGGGAAGCAAGTGGAAGTATAATTATGTGATGCATTAGATGTTGATATGAACCATTGATGTATGAAGTCTCTAACGGAATGTGTATCAGATGTTAATTGTTGATAGTGTATGAATTCTTGCTATCATTAATCCATGAATTTGCTGACATGTGGTAGCTGGACAAGTAGGAATTAGTACTTAAGTTTTGAATTGGTAATGGTAGAATAATTGGGTAAATAAGGTAGATAAATACTATTAAAGTCATATAAAATGAGAGAAAGTGGTCCTAGGGTGTTCCTAAGATGAGAAGTGGAGTGTATGGTATGAAATTTTGAGAGATGTAGTTACAGAAGGGAGTCACATCGTGGTTAATAAGGCCCCGCCACGGCCAAATTAGTGACAGAGGTGAGGGGCGTCACAGCATGAGGAATCTCGCCGCAACACAAGAGAAGAAAATTGGCCTAGAGAGTAACAGTGGTGAGGAACATCGTGACTTGAGAAATCTTGCTGCAGCTCGAAGCGAAAAAAATTGCCCAGGAGGGTGGCAAAGAGAAACCTCGCCACGACGCAACATGTACCACGGCGGCACTAGTGGGGGAAACTAGGTAAGGGGTGTATAGTAGCGAGACTAGCCGCGGCGCAAGTGTACTCTGTCGAGGTGAGGATTGTGGGACTCAGAACAGTAGCTCTATGAGGCATTTCTGCTGCGGCACCACGTAGGCTAGCCAGAGCGATGGTCCAACTCGCTGCGACAAATTTTACGTGAATTGCCCAATGGTTCCTGAGAGTAACTTAGCCGCGGTACGAAAGGTCGGGGCCGCAGCGTAGGTCCCCAAACTCCTACCTTTAGCATAGAAACCCTAGTTTCTTCAATAGTAATGCTAGGAAATGATATAGGAACACTTATGGGAGGTTTTTGTGTGTTGAAATTGATGGATGGATGAATAACAAACCTCTCATGATAGTATAATCTCTTTTATGCATTCTCAGGTTTGTGGTTGTTTAGCGATGACCTTAATATCAAGGTTTAAATTTTCCTATATTTTCATAATGTAATAAATTGTAATGACTCCAAACTTTGATCATTAATTATTAATCACATATTTGACCATAATTACTATGTGTAGAAGATAGGGTTGTCACAGAAAATAGAGTGCCTTGCATATTGTGTGATGTCAACGTGGAATGGAGATGTGTTGAATGAAGCTGGAACACTATGTGTGTGATTATGAAGTTGGAATGCCTCTATGTGTGCCTCCTGATGCTTATTCATTCATTCCATGTGAGCCTTAATGTGTGACCTAGAAGGGTGAGAGTGAATTTGCCTTGGACACCTTACATCCATGAAGATTTGTATGTATATATGTCACTTGGTGAGAGTCCAATTGGATCCTGATAAGCATGAATTTTATATGTTCTAATTCTCCTAACTTAAGTATTTTAATAGTTAAATGAGGCTTAATGGATTTACTTAGATGGAATTTAATTTTAGTAGCCATCTTTTGCACTTTAGGAATTAAATCACAAAATCTTGGATTTTTAATGCATAAATTTCTATAGATAATTTTGTAGTCTTTCCTAGTTAATTTCTCCTTCCATTTTTGGTGGGCAGATCATTGGACATCCACATGTGGCTCCACTTGTGGCATCACACATTCATACATGGAGAAGAGAAATGAACGAAGAAAAGGCAAAGCAAGATGTAAACTTAAAACAGAGGAAAAGCCATGGCTTAAGAAAGAAGAATGAAGCTACGGGTATCACAAGAAGAATGAGCTGCATGGGACGTGAAAAACCAAATGAGGCAGCAGTAGAAATAAGAAGCTTGCATGGAGAAAACATAAGTGAGGAGCAACTCCATGGACATGAATAGAAGTAGAACACGTGGCCTAAAAGAAGCTGAGAATGAAAAGGAGGAGAAACACGATGGAACAGAAGCATGGAGGAAATAAATGAAGACGTAGAGCTGATGTGAAGGTTTCAAAGGGGAGTACAGCTCGAGTTCTACGTGCTGGGCTGATTAAAGAAGCTACATGAGTTGCTTATAAGAAAAGAAGCCACATTCTGGTGCCTTGAGTGGGAAAGAGGAAGAACAATGCATGAAGGAAGAGCAAGCAAAACAGAAGAGGTGCAGAAGCATATAGCCACGGGTTGAAAGGAGAAGCATGAGAAGGCACGTGTGTGTGTGTGGAAGACACTCGGTTTCTGAGTTTGCGAGGAATGTTGTCATTATGGGATGAAGAAGAGACACACTCGAATGCAGAACAGAGCACTCGAATGAAGAATGTGCAGCAGCTGAAGAGAGGACGCTGAACAGGGGCAGTAGCTAAACAAGGAAGAAACGCTAGAGTAAAACGAGTGAGGAAACACTAGCTGAGCGCAGAACGCATGCAAAAGCTGAAGAAAACGCGATGAAGAGCTGAAAAAAAAAATCACGTAAGATGAAGCAACGAGCTGAGCTGAGAAAGAGAAAAGTAACGAGCAGTTAACGTGAAGGAGGCGAGCTGGAAGCAGAATGCGCAGAAGCAAAAGAGAAAAGGAATTCATATGGAATATAATAAAATAAAAGGAAATGGGGCCCACCTTATATATATATATATATATCCATGTAGCTATGGGCAATGAAGGAATGAAAAGGCTGAGCACGTGAAAATGAAGGATACCACGTGAGAATCATTAAAAAAGGGATTCGGGCAGAGTCATTATTCCACACGCCGCATCCATTCCGCCCCTCATATTCGTAATCCACTTCATTCACGTCTCTATATTTTCGCAAACCCACGCCCATATATATGCACAATCCATTCCATATAATCGATCCATACTCCACCCCATCATCCATTCATTCCGCGGCATTCATTCTACATCCTTCACCCATTCCATTCCATCTTCCATCTATCTCCAATGAAGTTCTAATCTCCATCTGTGGCTAGCTAGGAGGAAGATCCTTGGTGCAAGCTTGAATCCATAGATGAACATAGAATTTTTTGCTAAGGATTCCTTTATTTTCCTACACTTTTTCTCTTTCATATATCATCTTGGTTAAGTTATATTTGATAGGGAATTTGTGTAATTATAATTAGTGGCTGGTTAGACACTAATTAGGAAGTCTTTTTGTTGATTAATTGATCTGATTAGACATTGATTAATTTCAATATTATCTAATTTCCCATGTGTGCCTCGAAGGTGTTCGATGAAATACATGAATGGAATTACGTGCTTGAATGTTTTCCTTAATGTTTAGTTGGTTAATTAAATATTTTAGAATGATGATTCAGAAGCTAATTAATTGGTTAATCAATCAAATTGAGTGTTCAAGATCTTAAAGACAAGAATTGATAATTTAATGCGGAGTTGAGGTTTCAATTCAACATTAGATCGTTAATCTCTTGAATCTTGAGTGGTTACCCAAGATAATTTGTTATGAACACAATTAGAGACTCTTAGGCCAGAATTAATCACAATTGGATTAGGATAAGGATAGTGGATACCAAGGGACGAATCCAAAGCTAGTCACAAGCCTATTTTCAACCATAATTTATATAATTAGATAGCAATTAGGAATTTTAATTCAATTTTATTCTAAATAGTTTAAGTAAATCAAAACCCCCCCTTAGTTTAGAAATTTTTAGAGTCTTTTAACATTTGGAAAACTCAATTAAGCATTGAACTCCAATTCCAAGGGAGATGACCTAGGTTGTGCCACTAGCTACATATTTTACCAACCTAGTTTTATTTTGAGGGTTGCGCGACGAGCCTCTCAAAATTTAACGCCATTGCCGGGGAATTGGATTCTCAATTGTTTGAAAAAATTTTCTAGGTGTTTTAGCTCTGTTTTTGTTCTGTTTTGGTTTGATTTTTGTTCTGTTTTGAACTTGGAATTGGCTAGTTTCGGTGTTATGCGTTAAGTGTCCTGCTTGTTGAAATTTTTGTTTAAAGTACCTAGAAAATTCTCAAACTTTGTTTTCCAAGGTTTTTGGGTGTTTTGAGCAAAAAAATAGCTTTGCTATTAGATGCACCATTTTTTGGCCAAATTCCATCGTTTGAGGTATTTTTCGAATTTTTTAATATTTTCTCAAATTTTTTTAGGAATTTTTCAATTTTTTCGGATTTAATTTCTTTATTTTTTGTGAATTTATTTTACATCATTAACCTCTGTTTAGGAGTGTTTTTGATAGTTAAGTAAGTCTTAGTTTCATTAAAATTTTATTTTCTTGAATTAGAGTTAATTTTAGTTATAATTTGTTAGTGATTTTTCTTGTATTGAAATTAATTGAATTTCTCATTTTTCTTTGCTTTAAATGAATCCATATTATTATTCTAATCAAGGTGTCTATGATTCATGTGTAGAGCATAGGATTTCTCAGAAGTTGGATGAAGCCATGTCAATGCTTCAAAGTCTTCTTGAACGGCAAAGACAAGAATGGCAAGCACAACAATATCAACAAGTCCAACAACCATGCTACCAACCACACCATCATTCTTATGAAGTTCACCCTAGCTACCAACCATACCACAACTTCCATAGGCATGTGCCAGAGCTAGAATATCATCCTGATAATTACCATGAGGGGTACATGCAACAAGAGGTCCAGAGTGTAACACCCCAAAATTAATTAAGGTGTTAATAATGTGTTTGGACTAATTTAAGAATAATTATTATGGAATAATTGGGTAAGCAATATGAACGAGAATTTATAGAGAGATAATATAGGTTCAAGATTTCATTTGGGTTAAAGCTTAATTTGGGCCTAAGATCAATTTAAATAAGCCATGGGTAAGGATTTATGGAGGCCCAATGATTTTAAGTGCAAGCCTAACTCCTTATCATGAGATTTGGGCCAAGAGAGATCACCTAGTAATAGCCCAATTTGATTTAGTGGAATGGAGGCCCAAGACCCAATTTACATGAGCCCTTATAGATAGCCCAATACACATTATGCAGACCCAAGTTAGATTGACTCTTGGAACTTGGCCTAACCCATCATATTTCTGCAGCCCAACTTATGAAATAAGGCCCAACAAGTATACAAAATCTAAACCCACAAAGAATTGGGCCATTGGGTCAGCACATCCCACTTCTAGCTTTAAATTTTCTGCAGCCCACTTGAAATAATGAGCCCAATTGGACCTTGGGCTGATGGGTCAACCCACAACCCACTTGAGACCCAACACAAACACAACTAAAGCTCTTTAGCCTCCCCTTCATTTGCTGAAACTTAAGAGAGGAAATTCGGACGTTCAAGGGAGGCTAGGGTTCTACCAACATGGAGGCTCCATTTTTGACTCTTAGAGGATGATTTAGCCAAGGTGAGTTATATATAACTTGACCCTCTCATCCTCCTCTTCATTTTGGTCCGATTAATTTATGGGTTTGAGTATTTTCATCTCCTTCCCAAACTTGAAATTTGGTATTGGGTGATTCCTTGCAAGATTTTCGGACTTGGAGGTTAGAGGGAGGATTAGGTAAGCTTTTCCCTTCCATTTTGTGTATCACATTGCTGGAAAATGCTCCTAAGGATGTATTATCATAATGGGTTCTGTTATTGTGTGAAATTACAAGGAGATAATGGTGGAAAACCCAATTTTCTGGGCTTGATAATTGAAATGCGAATTTTGGTGAGCCCATGGTGGATTTTCGGAGGTGAGGCTATGGCTGTTGTTAAGTGAGTATATCCTTCCTATTTTGATGCATTTTCTATTAGTTTGAGACCCCTATAGTTGACCTATGATATGGGCTTTAGTTTCATGTGAAATTACCCAGAAATTGGAATGAACTATGGCAATTTTTGGTGTGGGAAAGTTGGAATCCGAAATTAAATTCCTTGGTAATTAGGTGAGTAACCTCTAGTCTATCATTAATAGTTCAACTCTTTGGATATTTGATTGTGATTAGAAATGATGATAATTATGCTTGTTATAGGCTTGGTGTGCATATGGATTTTTATGGTAGCTAGGGGAAGAGTAATTGGCTTCATTGAGGTAACTGGGGTTATTCTTCACTTCCATGTATATGTTCATGTTGATCTGATATTGTTTGCACATATATGGTTTTGAAATGCTAAATGATTGGTTGACTACTTGAATTGTTATTGTGATTGGACCTTGTGAATTCATGGTGGAGCTGTGGTGCGGCTGCCACCCATGCATGTGCTTTGATCGGGCACTGGGTTGTGATCAGATCCTAGATGCACTGAGCCCTGGTTGTGCTCATTATGGAGTAGGTGCCGTGGACGGACCTCTCCCGGTGTTATTGGCCATTAACATGTTGTGTATGACTGCTGGTATGGGACAGTAGTTCTTTGTAGTCAACTAGTTCATTTGCAAATTGAATCGATGATTCTGGTATTGATGACATGAAATTGCATTGGATTGATTAACTTGTACATGTATATATGGAATCTTCCCTTTTGTTACTGAGATTATATATCTCACCCCGTTGTGGGCTAACATTTTCAGGGACCGGACCTCTTAGTGGCAAGAAGAAAATTAATGGGAGTTGCTAAATGGTTTGGTAGCATATCGGTTTAGGAGCTTTGATAAAATGTATTGTAACTAAATTGCTAGTTTTGTATCATTGTTGCATTGTATCATGAGTTGCCAAGCATATGGATTGTATATGTAAATTGAGTATCATGGAATTGAACATTTTGATTGTAATTGGCTAATAATGGATAAGTGATTCGAATTTTATATGAACATTAAGCATTGACCCCATACACCGTGCGACCGGAATACATTTGCTGTCATTAAATTATGGTTTTGTTGATGTGTGGTAGCTTGGTAAGTAGGAAATAATACTTAAAATCTTGAGATGGATAAGGGTAGATTAACTAGGTAAATCAAGTAGATAAATACCATTAGAGGTTCACAAATGGAGGGGGAGTGGTCCTAGAGTGTCCCTAAGATGAGAATTGGAGTGTAGGGGTCGAAATTTAGGTAATGTAGTCACAGGAGGGAGTCTCGCCGCAGCCAAGAGGGCTTCGCCGGGGCCAAATGAGAGATAGAGCCAAATGGCACCGCGGCGCAAAGTGGGAAAAATTGCCTAAAAGCTGACAGAATGAAAACACGCCGAGGCGCAAAAATATTGCGTCGAGGCGGAGCTGACAGAATGGAAACCCGCCGAGGCGCAAATATATTGCGCCGAGGCGAGAATCGTAGGGTTGAGAAAAGTAGTTCCAGGAGGCATTTCTGCCGCGGCGCCATGAAGGCTGGCCGCGGCGCAAGTCCCCAAACTCCTACTTTGAGTCTAGAAACCTTAATTTCTTCAATGGTAATGGTAAGAAATGATATAGGAACACTTGTAGGAGGTTATTGGGTATTAAAACCGATAGACGGTTGAATCATCAATCCCTTATGGTAGTAGGATTCCTTTTAAGCAAATCTTGTTTTGTTATCGTGGTATGGTGATGACCCTAACATCAAGGTTCAAATTTTTCCGTATTTTCACAATGTGATAAATTGTAACCACTCAAACCTTAATAATTAATTATTAATCATATACTTAACCATATTTACAATGATGAGAAGGAAGGGTCGTCACACAGAGGGAACCAATTGAGGAAGAGAGGATGATGCAGCTAATGGAAGCTTGTATTATTCAAAACCAACAATTAGAGCAAATGGTCCAACGAGGAACTGAATGGTTGCAACTCCAAGACCAACAAATGATGGATAACCTCATGATGAATTTAGGATTTCAAATGAATCAATCGACTTCAAGTGCTAATGAATCAATTCAAGAGCAAATTAGAAGGGAAGGTATAGAGGAGGAAGAGTCCTATTCACCGGGTAATATCCTTCCATCTTCTAATACATTACAATTTGTTAGAGTTGATTCTAGTATACATGATAGTACTATGATTCTTGATGCATATAATGTTGTTGATTCTGAATTGCATGATGATGATGTTGATGAGGAAATTTTTGTTGAATCTCCTGATTTGGTTAATTGTGGTAACTCATTGAGCAAAATTGACATATTTGTTGATGTTCATGATTCCTTGAGTACTGATGCACTTGGAATTTCTACTCCTAGCTGTGATTGTAGTGATGAATTCATGTCTGAATCTGTTAATGATGAATCTATTGAGTCTAGGGTAGTAGATAAGTGTGGGGGTGACCTAGAATGTAATGATCATTCTGTTCCTGGTGTGGAATTGGTTGATAAGTCTGTTGATGATGCATCTACTGAATTTAGGGATAGCATACCATCTGGATCATGTGATATAGATGATTTAAATGATTCTGTTGATTGTGTGTGTGCTGGATCCACTATATATAATAGATACTCTCAAATTAATGCTTTCATTGAGACTAGTGAGTTCCTCACATATTCTAATCAACATGATTCCTCACTAGCCTATGATGGTATGACTAATGAAACAATGAAAGTAGCATGTGATAATGATATAGACAATAAAATTGTTGAGCAACTTGTTGTTGATGAATCAGACTTAACTTTTGAATGCTTATGTGATGATATGCATACATGTCCTGTGTGTGTTGAGATTAATGAGTTTCTGGAGTTTGATAAGCCTGTTGAATCCATAGAGTCCTTTACTTGCACTGAAACTGTTAATGAGACTTGTCACACCCGAAAATGCGACCGCGCGGCGCCAAACTCGAAATCGAAATTAAAATGAAATTGAGAAAAGTGGAAAACAATAGAAAAAGTAGTAGAGTCGCCACCAAATTTTTATTTTTTGAAAAGGCAAAATTTTGGAAAAAACCTTTTTAATTTGGAATGTCACAAAAAATATGGTCTGCGAGTCAGAAAATGGATTCGGGAGTCAATTGTGAGTGAGGAAGGTGTTAGGCACCCCACAACACCCGTTACTAAGAACGGTTACCCTAAGTTAGTTGTGCACCATCAATATGGCCATTATCCTATTTTAATTCCCCTTAACAAGTCACATGCAAAATAATAAATGGAAATACAAGAAATAAAATTGAAAGGAAGAAGAATGAAATTAGAAAACAAAATGGAAGAAATTAAGAAAATGGGAGATGGACAGAAAATTTTATTTACAAGGGCGGACTTGACCTAGGATAAGACCCTAGGGCCTACGTACCCTCAGAAGGGGATCAAAGTCCATGTAGTTCGATGAAAAATTGTATTTGGTTGATGTTTTGTTTGATTTTTTTTTATTGTTTTGTCCTTTTGTTTTTGTTTGTTGTTTTTTTTTTTAGTTTTTTTTTTTATTTTTTTTTAATTTTTGATTTTTTACAAGAGAAAAAAAAGAGTATAAGTTATTTAGACTTTTGCAAACAAAACGAATTTGAAGTTGGCTGATGTGTTTTTATTTGCAAAAGACCAGACTAATTTTACTCTCCCCTCTTCTTTTGCCTTCCCTTCTTTTTATTTCGTTTGTCTTCTCTTTTTTTTTTTGTATCTTTCTTTCTTGTTTTTTTGTCATTTTTCTTTTTGCATGTTCTTTATTTTTTCTTATATTTATTTTTGTTGCTTGGGTATTATATTTTTTGGTGAGAAAACAAAGAAAATAAATTGATTTTTCCTAAAACAAGTTTTGAAATCGATCAATATGTTTTAATTTGTTAAAAAAAGTTTAATTTAATTTTCTTTGCATTCTCAATTTTTTTCTTTACTTATCATTTTATTGTTTTGTTTTTTGTTAATTATCATTTTTAATTTTCTGTTTTTATAATTAAATTAATTTTGGTTATCAAACTAAAGTTGAAAGAAAATCCAAAATCTACCAAAAAAGTAAACTTGATTTTGTTTATTATTATTTTCTTAAGATGAGAATAATTGATTACTTAAAATTTAATTTTGAATTTGAAAACCTTATTTAACCATTTTTCGTTCTTGTCATTTCCTTATTTCAAAAAGGCTCCTCATTTTGCTTAAAATAGAAAATCCTTTGATAATTTTGTTCTTAATATCATTTTATTGGCCCTTTGTTCATTCTTGGAATCTTCTTCAAAAATTTTCTTTTTCCTTTAGCTTTTACTGTTATCATGTCCTTTTATTTGAACTCACCCCCCCCATTTGGTCCTAAATAATTATATAAAAAAAACAAAGCTTAAAAAAAACTCAATAGGGGTTAAGGAGCTTATTGCCACACATACCCTTGAATTGATTTCTATGTGTCTGAGGGGACAAAAAAAATCCCACACGACAATTCTTTTCTTTCGGTCATTTTTGATTTCAGAATAGGATTTTCGTAAAAGAAACAAAAAAAAAATTTTGCTTTGTTATTCTCCTTGTATCCTTTTCTTCATATGATATTTTGATATTTTGACCTCTCCTTGGGTTTTATTTTCCGTAAAAACACCACACATTTTGCCCCCCCTTTTTTTGGTTTTTCCTACCTTTTGCATTTTTTGTTTTTTTTCACCCCTTTATCATACGTTTCCCACTTCTTGGTCTTATTCCCTGATTAATCCTTTTTTGACTTTTTTCTTGGTCCCTTATTATTTTCAAAACGTCTGTGTTGGGAGGGGGGGGGAGGACTCGCCATTTTTCTCAGCCAATTGAACATTGTGCTGGCCTATGGAGCAAGAATGATTTTGGATCTAACCAGACACTCAAGCTAGAAGGAAATTAAGTTCTGTATGGAACTATCTATCCAGTGGCTAATAAAAACGAACTAGATAATATAGCTAAGGACTGGAAACCATAATGAATTTAACCCAGCCCTAGAACTACCGGGCTGTACCAGGACTCTTTCGAAGGCAAAATTCGTTCGCTCAGCATCCAATCGCAGCAAAAGATTGAAAACAAAATCAAACCACAAAACCAATCACTCACTCGCATCTAAAACGCGTTGGAATAATGGCGTATTACATACCAGATCCCATTCCAGCGACAGAAATTAAACGTATTGTTCAGAACCCAGAAATAAATTGTTTCTTCCAGATTAACACAGCATGCCCACAGATAAGAAAAAAAAAACAAACGAACCCAGCAAACTGAATAATCTCATGCCACAGTCTCCAGCAACCATCATACGAATTTACCAGTGAAGATTAACAAAATACCTCTGGGAATTTCTGGTCTTTGGGTCGTTGCCTCTTGTCTCGAGTCTCCGGTTCCTTCGCCTTAGTTCGTTGTAACCTTCCCCTCCTCTGAGATTGCACAGACCTTCCAAACGAGAAACCCTCCGATCCGGAGTCACCCACGGAAAACCCGATTCTCTCGAGTATTGATCTCCCCTTCGCAAGCTCTGCTTCTGAACCCCTCTCTTCGTTCTCTACTCTTGCTCGTGTTCTTCCTCTGAACCTCTCAACTCTCCCCTTTTTCTTTCGGTTCGAAAATCTCTCCCTTCCTTTGAGATTGCACAGACCTTCCAAACGAGAAAACCCTCCGATCCGGAGTCACCCACGGAAAACCCGATTCTCTCGAGTATTGATCTCCCCTTCACAAGCTCTGCTTCTGAACCCCTCTCTTCGTTCTCTACTCTTGCTCGTGTTCTTCCTGTGAACCTCTCAACTCTCCCCTTTTTCTTTCGGTCCGAAAATCTCTCCCTTCCTTTTATTCGAAAACCCAGAACCCCCTTTTCTTCTCCCTCTCGCCTTTCGTCTCTGATCCCTTTTCCCTTCTCGCGTTTCTTCTCCTCAACTCGATTCCTGTTCCTGGCTTCTCTTCCCTTTTTTGGCCTTAGACCCTCTCTTCCGGTTTGATGGCGAAAGGGACCAGAGGAAATGTCCACGCCTCGAGCCAGTCGCCGCGGGCCTTCTGCCGGCCCCCCCTGAAGCGCTGCCTTGCTCCATTCCCTTCTCACGCTCCCCTGAAGCCTCGGGCTCCTCAACTCCCCTGCTGTCTTTCCATTTCCGTGTCTCAGCCTTTCTGTATGTGCGATGTGTTTGACCGCCAGAGCCAGAGCTCCAAGCCATTTGGTTGGGTGATCCGAAGAAGAGAGACCGGGTAAGATTTGGGAAGCAGCCAGAGGGGGCCCAAGGCGTATAGGGCTCTGGATTGAATTGATGGGCCCAATAGGAATTCAATTCAGACGGCCCCTTTTGTTTAAGTCTGCTTTTGGGCTGATTTTTTTTTTGGGCTCATTTCTGTTCTGGATTTTTTTGTTTTTATTTACTTTCACTGGGCTGATTCTTTTTTTTGTCAGATACTGGATTGTAGAAAATTTTTTATTTAACTTTCTTAAAAGTTTACCCTTTTTACTTTAATTCTATTTTTTCTTTTTTTGTTTGTTGGTTTGTTTTTTTTCTTCTTATCTACTTTTAATTCTTATTATTATTTTTGGAATTCGACTTTGACTTGAGTTTGATTTTAATTTTTTTTTAGTAATATATATTTATTCACTTTGTTTTTTCTGATTTTAACTTAATTATTTTTGCTTTATTTTTGATTTTTTGATTTGATTTGATTGATTTTTTTTTCGCTTGGGTTTTTTTCTTGATTGATTTGTTTATGGCTTTGATTTTTTCTCTATTTTTTTTTGTAACTTTTTTTTTCTAAAGCTTCTAATTTTTAATTTTGTTTTTAACTCTCTCCAATTTTTCTATTTTCTTTTTAATTATTTTTGCTTTTTTTTATATTTTTGTTAATATGATTTTATTATTATTTGTGTAGCTGGTCCGGACAAAATTTTTTGTTAATCTGATTTTATTATTATTTGTGTAGCTGGTCCGGACAAAATACGGTGTTCACAGTTGCCCCTCTTTACTTGTTTTTTGGGCAAGGAAATTGAAAATGTAATTTTTAATATTTTTGCACAAGGAACAAGTAAAGATAAGAACACGTATTTTGTTTATGAAATTTTTTTTTTTTTGCCTTCTGACAATAGAACGAGAGGAAAAAGCGATTCAAACAAAATATGGAACACGTATTTTGCACAAGGAACAAGTAAAGATAAGTAATTTTTAATATTTTTGCACAAGGAACAAGTAAAGATAAGAACACGTATTTTGTCTATGAAATTTTTTTTTTTTTGCCTTCTGACAATAGAACGAGAGGAGAAAGCGATTCAAACAAAATATGGAACACGTATTTTGCACAAGGAACAAGTAAAGATAAGAACACGTATGTTGTCTATGATAAAAAAAATTTTTTTGCCTTCTGACAATAGATCGAGAGGAAAAAGCGATTAAAACAAAATATGGTGTTTGCAAGTTGCCCCTCTTTACTTTTTCTTTAAGCAAGGAGAGCAAAGATGTAATTTTTGATTTCCTTAGCTTCAGAATAAGTAAAGATGGAAACATGTATTTTGTTTGAGGAGCTAATAAATTGAGGAGAATTAACCTACTTGAAGGTACTTAAACTGATTAAAGAGAAAGGGAGTAATGTGATTCTAAAAAAAAGATGCATATTCTAATATAGGACTTTTATTGGTGCCTATCTTGGTGCCAGGCTCTGAGTGTCTGTTTGTGTAGGGTTTAAAGGTGCCTGTTCTGTGCAGGACTTGGGTGCCTGTTCTGTGCAGGGCTTAAAGGTGCCTGGCCTATGCAGGCTTTGAGAGTGCCTGGCTTGCAGGGCTTTGAAAGGGTGCCTGGCCTATGCAGGGCTTCAAGGGCGCCTAGCTTGTAGGGCTTTGAAGGTGCCTGGCTTGCAGGGCTTTGCGGGTGCCTAGCTTGTAGGGCTTTGGGTGCCTGGCTTGCAGGGCTTTGAAAGTGCCTAGCTTGTAGGGCTTTAAGGGTGCCTGGCTTGCAGGGCTTTGAAAGTGTGCCTGGCTTGCAGGGCTTGAAAAGTGCCTAGCTTGTAGGGCTTTGAAGGTGCCTAACTTGTAGGACTTTGAAGGGGTGCCTGGCTTGCAAGGCTTTAAGGGTGCCTAGCTTGTAGGGCTTTGAAGGTGTGCCTGGCTTGCAGGGCTTGAAAAGTGCCTAGCTTGTAGGGCTTTGAAGGGGTGCCTGGCTTGCAGGGCTTTAAGGGTGCCTAGCTTGTAGGGCTTTGAAGGTGCCTAGCTTGTAGGGCTTTGAAAAGTGCCTAGCTTGTAGGGCTTTGAAGGTGTCTAGCTTGTAGGACTTTGAAGGTGTGCCTAGCTTGTAGGGCTTTGAAGGTGCCTAGCTTGTAGGGCTTTGAAAAGTGCCTAGCTTGTAGGGCTTTGAAGGTGCCTAGCTTGTAGGACTTTGAAGGTGTGCCTAGCTTGTAGGGCTTTAAGGGTGCCTAGTTTGTAGGGCTTTAAGGGTGCCTAGCTTGTAGGGCTTTGAAGGTGCCTAGCTTGTAGGACTTTGAAGGTGTGCCTAGCTTGTAGGGCTTTAAGGGTGCCTAGCTTGTAGGGCTTTAAGGGTGCCTAGCTTGTAGGACTTTGAAGGGGTGCCTGGCTTGCAGGGCTTTAAGGGTGCCTAGCTTGTAGGGCTTAAAAAAAAGAATGATATTCTTTGGTGAGTTGTGGGTTCACATGCATGCATGTATGAAATGCAAAAAGCAAGCGTGATACTTTGCTTCATAAAAATGCAAATGTTGGCTTTTGCCTTGCCCCAGTGTAACCCAGAGGTTATGTGAAGTGTGCAAGTATGATGCGCACGGGACATATGATTCCTTATTTCCTAAAATGCAACTTGCCTCTATTTGCCCCAGTATGTACTGGGCAACGGATATTACATATAAGATGCGAGTTTTGTTGTTGTTGTATTTTTTTTGTGAATGGACGAGACTAATTATTACTATTATTGTTTTTTGGTTTAACTGATCGACCACCACGGGAATGGTATGCTGCCCTTCTGAAATGTAACGCCCATCTAGCCGAACCTCCCGTACGTTAGGCTGTGCTCCATTTGTAACTCTCAATCATTTATCGTCAAAGAAGCTTGTGCGTGATACTCGCCATTATAACTGTTTCTTTTTATGAGTCTACTTTTCCAGCAACGATAAGGGTTCATATAGGATAAGTGATCCAAGGAAGACGTCGACCATGCCGCGCCAAGTAAAAACTTTGATGAATGTTATTTTGGGTTATTATTTGTGAAACATGCAGACAGAGATCATGATATGAACTAAGAATGAGATACAACATAGACTCACAGTGAACAATTTTATTAACGCTTGCTAAGGAAAACAACTAGGAGTTCGAATATTATGGAATTCGACCAACAAATAAGATTATAATGGTGCAAGAATAGACAACAAAGCTGACAGAATTTGCCACAAGCAATTCTCATAAGGATTGCCCTCTACAATTGGTTCCACATGCCTCTGTGAAACAATCTGTCATGCAACCCGAGATATGCCTCTCATCCGATCTGATCTATGACCTTGGCTTCTTGGGATTTCTGTCCAGTTTGCTTCATGATAACTTATGTCGAACTAAACTTTCCAACTTTGCTCCACTTTTCCCCAGGTACCCTCTTGCATTACCCTATTTTTTCTTCTTCTTTCTTCTTTTTGTTTTGGCTCTAACTTTTGCCTAGGCTGCCCTTGTGGGTTTTCAACCTAGCGAGCTTTCCCATTACGCAAAGTATTTTTTAACGGTATCCGAATTAATAGGCTTTGTTAGCTCCCGACCCTCCATATCCATTAGGACTAATGCTCCTCCTGAAAAAGCATGCTTAACAACATAAGGGCCTTCATAATTGGGGGCCCATTTGCCCCGAGCGTCGTCCTGGTTTGGCAAGATTCTTTTGAGGACTAGGTCCCCAGCTCTGAACTCTCGAGGGCGAAGTCTCTTGTTGAAAGCTTATGGTGCTTGATCTTGAACTGCTCACAAAGCTTAAAGATTTCTGCCCCATTCAGGTTTGGGGCATTGTCAGTAATGATTTTCTCCGGCAACCCATAACGACAAAGGATATTCACCTTAAGAAATTTGCAAAAAGCCTTCTGAGTGATGCTGGTAAAGGAACTAGCCTCGATCCATTTCGTGAAATAATCTATGGCCACCAAGATAAAACGATGTCCGTTCGAAGCTTTAGGATTGATTGGTCCGATCACATCGATGCCCCACATTGAAAATGGCCATGGCGCTATCAAGTTGTGTAGTGAGACCGGCGGGGCATTGATTTTGTCTGAGTAAATTTGACATTGATGACATCTTCGAACATATTCAGTACAATCTTTTTCCATGGTCAGCCAAAAATATCCACACCTTTGGATTTGTTTGGTCAAAGTGTGACCATTCGCATGCGTACCGCATATTCCTTCATGAACTTCTGTCATCACTTTCTGAGCCTCCTTCGCATCTACACACCGCAATAGTGTACCATCATGACTTCTTTTGTATAAGATGCCACTGCTAATGAAGAAAGTCATGGCCAAACGCCGGATGGTCTTCTTATCGTTCTCAGTGGCCTCAGCGGGGTATTCTCTAGTTGTCATGTAAACCTTGATGTCATGATACCAAGGTTGCCCATCACATCCCTCTTCTATGTTTAGGCAATAGGCTGGCAAATCCCTGGATTCCACTCGGAGTGGTTGGACCTGGACTCCATAATCAAGTCGAATCATTACCGCTAAGGTAGCCAATGCATCGGCAAATTGATTTTTATCTCGAGTCACATGATGAAAATTGATTTCTTCAAATCGGCTAATTAGCTGAACCAAAAACTTCTGATATGGAATCAGTTTTGGATCCTTAGTTTGCCATTCTCCAGTCACTTGATGGATTATGAGGGCAGAGTCCCCAAACACTTCCAGACTGCTTATTCCAAGGGTTATGGCAGCATTCAACCCACTGATGCAAGCTTCATATTCCGCCACATTGTTGGTACATTCGAATTCTAATTTAATAGCCACAGGGTACTGCTTCCCTTCTGACGACACTATCACGGCCCCAATGCCATAACCATGCATATTTGTAGCCCCATCAAAATACATCTTCCATTTCCCATCACCGCCATTCTTATCATCTTCGTCGTCTTCTACAACGAGTATGTCTTCATCGGGGAAATGAAAATCCAATGGTTGGTATTCATCCAGAGGATTCTCGGCCAAGTGATCAGCTATAAAGCTTCCTTTTATTGACTTTCAAGTCACATATTTGACGTAGTACTCAGACAAGATCACTTGCCATTTGGAGACCCTTCCTGACACATGTGGACTTTCAAAGATATATTTGATGGGATCCATTCTAGAAATTAGCCATGTGGTATAGTAGAGCATATACTGACGTAACCGTTTAGTGGTCCATACCAAACCGCAACAAGTCTTCTCGATCAACGGGTAGCGCACTTCACATTCGTTGAACTTTTTACTCAAGTAGTAAACCGCCTGCTCCTTCTTCCCAAAAGCATCGTGTTGCCCCAGCATAGCCCCCATTGATCTTGGCAAGATCGTTAGATAAAGGATCAAAGGTCGTCCTGGTGTTGGCGGAACCAAGATTGGGGGATTCGATAGATACTCTTTAATTTTATCAAAGACTTCTTGGCAATCATCGTCCCATTTTTCGGGATGACTCTTCTTCAATAACTTGAAGATTGGCTCGCATGTAGCAGTTAGATTGGCGATGAATCTAGCTATATAATTGAGCCGGCCCAGAAAACTTCGCACTTCTTTTGTTGTTTGGGGAGATGGCATTTCTTGAATAGCTTGTATTTTATCAGGATCTACCTCTATTCCCTTTTGACTCACCATGAAACCTAATAATTTTCCAGTTAAAGCCCCAAAAATGCATTTATTGGGGTTTAACTGCAATTTGTATTCATGTAATCTCTTAAACAACTTCTTTAGTACTGCCACATGACTCTCCCCTTTTGCAGATTTGGCCACCATATCATCAACATATACCTCAATCTCCTTATGCATCATATCGTGAAAGAGTGCCATCATAGCTCGTTGGTAAGTTGCCCCAGCATTCTTCAACCCAAATGGCATTACTCTATAGCAGTATGTCCCCCATGGCGTGATGAATGTAGTCTTTTCCTTATGATCCTCATGCATAGGGATTTCGTTATACCCTGAATAGCCATCCATGAAGGAATACCGATAGGCTCGTGCCGTGTTGTCTACTAAAACGTCTATGTGAGGCAAAGGGAAATCATCCTTTGGGCTTGCCTTGTTCAGGTCTCTATAATCAACACACATGCGGACCCTTCCATCCTTTTTAGGGACAGGTACGATGTTCGCTACCCATTGTGGGTACGTGGATACTTGAAGGAAACCTGCCTCCAGTTGCTTCATGACTTCTTCCTTTATCTTCAAAGACATATCAGGGTGCATTCGTCTTAACTTTTGCTTCTTAGGTTCAATGTTTGGGAGCAAGGGAATCTTGTGAGAAGCAATCACAGGGTCAAGCCCAGGCATGTCCTGATAAGACCATGCAAAGACATCTATATACTCTTTGAAGAGTTGGATCATTTCCACCTTTTCTGGATTATCCACTATTTTGATCTCCCTTTTATGTTCTTCTGTCCCCAAATTGACACTTTCAATCGCTTTTGCGTGAGGGCGAATGCCTTTATCTACAGACTCGAGTAACTTTTCAAAAGTTTGGATCAACTCTTCATTATCAAATTCAGACTCATGCATATCTAAGGTAGCATGCAAATCATCCCATGAAGATTCGAGAACCTCTGTGTTGGGCAAGAGTTCCGAGGAAAAGAATTCCCTAGAAGAAGGAATGAAGCAGAATGACCTAAAAGAGAGAAAACTGAAACAAACAGCGGGCAGAATATCCAAATGATTCTCATTTCATTCGCAAAATACCATTGTCATTCATAATGGATTGTCTGAAATCAAAACGCAACAAAAGAAAGAAAGACAAGTAAAACAAAACAACAACAAAAAAAAGGAAGAACAGCATGATCAAAACAATTACTCTAGCGTTACGACGTCAGGGACATCTTCCACTTCCCAATTATCCAACCTTCCCCCTAAATCGTCAATCGAAATCCAAGTTTGATTCCTTGCGCGACCTCTTCATCAACTGTGGAAATACTTAATCGGTTCACGATCTCTGAAGGGACCGAAAATGTTTCTCTGATGTGGGGAATTTTCAGCTTCTCCTGCCTCTTACTTCCTCTCGCTCGTGGCCGCTCCTCTTCTTGGTTTAATAATGGGGGTCTATACCCTAACCCTTGACGGTGAGGGTTCTCCGGGAGTATAATAGGTCGTTTAATTCCCTGTAACTGTATTCCTAATCCTTTTCCAGCTTCGAATCCACTCCTTTCTAGCATTTTTAGTACAACCTGATCAACACTTCCCACAGCAGGCTTGGGCCCCTCCATTTCCAGACTTTGAAACAACATTTCCTTATCTCGTTCTGCGGCTTCAATATATGGTAGGGAACTAGGTTTACTTAACATTATCTCCTCTTCCCCCTTAACAGTGACGATTCTTCCATTGTCGATGAATTTAATCCTTTGATGTAGCGTGGAAGGGACAGCACCAGCAGCGTGGATCCATGGCCTTCCTAATAACATCGTATAGGAGGGGTCGATGTCCATTACTTGAAAGTCTACTGCAAATAGTTTCGGCCCAATCTCCAAGGGTAAGCATATAGTACCGACTACGGCTCTTTTAGAGCCATCGAACGCTCTAACCACCATATCACTCTTCCCAATGCGTGATCTTTCCACTGCCAATTGTTCAAATGTTATTAGTGGTAGCACATTTAGTGCGACCCCCCATCAATTAAAACTTTTGCAATTATAAACCCATTGCATTTTAGAGTGATATGTAGGGCCTTAGGCGAGCTAGCGGATGTCCCTACAATCTCTTCTTCAGAAAATGAGATGGCAGAAGTGGATTTGACAATGTTCATCACACTAGCTACTCTTTCTGGGGTGACATCAGGTCGTACATACGCCTCCTCTAAAACTTTTTGCAAAGCCCGGCGGTGTACTTCAGAGCTCATGACCAAGGACCACATAGAAATCCGGGCAGGGGTTTTCTTCAATTGCTCTACCACGTCATATTCACTTTGTTTCATGATTCGCAAAAATTCTTCATCCACGTCGTCCTCTTTTCCTTCTTTCCCATTCTTACGACTATTGCCATCAATTCTTTTCCCCTTTCCATGCTTATCAACATCTATTGGGAGGTATGCCCTACCACTTCGGGTGATTCCCCCCATTGCAGCTATATTTGTGATAGGCTCTCCTCCAGACTTGGCAACTGCCATTTGATTAGAGGGGTGCTCCCAGGTTTCCTCATATCTCCAAGGTATGGCGTGACTACTCCGGTATGGGAATGGAGCTGGCATGCTGATAACCACCGACGGTTGCTTCGGGTGAGGGGGATGAGAGGGCCCCGACGTTGACGAGGGGTCTCCAACCGTTAGGGTAACTGCCTCTAGCTGTCTGGTCGGGATAATAATGTCAACATACTTCTCTCCTATCATCCTAACCTCTTTTCCTGGCTTCTCTACGGCCACAACCCCTAATGATATTAACTTCTTCAAAACTTCCTGAAACTGTACGCAATTCTCGATGTCATGATCCACATTTTGTTGATGGAAGTCGCAGAATCGGACTGATGACCTGCCAATAGTGCCAATGACCCTTTCCTTTGGCGGTTCCAACACGTATCCAGCCGATTGAAGACCAACTAACAGGATTCTCATTGACAACTTAAAAGCCTTAGGACGCTTAGAAATCCCTAATTCATCTTCAATGGCGTTCACCTGTTCTCCATGATGTGGCAAAGGGTTGGTGGTGATTGTTGCATCTTCTCTAGGTTTTAGTTGGATATGGTTTGATTCGATAAGATCCAACACGTTTCTCTTAAAGCCAACACAATTTTCAATCGAGTGCCCAGAAACACCCATATGGTATTCACAAGAGGCGTTGGGATCATACCATGCCGGGTATGGTGGCTGCATTGGGCTTGCACGTCGAGGCCCCAAAAGCTTCGCATCCACTAGCTTCTTATACAATTCAGCATTTGTAGAATTAAAGTTTGGCCAAGGGCGATTATCTTTTGGCCGCCCATAAGTCATTCTCTCATATTGCCCTTGCCTATTCATAACTGGTACGAATGGGGTTTGACCTTGATTTCCTCTGTTCACTTGATAAGGAATGGGTTGTTGTGGATACTGTCTCACGGGTTGGACGTAACTTATATCCCCCTCTTTCTTCTTCAGCCCTTGGTTCTTTCTGAAACTGTTTTCTGCCTGGGGGAATGAAAGTTTTCCATCTCTGATATCTGCATCTATCCTTTCCCCAATTTCGATGAGGTCAGCAAAGTCTGTGACGTGAGTTCCCAACATGATTTTATAGAATGGGTTTGAGAGGGTTCGAATGAAATAGGAGTAAAATTCTGATGCAATCATTGGAGGTTGGACTTGGGAAGCCATCAGTCTCCATCTCTGAGCATATTCTTTAAACGACTCTGCCGATTTCTTACCCATCCTTTTTAGCTGTTCCCTGGTCGGGGCAGTGTCGAGGTTGAATTTATATTGTTTCATGAAAACTTCCGTGAGGTCCCTCCACCTTTGAATTTTTGAGTGGTCTAGCTGCATATACCATAATAAGGCCGATCCCATCAGACTCTCTGAGAAGAAGTTTATCAGAAACTTCTCATCCCTTGACCAGACGGTCATTTTGGTATAATAAGACCTCAGATGATATATCGGATTGCCGGTGCCATCGTATTTATCAAAATCCAGAACTTTGAATTTCTTTGGAATTAAAACTTCGGGAACCAAACATAATTCCTCCACATCCAGTGAACCCCAAGTGTTGGGTCCTCGCAAGTTTCGCAGTTGATCTTTGACCTCCCCTAACTCTTTCTCCCAATCTTCCTTGTCACAGCTAGTTTTCCCTTTTGTCTCCGTAGTTGGGATCTGAAACGTATAGGTGGGGTCATCGCCGGGAAATTCTTATGTATCCCTATCATAGGGCCCATGTTTGTCGGAGGTTTTTGTTACGGGGTTCTGGACATTCTTCTGCCTTTGCGCAGCCTCGGCTATTTGGTCAAAGTGTACCTCCGGTATGACCACCCCTGGTAAGCTCGTCCCCACTTCTGGGATATTTGCAGTGGCATGTGGGTGACTAGAGACTCTAGGCGAGGAATCAACGGCCTTCCCCTTGAGTGTCTCGATGAGGATCTTCATTGTCTCACTCATCTGAGCTAGCTGATTTTCCATATTTGTCATTCGACTATTCATTGCCACTATGTCTTCCTCAACTCTTTGGCTACCCTCTACTTGATGTTCTTCCATGAGTCTAGCTCTTGAGCGCGTGCTGTATACCTTCGTAGGGCGAGTCTGGCTAGATGGAATGTGTTTCGGGGGCGCAATATTGTCTTCTTTTTATCTTACTCTTTATATTATTTTTGCTCTGTGAATAAGGAAAATTTAATGATGTTAAAAAGAAAGAAATTCTTCTTATCTTTGCCATTATTGTCGTCATTATTGCTACCATTATCATTACTATTATCATTGTCGTTTTCTTTTTTACATATTAGCTTGGGTTAATCGTATTGGCATAATGGCGGAGGAATATCGGGCCCTCTGATTCTTAGAGGATTTTATTAATCCATACAACAAACATCAAAGTTGACTCTTGACGCAAGAGGGGATTAACCCCATTCATGATCAGGTCTTTATGCTCATATGAGGTACTCTTCTTTTTTATGGCAAACACAAAGGAGATGGAATTCTTTCATAATAAAATTCTATGTGATACATCATATCATCATTAATAACTATTGAGGTACTTTAACTCATCTACAACATCATTACACATCATGAAAAATTCTGTAACTTCCTTCGGTGTGTCCAGTGGATTAGTTAAACCCTCAGTCGCCTGGAGCGAACCTTTAAAACTAGGAAGGATATCGTTAGCCATGAAAATTAACTTCTTGAACCAGGATGTAAACCTTTCCTTTTCCGCGGCTTGCTCAGTATGAAGTGTCTTCCATGTCTCGATCGTCTCAGCTTGTCGATTAAGTTGTTCCAGCATATTCTGCAGTATGGCGGCATTATCACTCCTAATGACGGATAGTTCATTTGCTTTCTTCTCCAATTCCCTTGCCAACATATCAATTTCATGCCGACCCCCACTAGATTCAAGCTTCTGCATTTGTCTTTCTAGCGCGTCTTTTTCTTTGAGGACTTTCATTAATTGGGCTCTACTAACAAGCATCTTCTTTTCATTTTTGGTTACTCGCTGTCGAGCTTCCTCTATGGTGTCCTTCAATTTTGCATTCTCTTCCTTCAATTTTTCCATCTCGACGCTTCCCCTATTTCCCTTGCATCTCTTTGCCCTATTCGCTTCCGCTTGTAAGACTGCGCATTCATTTCGTATTTGACTCAAATTCCTTAAGTGTTCTCGTCTTTTCTCTTCCAAAACTCTCAACCCTTCTTTCTTTTCTTCGACTTGCTTGGCTAATCGTTCCTCAATCACCTGCATGTTATTGCCGAGTAGAGGATTAGGTGATCCGAAAGAAGGGTTAGCCCCCTTTGTTCTTTCCTTCAACCATCCTCTGTATGCCTCGGTTACGGCTACGATCCGTTTGCCCAGCTCGCATCTTCCTTTGCATATCACTTGGCTCCACGCGCTTCTCATTTTCTGGCAAAGCATCTTAGCTTCCTGGTCATTTTGGTAAAAGTGAATTAATCGTGTTGCCTCATTGGACGGGATATCTTGCCTATATGCGAACTGTTGGTGAACAACTGACGGATTGTAATTGATGTAACCCCGGGGGCTTATTAGGGGTACGTTCAAGAATTCTCCACAACAGTATATAATTTCTTCGTTTTCCCACCAAACTAGCTTCCACCAAACTGTATTATCGTCCAATTGACCTAGGGATCGTGCCCAATCATCACGGGTCATTTTTGCGGATGATAGGATAGCACCTTCACAGTTGAGGAAGTCCCTGACCGGATGGTGTATGACGTCATGTCGTCGACCCAACTGATATTGTCTCCCATAAATATGATTAAACATCCAAACGGTGAGGAGTTGTAGACAGCACTTTAACTTTCTTCCTTTTTCTTGTTGACAGAAACTTAAAGTCAGGAAGGTTTCTGCTAAAACTGCTGGCACAGGATTTACACGATGATTTTCCACCATCCATAAAACACTCACTGCCGCCAAATCAATTATCCCTACCGCCGAGGGGAATAACACTAATCCGTATACAGCTAAGGCAAGCACTCTCTTAAAAGTTGCCCAGTCTTCCTTTTCGGCTAGGGTCCTTAAGCGCTCCTCCACATACTTCCTTGAAAGGCCTTCGGTCTGTCCCCTCTGCTGTAAATGGATTCTGCTAGAATCCTCTCCTAAAACCTGAGCCACTGTACGTTTCGATGGTAGATGTCCCGGATAGTAATAAATTGAGGCATCTTTTCTCAAAGGTATATTCACAAAGCTCCCATATTCCTCCAAAGTGGGTGTAATCTGGAATGTAGAGAATGCAAAACACCTCAATGAACTATCCCAATGTTGGGCCAAGGCTGAAAGTGCCTCTGGCTGTACTGGTACCCGCAGCAAGTCTAGAATATCCCCATAATCCCTTCGAAACTCTCGAATATGCCTTCCACTTAATTTTTCTCCCAATGTAATCAGGCTCTCGACTGATTCTGCTTCTGCCTTGATTTTAAACTTCATTCCAGTCGCAATTAGGCCAGTTTGTCTTGCACTCAGATATCGCTTATTGCCCAAGGGTTCCGTTGCCTCCATTATGCCAATTAGTACGTATAACCGTTTGCTGTTTCAAAATATCAAAACCGGTTAGTCAGTGCATCATCATTACTAGCTTCACCATTTCGCCAAATTCTCAAGAAATTTATTATTCCACAGAGAATGAGGATGTGAGGATCAATTTAAGAAAGAATAATTCCCTACACAATTGACACCGACATTGTTCGGCGAGCTAGCCTAATGATCCACTAACATTCTTACTACGATGTTGGGCACAATGTCTCGGCACGAGAAATTATTATAAGGAAAACTTTGTACTCTTTCTTGAAGAGTCTATTACTCTATGAAAAAGAAGAGTCGACAATTAAATCGAGAGAAATATGCCTTTCTGCACGATTAATGCCCTAAAACATATTCAAATCTCTAGCCGAGGCATCACACATATCAATGTAAATTTTTAGATTTCATAATCCTCAAAAATTCCTTTGGTAAATTGCGCGTTGTTCATTATTCCTATTTATTTATTTTTTTTTACTTTTACCCCCCTTTTAAATGAATGTATGAAGTAGATGAATGTATTCCAAAAGGTTCCCCTTTTGAAGGGTTGCAAGTAATATGATTATGGCCTCTCTAGGGTTGGAAACCCATTAGGCAAAAGTTAGCTTAATTGATGCGGACTTTTATCTTAGTTAATGCACGTCTGGTTATGCCATGATAATCCTTCATTTATTCCAGTAAGCAATGATAGTGCGTCACTTTCCTTTTAGACGTCGTCAGATGAGTCAAGGATAAAAGAAAACGCTCTCCTTTGTCTTAATGTGGGTAGACCCTAAGTTGTGACCCTTGGAATTTGACTATTAACTATTTGGGAGGTAGCTACGGCGCAACTATCAGTGCAAATTTACTAGGTAGATCTATGATTCCTAAGCATTGGTCCCTAAATTGCCCCCACCATAAGGTGAGGATCTCATTATATAGATTTGACCATGAGAGGAAAGAGATCCTGCGCAGGTCCAACCCATATAACAAGGTACAATTTAGGTGAGGTCTTCATGATAGCCTCAGGAAGCACAAGGCTTCACAGGGAAATCAGTATGAACCTCTACTAACCTAGGGAGCACTCAGACTCGGGTATAGGGCCCATAATGTGTGTGAGGTGACTGTGTCTCGGTGAAGTGTGTGAGGAGAGCATTTACCTTCACATCCTATGGAATACCCTACCCTCATCTGCTAGGCAGATTGATAGGACAAAACACAGAGAAGCATATATACAAATATAAGTGAAACAAGCACAAATATGGTCATCTACCCTAAGGTTTTATTCCACATGTTGTCTATCCTAACAATGATATATGTACAATTAATGAAATAGAACAGATGAAATAAACATGTGAAAGGCAAGTCATCTACCCTAAACATGTGAGTTAAACAATAAACAGAAAGGAGAATCAAAACAAAAGGGAGGCCATAGTGTATTGCACAACTAACTTAAGCCGGGCTTGACTCTCAAAAATCCCCAGTGGAGTCGCCATACTGTCACACCCGAAAATGTGACCGCGCGGCGCCAAACTCGAAATCGAAATTAAAATGAAATTGAGAAAAGTGGAAAACAATAGAAAAAGTAGTAGAGTCGCCACCAAATTTTTATTTTTTGAAAAGGCAAAATTTTGGAAAAAACCTTTTTAATTTGGAATGTCACAAAAAATATGGTCTGCGAGTCAGAAAATGGATTCGGGAGTCAGTTGTGAGTGGAGAAGGTGTTAGGCACCCCACAACACCCGTTACTAAGAACGGTTACCCTAAGTTAGTTGTGCACCATCAATATGGCCATTATCCTATTTTAATTCCCCTTAACAAGTCACATGCAAAATAATAAATGGAAATACAAGAAATAAAATTGAAAGGAAGAAGAATGAAATTAAAGAAATGAAATTAGAAAACAAAATGGAAGAAATTAAGAAAATGGGAGATGGACAGAAAATTTTATTTACAAGGGCGGACTTGACCTAGGATAAGACCCTAGGGCCTACGTACCCTCAGAAGGGGATCAAAGTCCACGTAGTTCGATGAAAAATTGTATTTGGTTGATGTTTTGTTTGATTTTTTTTTTATTATTTTGTCCTTTTGTTTTTGTTTGTTGTTTTTTTTTTAGTTTTTTTTTATTTTTTTTTTAATTTTTGATTTTTTACAAGAGAAAAAAAAGAGTATAAGTTATTTAGACTTTTGCAAACAAAACGAATTTGAAGTTGGCTGATGTGTTTTTATTTGCAAAAGACCAGACTAATTTTACTCTCCCCTCTTCTTTTGCCTTCCCTTCTTTTTATTTCGTTTGTCTTCTCTTTTTTTTTGTATCTTTCTTTCTTGTTTTTTTGTCATTTTTCTTTTTGCATGTTCTTTATTTTTTCTTATATTTAATTTTGTTGCTTGGGTATTATATTTTTTGGTGAGAAAACAAAGAAAATAAATTGATTTTTCCTAAAACAAGTTTTGAAATCGATCAATATGTTTTAATTTGTTAAAAAAAGTTTAATTTAATTTTCTTTGCATTCTCAATTTTTTTCTTTACTTATCATTTTATTGTTTTGTTTTTTGTTAATTATCATTTTTTAATTTTCTGTTTTTATAATTAAATTAATTTTGGTTATCAAACTAAAGTTGAAAGAAAATCCAAAATCTACCAAAAAAGTAAACTTGATTTTGTTTATTATTATTTTCTTAAGATGAGAATAATTGATTACTTAAAATTTAATTTTGAATTTGAAAACCTTATTTAACCATTTTTCATTCTTGTCATTTCCTTATTTCAAAAAGGCTCCTCATTTTGCTTAAAATAGAAAATCCTTTGATAATTTTGTTCTTAATATCATTTTATTGGCCCTTTGTTCATTCTTGGAATCTTCTTCAAAAATTTTCTTTTTCCTTTAGCTTTTACTGTTATCATGTCCTTTTATTTGAACTCACCCCCCCATTTGGTCCTAAATAATTATATAAAAAAAACAAAGCTTAAAAAAAACTCAATAGGGGTTAAGGAGCTTATTGCCACACATACCCTTGAATTGATTTCTATGTGTCTGAGGGGACAAAAAAAATCCCACACGACAATTCTTTTCTTTCGGTCATTTTTGATTTCAGAATAGGATTTTCGTAAAAGAAACAAAAAAAAAATTTGCCTTGTTATTCTCCTTGTATCCTTTTCTTCATATGATATTTTGATATTTTGACCTCTCCTTGGGTTTTATTTTCCATAAAAACACCACACATTTTGCCCCCCCTTTTTTTGGTTTTTCCTACCTTTTGCATTTTTAGTTTTTTTTCACCCCTTTATCATACGTTTCCCACTTCTTGGTCTTATTCCCTGATTAATCCTTTTTTGACTTTTTTCTTGGTCCCTTATTATTTTCAAAACGTCTGCGTTGGGGGGGGGGAGGACTCGCCATTTTTCTCAGCCAATTGAACATTGTGCTGGCCTATGGAGCAAGAATGATTTTGGATCTAACCAGACACTCAAGCTAGAAGGAAATTAAGTTCTGTATGGAACTATCTATCCAGTGGCTAATAAAAACGAACTAGATAATATAGCTAAGGACCGGAAACCATAATGAATTTAACCCAGTCCTAGAACTACCGGGCTGTACCAGGACTCTTTCGAAGGCAAAATTCGTTCGCTCAGCATCCAATCGCAACAAAAGATTGAAAACAAAATCAAACCACAAAACCAATCACTCACTCGCATCTAAAATGCGTTGGAATAATGGCGTATTACATACCAAATCCCATTCCAGCGACAGAAATTAAACGTATTGTTCAGAACCCAGAAATAAATTGTTTCTTCCAGATTAACACAGCATGCCCACAGATAAGAAAAAAAAAACAAATGAACCCAGCGAACTGAATAATCTCATGCCACAGTCTCCAGCAACCATCATACGAATTTACCAGTGAAGATTAACAAAATACCTCTGGGAATTTCTGGTCTTTGGGTCGTTGCCTCTTGTCTCGAGTCTCCGGTTCCTTCGCCTTAGTTCGTTGTAACCTTCCCCTCCTCTGAGATTGCACAGACCTTCCAAACGAGAAACCCTCCGATCCGGAGTCACCCACGGAAAACCTGATTCTCTCGAGTATTGATCTCCCCTTCGCAAGCTCTGCTTCTGAACCCCTCTCTTTGTTCTCTACTCTTGCTCGTGTTCTTCCTCTGAACCTCTCAACTCTCCCCTTTTTCTTTCGGTTCAAAAATCTCTCCCTTCCTTTGAGATTGCACAGACCTTCCAAACGAGAAAACCCTCCGATCCGGAGTCACCCACGGAAAACCCGATTCTCTCGAGTATTGATCTCCCCTTCGCAAGCTCTGCTTCTGAACCCTTCTCTTCGTTCTCTACTCTTGCTCGTGTTCTTCCTCTGAACCTCTCAACTCTCCCCTTTTTCTTTCGGTCTGAAAATCTCTCCCTTCCTTTTATTCGAAAACCCAGAACCCCCTTTTCTTCTCCCTCTCGCCTTTCGTCTCTGATCCCTTTTCCCTTCTCGCGTTTCTTCTCCTCGACTCGATTCCCGTTCCTGGCTTCTCTTCCCCTTTTTGGCCTTAGACCCTCTCTTCCGGTTTGATGGCGAAAGGGACCAGAGGAAATGTCCACGCCTCGAGCCAGTCGCCGCGGGCCTTCTGCCGGCCCCCCCTGAAGCGCTGCCTTGCTCCATTCCCTTCTTACGCTCCCCTGAAGCCTTGGGCTCCTCAACTCCCCTGCTATCTTTCCATTTCCGTGTCTCAGCCTTTCTGTATGTACGATGTGTTTGACCGCCAGAGCCAGAGCTCCAAGCCATTTGGTTGGGGGATCCGAAGAAGAGAGACCGGGTAAGATTTGGGAAGCAGCCAGAGGGGGCCCAAGGCGTATAGGGCTCTGGATTGAATTGATGGGCCTAATAGGAATTCAATTCAGACGGCCCCTTTTGTTTAAGTTTGCTTTTGGGCTGATTTTTTTTTTTTGGGCTCATTTCTGTTCTGGATTTTTTTGTTTTTATTTACTTTCACTGGGCTGATTCTTTTTTTTGTCAGATACTGGATTGTAGAAAATTTTTTATTTAACTTTCTTAAAAGTTTACCCTTTTTACTTTAATTCTATTTTTTCTTTTTTTGTTTGTTGGTTTGTTTTTTTTCTTCTTATCTACTTTTAATTCTTATTATTATTTTTGGAATTCGACTTTGACTTGAGTTTGATTTTAATTTTTTTTTAGTAATATATATTTATTCACTTTGTTTTTTCTGATTTTAACTTAATTATTTTTGCTTTATTTTTGATTTTTTGATTTGATTTGATTGATTTTTTTTTCGCTTGGGTTTTTTTCTTGATTGATTTGTTTATGGCTTTGATTTTTTCTCTATTTTTTTTGTAACTTTTTTTTCTAAAGCTTCTAATTTTTAATTTTGTTTTTAACTCTCTCCAATTTTTCTATTTTCTTTTTAATTATTTTTTCTTTTTTTTATATTTTTGTTAATATGATTTTATTATTATTTGTGTAGCTGGTCCGGACAAAATTTTTTGTTAATATGATTTTATTATTATTTGTGTAGCTGGTCCGGACAAAATACGGTGTTCACAAGACTGATCCTCCTGATCATACTAGTGTTGATGAGAGCATGCATAGTGATACTGCTGATGTTGAAAATCCTATTGATGCTTGTGCTGTTGTTGATACTAGTAGGAGACTTGATTTTGTTGTTGATCATTGTTTAGAATTTTGTGAGCCTACTGATGTCTCTTTGGTCAGGGAAGATGCTATTTCTATTGTTGAGAATGCTGAACAAATTCCTAAAGTTGTTGAGCTAATTCCCAACAAGCCACCGACTCTCCCAGTTAAAGAGAAGCAACTGCTAGATACCTCGGAGGACTTGAACTCAAAGGACTGTGAGAAGTTACAATTAGATTTTTCTGTTGATGCAGTGACTCTTACTGATGGGAGTCTAGTAGATTTCATTGGATTTCATAGAGTCTTAGAAAGTTTTGATTTAAAATTTTCCTTCTTTAGTTTTAAATACCTTAAATTTGATTTTCCTTCTTTTCTTGCTCTTGAAATTGCTGAATCTGACTTTCCTAAACTACTGATAGTTGAGGAAGTCCATGAGTCATCACTACATGATCAATCCAAATGTTTTAAAGTAGTGAAACTTAAATTTCTTGAATTGAGGAGGAATAAAGTAGTTTTAATTTTAGTTTTTGATACTTATGATTAGTTAGTCTTTGATAGAGTTCTTTTTAGTTTAGGATTTAGTTTTCTTTTCTTTTCTGCATTACTATTTGTTTTGTTTCTATTTTGTAGGAAATAAATTGCTAACCAGCTACATGGGACTCTAAGCCAACTTTGAGATCTTCGATTCAAGCTCATTCGATTGTATTCTTTCCTTTCACTCTCTTTATTTTGTGTTGTTTATCTGTTGATTGGATTGTGTGCTGGCATTGAGGACATTGCAATATTTAAGTGTGTGGGGGGGGGGAGAGTCATTGATTCCATCCATCTTTTCCTTGTTTCCTTATTTTGAAAACAAAAAAAAAAAATTGAATTTTTGAGAAAATAATTTTTTGAAAAAAAAAATAGCGTGATTCTTTTCAGTTTTTCTGTGGAAATTGCAAGTCGAGATGATTATAGCTTGGATTCACTTAAACATGATAAGCAATAGATCTTATGTCCTGATTCGAGTGAAGTGGCAATGAATTTGATTTCAATGAATTATTTGATAGCTATTAGCTGGTGAGGATTTGAGCCATAATTGTTCATTTCTAGTGTGTATTCACCTATCTCTGCGTTCACTCTAGAACTTGTCTTGATTCTTTGTTAAGACCACATTTGCACTTGCATGCATGAAAATGATGAGGCATTCATTTCTTTTGTAGCTAGATAGCCAAAAAGACAACCTTACATACATTTTATCTATTGTTTTAGCCACTTTGGACCTTGTTTTGTTTTGTTGTTTAACCATAGCCATTAAATATGTTTCCCACCTTGATTTAAGATGCCTTAGAGACTTTAAGGAGCATTACATTTGTTTAGAATAGATGAATGTGTGCTTTGCATCCATTTAGGCCATTGTTATTCAAAGAATTTGCTCTAAGAAAAAAAATTTTCAACAAAAAAAAAAGCAAAGAAAAGAAAAGAAAAGGAAGAAAAGAAAATCAAAAGGAGAAAGTGTTTCAAATTGAGTTGTAGTTGCCTATTGCTAGCCAGAAATAAGGCCTTGAATGCATATTCTTATCTATCCGAGATTTTCATTGATTGCTCTTGAGGTTCTAAGGTATCCATTTGTTTATCTTTTCTTGAATGTCCATTCATTTCACTCCCTTAGCCCCATTACAACCATGAATAAAGTCCTGTTGATTTGTGTATTGCATTTGGCATGGGTGGTGAAGATTTAGAAGCTTGACAAGCTTATGGTAGTGAGGTTTTGATAGGTGGAACTTGAGTGATACACATACCTTGACCATTTGAGAGTTGAGAGTAAACACTAATCCATGTGAGGGGCTATGCATTTTGATTCATTCTTTTCAAATGAAATTGCCATGGAGCTTATTTCTTGATGCAAGTGAAGTTAGTTTTGATTGTTGAAGTGTTGATGAGTTGTGATCATTCTTAATCTTGTAACTTTCTACACTTTCTTTTCCATTTTCATTCTCTCACTTGTCATTCCATTAGTACTTCCTTTGATTTTGAGCTTTGCCCAGGAGTGCAAAAGTTTAAGTATGGGGGAATTTGATAAGCATGAATTTTATATGTTCTAATTCTCCTAACTTAAGCATTTTAATATTTAAATGAGGCTTAATGGATTTACTTAGATGGAATTTAATTTTAGTAGCCATCTTTTGCACTTTAGGAATTAAATCACAAAATCTTGGATTTTTAATGCATAAATTTCTATAGATAATTTTGTAGTCTTTCCTACTTAATTTCTCCTTCCATTCTTGGTGGGCAGATCATTGAACTTCCACATGTGGCTCCACTTGTGGCGTCACACATTCATACATGGAGAAGAGAAATGAACGAAGAAAAGGCAAAGCAAGATGTAAACTCAAAACAGAGGAAAAGCCATGGTTTAAGAAAGAAGAATGAAGCTACAGGTATCACGAGAAGAAAGAGCTGCATGGGATGTGAAAAACCAAATGAGGCAGCAGCAGAGATAAGAAGCTTGCATGGAGAAAACATAAGTGAGGAGCAGCTCCATGGACATGAATAGAAGTAGAACACGTGGCCTAAAAGAAGCTGAGAATGAAAAGGAGGAGAAACACGATGGAACAGAAGCATGGAGGAAATAAAAGAAGACGTAGAGCTGATGTGAAGGTTTCAAAGGGGAGTACAACTCGAGTTCTACGTGCTGGGCTGATTAAAGAAGCTACAAGAGTTGCTTATATGAAAAGAAGCCACATTCTGGTGCCTTGAGTGGGAAAGAGGAAGAACAATGCATGAAGGAAGAGCAAGCAAAATAGAAGAGGTGCAGAAGCATATAGCCACGGGTTGAAAGGAGAAGCATGAGAAGGCACGCGTGTGTGTGTGGAAGACGCTAGGTTTCTGAGTTTGCGAGGAATGTTGTCATTATAGGATGAAGAAGAGACACACTCGAATGCAGAACAGAGCACTCAAATGAAGAATGTGCAGCAGCTGAAGAGAGGACGCTGAACAGGGGCAGTAGCTAAACAAGGAAGAAACGCTAGAGTAAAACGAGTGAGGAAACACCAGTTGAGCGCAGAACGCATGCAAAAGCTGAAGAAAACGCGATGAAGAGCTGAAAAAAAAAAACCACGTAAGATGAAGCAACGAGCTGAGCTAAGAACGAGAAAAGTAACGAGCAGTTAACGTGAAGGAGGCGAGCTGGAAGCAGAATGCGCAGAAGCACCAAGAGAAAAGGAATTCATGTGGAATATAATAAAATAAAAGGAAATGGGGCCCACCTTATATATATATCTATGTAGCTATGGGCAATGAAGGAATGAAAAGGCTGAGCACGTGAAAATGAAGGATACCACGTGAGAATCATTAAAAAAGGGATTCGGGCAGAGTCATTATTCCACACGCCACATCCATTCCGCCCCTCATATTCGTAATCCACTTCATTTACGTCTCTATATTTTTGCAAACCCACGCCCATATATATGCACAATCCATTCCATATAATCGATCCATACTCCACCCCATCATCCATTCATTCCGCGGCATTCATTCTACATCCTTCACCCATTCCATTCCATCTTCCATCTATCTCCAATGAAGTTCTAATCTCCATCTGTGGCTAGCTAGGAGGAAGATCCTTAGTGCAAGCTTGAATCCATAGATGAACATAGAATTTTTTGCTAAGGATTCCTTTATTTTCCTACACTTTTTCTCTTTCATATATCATCTTGGTTAAGTTATATTTGATAGGGAATTTGTGTAATTATAATTAGTGGCTGGTTAGACACTAATTAGGAAGTCTTTTTGTTGATTAATTGATCTGATTAGACATTGATTAATTTCAATATTATCTAATTTCCCATGTGTGCCTCGAAGGTGTTCGATGAAATACATGAATGGAATTATGTGCTTGAATGTTTTCCTTAATGTTTAGTTGGTTAATTAAATATTTTAGGATGATGATTCAGAAGCTAATTAATTGGTTAATCAATCAAATTGAGTGTTCAAGATCTTAAAGACAAGAATTGACAATTTAATACGGAGTTGAGGTTTCAATTCAACATTAGATCGTTAATCTCTTGAATCTTGAGTGGTTACCCAAGATAATTTGTTATGAACATAATTAGGGACTCTTAGGCCAGAATTAATCACAATTGGATTAGGATAAGGATAGTGGATACCAAGGGATGAATCCAAAGCTAGTCACAAGCTTATTTTCAACCATAATTTATATAATTAGATAGCAATTAGGAATTTTAATTCAATTTTATTCTAAATAGTTTAAGTAAATCAAAACCCCCCTTAGTTTAGAAATTTTTAGAGTCTTTTAACATTTGGAAAACTCAATTAAGCATTGAACTCCAATTCCAAGGGAGATGACCTAGGTTGTGCCACTAGCTACATATTTTACCAACCTAGTTTTATTTTGAGGGTTGCGCGACGAGCCTCTCAGATCCGCACACATGAAAGAACGCAATAAAAAAAATGAATTTCTATTTTAGCATGAAGAAGCTGCATATACAATCCCATTTCCTATTTTTTATTTTCTAATTTTTTTAAAAAATCCTTAAAAAAAATTTACTACTTTAAAGTGTAAACATCTTCTTTTTTATTTTAAGATTTGTCCCTTAATTCAATCTTTAATTCTCCACCATTTTTTTTAATTTTCATTTCCTAAAAATGAATTAAGAAAACCTTGCACAAATGATAAAACAAAATATTAAGTAGGAAAAATTCACAAAATTCGTTTAACAGAATTTATGCATTAAAGATCTAAGATTTTGCAAATTAATTCCTAAGTTACAAAAATGGGCAATGAAATTGAATATCTTCTAATTAAACTCATTAGGCCTTAACTCATTATTAAAATGCCCAAATAAAGAAGAAAAAATAAATAAAATTTTTTTTGGCTACTCTTATATCCGAAAAGGTTATAAATGCTATTTATCCAAGACAAACAAATTTTATGTCACCATGAATACCACCTTTTTTGAAGATCAACCATATTATTCCTAAACACCTGTCTAAGGGAAGAATTATAATGGAGAATGGTTGTTTAAGCATAATACTACAAATGAAGTTAATGATTTGTCACTGTTGCATAACTTGAGACTTATTTGATTTACTTGCCATCTTACAACCATCCTTAAATAATACCACCTTATCTTAACCAAGCCCCGATTCCAAACACAATCAAATCCCATGAACTCAAGACCTGTCTTAATGCAATAAAATAGAAGGAAATCATGATGTTTTCAAAGGGGAAGAAAGACCTTCTGATTGAATAGCAATGCACAATAGAGGAAAGGTGCACAGTACCTAAGCAAAGCCAAATATCTTCCCCCATTCCAATTCTAGTGATGACCTAAGAGTACCTATCACATTGAGGAAGGGCTTAGGTCATGCACTTAACATCCCATTAGTCATTTTATGTCTTATGACAAGTTGTCACCTAATTTTCAAGCTTTTATGACAAATGTCTCTTTTAGAAGTTTATGAAAAAAATTTTGTGAGGCTACAAAGAAACAAGAGTGGAGATTTGCCATTTACAAGGAATTGAATGCTTTAAAGAAAAATGGAACTTGGGAATTGTCTAAACTTCCCTTAGGGAAGACACCAGTGGGTTGTAAATGGGTTTTCACCATTAAATATAACCCAGATGGTAGTATCAATAGATATAAAGCCAAGCTTGTTCCTAAAGAGTTTACACAAACTCATGGTATTGACTATCAAAAAACTTTTGCTCAAGTTGCATAATTTAATACCATTAAAATATTACTTTCTCTAGTTGCAAATTTAGATTGGTCCCTTCATCCAGTAGATGTAAAAAGTGCATTCTTGAATAGGGACTTAAAAGAGGAAGTTTACATAGAGATTCTCTTAGACTTGAGACAAAAAATAATTTCACCAAGGTTTGTAAGTTTCATAAATCTTTTTAAGGGTTGAAATAATCACTAGGAGTTTGGTTTCACAAGTTTACAACTGTGGTAAGAAGCTATAGATATCGCACCCTTTTTGTTGAGATTGCATCTAATAGAAAAATTTGTATTTAGATTATGTATGTTGATGACATTGTCATTACAAGAGATCACAGTGAAGAGATAAAACCTTGAAGGAGTCTCTTATCACAAAGTTTGAAGTAAAACAATTTAGTAATATGAGATATTTTCTTAAGATGGAATTATGTAACAACCCTAACTACTAATCACTCTAAATAGTCATAATTAACTTTTAATCTCTTTAGCTTGAGTTAAACATTATTAATGATTTTTCGGAAGTGGAAATATAGAGGAAATTCGAACCTTATTATTCTTGGAAATCATTATTTAGAAAACAAAGCAATTTAAGTCTATAAGGGATTTAAGTTATCAGATAAGTCCTTCAATTCATGTTATCACTAATTCTACACTCATAAAACCTTCTTATACTTGTTCCTAAGTCATTGCATTCCATTATCATCATGAAAACCAAGTTCTAGAGGCAAAAGTGAGAGTTTGGTGCTTTAGGCTACGGCTTAGACAATTCTTGCCGTGGCTAAGTTAGCTACTAGAACCTAAAAACTAAATTTCTAGACTTACACTACAACTTGGTTTACCCACATTGTGACTTAAATGAATACTGAAACTTAAAAAGCTAAAATATGCAACCCTCACCACGGTAAGAGTGCTCTCGGGAAGTTACTATTCCTAGGAACCTAATTTTTACTATGACGAGCCTACATGGCACCATGACGAGTGTCATACCATATGTAGCTAGCATTTATTTTACATCACAAATAGCTAAATGTGTTCATTTTTATGAATTTAGCACTTTTGGCAGCAAAATTTATCGTCATTACAAATTAAATTAATTCATTCTTGGCTTAATGGACCATGTGAGCTTACCAAACTCATTTTCCATCTATAACACATTTGTTCAATTAGAAATATCATAATTTGGAGCTCAACTCAGGTCCAAGGCATATATCTCAAAATCACATTACACTTTGCAATTTCCATTGAATTCCATATTCTAATATAAACTTTGAAAAATGATAATTAATTCTAAAAAAATCCAAATCATGTAAACTATAGCTTTCTAGAAAGCTCAAGATGTCATCTTACTTCCATAAAAATTTCAGATCAAAACAACCATGTTTGATTTAGGAAATCTAATGGAACAGTACTTCGGGTTTGGTGGTCATTCTACATCAAACTAGAAACTTCAAAATTTCATATCTCCCTTTACAGAGCTCCAAATGGGGTGCTCTTAGTGGCTATAGAAATCTTAGGATGTTTACTATATGCCTATAAAATTTCATGAGTATTAAACTTTAGTTGTCCCCTAAGTGATACTAAAAATCAAACTAACCATATGAATAGTAACAGTGACAGTTTTTACATAATTTAGCCAACTTTGAAAAATTATAATAAATTCTCTAGAGCTCCAAAAATAGTGCTCTTTAGCTCTTGAAAAGCTCTAGATAAGATCTATATTCTTGCCAAATTTCATACACAAATTCATCCATTTGGTTAGTTCATAGTTTAGGCCATCAAAATAGCCAAAAATGGAATCGTAATGGGTTCAAATGATGCTAAATGGTCTTCCAACCATACCATGACCATTTGAACACGTACAAAAGCTCACACGCAGCCTATAAAAACATTGCAAAAAGTCAAAATCATCATGGAACTCAAATTCACTATTCCACTTACATATATACACATTCATGTCAAGGTTCCACAATGCCAAAATCATGCATTCTCATACATATGGTTCTAAATTCTATTCATATATGATAATTACATACTTTTATACATGCATGAAAGGTTACATCTCATAAACATTATATAGATACAAAATTTGACATCAAAATACATAAATTTCCTATTTTATTATCTAAGTCTCGTTTTTCAAGTTGCTTGGCTCTTATTTCTTGCTTCATGTGGCTCACCTAGATATGGTTAGACATAATATGGAGAAGAGTGATATTCAAAGAATCTCAATAAATCTTTTACCCTTTCAAGCATACATATATGGAACATTTTCATGTCAAGGAATGTAAGCATATTAAAAAAGCCTCTTGTAAACATACATAAGCATATTCTCATGTCACATATACTCATTCAAGTCAAATTTAGGCTCTAAAGGCTTTTGGTCAAGCCTCACCCAATTCTTTGGGACTTTTGGATTTGTCTCATCTACTTTTAGGGACTTTTGACTTAGCCTCACTCCTTCTTGAGACTTTTGGCTTTATCTCACTCATTTTTAAGGACTTTTAGCTTTTCCTCACCCATTCTAAGGGACTTTTGGCACAACCTCACCCATTTAAGCCACCTTGCATTCAAAACATGTTTTAAGAAGCATAATGGTACCAAAGTCTTAAATCAATGGCTATAAACATATCTCATGGTTCAAACAAATGCACAAGCATCCAATGACAATCAAACATCTAAGAAATGCATACAAGAAAGGATAGAAAGCTATCCTAAGACAGAAACACAAGCTTTCTTCCTTAGATTTCTCTTTTCCCTTCTCGGTCTCACACACACACACCTAGGTGAAGCTTGATTTGCTTGGCCTAGATACATCAAATAAGGCACAATTACATCATTGGAACAAATTTTAGCTTCACATAAACTCTATGTAAGCTTGTCTTAACTTATGGCATGGTTATGGTTCCATATAAGAGTATAATGAAGCAACCCCTAGAATTTATGATGTTGGCTCTAATTTCTCATTCAATTTATGTCATATGACTCCATTTAAATTCCTTAGAGTTATCACCAATTCAATTAAAGGAGCCTAAACTCAAGTTGCTTCTTTATGCCTTAAAAAGGAACCTAAACCTCCATCTTTTAAATCATGGTTTCTAAATTCAAATCAATGGTTCTCTTAGTGTTTATTAATCATATCTAGACCATTTCTATTCTTGGAACCAAATAAAACTCTCCTTAGATACCCTTTTCCTTCCTTGGCCAAGACATGTACTAAAGTAAGAGCCCATGGAGTTCTTTTGGTTTTCCTAGGGAATTTGCCACTTGTAAAGCTTTTTAGATGTCTTATGAACTCATACATACCCTTACATAAGTTAGAATATCATTAGAAAGTTTCAAAAATTGCTAAGTGCAACAAGAACCTTAGGTGACATAACTTATTTTCTAAAGCTTCTCTTTCAGTTCCAATTGACATATTCTTACTCCTCATGCCTTAAAACCCTTGTTCCTACCTTGCTATGACCAGAAATCCTTCCCTCCTTGATGTTCCTAGGTTTGGCTAAAACACACAAAAGAAGAAGAAACTAAGAAGATGCAAGAAAGCCATGATATCTTACCTTGTTTTTAAGCTCTGCCAAGGAGCTTTCCAAAGTTTTTAATCCCTCCTTTAATTCCTCTCTTCTTCCTACTAAACTAGCCATGAAATAGCTCCAAATAAGACATCAAAACTATGAGAGAAAAGAGAAGAAAGAGGACAAGAAGTTAGAAGAAGGTGAAAGCATGAAAAACCTTAAATTTCTTACACTTGTACTTGGTTTTTATCCTTCTTCCTTCCTCCTTCTTGTGTACCACTTTAGGCTTGCTTGGTTTCTATTTTGGAGTAGATAGAAGTTAGTTAAAAGAGTGGAGAAGAGAGGGATGTGAGTTAAGGGCTAGGGCATTGATTTAAGACACTTTTTAAAATTCCAATTTAAAATGCAACATATATGCATTTAATTAGATAAGTGTAAGAAACATCATGATATTAGCAAAATGCAATAGTTCAGCTATCGGTGACTACTATCCCATACTAGAAATTACATATAACATGTTAAAGGCCATCAATACTGAGAAAGGCTCGTCCACAGTGCCACTTCCTTATTGAGCACAACCAGGGCTTAGTGTATTCAAGGGTCTGATCTTAACCCGATGCTTGATCAAAGCATGATGCATAGGTAGCAGTTGCACCATAGCCCACCATGGACTCACAAGGTCCAAACACAATATATCAAATAGTTGACCATTCATTTAGCATTCAAAATTATACAGTGTAGTAGTTATAAGATTAAATTGAATATATGCAAGGAATAAAAATTGGTCCCGATTACCTCACTTTGTGGACAATTTTTGAAGGCTACCAGCAATATCAAAATCACCCTATGATCACAATATCAAATAATTACTACTCTAAATTATCATTTATAGTAGCAAACCAAATACCCATAGAATTAAACTACTAAGGACTACCTAGAGGATACTTACCTAGCCACCAAGGAGTCCTAAATTCGAATTGGAGTCTCACCTACCCAGAAACTTCAAAATACCACTTAATTTTTTGGGTAAATTCATACAAAATCAATGCCCATATTATAAATCACCTATAGAGGTCTTAAACTAGGAAAAACTACCTTAATATGAGAAGGAAATACTTACCCTATCACCCTCTTAGCTTTAACCTCTGAAAATCTCCTTAAAAACACCAAACAACACATTCCATATTTGGGTGTGGGTGAAAATGTTCTAAATGAAAAATCAATCAGGCCAAATTGAAGAGGAAAAAGAGAGGGTTAAGTTACATATAAGTTACATAGGCTAATTTTGACCTAGAAGTAGAAAATGATGGAATTGTGCTAAGAAGCCTAGTCACCTCCCAAGACCTCTAAATTTTCTTTGCTCTCAAAATGTTTCGGCAAAATGAAGGGAAAAAGGTTAAAGGAACTTTAGGTTTTAAGGTTTAAGCTCGGTTGTGAGCTGACCCAAAGGCCTAAATCCAAGTGGGTTCAAATTTTTAGCTTGTTAGGCCAAACTTGATGGGTTGGGCTGCAAAACTTCTAAGGTTTTAGTAAGGTCTTGGACTAAGTTTCACAAGAGGAAGTTGGGTCTATACAAAATATAATTGGGCCTCCATTAGTCTTTATTTTTAGCATACTTAAATTAATTATGAGCCTAAATTAAGTTTTTAACCTAATTGAATATTAAATCTACATGAATAATTTATTTCCCATAAGTTCCATTTCCCCCTTTCCAGTTAATTACTTTTCTTAATTACCCTCACTAATTCTCTAATTCATTCTAATTATTCTTAATTAATTTTAAAATGTTAAATTCTCCCCTCTTTTTTAGGAATTTTGTCCTCAAAATTAGAGATACCTTGCTCAAATAGTGTTGGGTAATACTTCCTCATAGCTTCTTCTGTCTCCCAAGTTGCTTCATTAGGAGTAAGTCCCTTCCATACCACCTTTACTAGGAGGATGTCCTTATTATACAGCTGTTTGACTTTTGAGTCCACAATTGTAACGTCCCATTTTCGTAAAAACGATGAAAACAAATATGTTTTAAAAGTAAGTCCTCTGAAATGAATTGGTTAAGGTCTAGAAAAATTAGAATAATAATCTAGACATTAAGTAATAAAAAGAGGAGGTCAGAGGTACCCTAAAACAAAAGCTAAAATAACTAGATGAAAATTAATGAAACAACTACGTAACATAATAGCATTTTCATAATTTTGAGCAAATTTTGGAATACTCACAAGAGGGCTTTTTAAATGAAAAATTTGAGTTCTTTGGGGTTCTTAAAGGCTCTGAAAATCATAGGAAGCCTTAGAACAGTTAAAACCCCTCTAGTGTATATTTTCTAACGTTGATTGATCTAAACTTTGACCTTTTCGTTCGGGGAGGTTTTAGCTCCAATTTGAGTGATTCCAAAGGTATTTTATAAGTTTGAGGACCTAAATTTTATAATGGAAAAAAAGATTCTAAAAAAGGAGCTAAAATAAACTAGAAATGAAAATGCCAAGTTTAAAGGACATAAATGGAATTTCTTTGAAATAATTCCTAAACCCTACCTATATATACCCCTTGCCCCACTCTTCTCCTCATTTGGTTGATTTCATTTCTACCCTAAACTAGAGAAAAGACCAAGAGAGTGAGGCACACAAGTGAGGAAGAAAGGGGAGAAGAAAAGGAAGTGAAAGACTAAAGGAGGAATTTTCGAGTTTGGAGAGGAGAAGCCAAGCAAAGAGAAGAGCATTCAAGGGAAGCCAAGAAACTAAGGTAATTTGCTATGTTTCAAGCTTGCTCTTTTCTTGTTCTCTTCTTATGAATTTTGACCTACATATGGACAGCAAAGAGGAGTTAGATTTCTAGCCAAACCAAGAGTGAGTCTTAGGAAAATGAGGGAGAAGAACAAGAATATGCAAAGGAAACAACATAACAACCATGAAATTCTAAAATAGCAAAGTTAGGGTTTTAAGTACTTAACCAAAATTCTATTTTGATGCAAGAGTTCCTAGGCCAAAATGGATGTTTGGATGAGCTTTAGAGATCCCTAGAAAGCTTCTCATATGCATCCCCCATCAAGAAAACAAAAATAACTCCTTGTTTCCTCTCATGGTCCATAGCTTCGGCCTAAGCTAGAAGAAGCATTAAGGAGTGATTTTAATTTATTCCAAGCTTGTTTTTGTATCATATATAATGGGAGAGGATGAGAGAAATCCTTGAAAAGAATTTAGAAGTCATGGATAGTGAGATGTAGCTATAGGTTCCATATTATGACTTAAAGAAGCAACATGTAATTAGACTCCTTATTTTGATTATGTGATGACTCTAAGAAGTCTAAATAGAGTCAAGAACCATAGATGGAAGGAAAGATTTGAGCCAAGATCATGGATTATGGGTGTTGTTTCATTAGGTGCATTATGGAACCATAAATGAGCTATAGGAATAATCTGGCTTTTAAAATGAATGTGTGGTTTTAGAAATTGTTTCAAGAGTGTAATTGGCTTCCATATTATGTATCTAGGCCAAAGGAATCAAGTTCCACCCTCTTATGAGTGTGTGGACGAGGGAGAGGAACCAAATTCAAGGAGAAGAGTGTGTTATTGTGCACCAAGGTAGCTCTCTCTTCTTTCTTTCATGCATGAGTGGATGTTTATCTTGTCTTTGAATGTGTGCATGTATGTTTTATGCCATGAAAGATGTTTTAGCATGTATCTATATGCCATGGTACCATGATATTATGTTATGTATGTAAATGATGCTTTATGAACATGCTTTGGTTTGCTTGAGTGTGGTGAAGCCAAAAGTCCCTTAGCTAGGGTGAGAATGAGCCAAAAGTCCCCAAGAATGGGTGAGACAAAGCCAAAAGTCTCTAAAGAGTGAGGCTTAGTCAAAAGTCCCTTAAGAAAAATGGGTGAAACAAGTCCAAAATCCCGAAGAGAGTGAGTGAGGGTAAGCCATTTTCTTGGCAAACCTATGTATGCTTTTTATGACTTCTTGAATGCAAGAAAAGTTCCATGATTGATCATGCACTCTATAATATCCATGCATGCATTTTTAGACTTAGATTTGTATTCTTTACGCATGGTTGAAAGGGACAGAGCTATTGGGATTCCTATAATCTCATTCCTTCCTCTCCATTTGCCTGGACTAAGTGAGCCAAGAAATGAAAGCCATCAAGCATAAAGGAAGGAGATTGACATAGAATTGTGTAAATTGTCCATTTTGTAGCCATATGAATGGCATATGATATAATCCAATGTTGTATATGATGTATGAGCTTATGAATACTTGTAAATTCATGGATATATTGTATATGTATGAGAACTAGAGCTATATGAATGATATTACATAATTTTGACATTGGATGCCAAGGATAAACTTATGTATTCTTATGTATACCTTGGGGTGAGAGAGTGAGTTTGTGAAATTTGGCTTTGTACACCTTTGAGACATGTTTAATAGACTATTTTGGTGCTTTCCCACATGCTCAAGTGGCCATGAAAGCCTTGGAATCAAATTTGACCCTTTGGTGACCCTTTAAAAAGCAGAAAAGAGCCGTTTTGCAACCCCTATGGTACAATATGACCAAATGAATGAATTTGCTCACGAAATTTGGCATACATATAGATTTCATCCGAATTTTTTTGGAAGCTAAACCCAAATTATTTGGAGCTCTTTGGAATAATTATGAACTTTCAAAGTTGCCAAATTTTAGCTATTCTGGTATAGTTACTGTTCATATGGTTAGTTTCTTCTCCTATGTCATTCAAGGGCCAATGATGTCCAATGCTTATGAAATATTACAAGCATAAACTAAACATGATACACTTTCTATGGCCACCAAAATCACCCCAATTGGATGTCTAGGCAGGGAGATATGAATTTTTAAAGTTCTGTAATAGTACCAATAGTGCTAGATGAGTCTGGGTACTGTTCCATTGATTTCTAGTAGCTAGACGTTTCTATTTTGGTCTAGAATTATTTTTAGAATATAGTATACATTTGTAGGTTTCAAGAATGCTATATTTTGTTTGATTTCAATTTTTCTCAAATTAGTTATGATTTTCGAAATTCATGACAGAAAGTTGGCACACCAATCTAAGGCTGAACATGTAATTTTTATGTATATGGTTCATGAGCTTGAGTTTTTGGCCATATCTTGAGATGTTTTTGAGTTGTATGCATGTATTTAAATATGAAAATGAGATGGATAAGTTCATATGGCCCACTAGACACCAAATAAAAATTTTATCCACGACGTAACACAAAAATAATATAATTTTTTTATGGAATTTTCCTATGAACTAATGTGATTCAAGGAAGTGTGTCTAGAATTGAGATGGGATGAGTTATATGAATAAGGTGTTACAACAATCCTTTCTGGCTCAACCACATAAGACAAATCATCTTGTAGATGCATATTCTCATACTTAATGACATGCAAAGGGTCTGGATGATACTTTTCAATTAGGACACGTAGAATACTTCATGTAATTGGGCCAAATTTTGAGGTAGAGCAACTCTATAGGTCATGTGTCCTACCTACTCAAGGATTTGGAAAGGACCAAAGTAACGAGGACTGAACTTTCTTGCCCTATGTCTGTCATTGGAGTAACCTTAAGAAACACATGGTCTCCAGCCTTAAACTCTAAAGGTTTCCTTCTCCCATTCGCATAACTCTTTGCCTACTTTTAGTAGCCAATAACTTCTTCTTGATGAGTTCTATTAGACAGGTGGTTTGCTCCACTATGTCTGGGCTTAAGAGACTCATCTCACCCAGCTTCACCCATCATAAAGGTGATATGCACTTCCTCCCATAAAGTGCCTCAAAGGGTGCCATTGGGATATTGGAATGGTAACTATTATTGTAAGCAAACTCGGCTAAAGGCAAGTACATATCCCAGTTCCCCTTTAACTCTAGCACACAGGCTCTAAGCATGTCCTCAAGGGTCTAAATGGTCTTCTTAGTTTGTCCATTGGACTGAGGATAATAGGTAGTGCTAAAGTTAAGACTAGTGCCTAAAGTTTCTTGTAGAGATCGCCAAAATTTCAATGTGAACCTTAAGTCTATCTATCACAATGCTATTAGGGACACCATGTAATCTCACAACCTTACAAACATATAGTTATGCTAGTCTATTTAGAGGATAAATAGCTCTAATAGGTAGAAAGTGGGCAGACTTTGTAGTCTATCCACATTTACCCAAATGGTGTCATAACCCAAGGATGTCCTAGGCAAACTCATCACAAAATCCATGGATACACTATCCAATTTTCATTTCAAAATCTCTAAAGGGTGCAACAAACCTACGGGTTTTTGGTGCTCAATGTTACCTTTGACAAACTAAACACCTTGCAACAAACTTTGCTATTGGAAATTATGGGATTTTATTGTTATGATTTTATTATGTAGTTAATTAGTTTTAAATTTTATCTTTCCATATATCCTAGATTAGGTAGTTAATTTCAAAATATTTTCATTGGTTTTAAGGATTGAATTGCTGACTTTGTAGCCACCTTTCCATTCTTTATTTGTGTTTCTTTTTACCATAAATAAGATAACTCAAAGAATTCAAAACTCTACGAATCATCAATAAATGTCCTAATGAGAGCATTGACATGAATAGAATTTGTAAAGGGCATTTCTATGCAAAATATATTAATAAACACCAACGTTTGGAACCATTTGCATTAACACAATCACAATCTTCTTTTTGAGACTCCAACCGTTTGGCCAGTGCAACTAATTGGTGGTTTCAAAACTTGACTTTGAAATGATGATTTGAACTAGTACTCATTGTCATATTGTGAACCCAAATTAGAAACTTCTTTAACTAAATTTGGATTAAACAAATACAATGGTCATTCTTTTCTCACTTTCAATTTCTGAATAGCAATATTTGAGATACCAAATGAAGGGTAGTAAGCCCTAATGTAAAGGGATTTTCTAAGACCTATTGTACCAAAACCCACTACTAAGATTTTCCTATACAAGATTCCTCTAAGAGGATTCATGGTTGGTCAAAACATAAGAAGACTTGCTCGCAGTCGCTAAAACCACTAAGTCATTCCCACTCAACAACCCTAGAGTTTCAAGAACAAACTCATATGCCAGAGTGTGGAGATTAACTAAACCTATAGCTCTAGAGTTGATAGAACTAGGCAAAGTAAAGATTACCCAAAGTTTGAATCTAGGATGACATAAAAATTAATGTGCCAAGACATAATTTTGTTGATAAGCAAGTAACATCTTTAGCATGTGAAGATTGACCTCAACTTCCATAGCACGAAATTCATTGTACCACTTTATTTCATCATTCTGTTGATTTTTTTATTTTCCCTAGAAGTTACAAAACAAAGACTCAATGCAAAAAGAGGAGGTCTAAGAGGATACTTTATAATGATATTGATCTTAGCTTCTAGATTCACATTCCTATTATCCATGTTTTTTAGAGGAATTACACACTTAACCAAACTTACATGGTTAGGCAAAGCCCCCTGCTCTACGCTGATCACCAAAGAGTCATTGAGCAGCTCTTGTGCAATGAATATCAAATCCACATTCAAGAGATAGATTGGATAGCTAATGAATTCAAAGTGGTGCTTCACAATTTTCAAAATCTTCTGCTCTGCATCCTCTAAACAAGAATGTTAGTCATCAAGAAATTTAGAAAAATGATTTAACCAATCTCAATATTTAAAATTTAAGTGAATTGGGGTTCAATAACCCCATTAATAATAGAAGGAGCTTTAACAACAGATAACAATGAATTCAACTCACTTAGCTTATCATTGACCTTCGACAACACATTAGTAGATATTGATTAGTGACCCTTTGTAGACATATGCAATGATTAGCAATTTCAAAGTTAGCAAGGTTCTTCTTGTTTCATAGATCATAAATACCTCATTTCATTGAAAAGTAAGGCCTTACATATATAGCCATTTTAAGTGTATCCAGCAATTATAGTATTCCATGAAACCAACTCCTCTTTGCTTATCTCATAAAATGTAATAAAACTCTTATTTAAATTACCACACTTGGCCTACATGGTAACTGAAAAAGTTTTAAGTAACGACACCTAGAGTCAATTCTTGCCTTAATACCTAACCATGAATTGAGGTTCCCAAATCAAAAGATCCTAATTGTGTAGAATCTGTAACTACACTTGCCATAGTAGTAGTAGATGGCTTCACCTTAAATTTTAACATTTGGTGGAAAACAGCCAGTGCCTTATCTGTAGACTCATTCTGCACTATGCTAGGGATCATTGTTGTCCATAAAACTACATCCTTATCAGAGTTTCTTTCAAAAATTTGAAATGCAATATCAATGTTCCTACCTTTCTAGTACATTATAATAAATGATGTTTCTATATGTACATCAAAGTCAAATCTAGCTCTCAAAATCTAGCAACACTAACCTTCCTGGTTTCAACTCACCCCTTAATGCAGCCACAGACAATATAGATCTAAAAGTTTATTGGTTAGGCTCCATACCTACTATCCATGTTGTCTTTAAAAGTTGCAGTAGTTCACATAGATTTCAAATATGGGCATAAACTGATTTTAGGAAGTCCCACGAAACTAGGTCCTTATCATCCATATGCTCAAATAAGTTCCTAGAATCCTCAATGGTTCCACATTTTCCATATACATTCAGCAACAAATTTGATAATTTATGTCAGATATAAATCCATACAAAATTGCACAACCATGCCAACATTGTATGTAACGCCCGGTACATTGTAAAAACACTGAAATAGGCTAGTTTGAAAAGCAAGTCCCCTGAGATGAGTGATTCAAGCCTAAATAAAATTTAGATAAAATTTTAAATAATAGAAAATGAGGATTTGAGACTCGAGTTGCCCAGAAATTAGGGCCAGAGTAATTCAAAAATTTTGCTGAAAGGCCAGTGGCATTTTTGTAAATAAGTGTAATTTTGGAAAAACATTTAGAAGGGCTTTTTAAATGGAAATTTTGAGTTACCCAGGGTTCTCAGAGGCCACAAAAACCATGGGAAGCCCTGGGACCAGTAAAGCCTCTCCGGTGTACTCTTTCCAATATCGGTTAACCCAAACTTTGACCGGTTCGTTTAGGAAGGTTTTAGCTCTGATTTGAGTGATTCCAAAAGTATTTTATTAAATTAGGAATCTAAATTTTATAATGAAAAAGATGGTTCTCAAAAAGGAACTAAAGCGAAGCCAAACCAAAAATGACATTATGGAAGGGCAAAAATGGAAACAAATTACCACAAAGAAGCTCCTAAATGCTCCTTTTAAATCCACATTTAGCCTCCCCCTCTCTAAACTGATTTTCTTCTGCCCAAATCTCAAAAAAGAAGCTGCTCTCTTAGGCGCACCAAGAGAGGGAATTTTGGAGGAAGAAAAGCCAAGGAAAGGTGAGAAAGTGTAGGATTTTGTTACTTTTCCTCTTGAAACTTCATCCTCCCCTTCTTGCATCGTCTTTCTATGGTTTTAATGCAATTTTTGGTGCTGATTTGGGTCTAGATCAGAGGAGAGAAGTTCAAAATTTAAGGAAGAGGAAGAGGGAAGAGGAAGGGCTCTTGAAGGAAGCTTGATTGCAAGGTAGTTTCTCTCCCTTTGTTGCTTCTTTTTCTCCTTCTCCTCTTCCATGATGGGATGCCTCAAATAGAACCACGAAGAAGGAAGAGTTTCTGTTTTATAATCCAAAAGAATCTATCAAACTAAGCCATGGGAAGATGGATTATACCAAAGAAATGCATGAAATACTAGTAAAACTCAAGTTGAAAAAGTGTAGGGTGCTTGAACATAGTTTAAAATTTGGGTTGATTCAAGACTTCCTCATCATATATGAGTATTTGTTTAAGTTTCTAAGACTCTTAGGGAGCCTCCCAAGTGCCCCATCCATTAAGAAAAAATCTCAAACTCCATGGGTCTTTAATGGAAGCATAAATTGATCAAGACCCTTAGAGATAGCTAGGGGATGTTTTAAATAGTTCCAAACTTGATTTGGGACTTTATATGATCAAAGAAGATAGGAGAAATCCTTGGAAAAAATTTAGAAGCCTTAGGTTAGGAGATGAGGCAATGGCTTCCATAATGTAACTTTATGAAGCAACATGGACATAGGTTTGAGAAAGTGAGTGTGTGATGGCTTCAAGGACCTTACATGAGGTCAAGAGGTCTAAATATGGCAAGAGAATGGAAACAAGGATTTTACTTGTGGTAGTTGCTTCATTAGGTCATTAATGGAACCATAGTGTGACAAATAGAACAAAGTGTAGTCTTAAGAGTGAGTTGGATTTATAACTTGTTCTAAGAGTATAATTAAGTATTGTTTATTGTGAATAGGCCAAGGAAATCCAACCTCACCTCTTTGTGTTTGTGGAATGGAAAAGGACAAGGAACAAGCAAAGTAAGGCTTGAATTTGCACCAAGATAGCTCTCCACCTTTTTTTGTTACATTTTCTTGTTGCATATGTGTCATTGTGTGCTTGTATGTATGTTTATATGTTTGAGGCATGCCACTTGATGCTATGATACTATTTTGGTACCAATATGCTTTCTTGAATGTCTTTGAATTGTGGAAATGGCTCACAAGGGTGAGGTAGTGTCAAAAGTCCCTTAATGTGGGTGAAGAGATGCCAAAAGTCTCGTGGCATAGGTGAGACAAGGCCAAAAGTCCCTTGGATGGATGAGGCCAAGTCAAAAGTCCCAAGAACCAAGAGTGAGGCAATCCAAAAGTCCTAGAAATGGGGTGAGGCCAAACCAAAAGTCCTTAGAGCTCATTCTTGTGCTTGACATGAGTTTGTGACACAAAAATGTGAAAGATGAATGCTTCATAGATTGATTGATTGCATACTTGTACTTTTGACATGTTGTATGCCTTAAAAATGTGCTTGAATAGGTGTATGAGCTATTGAGATTCAATGAATCTCACCCCCTCCTTTCTCTCATCTCATATGATCTAGGTGAAGTTCAAGATCCAAAGGATGGAAGCCAAGGAGCTTAAATCTCCATCTCTTAGCAAATCTTTCCATTTTTGATGTACTAAGATATCTAGAATGTCAAAGTAGATATTTACATGTTATTTTTGAGCCATGACACTTTGAACAAGTGTAAAACTATGTAAAGTTAGTGTATGTTTCAAGAATAAAGTTTAATGAATAGAATTGTGTATTTTGACCACTTGGGAGCTCACTTGTGCATGTATGTTTATGGAAGCAGCATGGTGAATTTGAGTTGCATGAGGATTCAGACCTTATAAAGGACTTATTTATGCTATAGTTATGCTTTCTAAGTTTCTCAAATGTGTGTGGAACAATGGATGACTCATTTGAACCAAATTTGCCTCTTGTTGGGACCAAAATTGCCATAATCTTGAGCTATGGCAAAGTCAGACCAAATGACCTCTTCTTGGCTTTAAATTTTGCATGTAAGTAGATCTTGCCTAGAGCTTTTAAGGAAGCTAAATATTAGGTCATTTTGAGGTCTTTGGAATTTTCTATGATTTTTCAAAGTTGGTATTAGAATTTTGGATTTGCACCAGTATTGTTCATTTGGTCAGTTGTGAAATTGTGTCATCCAAGGGGCAAACTTGGTCCAATGGCTACGAAATTTTATAGATAGAAACTAGGCATTCACAATGACTTTTAGCAACTAGAAGCACCTCATTTGAAGGTCTGAGCTAAGAGATATGAATTTTTGAATTTCTGGAATAGCAATAGTAGCACAGCACGACCTGAGTCACTGTTCCATTGGATTTCAGTGGCTAAACGTGCTTTCTATGGTCTAAGTATATTTTTACCATAAATTTAATATTCATATATTTTCAAAATAGTATCATTTATATGGATTGGATTTTTGTGAAATTAATTGGATATTTTTGAAATTTATAGCAGACACTTGCATCAGTACCAGTAGCTGTCCTAACCTTTGCCCCTTTTCCCGTGTCAAACGCTTTATGTGTTATGTTTCATGGCCTAGACATATTGTGGTATCAATTAAACATGTGTAGCTTTCCAGAATGGCCAAGAATGCATGATTTCAATTTTTCTAGAATTAGTTAGGAATTTTGAAACTCCATATCAGTAATCTGAATCAGTAGCCTAGACAGCAGCAACCTCAGTGGCTTTTTGAATGTCAAATGTTCTCCCCTTAATGATTCATAAGCTAAAATTTTTTTTACCATGGGTTAGACATCCAGAGCTTTCTGGAATGGTAAATTTTGTTAGCTTTTGATTTTTGTGGATTTATTTATGAATTTCTGAAATTGTGACAGAAAAACTGAAATTCTGGCCTAAAATAATAGCGTGAGTTTGATGCTTCCCTTTGAATTTCACAAGTTGTGGGCCAACTTTGGTGATGCAAATGACTGTATGTATGTAATTAAATATGAGAATGTGATGTATGAGCTCATATGGTTGGCGTGACACCGAATGGAATTTTCATACGCGACGCAACGCGAAATAAGGCATTATTTTAATGCCATTTTTCCATTCCCTTTATGCAATTCATAATGTGAGACTTAGAAATGATAGGAAGCAAGCTAGAAATATATGGTGCTACATTGTACATGAGTAAGCACTAAAACTCTAGATAGAATGCTTAATAGGGTAATCGAAAAGGGTTGAATTCCTTGTTGATACATGTTATTAAACAAAGAATAAGCCATTTCAAGATGACTCTCATGAGTATAGCATCCAATAACAGTGGTACTAGGAATAACATTACTCTCAGGCATAAAGCTAAAAAACTTTGTGAACAATATTTAGGTGTAACATCCGATTCCTCCGTAAATGTGAGAAACGTAATATTCAATTTCTTTGTAAATCTACAAAATACACTTAATATAGAAGGAAGTCCCCCAGATAGAATGATTTGAGGTCCAATAAAATCAGAGTAATAATTATACTTTAAATAATGAGGATACAGGGTCAGAGGTGCCTTAAAAATAGAGCCAAAATAATTAGATGAAATTTAATGAAAATGCAGTAGCATTTTTGTAATTTTGAGCACTTGTAAGAAAACTCAAAGGATGAATTTTTAAATGAGAAAAATGAGTTTTCTGGGATTCTCAAAGGTCCTAAAAACCATAGGAACTCCTAGAATGGTTTATACCCCTTTCGGTTTATGTTTTAAAGCGTCGGTTGACCCGAATTTTGATCGATTTGTTCAAAAAGGTTTTAAATCCAAATTGGATGAAACTAAAGGTATTTTATGAAATAGAGGACCTAACTTTTATGATGATAAAGACAATTCTAAAAAAGAAGTAAAAATGAGCCTAAATGGAGCAAACAGGTGCATAGGGGCAAAATGGTCACTTTGAAAAATTGTAAAAGAGGCTTCTTAAGTAAGATTACACCTCATCATCTTCTCGAAGCTTCCATTTTTAGATTTTTAGAGAGCTATGGTGTGACACTAAGAGGGGAGAGAGAAGAAGTTCAAGCTTCCGTTTTGATAAGTAAACGACCCTGTTTCATTCCGCGCCAGTTAGAAAAGTTGTTTCTCTCTCTAAGACCTCTCTAATAGTGGCTTCCTTTTCTTGAAAACTTGAAGATTTAGGTCTAACCCAAGCCCAAAAGGAACTCTTTTCAAGAAACCAATCAGTGGAAAATAATCTACATGAAGAGAACTCCGTTTTAAGGTAAGACTTTATTTGAAACACTTGCAAAATCTTATGTTTCCAAGTCATTTAAGGTTCATTCTAGAGAGCGAAAGTGAGGAGGAGAGTTTTTCTTCATGTATTCTTGATGGAACCAAAGGTTATGGAGTGTCAGGATTAAGAATATACAACTAGAATTGGAAATGCAGCTTTAGAATGTAAGTTATAGAATTTAGGGATTTGGTTGCACTTTGGTGAATATGAAGCTTCCTAATGATAATTTAAGTTGTCTAAGGGTATGAATGAGTTCTCAAGACACCTAGGAAGCCTCACATATGCCATTTCCCTAAATGAAATGAAGCAAACTCTATGAATACTCTAAGCCTCCATAGTCTCGGGCTAACCCACTTCATGCACCTAGGGAGTGTTTTAATTTATTCTAAGCCTAGAATGGGACTAAATATGATAGAAGAACAATAGTGGAAGCCTTGAAAATAATTTAGAAGTCATGAATGTGAGATGGAGGTGTAGGCTCCATAATGTGACATTATGAAGCAACTTATAGCTAGGCTCCTTAAAATGAATGTGTGATGACTCCAAGGAATCTAAATGGAGTCAAGAGACCTAAAATGAATGAGAAATGGGAGCCAAAACCATGAATTCTCCTAGTTACTTCATAAGATATTGTATAAAAGCATAGTGGAGCCATAGAACAAAGTAGCTTCATATAGAGTGTGTATGATGCCAAGGCTTGTTTCTATAAGTGATTTATGTCTCTTTTATTGTGTCTAGGCCAAGAGAACCAAGGGCCACCTAATTGCAAGGCTTGGCCAAAAAAGGGGAAGAAGAATTTTAAGAGAAAGTGTTGTATTCTTACTTCAAGGTAATTCTTTAACCTTTCTCTCATGCATGGCTTGGATATTTACTTGTCCTTGAGTGCTTGTATGTTTGTTTGAGCCATGAGAAGTATTTCTAACCTATGCTTACATGTTATGGTACCGTTATATTTCTTGAAATGTGATTATGGTTGCATAATGGCTTGTATGGGTTTAGTTGTGCTAAAAGTCCCTTAGCAAGGGTAAGGATGAGTCAAAAGTCCCAAGAAAGATGGGTAAGGCTAGACCAATGCCCTTGAGAGCTTATGTTTGTTATGTATAAGTTTGTGACAAGAAAAATGCCTTATACATGTTCATTAGTTACTTTAATATCATGCTTGCATTCTTTGACATGTTTTAGCATCCATTATGTATGTTTGAAAGGATTAAGAGCTATTGGGATTCTTTGAATGTTACTCTTCCCCCACACTTGTCTAACCATGTCTAGGTGAGCCAAGTAGACAAGGTAATGGAAGCCAACAAGCATGAAAAGCAAGATCTTGACAAATGGATAGAGACATAAGTTTTTTGTTTGTATTTTGATATCAAACTATATAACCATGAGATGTATCTATGATGTAAACCCTGGAATATATTCTAATATATGTACAAATAGTGTATGTATCCATGTAAAAGCTAGATGAATGAGAATGTGAGATTTTGCCACTCCTTTACCATTATGTAACTTGATGTTCTTGTGTATGAATGGATGTGGCAAGGAGAGATTAAGCTCCATGGTGATTGGAATTATTTGGCAAGCTTTTATGTATGGTGTTTATGCTTTTAAACTTGCCCAAGTGGTTGTGGAAAGCAAAAAGGGCCATTTGGTGCCTTGAGATGCTATTTGAGACTTTAAAATTGACCAAATGGAAAGCTGAACCAACGTATGACCAAATGAATGAGTTTTTTAATGAAATTTAGCCAAAAAGTAGATCTCATCTAGAGCTTTTCACAAAGCTAAAGAGCACTCAATTTGGAGCTCTATAGAATTTATTATGATTTTTCAAAGTTGGCTGAATTATGCAGAAATGGTATAGTTACTGTTCATTTGGTTAGTTTTCTTTTCTGTGTCACACGTGGGTCAAATAAAGTTCAATGCTTAAGAAATTATATACTTATAAACTAGACACCATAGGCTTTCCATAGCCACTGAGATCACCTTATTTGGAGTTATGTAGAGGGAGATATGCAGTTTTGAAGTTGCATGATAGTACCAATAATGCAGCCTAACCTATGTTACTATTCTATCAATTTTTGATGGCTTAAGGCTACTGCATTGGTCTAAAATTATTTTAGTCAAAGTAGATATCCACAACTTTCCATAATTGTATGGTTTACTTGATTTCAATTTTTCTAGAATTAGTTATGAATTTCTAAAGTTTGTATCAGAAAACTAAAATTGGAACCGAGAGCAAACCATAAGCTTTGTGTGATGTAGCTTCAAACCCAAAATTAATAAGGTCAATTATGATGTGTATGACTTGTATGGATGTGTTATGAGTAAAAATTGATGTTGATGAGTTTATATGGTTCATGGAGCATAAAATGAGGAATTGGGATCTTATGTAACAAAATTAATTCCATTAATTTGATGCCTTCTCCATAGGAAATGCTGGCTTCTTTATATGATTACGCTCCAATCCATATGATATGCATTGAGATGGATAATGAGACTATGATAAAATAGCTAAGAGGTCAAGGTATTACATTAGGCATCAGAATTTCATATGGAAATTAATCAACAATGAAGCAAAGTAGGCATCAGATGACAAACCATTAACAACCATGCATTGATGGAGGGAATGCCCAAGGGAAGAAAGGTTTAGAAAGTTGTAAGCCCAACTACTTCATGAAGGGACTCGGATCCCCTACACATCTGAAGGATGTCTAAGCTCTCCACATCCTTGAGATGTGATCTTAGTCTAGATTTCATTTTTTCATTTTTTATTTTTGTTTAAATAATCATTTTAAAAAAGATTACAATTAAAAGACTACTTTTATTATGCATTTTGTATCTTTTAAATAAAAAAAAATTTGGACCGTCCATATCAAATCAAATGTGTAAACCCTACACATCTTTAAAGATATATAGGGGATCCAGTTCCCTTCATGAAGGTCTGCACATCTTTAAAGATATGTAGGGGATCTAGTTCCCTTTATGAAGTAAGTCACAATTCTATCCCCTAGCCCAATTTTCAAAGAAAAGTGGGAAAAGAATGAGTTCACCAATGCAGAAAACAAAAAATTTTCACTTCACACCAAATGGGGGTTTGGCGGTGTAACAAGATTTGGGAGAAAATACTAACAGAAAACCAAACAGACTTAATTTTTTGTAAACTGATGTATTTTTATTGCAAACAGGCGTTTAAGGACTACAAACATCAATCTAAACAAACTCTACGTCTACGAAGGAGACTATCTAAGAAATTGTTTTTGCCATAACTATGATAACAAATCCTTTAGTTTTTATAATTATTAACTTTTATCCCAATTCAAATATTATTAAATAGCCATTGATCAAATTTGAAAGCAATCCTCTTAACATTTTCTTTCATGGTAATGTAATTCAACTTAAAAAATAACCAAAATTTGTGTACTATGAAATATTTTTTTTAAGGAAAATCGTTAGATTTTGAAAGGTTCTCTTTTATAATATATATATATATGTGTGTGTGTGTGTGTGTAACACCATGCATTTCTAGCCTTGCCTCATGTCACCTCTAAGTCTCATACCATGAATTACACTAGAAAGTGGGAAAATAGCATTAAAATATTGCATTTCTTTGCGTTGTGTTATACATAAATTTTTCTCTCAGAGTCCCGTGGGCCATATGGACTCATACATTACATTCTTATGTTTAATCACATGAATACTATAACATCCAGTTTTCTGAAAATCTAAGAAAACGTAAGGAAACGCGAGAAACATAACATATGGTTTCTCCATCAACGTATGAAATTCACCGGATATGAAAGGAAGTCTCCCAAATATAGTAAATTAAGGTCTAATAAAATTAGAATAATATTCTACACCATAAATAATGATGAGTCAAGGCCAGAGGTGTCCTAAAATTGGGGCTAAAATAGATGAAAAAAAAGGAATCAGAAAAAGGTCCCGAAGAGCCTCCGAAGTTAAGTATGAAGGGGCCAAGGACCAAAATGCAAAGAAAAGTTATATGCCAAGTAAAATAAATTGCCCTAAAGTTTAGGGAACCCTAGTTTCACCCTCTATTCGTGGCTTTAAGCATGAATATCAAAAAATAGGGCAAGAATCTCAGAAATCCATGACCCACGGTTAAACTCAGTTTGATAAGACGGGTCCAATGATGCCAAGTTGTTCGGATGGCCGGGGGGGATCCGATCTGGGATCTGGTTAGCTCGATCAGTAGCCATGAGCAAAATAGAAAAAGGAAGTTGTAACAACTATAGAAATAAAAATAGCTAAAGGGTTAAGAAACCCTGAAGGAGTTTCAGGGACAGAATTACAGTAAAGGAAAAGTTTATAGCATAATCATAATACAGAACGGTGAAAATTACACCTATAGACCTGGGTGTCCAATTGACACTGAAATTTATGAGGATTGAGGTTAAGGGCCCCTAACCCATGTTTGAAGCTTAATATGGCTAGAAAGTAGAGGAAATAATGTTCATAAATTTTAGAAAGTCTAAAGGTATGTATTGTACCGTAAAACCTTAAGTGGGCTCAGACACTAATTTTTAGACTGTTGTAAGGCCCAATAGTTGATTCTAAAGGCCTGATAAGAGAAGAGAAGATATGATTAGGGTTTTAGAGAAGATGAAACCAAATATAAATATAGAATAAAAGGAAAAGAAGAAAAAGATTTTAGTTATTCTAAAGAATTAACCATGGTTAAGTTAGAAACTAACTACGGTTGAGTTAAAAGTTGATAATGGTTGAGTTAAGAAATTAACCATGGTTACTCTTCATAACTTAAGGGCTAAGGCAAGGCTTCCAAGTGTGTGGCCAAGAATTTTTGAAAGAAGATATTTAGTTATGAAATTAGAAAATCAAAAGAAAAAAAGGAATGGAATGTTAAGATTTGATCTTGAAAAGGTTGATCCAAGGGTCCAAATTTAGTATGACCATTTAACTTCATTAGATTCATCTTCTTCACCTCCTTTCCACCATTTTCATGCTACACACAAGGAAGAAAGAAAGAAAAACGTGAAGAGAGAGAGAGAGGGAGAAAAAGTGGAAGATGAAGTGAAACCAAGCAAAACTACCACCATTCTTCACCAACTTTCTCCATCTTCTCCATACTCCAACCATTTCCTCCAAAGGGAAGCTGCATATTCATCTTTTCTTCAAGGTGAAATGTTGCTCTAAGTGGGAAGAGAAGGGATTTTAGTGTAAGAAAAGCAAAGGAAGCAAGGCTTAAGCTTAAAGAGTAAGTTTTCTCCATCTTATACTTGTAAATCACATGCTTTAAGCTAGTTTTGTTAAACCCTAGCTATGAGTTATTTTTGGACAGCAAATGAATCATTAGGAATGGAGTTTATATGTTGAATATGAAGGCCTTGAAATGAATTTTATATATTGAACATGAAGGCCATATGAGCTTAGTTATTGTTGTTATGTGCTGAAACTTTGGAAAATACAAAGATTGTAATCTTTGGGAAAATAGAAAGCATGGGGAGATGCTGTCCGAATTTTCCCAAAATTTTTATGGTATTTTATTGATGTCTTAAAGTCATGTATACCAAATTTCAAGGCCTAAAACATAAAGGAAAAGGTTATGGAGTTTTTAGAACCAAAGAAATGCACTTTGAGCCTAAAATGGAGCTAGATTATGTGATGACCAAAATGTGATGTTGGGGCTGGAATTTGATGATTTTATCCATTCCAATGGATTCAAAAAGGGTGTTTTTAGCTAGGAATACCTATGGGAAAGCCCCCAAAGCTCATGGGGTAAAATTCTTACATTTTGGCTAAGAAATGCATACTATTCGGCCATAGTGAATGGAGAGGGAAGGAGTTAGATTTTTCCAATTCCAATGGTTCCATTAAGTTTAAAAGAGGTGATCCTATTTTAGAAGCTAAGGCTTATGTGTTGATTGTAATGAATTATCATTATGATTATAGGGTTTGATGTTGTTTTGGGAACTCTAAAAGCAAGTAAATCGAGTCCCAAGGATTGAGGAGCAAAGTTTGCTAAGGTAGTAGTTTTCCTCTCTCTTTCTTTAAGCTTGTATATTTGTATAATGATAAGTGGTATGCTATATCAAGTTTTCATTTATGTTATAAGATGAGATATGTATGCTTAGATTATGCTTGGCCTTGTATGAAATCCCTTGTATTACTATGTGGTATATGGCACGTTGATTGACATTATGTTATGTACTTACATGCTTGCTTGTGAATGAGACTGATTTACTACTACTGAGATTTCATAATCTCACCTTAAATATAACCCATACTAGGTCCGAGTTCAAGCAAAGAAAGAGCAAAGAATCTGGAGACATAAATCGAGGACCTTACTTTTATGTACCACGTTTTGTTATGTAATTAAATATTTTAGATTACTGCGTGTATGAGTTATATTATGACACTGTAAGGTACTCAGGTATGAAATGGGAAGCCATGTATATACCCAATCCTGAAGAAAAAAGAGTATGACTATCGTGCATAAGATGCAAGAATACCTATGCCTATATAAAGGCAAAATAATAATAATAATATGACCAATGAGGGGTAAAACTGCCCAGTTTGTCATAGGGGCAACTTTATATGAATTTATATGTGCTCCGCTAAGTAAGTATTTTTCCTTTGTAAAGGGCTTAGAGAGTTTGAAGTAGAGCCCCGAACTGACCTCATACGATTTTTCTATAATTAATTATGTATTTTCAAAGTTAGATAAGAAATTGAAAATGACCAAATGAATAGTGAAATTATATGAGGAAGCTTTTAAAAGGAAAAAAATTAATTAGTTCAGGTTTCCATTGACTCCTTTAAGTTTTATATGAGGCAATTGTAGTAGGAAAAGTGTTATACAATAAGGTATTACAAATACAACTCATTTATACCATCAAAAGTGGTCTACATCTTAAGGAACTAGAAGGGAAGCTCAAAATATACATACATATTTTTGGTCAGATTTTCCACTTTTCTGTCACAAATTTAGAAAATCATAACTAATTCTATAAAAATAAAAATATGCATTCTTAGCCATTTTGGAAAGCTACAGATGTCTATTTCATACTAAAAACATTTCCAGGCCATAACATTCAACAAAGAGGATGTTTGACATGCTAAATGGTCAATAGGCCAGACTGTCCACTGGTGTTATCACAGAATTCTGCAGCAAATTTCAAAAATATTCAATTAATTCCACAAAAATCCAATCCATGAAAATGATACCAATATGGAAATCTATGGATGTTAGCTAGAGGGAAAAATAACTCTAGATTAGCTCAGGCACGTCCAGACCTCGAAATCCAATTAAATAGTAACAGAGGTTGGCTGGAGTTCCTGATATTAGATAGAATCTTTAAAAATTCGTATCTCCCTCTCTAGACCTCCAAATGAGGTGCTTTCAATTGGCATAAGTCACTATAAGTGTCTAGTTTCATGTATAAAATTTCATGGCAATTAGACATCATTTGAGCCCTGTGTGACAGATTTCATTTTTCGGACCTGTATGAACAGTGACATGACCAAAACCAGAAAATTTTCCAACTTTGAGAATTCATCAAATATTTTCTAGACCTCTGAAAATTCTATTCTTTAATTTCCCCAAAATCCCTTAACAAACTCTAATTACATGCCAAATCTCAGATCAAGAAGAGCTCATTTGGATAAAAAGTGATATAGGACTCCATTATGGTCAATTTTAGCTCCATATAGGATACCAAAATGTTCAAATGGCTTTCCTTGGGGTTTGACACCTCTTGGGCAAGTCCAAAAGCATAATTAAGACTTGTATGAGCTACCCAAATGGTCCCAAACTCCATGCCTTTCATTTTGGCTATGCCACATGCAATTATACATACTCACATCAAACTTCCAAGAAGTATAACTTAACATTACATACTCAAATTACATTCTAGTGGTCACATAATACATTATCCCATTTAAACATAACATATTATCATAATTACATATGTTCAAGAGGTCATAGATCATATACAACCATAGATGATAACATTTTCTACCTTGATGGCCTTAATGAAGCAAATTTCATACATTTCAATGTCATACTCTCATCTCTCAAGTGGTTGGCTTCCATCTCCTTGCTCTCTTGGTCCACCTTGCATGTTAGAACATTGGAGAGGAGGGGATGAGATTCAAAGAATCCCAATAGCTCATCTCCCATTCAATCATACATAATGAATGCAAATAAGTCTCATAAACGCAGGTATGGTCATGTGGACATGTGCAAGCATTCAAAAAACATTTCCATCCTTTGAGAAAGTCATACATAGCATATAAAGGCTTGCCAAGCAAGTGGATTGGCCTCACCCAATTTCATGTGGATATTGGACTTGCCTCACCCATTCTTTAAGACATTCTTGGACTCAACCATGCTCTTTGGAGCCCATCATACTCTTAGGAGACTCTTTACTTTGTCTTAACCAATCTTAAGGGTTCTTGGCTCATCCTCACCATGGCTAAGGGTTCTTGGCCTCACCGCACTAAAGCAAATCCAAGCACACATCATAACATCATTTAGAAACATAATATGTCATCATAAAATCATGGCATATAAAATCATGCTAGCATACTTTTCATAGCTTGAAAATACACATACACACATTCTAAGACAAGCTAAGCACACATCCATGCATGAGAGAAGGTGGAGAGAGCTACCTTATACATAATTACACACTTTTTCCTTTGAATCCAAGCTCCTTTTTTCAGCCACACACACACAAAAGTGTGGGGAAGTTTTCTCTTGGCCTAAACATAATTTATGGAAGCCAATTAAGTTCATGAAATTAATTCTAAGGCCATACAACTCACTTAGACACTAACTTGCTCTATAAACCTCATTATGGTTCCATAATTGCACCTAATGACGCAACACCCTTCAAATAAATTCTAGGCTCCATTCTTTCCTTTCAAATATGATTCTTGACTCCTTTTAAGCCTTTTGGAGTCATCACACAATTAAAGCAAAGAGCCTAACTACATGTTACTTCTTTAGGTCATAATAAAGCATCAACTCACTTTTTATGAGTTCTAAATTTTTCTCAAGGTATCCCCTTATTTTCATTTATCATATATGACTCAAAAATGGGTTTGAAAAAATTTGAAACTCTCTCTACCTATGCCATCTCCCTTAGGCTGAGACAATGGAGGTTTTGGCTCTCCATGGACCTTGCTTTGTTTTCTACATGGAAGATGCATATGGGGAGACTCCTAGGGATCTTAGGAACTCATTTAAACATTCATTTAGGCCTAGGAATAATCATATCAAATCAGATTTTACAAGGTGCACTTGAAACTCTCATAATCAAATCAGATTTTACAAGGTATTTTCTTGGGAGACTTGTTCTTGACCAAGGAAATTAGCTTGGAATGAAATGAGATAAGCTAGATAAATATGGTGTTACAATAGTCACTTGAATGATCTTACTTTCTAGAAGATTTTTCAACTGTTAGACCTTCTTATTTCAATAAGAATCACTACACTCACTGGAAGGCAAGGATGAGAATCTACATTCAATTAACAAACAATCGAGTTTAGGAAATCATTAAGAATGGTCCAAAGTTTCCCTTAAAGAAAGATGAAAATGGCGAGATTATTGAGAAGCCCAGAAATGAATGTTATAGAGGAGGATATCAAGATGGTGGAAAGTAATGCTAAAGCTATCAATATTCTATACTATGCTATGAGTGGTCAAGAGTATGACAAGATCTCTAGTTGCGACATAGCACAAGAAATGTGGAAGAAACTTAAAATGACACATGAAGGAGCATTCAAAGTCAAGGAACATAAATTAAATATACTAGTATATGAGTATGAAATGTTTCACAGGAAAGAGAATGAGAACATTGAGAAAATTTTTAATAGATTTGCTAAAATTGTGGGAGATCTAAAGGCTTTGGTAAAACACACACCAATCTAGAAAAGAACTCAAAAATGTTGAGATGTCTTCCTCTAACTTGGCAATCGAAGGTAGACAACCTTAAGAGCCAAAATATTGCAACAATGCCCTTTGATGAGCTACGTGGTTATCTTATTGCCTATGAAAAAAATCATTTAAAAAGGCATGAGTTAGAATAAAAGAGAAGAGCTCTCACCTTGCAAGTTATGGCAAGAGAAGAACAAATCATGGAAGAAGAAGGAGAGCTTGATATGCAAGATATAACATTGTTTTCGAAGAAACTAGAAAATTATGCTGAAATAAAGAAGATGATGGGAAAAATTAAAGGAGTTTCATCAAATAACATGGTAAGACATGACAAATCAACAAAGAATATTGTCATGTGATATGAATACGGCAGAAGTGGTCATATTAGATTAGAATGCCCATTGATAAAGAAGAAAACTACCAAGTTTCATGCAAGAAAGAAAGCCATTACTACTTGGAGTAATGACGAAGAAGAAGTTGAAATAGAGCAAGAGTTTGTATATATGTGCTTCATGGTTGTTGAAGAAACTTAGGTAAAAGCTAAAACAGAATCCTCTTATTTGCAAAATGCTTTTGATGAACTTCTTATAGATTTTAAAAAATTTTCAAAATATGAAAATCTTATTCAAATCAATTTTAAGCTAGAAGAAAATTAAACAACTTAGAAATGAGGTTAGGAAATGCTAAGAAAGAAAAAGAAGTCCTGGAAAACTAAGTAAAATCTATAGAAAAGGATTTTACTGACTTTGTAAGAGGAGAAGAAAATTAAAAAATGTTATTAGGACAACAAAAGTGCATGTTTAACAAATTAGGTATAGGCTATGTTGGAAAGAATGGTGTTTTAACTTTATAAGAATTTTTTTTTGGCCAAAGGATTAAATAACTCCAGCTTTACTATTCTGTGTCTTTAGTGTAACAATTCTGGTCATGCTTGCTATAAGTACAAAAACAAAATGAGAAAACTAGTTCAGGCTCCCAAGAATAACTATAAAGGACCCAAGAAAGTTTGGGTACCTAAGAAAAATTGAACTTGGTTGTAGGTTTGTTTTAAAGGAAGCATTTTAAGAAGTGATTGGTTCCTGGATAGCATTTTCTCCTGTGACATCTCTGGTGACCCCTCTAAGTTTCTCTCTTTTAAGCTTAAACAAAAACTATTGCATTGATGATGCACATCTAGTTGTAGGACTCAAGTATAATCTCCTTAGTATTAGCTAGTTGTGTGATAAGGGAAATAAAGTTGAATTTAAATCATTACATTACACCATATTTGACAATGGTAATAAGGCCTTGTTTGTTCGCCAAAGATTTTAAAACATTTATGTTCTTATATCTAGATATGCTATTTCTAAGAATATAACTTGTGTTTCTTCTCTTTACAGTGATTCTTGGATTTAGCATAAGAAACTTGGCCATGCACTTATATGTAACACCATATATTTTTAGCTTATATCACAACATTTACATGTCTCACATTCATACTTTCCATGAAGGAGCAAGAAAAGGAGTTAAAATAATTCAATTTCTTGCGTTGCGTCGTGTATAAAATTTTGTTCGGTGTCATGTGGACCGTGTGAGCTCATACAATATATTCCCATATTTAATTACATGAATAAAACTCATTTGGATCATAAAATATGGCCCACAACTCATGGAACTCAAAGGAAAGCTCAAAATATTCATGCATATTTTCGGCTAGAATTTGGCTCTTTTCTAACTAAACTTTGGAAATTCATAACTAATTCTAAAAAAATTGAAAACATGTATTCTTGGTCATCCAAGAAAGCTACGTATGTCTAATTCACAGTAAAAATATGTCTAGACCATCCATCATAGAGGACGTTTGACATCGAAAAGGTCCAAAGGTCAAACTGCCTCCGGGAACTGTCACAGATTTCTGTAGCAAAATTTGAAAATATTCAATTAATTCCAAAAAAATCCAATCCATGTAAATGATACCAATCTGGAGATATGTGGATGTTAGCTAGAGGGGAAAAATATTTCCAGACCAGCTCGGGCAACCCAGACCTCAGAATTCAATAGAATAGTAACTTAGGTCGGGTAAAACTCTTGATATTGGATAAAATGTTCAAAAATTCATATCTCCCTCTCTAGACTGCAAAATGAGGTGCTTCTAGTTGCTACGAGTCACTGTGAGTATCTAGTTTCTTTGTATAAAATTTTGTGGCAATTGGACATCATTTGTGCCCTGTGTGACAGATTTCATTTTTGGACCAAATGAATAGTGCAGCAGACCAAAACCAGAAAAATTGGCAACTTTGGAAATTCATTAAATATTCTATAGACCTCTGAAAATTATAGTCTTTAGCTTCCCAAAAAGCTTTCAACAAGTTCTAATTGCATGTCAAATCTCAGAGCAAGAAGAAACCATTTGGCCAAAAAGTGACATAGAGTTCTATTATGGTCATTTTTGGCTCTATATAGAGTACCAAAGTTGCCAAATAGTTTTCCCTTAGTATTGGCACCTTTTGGGCAAGTCTAAAAGCATACTTAAGACTTGTGTGAGCTGCCCAAATGGTCTCAAACCTCATGCATCTCATTTTGACCTTTTCATCCACACATATACATATTACATCAAACTTTCCAAAATGCATACCTTGACATTGCATACTCAAATTATGTTCTAGGGTTCATACATCATGTCCATTCATTTATACATCACATATGATCATAATTATACATCTCTAAAAGGTCATAGGCCCTATACATCATTAGATTACAATATTTGACACAAATATGGCCTTAAAGTGACAAAACTTAAACACTTTATTGTCAAACTCTTTCCTTCAAGATGGGTGGCCTCCATTACCTTGTCCACTTGGTCCACCTAGCATATTAGATAATTGGAGAGGAGGGGATGAGATTTAAAGAATCCCAATAGCTCATCTCCCATTCAATCATACATAATGGATGCAAACAAGTCTCATAAATGCATGTCTGGTCATGTTGACATGTGCAAACATTCAAGAAGTATTTTCATCACTTGAGAATATCATACATAGCATACAAAGGCTTGCAAAGCAAGTAGATTGGCCTCACCCAATTTCTTGTGGATATTGGACTTGCCTCACCCATTCTTTAATGCATTCTTCGGCTCAACCATGCTCTTGGGAGCCCACTTTGCTCTTAGGAGACTCTTTGCTTTGTCTTAACCAATCTTAAGGGTTATTAGCTCATCCTCACCATGGTTAAGGGTTCTTGGCCTCAACACACTCAAGCAAACCTAAGCAAACATCAAAACATCATATGAAACATAATATGTCATCATAAAACCATGGCATATGAAATCATGCTATCACACTTTTCATTATTTGAAAATACACATACACACATTCTAAAACAAGCTAAGCATACATCTATGCATGAGAGAAGGTGGAAAGAGCTATCTTGCAGACAATCACACACTTTTCCTTTTGAAATTCCCTCCCTTGCTTCGGCCACACACCCACAAACTTATGGAGATGCTTCCTTTTGGCCTAGACACATTTTATGGGAGTCAATTAGATTTATGAACTCAATTCTAAGGCCACATACTTGCTTAGACACTAGGTGGCTCTATAAACTCCATTATGGTCCATAAATGCACCTAATGAAGCAACACCCCTCAAATAAATTCTAGGCTCCATTCTTTCCTTTCAAATATGATTCTTGACTCCTTTTAAGCCTATTGGAGTCATCACACAGTTAAAACAAAGAGCCTAACTACATGTTGCTTCTTTAGGTCATAATATGGAACCTAAGGCACCAATTCACTTTCCATGGGTTCTAAATTTTTTCTAAGACCTCCCCTCATATTCATTCATCATATATGACACAAAAATGGGCTTAGAAAAATTTAAAACTCTCCCTAGCTACACCATCCATGCTTGCCCGAGACATAGCCCTTTTTTGGCCTCCTTGGAATTCTCTTTGTTTCCTTGAAGGAGGAAGCATGTGGGGAGCATCTTAGGGATCTTAGGAGCTCATTTAAACTTTTAATTAGGCCTAGAAATTATCATATGAAATCAGATTTTGGAAGGTGCACACAAAACCCTAGAATTTGCATCTTGAAATCTAATGGTTTTTTAATAATTCCCTTTGCATATTCTTAATCTCCACACCCTTTTTCCTTAGATTCATGCTTGGTTCTGCCTAAAAATCATCTCCTTCTAGGGTTTTCTCAAGTGGGGCGAAATGGTTGAGAAGGGAACCAAAGATGACAACCATAGAAAGAGAAATTATTTTGTTTTTTTGCTTTTTCTCACTTGAATCTTGTGTTCTTTGAGCTCCTCTCTTCAAATCTGAATTTTCCCTTGAATCAGATTTATAAACTCCATTTTAATCAAAGGAAACAAAGGAGAAGGGAGGAGAGGAGGTGTGGATGAAGAAAAGCATAAAAAACTACTATGGAAACATACCTTAAGCTTGGATTTTCTCTTCCTTTTCTTCTTCCCTTGGTGCGCCACTCTCCTAGGGTTCTTCTTCTAATTTGGGGCAGAATAATCTGAAGCTAAGTGAGGGAGAGTGTGAGGCGCCATCTATTTATAAGGGAGGAAGAAGCACTTTTTCAAAAATTTTTATTTTGCCCTTCATTCTTGGCATTTTTGTTTCTCTTTTGTTTTAGCTCCTTTTTGAGAATTGTCTTTTCCATTATAAAATTTAGGTTTCCAATTAAATAAAATGCCTTTGGAATCACTCAAATCGGAGCTAAAACTTTTCCAAACGAATCAGTCAAAGTTTGGGTACACCGACGTTGAAAAACATCCACCGGAGTGGTTCTAGCTATCCTGGGGCTTCCTATGGTTTTTAAGGCTTCTGAGAACCCTGGGGAACTCAAAACTTTCATTTAAAAAGCCCTCCTATGTGAATTCCAAAATTTGCTCAAAATTATGAAAATGTCATTACATTTCGTAAGCTTTTCGTAAGAAGTTTTTTCTTCATTCTAGCTCCATTTTTCTTTCCATCTAAGCCTGTGATTCTCATTTTTAGGAGTCTAGAATACTTCCTAAATTTTTTTGAGACCTTAACTATCTCATTTTAGGGGACTTCCTTTTGTATCAGGTGAATTTTGTTCATTGACGGAGAAACTGTTTGTTACGTTTCTCACGTTTTCAGAAAATCGAATGTTACAGTATGTATGTGATATCCAAACTATCTAAGTTTGACCTTGTGAGAAGACTTCTCAAGCAAGAATTTCAAAAGGATCATATGTGTGATGCATGTCAATTAGATAAACAAACCAAATCTTCATGTAAGTCAAAAAAAATTATTTCTATGTCAACGCCACTTCAATTATTGCACATGGATCTCTTTGGCCCCACACAACCTCAAAGCTTTGGTAGAAAAAGTTATGCATTTGTTATCATTGATGATTATTTTAAATTTACTTAGGTTTTATTCTTGGCACACAAGGATGAATCTTTCAAGAGTTTTAAGGTCTTTTGTAAAAGGATTCAAAGAGAGCAAAGGTATTTAATCTCTAGTATTAGGAATGATCATGATGAAGAATTTAAAAACAAATTGTTTGATGATTTCTATAATGAACATGGTTTTACTCATAATTTCTCTACTCCAAAACTCCATAACAAAATGGGATTGTTGAAAGAAAAATCATACTTTACAAGGTATGGCTAGAACCATATTGATTAATAATGATCTTCCCAAATACTTTTGGATTGAGGCCATAAATATTGTTTGTTATATCTTGAATCATTGTTTCATTAGGCCTATTCTTAAGAAAACTCCATAAGAATTGTGGAAAGGAAGAAAACCTAACATTGGCTACTTTCATACATTTGGATGTAAGTGCTTCGTACATAATAATGGTAAAGATATGTAAAGAAAGTTTGATGCTACGTGTAACACCATGATCATATGACTCATCTCATATCATATGTAGGCTTGTTTCCATGAAGCATATGAATTCCTCAAGAAAAAGTCATGGAAAAGTACAATTAAATTGCATTACGTCACAAGTAAATTTTTCATTCAGTATTCTGTGAACCATATGGACTCATCCATTTCATTCTCACATTTAAATACACAAATACAATTCATAACAAACTCAAGAAGTGGCCTATAACTAGTGCAAATGGATAGTATACTCAAAAACATAGTGTGCAGCCTTAGGTAGGATTTCGAGATTCTGTGCCTGAGCTTTGAAAAATCATAACTAATTCTAGAAAAATTAAAATAAAACACATTATACCATTATGGAAAGATAAAGATGTCTATTTTATGATAAGAATAAATCTAGACCAAATAGAGGCTGCTAGTCACTGAAATTGATGGAATAGCACCAGAGGTTGACTGTCATTACTAGTATTGTCCTCTAACTTCAAAAATTCATATCTCTATGCTCAAAGGTCCAATTGGGGTGATCTTAGTGGCCATGGTAATCTTATCATGTCTAGTATATTCTTGTAAAATTTCATAAGAATTGGACATCATTTGTCTCACAAATGACACAACCCAAGTTTTTGACCATATGAATAGTGTCTGCATCAGTTCAACAGAAAAATGCCAATTTTGAAAATTCATAATTAATTTCATAGAGCTCCAAATAATTTAATCTTTATCTTCCTAAAAAGCTCTAGATAAGATATATAAGTGTGCCAAATTTTATGGGTAAATTCATTCATTTGGTTAGATCTTGACGTTGGTTTGCAAGATGGCTCATTTTGTGTCACCAAAAGGGTCCAAATGGTCCATTTTGAGTTCTAAAGCAACCATGACCACTTGAGCATGTAGGCATGCACCAAAATGACATTATAAACTTGTCTCAAAAGTGCATAAATCTAGAATTTGAAAACTTACTCTCTTACCTCATGCCATACACAAGATCACACAAGTCTAGTCTTGCTATTCCATACCTAAATCATGCTATATCATGCATATGGCATTAATTCTCATTCATACATCTTATATATGAGTATTTACATATATTCAAATGATTACATAATAATTCCATCGTAGGATTACATCATATGCCATTGGTATGGCTACAAAAGAGACCAAACTAAGCACTTTGATGTCAATCTCTCATCTCCTAACTTGGTGGCTCTCATTACCTTGCTCATTTGGTCCACCTAGCATGTTAAAACATTGGAGATTAGGGAATGAGATTCAAAGAATCCCAATAGCTCATCTCCCTTTCAATCACATATAAAGGATGCAAAACAAGTCTTGAAAATATATGCATGAGCATAATGACATGTGTAATCACTCAAAAAGCATTCTTAGCATTTGAACAAGTCATACAAAGCATACATAGGCTTGCCAAGCAAGTGGATTAGCCTCACCCATTCTCTTGTGGATTTTGGACTTGCCTCACCCACTTTCTCTAAGAGGTTTTGACTCAACCTCACTCTTAGAAGACTTTTTACTTTGTCTTAACCAATTTTAAGGGTTTTTGGCTCATTCTCACCATGGCTAAGGATTCTTGGCTTCACCACACTCAAGCAAACCCAAGCATACATACTAAGTATCATTTGAAAACATATTACAATATCATGGTACCATAATACATATGCACATACTAGAACACTTTTCATGGCTTAAAACACATATACATATTCTTATTCTCCTCCCTTAAATTCCTAAAATTCACCCTTCTAATGGTTCTTTTATTGTTTCTTTGCATATTCTTATTCTCCTCCCTTAAATTCCTAAAATTCACCCTTGGTTCTGCCTAAAATCCATGCCTTCTTGGACCTCCATATGTTGGACAAACCAAGGAAGAAAGGGGAGAAGAAGTAGCTACCATGGGATGGAGATTTTACCTTATTTTCCTTTGATTTCTTGCTTGTTTCTTCCTTTCCTTGGCCTTCTCTCTTCAAATCCGAATTTTTCCCTCTTTTCTTCCCTCAAAACAGATCCAAAAACTTCAATAAAATCATAGGAAAGAAGGGGAAATGGAGAAGAAGAGGTTTGCTAAAGAAAAAGCATGAAAAAAGCCAAGAAAATCCATACCTCTTCCTTGTTTTTCTCCTTCCTTTCTCCTCCTTCTTGTGCGCCTCACCCTTAGGGTTCCTTCTCTGATTTAGGGCACAAACAAATGTGGCTAAATGAAGGAGGAGATGGGACGCCTCATATATATAGGTAGGTTTAAGAAACACTTTTCAAAAATTCTAATTTTGCCTCTTTGTCTTGGCATTTATGTTTCAGGTTCGTTTAGCACCTTTTTTAGAACCGTCTTTTCCATTATGAAATTTAGGTCATCAATTAAATAAAATGCCTTTGGAATCACTCAAATCGAAGCTAAAACTTTCCTGAATAAATCAATTAAAGTTCGAGTCAACTGACATTGGAAAACGTCCACCGTAGGGGTTTTAACTGTCACGGGGTTTCCCATGATTTTTAGGGCCTCTGAGAACCCTAGAGAACTCAAAATTTTCATTTAAAAATCCCTCCTATGAGAATTCTAAAATTTGCTCAAAATTATGAAAATGCCATTACATTTCATCAACCTTTCGTTGAAATTCGTTTCTTCATTCTGGCTCTATTTTTCTTTTTGTTTGAGCTTGGAATTCTCATTTTTAGGAGTCTTAAATGCTACTTAAATTTTTTTGGACCTTAACTAATTCATTTTAGGGGACTTCTTTTTGCATTTGGTGAATTTTGTACGTTTGCGGAGAAACCATATGTTACATTTCTCGCATTTTCTATAACGAACGTAATTTCTGTAAAATGACAAAATGAGCCGTATAAAAGCCAGTCCTTCAAAATGACCTAGATAATGTCTCAACAAATTTTGGTAGAGTCTTAGACTCCTAAAAATGATAATTTTAGGCTCAGATGGAAAGAAAAACAGAGTTAAGATGGAGAAACAATTTGTGATGAAAATCGACGAAACGTAATGGCATTTTTGTAAATAAGTGTAACTTTTGGAAAAACAGATAGGAGGGGGTTTTAAATAAAATTTTTGAGTTGCCCAAGGTTCTCAGAGGCCCAAAATACCATGGGAAGCCCTAGGACTAGTAAAGCCTCTCCGGTGTACGTTTTCCAATGTTGGTGAGTTTGAACTTTGACAGAATCGTTCAATAAGGTTTTAGCTCCAAATTGAGTGATTCCAAAGGCAATTTAGTAAATTGGGAACCTAAATTTTATAATGGAAAAGATGGTTCTAAAAAAGGAGTTAAAACAAAGCCGAAACAAAATTGCCATTATGAAAGAATGAAATTGGAATTTTTGGAAAAGTATGCTTCTAAAAACTCCCATACACTTGTTCTTTCTTCTCCTACCTTCTTAAGCACGAAATTTTCTGCCCAAAATACAGAAATTGATCTGCTCTCTTAGGTGCACCAAAAGGGGAAGAAAAAGAGGAAGAAAACCAAGGAAAAGCTAGGTAATCTCATGGAATTTTATGCCTCTTCCTCTTCCAATCTTGTTCTCCTCTCTTCCTCCTCTCTTTCTATGGTTTAGTTGAGCTTTTTGGTTCTGTTTTAGGTCAAACACCAAGGGGAAATTTTCAAATTTGCCAAGGAGAAGAGAGCCAAGGAAGAAAGGCTTTGGAAACAAGCTTAGAACCAAAGGTAATTTTCCATTCTTGATGCTTCATCCTTGTTGCTCTTCTTTATGCTATTTTTGGCCAACATAAGGGGCGTAGGAGGAGATGAATTTTGGGCAGAACCAAGGGAGGAACGTAGGAAAAAGAGTGCAAGGATTAAGAATATGGCAAGAAATTCAAGTAAAAACTAATAGAAATCAAGATAGAAAAGTGTAGGCTTCCTTAGAGTTTTGTAAAATCTAATTTTATGTGAATGTTTTCTTAGTTATTTGAATGTTTCCTTAAGCTCCTAAAACCCTTAGAAATCTCCCCAAATGGCTCTTCCATCAAGGAAAAATTTTGAATTCCAAGAACCTCCTTTGATGGGTGTGCCTCGGCCAAGCATAGTTCATAGGGCTAGGGAATGTTTTAATTTGTTCTAGCCTTGGATTGAGACTTCATATGATATTAGAAGATGAGAGGAAACATTAGGAAAAATTTAGGAATAATGGAATGAGAGATGGAGCAATGGTGTCCATAATGGTGCTTTATGAAGCAACTTGGATTTCCAATTGTCCAAGTGAATGTGTGATGGCTCCAAGGACCTTAAATGAGTCCAAGAAGTCTAGAAATAACAAGAGAATAGAACCTAGAAATTGAATTCCAAGAGTTGCTTCATTAGGCTAATTACGGAACCATAATGCCACGTATAAAACCAAGTGTGTGTTTAAGCTTTAGTTTAATGTCTTGGCTTGCTTCAATTATGTGATTGTGTGTTCCTTATGATGTCTAGGCCAAGAGAATAATCAACCACCTAAGTGCTCTTGTGAAATCAAGGAGGGGAAGGAATTAGCAAAGTAAGCTTGCATAAATTGAAAGGTAGCTCTCCACCTTATTCTTTATACTTTCTTGTGTGCATATGTATGCCATTGTGTGCTTGTATGTGTTCTTATGATTTAGTAATATGCCACATGATCTCATGGAATTGCATTGGTACTAATGTGTGCTCTTGAATGCCTTTGAATGTGAGATTGGCTTATAAGGGTGAAGTGATACCAAAAGTCTCTTAAAGTCAGTGAGGATGTGCCAAAAGTCTTAAGGCATGGGTGAGACTAGACCAAAAGTCCCTTGGATGGGTGAGGCTAAATCAAAAGTCCCTAAACCAAGAGTGAGGCAACTCCAAAAGTCTTAGAAATGGGGTGAGGCAAAACCAAAAGTCTTTAGAGCATGAGAATGATTTTGATGTGTAGATGTGGCATGAAATTGTAGCCTTTCACACCTTATGTTTCATAATTGTGTCATTGGTGTATGTATGCCTTGAATGTATGTGAATGGGTATGTGTGAGCTATTGGGATTCTTAGAATCTCACTCCCCTTCCCTCCTTCCATCTTGAAATGTCTAGGTGGATCTCAAGATGCAAGAAAGGTAAGCCAAGGACTCTAACTAGCTACACTTGGAAGATTTAGTAGTTTTCTTTGTATTTAAACATCAAAGTAGTCTTGTATATATTATTTTGGTAATGTAAGACCTTGAGTAATGGTGATATGATGTATGAATATTATATAGCTCATGTGTGACATTAAATCAAATGCAAATCATGGAAATTGCCTCTTGTGTGGTTATGGTTACATATGTATTATGGGATGTAGAGCTGCCAAATTAAGATGCATAGGGTTTAGAACCACTTGGGTAGTTCCTACAAGTTATAATTATGCTTTTAAACTTGCCCAAGAGGTGCCAAGTTCAAGAGGAGGCCATTTAGACCAAAGTGACTCTTGATAGGGAACAAAAATGACCATTTCATGAGGCTAAGTCACTTTTATCCAAATGAGCTCTTTTTAGTCTGAAATTTGGCATACATCTAGAGCTTTTTGGGAAGCTAAAGTAGGTTATTTTTTGAGGTCTATGGAATATTTGGCAAATTGTTGAAGTTGGGAATTTTTCTAGTTTTGGTCATTGGTACTATAGCACTGGACCGAAATTAAATTTTGTCACTCATAAGGAAAATGATATATAATTGCAAAGAAATTTTATATGGAGAAAATAGACATTCCCAGTGACTTGTGACAACTAGAATAACCTCATTTTGATGTCTAGAGAAGGAGATATGAATTTTTGAAGTTCCTACCCAGTATCAGGGGCCCCAACTGACCTCAAGTATTATTTGATTGGGTTTCGAGGTCTGAACATACCTAAACTGGTATGGAGTTATTTTTACCCTCTATCTAACATCTTTATCTTTCCATATTGGTATCATTTTCATTTATTGGAGTTTTATGGAATTAATTGGATATTTTTGAATCTTGCTATAGAAACTTATGATAGCACCAATGGATAGCTAGACCTTTGGACCGTTTTGGATGTCAAATGTCTTTTGTGTTGTGTTTCTTGGTCTGACAGTTTTTTTAACATAAAGTATACATGTGTATATTTTTGGAATGACCAAGAATGTATGACTTCAATTTTTCTAGAATTAGTTATGATTTTCCAAAATTTGTGACAAAAATGGCAAAATTCTGGCCGAAAATACAAGTATGAGTTTTATGCTTCCCTTTGGTTTCCACGAGTTGTAGGCCACTTTTGGTGATGAAAATGAGTTGTATCAATGTAATTACATGTGAGAATATGATATATGAGCTCATATGATCCATGTGACACTAAATGAAATTTTTATACGCGACACAATGCTAAATAATGTATTATTTTAATGTCATTTTTCCTATCCTTTTGCACAATTGATGACATGAGACATGAAAGTAGCATAGATTGAGCTAGGAAATCATGGTGTTACATTTTCTCTTGTTTTCAAAGGACTGGATATTACACTATAAGTAATAAAGGAATTTTCCTAAGTTATTCAACAACTAGTAAAGCATATAGAGTGTACAACAAAAGAACTTTAATGTTTGAAGAAGTATTTGATGAATTTGACCCTTTCTTAAAGAAAAATATGAAGTTAGATGATGAAAAAGGAGTAACTAGTTTAAATAATCTCAAAATTCAATGTAGAAAGAAAAGACAAACAGTAATGAAGAGGAAAAGAAGGAAAAAGATTATATAGAAAATCTTGAAGAATCTGAAAGAAAATCTTATCAACAAGATCTTAACCTTGTCAATAAGATATGTAAATGGAAGTAAAGAGCTCAAATAAATCAAATGTTGTGAATATTGAATTACCTAAAATAGATTTAAGAATACTAAGGAAATGGAGACATTCTCCATCATATCCTATGCAATACATTAATGGAAATCACAATGAAGGAATAAGAACAAGAGCATTATTCAAGCAAAGCAACTTGGCTCTTCTCTCATAGATTGAACCTAGAATTGTAAAGGAAGAATTAAAGGATGAAGACTAGATAGCAACTATAGAAGAAGAACTAAATTAGTTCAAAAGAAATGAGATATGGAAATCAATAGAGCCTCACAAGAATGCCTCAATGATAGGAACAAGATAGGTATTTCAAAATAAATTAGATAAGTAAGAAAAAGTGATAAGGAACAAGGCCAAACTTGTAGTCCAAGAGTACTCTCAACAAGAAGAAATTAATTTTGATGAGAGCTATGCCCCTATTGCTAGACTTGAATCTATTCTTATGTTATAGCTTATGCTTCTTTAAAGAATTTTAAATTATATCAAATAGATGTCAAAAGTGCCTTTTTGAATGGATTTATCCATGAAGAGATATATATCAAGCAATCCCTCGATTTTGAGGGTGAAAATTTGCCCAATCATGTTTATAAGCTTTCAAAGGCTCTTTAGGGGTTTAAAGCAAGCTCCTAGAGCTTGATATGAAAGATTGAGCAATTTTCTCTTAGAAAATGATTTCTCAAGAAGGAAACTTGACACCACTCTCTTCATCAAAAGCCATGAAGACAACTCCTTACTTTTTCAAATTTATAATGATAATATTATATTTGGAAGTACTAATGAACTTCTTTGTTAAAAATTTTCTAAACGTATGCTAGGTGAATTTGAAATGAGCATGATGGGAGAAATAAATTTCTTCCTTGGACTGCAAAATAAATAAACAAGAGAAGGAAACTTTATTAATCAAGCCAAGTATACTAAGGAGTTGCTTAAGAAGTATGGATTTGAGAATGCCAAGCCTATAGGAACTCTAATGTGTCCAACTACAAATCTTGACAAAGATAAAAATGGTAAAAATTTTGATAAAAAATGGTACAAAGGTATGATTGGATCTTTATTATATCTCACAGCAAGGAGACCAAACATCATCTTTAGTGTATGTAAATGTGTTGGATTTTAATCCAATCCAAAATAATCTCACTATATAGTCGTGAAAAGGATACTTAGATATTTGGTTGGTAAACAAGACCTTGGCTTTTGGTATCCAAGATCCAATAATTTTGAACTAGTGAGATATGCAAATGTTGATTTTGTAAATGATAAACTTGATAGAAAAAGCACTACTAGCACCTATCAATTTCTTAGCACTACATTGGTGTGTTGATTCAACAAGAAACAAATTTTAGTAGCTTTGTCTACTGTTGAGGTAGAATATATGGTAGTAGAGAGTTATTGCACTCAACTCTTGTGGATGGATCATTCTCTCAACTTTAAATAGATTTAAATTTTCTATGACGACATCTGCTATATGTCTAACCAAAAATCATGTACATCATTTTTAGACAAAGTACATTGAAGTTAAACATCATTTCATCCGAGATCATGTACAACAATGAGATGTTGAAGCAACATGCATACATACTGAATACCAACTTGCTAATATCTTTACAAAACCTATATTAGAAAATATATTCTCTGTGCTAACAAATGGATTAGGCATGACTAATCATATTATATATATATGCTATTTAAATTTTGAATATGTGTGAATTGTGTGTGTCTATATTCTTTTCAAAAACTTTGTTGATTGGATGGAAACCTTGTCCACAAGATCACTAAGGCCATAAAAAGGTCAAAAGTATGTTGACCATAGGTTATCACAGCAAAAACGGTCATCTTCTCTAATAAGAACAATCTCTGCATTCAAAGCTTTTAAGTCTGGTCTCTCTCCCTCTCTCTTCTAAAGTAGTTACAAAAATAGGCACATAAGGTATGATATGTCACTTAATATTTGCAAATTGGTCTGTGCACTCTTTCTCTCTCCATTGATAACTGAAGTGATAGTTCCAAGGATGAGGCACTTCATCTGCATTCTAAAAAAATCATTCTTACTTCATCCTAATTTTTTTCTCATTCTTTTAAACTCTAGCAAAGGAGAACTCCATCGTCCTTCTCATGAAAATGTCGAAAATGAAGGTTGTTGCTCATAAATCCACCACATCCAAAAATATCCTTCACTTTGACTCTGAATTGAGGTACTCTTAGTCATCTCTAGATGTGGTTGTTGTTGGATGACAATAAAAACTATCTTATGTTTCTACTTACCAATGCTAAACAATAAGGGTTGTTCAAATTAAACCATGAGAATCTGGGTCTTCTAGACGAACTCCTTACAAGCCCTCTCTAATAAAAACACCAAAAGAAGTTTCTCAACATTCTCCTTCTATGAACTCGCACAACAATAACCTAGAGGGCAATCTTTTTTAATCAAAAGAAACTTCCATTTCTAGTAAGGGCAAATGTTGTAATGTTCGGTTTTCGTTGAACGATGGAAACGGGTTTGTTTTCAAAGCAAGTCCCTCGAAATGAATTAGTTAAGGTCCCAAAAAATTTAAGTAGCATTCTAGACTCCTAAAGATGAGAATCTCAGACTCAAATGGAAAGAAAAATGAAGTTGGAATAAAGAAATAAATTTGAACGAAAGATTGATGAAACATAATGGCATTTTCATAATTTTGAGTAAATTTTGGAATTCTCACAAGAAGGCTTTTTAAATGAAAGTTTTAAATTCTTTGGGGTTCTCAGAGGCTCTAAAAATCATTGGAAGCCCCGAGACAGTTAAAACTCCTTTCGGTGAAAGTTTTCCAACGTCGGCTAACCTAAACTTTAACGGATTCATTCGAGAAAGTTTTAGCTCTAATTTGAGTGATTCTAAAGGAATTTTTTTAAATTGAGAACCTAAATTTAATAATGGAAAAGATGATTCTAAAAAAGGAGCTAAAATGAACTGAAAACAAAAATGCCAAGACGAAGGGGCAAAATTGAACATTTTGAAAAGTCCTTTTTAACCTCCTTATATATATATGAGGCAACCCACCTCCTCACTCATTTAGACACAACTTTTTCTGCCCTAAACTAAAGGAGAGAGCTATGGTTTGAGGTACACCAAGAGAAAGAGAAAGGGAAGAGAAAAACAAGGCAAAAGGTATTCTTGGTTTTTTTCATGCTTTCTGTAACATCCGGTTTTCTAAAAATCCAAGAAAATGTAAGGAAACGCGAGAAACGTAGCATATGGTTTCTCCATCAACGTACGAAATTCATCGGATATGAAAGGAGGTCCCCCAAATAGAGTAAATTAAGGTCTAATAAAATTAGAATAATATTCTAGACTACTAATAATGATGAGTCAAAGCCAGGTGCCCTAAAATTGGGGCTAAAATAGATGAAAAAAAAAGAATCAGAAAAAGGTCCCAAAGAGCCTCTGAAGTCAAGTATGAAGAGTCAGGGACTAAAATGCAAAGAAAAGTTATATGCCGGGCAAAATGTACAAATTGCCTTAAAGTTAAGGGAACCCTAGTTTCACCCTCTATTTGTGGCTTTAAGTACGAATATCAAAAAATCGGGCAAGAATCTCAGAAATCCGTGATCCACAGTTAAACTCAGTTTGATAAGATGGGTCCAATGATACCAAGTTGTTCGGATGGCCGGGCAGGATTAGGTCGGGGATTTGGTTATCCCGATCAATAGTCATGAGCAAAATGGAAAAAAGAAGTTGTAAGAACTATAGAAATAAAAATAGCTAAAGGGCTAAGAAACCCTGAAGGAGTTTCAGGGACATAATTGTAGTAAATGAAAAGTTTATAGCACAATCATAATACAGAACGGTGAAAATTACACCTATAGACCCGGGTGTCCGATTGACACTGAAATTTATGAGGATTGAGCTTAAGGGCCCCTGACCCATGTTTAAAGCTTAATATGGCCAAAAAGTAGAGGAAATAATGTTCATAAATTTTAGAAAGTCTAAATGTATGTATTGTACCGTAAAACCTTAATTGGGCTCAGACACTGATTTTTAGACTGTTGTAAGGCCCAATAGTTGATTCTAAAGGCCCGATAAGAGAAGAGAAGATATGATTAGGGTTTTAGAGAAGATGAAACCCAAATATAAATATAGAATGAAAGGAAAAGAAGAAAAAGATTTTAGTTATTTTAAAGAATTAACTATGGTTAAGTTGGAAACTAACTATGGTTGAGTTAAAAGTTGATCATGGTTGAGTTAAGAAATTAACCATGGTTATTCTCCATAACTTAAGGGCAAAGGCAAGGCTTCCAAGTGTGTGGCCAAGAATTTTTGGAAGAAGATATTTAGTTATGAAATTGGAAAACCAAAAGAAAAAAAGGAATGGAAGGTTAAGATTTGATCTTGAAAAGGTTGATCTAAGGGTCCAAATTTAGTATGACCATTTAACTTCATTAGATTCATCTTCTTCACCTCCCTTCCACCATTTTCACGCCACACACAAGGAAGAAAGAAAGAAAAACGTGAAGAGAGAGAGAGAGGGAGAAAAAGTGGAAGATGAAGTGAAACCAAGCAAAACTACCACCATTATTCACCAAAATTCTTCATCTTCTCCATCCTCCAACCTTTTCCTCTAAAGGGCAACTGCATATTTATCTTTTGTTCAAGGTGAAATGTTGCTCTAAGTAGGAAAAGAAACGATTTTAGTGTGAGAAAACCAAAAGAAGAAAGGCTTAAGCTTAAAGAGTAAGTTTTCTCCATCTTATACTTGTAAATCACATGCTTTAAGCTAGTTTTGTTAAACCCTAGCTATGAGTTATTTTTGGGCAGCATATGAATCATTAGAAATGGAGTTTGTATGTTGAATATGAAGGCCTTGAAATGAATTTTATATGTTGAACATGAAGGCCATATGAGCTTAGTTATTGTTGTTATGTGCTAAAACTTTGGAAAACACAAAGATTATAATTTTTGGGAAAATAGAAAGCATGGGGAGATGCTGTCCGAATTTTGCCAAAATTTTTATGGTGTTTTTTTGATGTCTTAAAGTCATGTATACCAAATTTCAAGTCTTAAAACATAAAGGAAAAGGTTATGGAGTTTTTAGAACCAAAGAAATGCACTTTGAGCCTAAAATGGAGCTAGATTATGTGATGACTAAAACGTGATGTTGGGGCTGGAATTTGATGATTTTATCCATTCCAATGGATTCAAAAGGGTTTTTTTAGCTAGGAACACCTATGGGAAAGCCCCCAAAACTCATGGGATAAAATTCCTAAATTTTGGCCAAGAAAGGCATACTATTCGGCCATAGTGAATGGGAAGGGAAGGAGTTGGATTTTTCCAATTCCAATGGTCCCATTAAGTTTAAAAGGGGTCATCCTATTTTAGAAGTTAAGGTTTATGTGTTGATTGTAATGAATTATCATTATGATTATAGGGTTTGATGTTGTTTTGAGAACTCCAAAAGCAAGTAAACTAAGTCCCAAGGATTGAGGAGCAAAGTTTGCTAAGGTAGTAGTTTTCCTCTCTCTTTCTTTAAGCTTATATATTTGTATAATGATAAGTGGTATGCTATATCAAGTTGTCATTTATGTTATAAGATGAGATATGTATGCTTAGATTGTTCTTGGCTTGTATGAAATCCCTTGTATTACTATGTGGTATATGGCACGTTGATTGGCATTATGTTATGTACTTACATGCTTGCTTGTGAATGAGATTGGTTTACTACTATTAAGATTTCATAATCTCACCCTAAATATAACCCATGCTAGGTTCGAGTTCAAGCAAAGAAAGAGCAAAGAATCTGGAGACATAAATCGAGGACCTTACTTTTATGTACCACGTTTTGTTATGTAATTAAATATTTTAGATTACTGTGTGTATGAGTTATATTATGACACTGTAAGGTACTCAGGTATGAAATGGAAAGCCATGTATATACCCAATCCTGAAGTAAAAAGAGTATGACTATCGTGCATAAGATGCAAGAATGCCTGTGCCTATATAATGGCAAAGTAATAATAATAATATGACCAATGAGAGGTAAAATTGCCCAGTTTGTTGTAGGGGCAACTTTATATGAATTTATATGTGCTCTGCTAAGTAAGTATTTTTCCTGTGTAAAGGGCTTAAAGAGTTTGAAATAGAGTCCTGAACTGACCTTATATGATGTTTCTATAATTAATTATATATTTTCAAAGTTAGATAAGAATTTGGAAATGACCAAATGAATAGTGAAATTGTATGAGGAAGTTTTAAAATGAAAAATGTTTATCAGTTCAGGTTTCCGTTAACTTCTCTCAATAATATATGAGGTAATTGTAGTAGGAAAAGGGTTATAAAATAAGGTATGGCACTTTCTTTTTAGTAAACCTCTTCTTCTCCATTTCTCCTTCTTTCCTATGGTTTTATTAAAGTTCTTGGATCCATTTTGAGGGAAGAATAGATGGGAAAATTCGTATTTGAAGAGAGGAGGACAAGCAAAGTGAAAAATAACTAAGAAATCAAGGAATAACAAGGTAAATCTTCCTTCCATGGTAGCTATCTTTTGCTCCCTTCTTCTCCTTGGTTCGTCCTACACATGGAGCTTCAAGAAGGCTTGGATTTTGGGCAGAACCAAGGGTGAATCTTAGGAATTTAAGGGAGGAGAATAAGAATATGTAAAGAGAATTAACAAACAACCATGGAAAATCAAGATAGCAAACCTAGGGTTTCAAGTATGCCTTGGAAAATCTGATTTGAGACAATAATTCCTAGGCCTAAATGAGTGTTTAAATGAGCTCCTAAGATCCCTAGAAGGCTCCTCATATGCTTCTTCCATCAAAGAAACCAAAGCAACTCCCTTGGATGCAATTCAAGTGCATGCCTCGAGCTAGAAGGGTTGGGGCACCTAGGGATAGTTTTTATTTGTTCCAAGCTTATTTTTGAGTCATATATGATGGAAGAAGATGAGAGGAAGCCTTAAAAAAAATTTAGAAACCATAGAAAGTGAGATGGCCTTATATGTTCCATAATATGACCTAAAGAAGCAACACCTAGTTTGGCTTGTTGTTTTAATTGTGTGATGACTCCAAGAGGCTTAAAAGAAGTCAAGAATCATAAATGAAAGGAAAGAATGGAGCCTAGAACTCAATTGATGGATGTTGCTTCACTAGGTGAATTTTGGAACCATAAAAGGGCTATTAGACGAAGCTAGTGTTTAAGGAAGATGTATGGCTTTAGAAATGATTCCATAAACTTAATTAGCTTCCATATATTATATTTAGGCCAAGAGAAACAAATCCCACACCTTTGTGTGTGTGAGGCCAAGGAAGGGAGAGCATTTCTAAGAGAAAAAGTGTGTGGTTGCAACAAAGGTAGCTCACTTCTCTTTCTCTCATGCATAAATGTGTGCTTGACTTGTCTTTGAATGCGTGTATATGTGTTTCAAGCCATGAGAAGTGTTCAAGCATGTGCATATGTATTATGATACCATGATGTTGTAATATATTTTCAAATGATGCCTAGTATGTTTGCTTGGGTTTGCTTGAGTATGGTGAAGCCAATAACCCTTAGCTATGGTGAGGATGAGCCAAGAACCCTTAGAATTGGTTAAGACAAAGAAAAGAGTTTCCCAAGAGTGAGGTTGAGTCAAAACCTCTTAGAGAAAATGGGTGAGGCAAGTCCAAAATTCATAAGAGAATGGGTGAGGATAATCCACTTACTTGGCAAGCTTATGTATGCTTTGTATGAGTTGTTCAAGTGTCAAGAATGCTTCTTGAATGATCATGCACTTCATGATACTCATGCATGCATTTTTAAGACTTATTTTGCATTCTTTATGTGTGATTGAAAGGGAGATGATCTATTGAGATTCTTTGAATCTCATTCCCTCCTCTCCAATGTCTTAACATGCTAGGTGGATCAAGTGAGCAAGGTAATGGAAGCCATCAACTTGGAAGATGAAAGCTTGACATCAAAATGCCTAGTTTTGTCTTTTTTGTAGTCATACACATGGCATATAATGTAATCCTATGATGGAATTGTTATGTAATCATTTGAACATATGTAATTACCCAAATGTTTGATGTATGTATGAGTCTTAGTGCCAAATGAATGGTAATGTGCATTTTAAGTAGTGAATGGCAATGTAAAGCATGTGTGATCTTGTGTATGGCATAAGGAGTGAGAGAGTGAGTTTTCAAATTTTGGGTTTATGAACCTTTGAGACAAGTTTAGAAGGTCATTTTGGTGCATTTCCACATGCTCAAGTGGTCATTGTTGCTTTAGAACTCAAAATGGATCAATTGGACCCCTTATATGACATAAAATGAGCCATTTTGTAACCCAATGTCATGATCTAATCAAATGAACGAATTTGCTAATGAAATTTGGTAAACAAATAGATCTTATCTAGAGCTTTTTGGAAACCAAAGAACAAATTATTTAAAGCTCTATGAAATTAATTATGAATTTCCAAAGTTGGCATTTTCTGCTGAACTGATACAGACACTGTTCATATGGTCAAAAACTTGGGCTATGTCATTCGAGAGACAAATGATGTCCAATACTTATAAACGTTTACAAGAATAAACTAGACATGATAAACTTTCCATGGCAACCAAGATCACCCCAATAGGACCTCTGACTAAGGAGATATGACTTTTTGAAGTTGGAGGACCATCCAGGGATGACAGTTGGCCTTTGGTACTATTCTATCAAATTTCAGTGGCTAGCAACCCCTGTTGAGGTCTAGATATATTTTAGCATAAATTAGACATCCATATCTTTCCCTAATGTGAATAATGCATGATTTCAATTTTTCTAGAATTAGTTATGATTTTTCAAAGTTTATGATAGTAACCTGGAATTTCTGGCTGAGGCTGCACCTAGTGTTTTTGTGTATTCCATCTACTTGCACGAGTTTTAGACCACTTCCTTAGATGATTTTGAGTTTTATTAGTATAATTAAATATGAGAATGAGTTGAATGAGTTCATATGGTCCATGAGACACCGAATGAAGAATTCATCCATTATGCAAAGCAAAGAAATTGATTATTTTTATTAAGTTTTCCTTCCTCTTCTTGTGTGGTAATGGAAGGAAGCTTACCATGCATGTGGAATGAGTTCTAGAATTATGGTGTTACAAATGTTCCTTAAAGACTATTTTTGTTTCCAAAGAAAAGAAATTAAAGTGCATTACTGAAGAAAGTCACTTGGGTGGGTCTCTTGAAGAAATTCAGATGACTTTGATGCATCCACTGACTCTAAAGATTTCCTATCCAAAAAGGAAAAAGAAAGGTATGAGTCTAATTTCAGAGGTTGTTCTATCACTTGTGGAAGAACTGTGTCTCTATAGAAACTAAAAACAATTCACTATGATATTGAGCAATCCTTTTTTGATATAAACTAGAATTAAATTCTTGAACTACAAGAAGAAGCTTATAAAGAACTTGTTTGTCTATTTTATGCAAATCTGTTAGTTATGAAAGATGATCTCTCTGTGGTGTCTTTTTTAAAGGGAAGAAGAATTATGTTAACTAAAAAGAAATTACGTAAAATTTTAAGAATGACTTTTACTGGTGAAGCATATTTCTTTCAAAAGACCTAGGGAAAAGATTTTCTAGTATCATATGAAGTTACTAATATCTTATAGAATGACCAAATCTTCTTACCCTTAGAAGAGTAAATGGTTTAGCCTTATGCTTTGAGTGAAGAGTTATAGTACACATCATAAGCACTTGCTTCTTTCCTAGGTCCCATTCACTTAAATCTCTTAACAAAAGGGACATATGTCTATTATACTGCTTGGTTACAAAAACTTCTATTGATCTTGGCGCCTAGATTTTGAAGCTTATAGACAATCCACCAAAATCACTAATCCATCTACTAGTTTATCTTATGTAATGTTGTTCACCAAAGCTTTTAACCCTCATCGGATTAGCTTGCATCAATATCCCTCTATACTAGGAGACACCACATATAATGAAGCGACCTTTAAATTGATGTAGTATACTCCCTCAGGGGCTTAGTGGATCAGAATGATCAATGCTACTCCTTCAAAGGATCAAAGTACATTTCTAGCATCGAATCCTATTCTTGACAATTGTGGTAAGGAACCTGTTAACATTGAATCCTTTCTTGTGGCTGACCAACCTCCTCTTCTTGCTTCTGAAGCCTTTTTATCCCAAGACTCACTAGTTATTCTGAAAAGAATGCTTGAATTTGAAACCTCCTTGAATCATTTGTTTACTGACTATTTGAAGGATATTAATACCCAACTGAATCAAATGAATAACTAGATGGCAGAACTGACCACTAGTGTTGGCACTATGAGAGGTTTGTTAAAAGACCAAAGGCCACTTCATCAACAACTCAATGATATTCAATAAGAACTCAAGGATGCTAAATATGGGGTAAATCTTAAGGCTATTGCAATAAATCTTTGACTTTAAGACATTGACACTATTATCATAGACTCTGTTAAAGTTCTAAAGGCTATTTGTAGAAGGCAATAAACGTCATGGTTGACACAGCTTTTGGCTAGCCTATGATGTGTTTTTGCCTCTTTTTAATCTTTGTTATTTATTCTTTTGACTATCTAAACAATTTATACTTATTACTGGATTGTGCTGACTATTTGGACATTTTATAATTGTTATTGGATTGTGCTGATGATTTTTTCATATCATCTTATCACTTTTCCTTTCTTTTATTTGTCTATATAATCTTCTTACTTTTCCATTTTGTTGCTAGTAAAAAAAGGGAGAAAATTCTAATTGTGCACTTTTAGGATTGTTAACAGAAGTATCTACACAAATGTTAAAGTGTTAATGAAGATATTGTTGATAGGGCTTTCACCTTGTAAGGTCTCTTGTAGAAGCTAAATCTAATAAGTTAATACTAATAGGATACCTATATAAGTGTGTTCTATGTAACACCATAAATTTCTAGCTGTCTCATGCTATTCCCATGCCTTATGCCATGCATTTCACAAGAAATCAAGAAAATGGCATTAAAATAATGAATATATTTTGCATTGCATAGCAAATAAATTTTCCATTCGGTGTCCCGTGGACCATATGAGGTAATCCATCTCATTCTCACATTTAATTACACAATTAAAACTCATAACCATCCCAAGAAGTGGCCTAGAACTCGTGCAAATGAAGTGTATACATGAAATTCAAGAATGCAACCTTGGTTAGGATTTCCAGATTTCTATCATAGAATTTGAAAAATCATAACTAATTCTAGAAAAATCAAAATCAAGCATAGTTTACCATTATGGAAAGATACAGATTTCTAATTATCCTTCAACTTTAAAAATTTATATCGCCCTGCTCAGATGTCCAATTGGGGTGATCTTGGTGGCCATGGAAAGTATATTATGTCTAATTTATGTTTGTAAAATTTCATAAGCATTAAACATCATTTGGTCCTAGAATGACATAGCCCAAGTTACTGACCATATGAACAGTGTCTGCATCAGTTCAGTAGAAAAATGCTAACTTTGAAAACCATAATTAATTTCATAGACCTCCAAATAATCTGGTCTTTAGCTTCTTAAAAAGCCCTAGATAAGGTATATATACATGCCAAATTTCATGGGCAAATTTGTTCATTTGGTCAAATTTTGACATTAGAGTACAAAATTGCTCATTTTATGTCATATAAAGGGTTCAAATGGTCCATTTTGAGTTCTAAGGCAACCATGACCACTTGGGTACGTGGGAATGCACCAAAATGGCTTTCTAAACTTGTCTCAAAGGTGAATAAATGCAAAATTTAAAAACTCACTCTCTCACCCCATGCCATACACAAGAATATACAAGTCTAGTCTTGCTCTCAAATGTCTAAAATGCACTGTATCATACATATAACATTAAATCTCATTTATACATGATACATTTGCATATTTACATATGTTCATAAGGTCATAAGGCATTTACAATAATATATTACATCATGGACCACTCATATAGCTACAAATTGAGCAAAACTATACATATTGTTGTCAATCTTTCATTTCCCAACTTGGTGGCTACCATTACCTTGTTTATTTGCTCCACCTAGCATGTTAAGACATTGGAGAGGAGGGAACGAGATTCAAAGAATTCGAATAGCTCATCTCCCTTTCAATCATATATAAAGAATGCAATTCAAGTCTTAAAAATGCATGCATGAGCATAATGAAATGTATTCAAGAAGCACTCTTGGCATTTGAACAAGTCATACAAAGCATACATAGGCTTGTTAAGTAAGTGGATTAGCTTCACCCATTCTCTTATGGATTTTGGATTTGCCTTATCCACTTTCTCTAAAATGTTTTGACTCAACCTCACTCTTGGGAGGCTCTTTACTTTGTCTCAACCATTTTTAAGGGTTCTTGGCTCATCCTCACCATGGCTAAGGGTTCTTGGCTTCATCACAGTTAAGCAAACCCAAGCAAACATACTAGGTATCATTTGAAAACATAATACAACATCATGGTACCATGGAATATAGGCATATGCTAGAATACTTTTCATGGTTTAAAACACACACACATACATTCAATGACAAGATAAGCACACACTCATGCATGAGAAAAAATAGGGAGAGCTACCTTTGTTACACTTGCAAGCCTTTCCCTTGAACCTTGAATCCTCTCCCTCAGCCTCACACACACAAGGGTGTGGGATTTGTTTCTCTTGTCCTAAACATAATATATGGAAGCCAATTAAGTTCTTGGAATCACTTATAAAGTTATACATCTTCTTTAAACACTAACTTGGCCTAATAGCTCTTTTATGGTTCCAAAATACACTTAATGAAGCAACATCCGTCACTTGAGTTCTAGGCTCCATTCTTTCCTTTCATTTATGATTCTTGACTCCTTTTAAACCTCTTGGAGTCATCACATAATTAAAACAAGGATCCTAACTAGGTGTTGCTTCTTTAGGTCATATTATGGAATCTATGATGCCATCTCACTTTCTATGGTTTCTAAATTTTTTCCAAGGCTTCTTCTCATCCTCTTCCATTATATATGACTCAAAAATAAGCTTGGAACAAATGAAAACTTCCCCTAGGTGCCTTAACTACTCTAGGCCGTGGCTATAAAGCATAAGGGTACCAAGGGAGTTTGCTTTGTTTTCTTAATGGAAGATGCATATAAGGAGCCTTCTAGGGATCTTAGAAGTTCATCCAAACACTCTTTTTGGCATAGGAATTATTGAATCAAATCAAATTTTACAAGGGATACTTGAAACCCTAGGTTTTCTATCTTGAAATCTAATGGCTAGTTTGTTATTTTCTTTGCATATTCTTGTTCTTCTCCCTTAAATTCATAAGATTCATCCTTGGTTTAGCTAGAAACTCAACCTCTTAGGGCTGGCCTTATATAGGTTGAACCACCCACAAGAGAAGGAAGGAGGAAGATTAAGTAAAGAAATGCCAAAATACCTTGATTTCCTTGGTTCTTCTTACTTGTTCTTCACCTTCCTTGGCTTTCTCGCCTCAAATCCAAAATTTCCCCTTTGTTTTACCCTCAAAACAGATCCAAGAACTTTAATAAAATCATGGGAAAGAAGGAGAGATGGAGGAAAAAGAGTTTACTAAGGAGGAAGTATGAAAAACCAAGAAAATCCATACCTTTTTCCTTGTTTTTCTCCTCCCTTTCTTCTCCTTTTGGTGTGCCTTGAACCCTAGTTCCAATTTCGTCCCTTCATCTGGGCATTTTCGTTTCTCATTTGTTTTAGCTCTTTTATGAGAACTATCTTCTCCATTATAAAATTTAGGTTTCCAATTTAATAAAATTCCTTTGGAATCATTCTAATCGGAGCTAAAACCTTCTCGAATGAATTCATCAATGTTCAGGTCAACTAATGTTAGAAAACGTCCACCGGAGGGGTTTTAACTATCCTGGGGCTTCTTATGGTTTTCAGGACCTCTGAGAACCTCAAAAAATTCAAAACTTTCATTTAAAAAGCCCTCCTATGAGAATTCTAAAATTTGCTAAAAATTATGAAAATACCATTAATTTCATTAATGTTTCATTGAAATTCGTTTCTTCATTCTAGCTCCGTTTTTCTTTTCGTCTGAGCCTGGAATTCTCATTTTTAGGAGTCTAGAATGTTACTTAAATTTTTTAAGACCTTAACTAATTTATTTCAGGGGACTTGCTTTGAAAACGTACCTATTTTTATTGTTTGATGAAAACTGGACATTACATTCTAAACATGTGAAAATTAACTAACTTTATTAGCTGCTCTTTTTTAGCTATTCTTATTGCCTTTGTGCTTTGGATTATGTACAAAGCTTATCTAATTAAAGGGGAGCACATGTTAAGGGGGAGTCTATATCTTTTTCTACACTTTTTATGACTTTTATTACTTAGGTTTTGTCATCATCAAAGAAGAGATTGTTGGCCTAATAGTCTCTTAACCCTTCTTGTATTTGATGATTTCAAAAGCTTAAGTAAGATAAAAGCCTAAAAGTAATTCTCTTTTGTTTAGCTTTTTATATAACCTATAAGAAAGCATGAAAATTTTTTGCCTAATTGTGTTTACCGTCTAGTTTTTTGTATTGTTGTCAAAAGCAAAAAAAAGTTTTCTACTTTACTTATTTGCCATATCTACTACTGATCTTTTGTGAAGTAAAAGTCAACCTTTCTCACTTTGTTCTTAAGTTTTTTAAATACATTATTAAGCATTAATGAGGATAAGACAATTGAAAAAAGTTTGCATGTTGCACCTTGCCCTAGACATGTGGCTTTAAATAGAAACCACAAAAGAAATTTGAGATGGTGGTTTACTAGGCTAAAAGCTCTCTAAAGAACAACAAAAAAGAGATCAACTACTCCATGGCTACACAAAAACTATGATAACCTAGCTACTCAATGAACAAATTTGTAGAAATTTTATAATAGCTAGATTTTTGGATGCTTATATAAGAAGGATAAATAAAGAATAGGACAACAACTAGAAAACATATAAAATAGGTTATCTTTCTTTGAATTTATAGTCTTCCTCATTCTTATTGCTCTAAGCTTTATCTTTGTTAAGTGTTTGGTTTATCTGATTATTTGAGAGTAAAAAAATAAGAGCTTCATTATAATCCCTTTATCTACAAGGATTTCTTGAATTTCATATTTTTCCTATAAAATTCTTTCCTGGGAGAGGAGAGTAAAGTTCTGCGTAAGTTGTAAAGTCATTGTAGAAGTTTTAGGTGAGCTTGGAACATAGCTTTTTTGGCTGTGTACTTTGACTTTATAATGAAAATCCCTTTGTGGCTTGCAAGGAGAATGGACGTAGGCCAAGTGTAACATTCTGTTCCTCTGTAAATATAAGAAACGTAATATCTAATTTCTCCGTAAACATACAAAATGCACTGGATATAAAAAGGAAGTCCCCAAAATAGAATGATTTGAGGTCTAATAAAATTAGAGTAATAATCTAATCTCAAATAATGAGGATCCAAGGTTAGAGGTGCCCTGGAAATGAAGCTAGAATAATCAAACGAAATGCAACGAAGATATAGTGAAATTTTCGTAATTTTATCACTTTAAAAAAAACTCAAAATAAGAGATTTTTAAATGAAAAAAATGAATTTCTTGGGGTTCTCAGAGGCCCTAAAAATCATAAAAACCCTTTGAATGGTTTAAACCACTCCAGTTTACGTTTTAGAACATCAGTTGTGAACTTTAACCACTTCATTTAGGAAGGTTTTTAATTCAATTTGGATGAAACCAAAGGCATTTTATGAATTAGAGGACCTAAATTTTATGATAGAAAATATAGTTCTAAAAAAGGATTTGAAATGAGTCTAAACGAAGCAAACAGGCACGTAAGAGCAAAATGGTCATTTTGAAAAATTATAAAAGAGTCTTCTTAAGTAAGATTACACCTTATCACCTTCTCCAAGCTTCAATTTTAAGAAATTTGAGTAGCCATGGCATGACATTAAGAGGGGAGAGAGAGATGAAGTTTAAGCTTCTGTTTAGATCTAACCCAAGCTAAAAAGGAACTCTTTTCAAGAAATCAATCAGTGGAAAGTAGTCTACGCGAAGAGAGCTCTGTTTCAAGGTAAGACTTCACTTGAAACATTTGCAGAATCTCATATTTCTAAGCCATTTAAGCTTTAGTCTAGAGAGAGAAAGTGAGGAGGAGAGTTTTTCTTCATGTGTTCTTGATGGAACCAAAGGTTATGGAGTGTAAGGATTAAGAATATACAACTAGAATTGAAAAAAAAGCTTTAGAATGCAAGTTATAGAAATTAGGGATTTGGTTGCACCTAGGCTAAGATGAAGCTTCCTAGTAGTAATTTAAGTTGTCTAAGAGTATATATGAGTTCTCAAGACATCTAGGAAGCTTCACAAGTGCCAATTCACTAAAAGAAAGCAAGCAAACTCCATGGGTGCATAATGCTCTTCATGTCTTAGCCTAACCCACTTCATGCACCTAAGGAGTGTTTTAATTTGTTCTAAACTTAGAATGAGACTAAATATGTTAGAAGAACATTAGTGGAAGCCTTGGAAAAAATTTAGAAGTCATGAAATGTGAGATGTAGGTGTAGGCTCCATAATGTGACATTATAAAGTAACTTATAACTAGGCTCTTTAAAATGAATGTGTGATGACTCCAAGGAATCTAAAGGGAGTCAAGAGACCTAGAATGAATGAAAAATGGGAGCCAAGACCATGAACTCTTCTAGTTGCTTTATAAGGTCTTGTATAGAAGCATAATGGAGCTATAGAACAAAGTAGCTTCATATAGAGTATGTATGTTGCCAAAGCTTGTTTCCATAAGTGATTTATGTCTCTTTTAATGTGTCTAAGCCAAGAGAACCAAGGGCCACCTAATTACAAGGCTTAGCCTAAAAAGGGGAAGAAGAATTTCAAGAGAAAGTGTTGTGTTCTTGCTTCAAGGTAGCTCTCTAACCTTTCTCTCATGCATGACTTGGATGTTTACTTATCTTTGAGTGCTTGTATGTATGTTGGAGCTATGAGAAATGTTTCTAGCCCATACTTACATGTTATGGTACCATTATGTTTCTTAAAATATGTTTATGATTGCATTATGGCTTGCTTGGGTTTGGTTATGCCAAAAGTCCCTTGGCAAGGGTGAAGATGAGCCAAAAGTCCTTAGAAATGGGTGAGATAAAGCCAAAAGTATCAAAAAAAGTGAGGCTTAGTCAAAATTCCCTTAAAAGTGGGTGAGGCAAATCCAAAAGTCCCAAGAAAGATGGGTGAGGCTAGACCAATGCCCTTGAAAGCTTATGCTTGTTATGTATGAGTTGTGTGACAAGGACAATGTCTTGAACATGTTCACTAGTTGCTTGAGTATCATGCATGCATTCTTTGACTTGTTTATGCATCCATTATGTATGTTTGAAAAGGTTAAGAGCTATTGGGATTCTTTGAATCTCACTCTTCCCCCACACATGTCTAACAATGTCTAGGTGAGCCAAATAGATAAGGAAATGGAGGCCAACAAGCATAAGAAGCAAGATTATGACAACAAGATAGAGAAATGGTTTGTTTAATTGTATTTTGATGTCAAATTATGTATCCATGATATGTATCTATGATGTAAACCCTTGAGCATGTTTTAATATATGTACAAATAGTGTATGTATCAATATGGAAGTTAGATGAATAAAAATATGAGATTTTGCCACTTCTTTGCCATTATATAACTTGATGTTCTTGTATATATATGGTTATGGCAAGGTGGGATTGAGCTCCATAGTGATTTAAATCATTTGGCATGCTTTTATGTATCTTTAAACTTGCCCAAGTGGTTGTGGAATGTAAAAAAGGCCATTTTGGTGTCTTGAGATGCCCTTTTAAACTTCAATTTTAACCAAAATGGTGTGCTAAACCAAAGTATGATTAAATGTATGAGTTTTTCCATGAAATTTGGCCAATAAGTAGGTTTCATCTAGATCTTTTCATAGAGCTAAAGAGCACTCAATTTGGAGCTTTAGAGAATTTGTTCTGATTTTCCAAATTTGGCCAAATTATGTAGAAATAGTATGGTTACTATTTATTTAGTCAGTTTGCTTCTCTATCTATATCACACGTAGAACAAATGAAATGTAATGCTCATGAAATCTTATAGACATAAACTAGAAATCATAAGCTTTCCATAGCCACTAAGATCACCTCATTTGGAGTTCTGTAGGGGGAGATATGAATTTTTGAAGTTGCATGATAGTACTAGTAATCCAGCCTAACCTATGTTACTATTCCATCAATTTCTATTAGCTTAAGTCTATGGCATTGGTCTATACTTATTTTTAGTCAAAAGTAGACATCCACACCTTTCTAGAATGGTATGGCTTGCTTGAGTTCAATTTTTCTAGAATCAGTTATGAATTTCCAAATTTTGTATTAGAATACTGAATTCTGAACCCAAGGGCAAACCATGGAATTTGTGTGATGTAGCTTCAAACCCAAAGTGAAGGAGATCAAATGTGATGAGTATGACTTGTATGGATGTGCTATGACTAGAAAATGATGTGGATGAGTTCACATGGTCCATGGAGCATAAGATGAAGAAATGAAACCTTACGTAACACAAATATATAAATTTAAAATATTTAATATTTTCTTTATGTAAGGTATATTCTTCCTTGAAATGGTGCTCCATCATGCATGTTATGAATGAGATAGCTTATGGTACTAATATATATAAGGGTAAAGAGACTAAGATATTACATTTATTGGTATCATAGCAAAGTTTCAAGCCTTCTAAGGTTGTATATGGCTTAAGGATGTGACGGTATGGTTATGTAAAGGCTTGTACAAAGTATTTTGGGTGTCTAAAGGTGGCATATGTCTATGTTTATGTAATGTAAGTTGTAGAATGGTCTTTGAGTAGGTAGTGGACATTAGGAGAGGTAGGCCTCTAGGGTTGAGCTAGTAAGGCTAGAACAGAGTTGATTGATCCTATGGCTAGAGCATTATAAGCTATGGTAGCTCATCGAGATCCATGGCAAGCCCTGTGTGTTAGCAGGAAGAGGCTATTACTATGTAGTTGCAAGAAAGGCTTGCTTAGAGAGAAACCATGAGAGACCTAATCCTTTCTAGTTGTCACACTTTGACCATCCTGAGATGTTTTGCCTGAGGTAGAGATTGGTAGTGATGCAGCACAGTATAGGATGAAACTATTACTGCTCAGGAATCAATTAGAGGGGAAATGAGAGAAAGCTATTCTCCCAGCCACGACACCTAGATGTCTAGATGAATTAGAGAGCCTAGAAAATTATTCTCTCAAGCTAAAGGTTAGAGTGTATAGGCAACACTCTATAGATCCCTGACAGCTCAGGTGTACCGTTTGGCTATACATGAATAATGTAAGGGGTAGAACTCTTTAGCCTTGATGATGGGCTAAATACAAAGGTAGTTGTGGCTTGAATCATGTAGCCAGAAAGGAAGTACCAATGATAATGGAGTGTATTGCCATATGGAAGGCCTTATTGGTCATATTCAAATTAATATGAGAAATGAACTGTTATGAGGTCAGACAAAGCCTAGAGAATAAGACCCCTAGTGTGAGCATGATGAAAGAGAGATAAATGACCCACTAGCAGATGCTAAGAATAATTAAGTAATAGATGAGCAGTAAGCTTAGTACATGAGTCTAAGAAAGAGACTAGCCTAGCTTATGAATGAGCCCAAGAATGTTTAAGATTAAGTAGCACCTAGAGCTAGCCTGTTAGACACAAGAGTAGAAAGGTTGTTGAGACCTGCGCACAAGGTGTTAACTCCAACCTAGAATGCTATTCTATATGTCAGTGAACAACCGGCTTTCACTGTGAGCCTATGCAAAGCATGCTACAGGTATATGTGTAAAGGAAGGATACATCTGTGTAAAGGAACAAGTGTTATACCCCTATATATTATATGTTATTAGTCACCGTTAAATTACTCACTAGTAGGAAAACCCTATTGACAAGGTCTCAAAATTTACATTGTGAAATGCAAAACCTTATTGACAAGATCCTGGATCTTGGTGACAGGATGTCCTCATAGCAATTGAATCGACATGATTTAGTGTTGATAGCATCAAGAATGTAGCGAGTTTACGAGGAAGGTATATCTCCAGGATGATACCCTAAAACAAAAATGAGATGTAATGAGATAGAGGACCACCTAGTTAGTGGTCACTAACTCTCTAAGGGGTAAATCTCTTATTTAATAATTTTAGAAATATAAGAAAGTGAAGAGACATTGAGAGAGTAATACCTAGAAAGGGGTACCCTCACTTTAATAGTGATTAAAGGAGAGTTAATCAAATGAGTGTAGTAAAAGTGGCCAGATAAGAGTTTAGCACTTAATTAGATGAGCTTCCCTAGCATGAGACTTGTATAATGTGAAAGCTCACGAGTAGTAAGAGTACCAAAAGGAGTATGGAGTCACCAGTGAAATAGATTCAGAACATTGAGAAGATGTGTGACATGAATTAGGTTAGTATAGCCTTAGAATTAGTAAAATGTGCTCCTAGAGGTAGAAGTAGAAAGTCTAAGCAAAAAAAGAGTAAACCTAGCCCTTAATTAGAATGTAGAGGGGAGTAGGGATATAGCAAGTAATAAATGCCTCAGCACTTCCAGGGAAGCTAAAGAAAATTAAAAGCCATCTAAGAAGGCGAGCTCTAGGATTATATAAAGTAGTAAGGTAAGCCACGAGCTTTAAAGAGAGCAAACTCTAGGGTTCACAAGGAATAATTCCTTATAGAGGAATGGGCTAGTTAAGAATAAAGCAAAAGAATAAGAAGAATTAGACCTTTCCCCCTTTTATAGAAAGTAAGTAAGTAAAAGTGAACCCATGAGGAATAAACATGCTCTTAAGCATAGAGAAAGTGTGTGATGATGTCAGAACCGAGGACATAATGAATAAAAAATAGATGAACAGATAACATAAATGAGTGTGTTAGCAAGCACCATCATCCTTAGTACAAATGTCAATAAAGCATGATGTAATGCCAACTGGGCAATATGAATGACCTTAAGGTAGTATAGTAAATGATGTAAGAAATTAGAGAAAGAGTTCCCTCTCCCTGAGTGTCATTTGAAATAAAGAGAGATGCAGTAGGGTAATAGGAGAGTACTTTAGATTGTTGGAAAACTTGTAATATACTGGCGATAGTGGCTTAAGCTCGGTTATAATGCACTTGTGTATTAGTGATTGATGCTATGGTTTGCTTGCAATGATGGTTGCATGATATTGAGTCTAGCCAACTCAGTAGTAATGTAACTTAAGTGCATAGTGAATAATGGCATCGACCATAAAAAGTATCCTAATAATCGAAGAGTATCCTAATTAGTTAAATCAAGAGATAAGCTAAAGAAAGAGAAGTAAAAGATTCAAGTAATATCATAATAATAAGAAAAGTATGCGGAAAGGAGTCCCCAGTAAAGAACAATGATACAAAAGGGAACGTGCTAGCAGCATTTGAATGTTAAAAGTCAGAGTCCTTTATGATATGACTAAATGAAGTGAAAAGGGACTAGTCTATGACCTCTGTCTTACGAGAGATGTTAGACACACTCGATCTGTGTGATGCCCTGGTGTGGAAGGCACTTGAAAGCAAAATAGGGGCACGGTTAGAAATTGTGAGATATGAGAGGAAAGATAGAAAAAGTACAGGTAAAGTGTAGTAAACCAGTAAAAAGTAAAGAAAGAAAGCTTAAGTGAAAAAGCTTGAAATGGGAACCTAAGGATCCCAAAAGGAGTAGTAAGTGAAAAATCAAAATACTCCTAAGTATTGTTCCAATGGGATTAACAGAGAAATAAGCAACACAAAACCTACTTCACATGAAGAGCATAGTAGGCATCTGAGTTTAGCCTTAGCCATTATGAGCGATGGTTATTGGACTTAGTGAGCATATATTTTATTGTCAAATACAGTGATCTTAGGCTTTGACATCCCCTAAAGATGGATCATAGTAGATCCTAGCATAGTATAGCGAATTGCAATAGACCCTATTAGGGCTCAAAGAAGTTGTAGTAGACCTAGGGGTCGTAGTAGATTCTATAGAGATACAGAGAGCCCACAATTACAGCATAGTAGTTCTTTGAGGAAATGACAGCCTGAGATAGTTTTCCTAGATCAATTAGTCTCAGAGACCAATATAGTATTAGATAATTTTTATCTCAGAGACTAGAGATTTCCTAAGTCTAGTAGACTATTGCCACAGAGATATGAAGGCTATACTCAACAATTAGACCACTAACTAGACTTCCTTGAGGGATGAACATAGTGTGTATGATGAGAAAAGCAAGAAAGTAGCTTTTTAGTAATATAGCTAGATGAACCACTACCTAGTAGATATTGGACCTAACCAAGGGATAGAGAGATCCCTATATACCAAAGTCATATGTTTAGAAAGGGGTCAGGTATGTTTGTCTTGATGGGGTAAGTGATAGACTATGTCTGCAGCAACTGAGATTATGAAAAGTTAGTATCCCACAAGAATTCAATAGTAATTAGTGGTAGTTTCTCTTCAATGTTAGTACAGGAAAGAGTATAAGTTATGATTATCAACTATTAAACTGAAAAGTTAAATAAGACCCACTCTCGAGTGAATAAAGAGAGTAAAACACAGTTCAGGCCTGAAAAGGCAAGGGTCAAAGTAAGAAATGAGGTTGGGATGATTGAGAATAACAACCCTTTTAAAAGAAGCTATGATCCCAGTAAGTGATACAAATATGAGGCCTACGATAGAAAGAAATATGATAATGAACTATAGGATGAGCTAGTGAGAAAAAGAACAAAATTAAATAGTAGACTGAATATCTACGTAAGTTAAGTAAGTAAACAAAAGTCTCTAATGGTGGTTAATGAACAGAGAAAGATAACGAAACTTTATAGAAAGCCATTAAGAGATGATTTAATACTAAGTAAGTTATCTCCCAAGTCATGTAAATAAGTCCACTAAGCAAAAATAAAAAAAGATAACCCCTATGAGTGGGTTAAGAATAACCGGATGCAAAATAGTAAGCTTTCCTAGAAAATAGGCCAAAATTGTGAGGGCAGGATTCAGAGTCAAAAATTCTTTCACTTATGAGAAGAGCTAGTATATGCTTTATAGTAATAGCGCAGAAAAAGAGAATCAGATATAGTAAACTAGTGCAGAAGAGCTTAGTCTCTAAAGAAAGTAAATAGAGCCAAGAAAAAGGGAAAGAAAAGGCCATTTAACAAGAATATGAGAAAAGATAAATGAAGTTATACCCCTAAATTTCAAGGATGAAATTTATTTAAAGGGGGAGGAAATGTAACATCCGGTTCCTCTATAAACATGAGAAATGTAATGTTTAGTTTCTCTGTAAACATACAAAATGCACTAGATATAAAAGAAAGTCCCCCAAATAGAATGATTTGTGTAATATTCGATTATTTGAAAATAAGAAAAAATGTGAGAAACATAATGTACGATTTCTCTGTAAATGCACAAAATTCACCGGATACAAAGGGAAGTCCCCTAGATAGAGTGATTTGAGGTCAAATAAAATTAGAATAATATTCTAGACCTGAAATCATGATGAGTCAAGGCCAAAGGTACCCTAAAACCGGGGCCAAAATAGCTAGACGGATTTTAACGAAAATGCAACGAAATGTAATGGCATTTTCGTAATTCCGGGTAATTTTTAGAAAACTCATAGGAGGGCTTTTTAAATGATAAATTTAAGTTTTTTAGGATTCTCAGAGGCCCTGAAAGCCATGGGAACCCCCAAAACAGTTTAAACCTCTCTAGTAAGCAATTTTGACTGTTGGTTGACTGAAATTTTGATCAAACAATTCAAAATGGTTTTAAATCCAATTTGGATGAAACCAAAGTCATTTTATAAATTAAAAGACCAATTTTATGATAAAAAAGACAGTTCTCACAAAGGAGTTGAAATAAGCCCAAATGAATAAAACTAAGAATAGGGACTAAATTATAAATTTTAAAAGTTACTTAAATGAACCCCTAGGCTTATAAAAATGTCCCCACTTCTGCCCCACTCCTTATGAACAAATTTTTTGGGCTAAAATATAACTAAGGGCAAAGGAGAATGGTGCACAAGATGGAGGGAAGAAGGAAGAGAGAAACCTAGCAAAAAGTGTAAGAATTTCATAGTTTTTCATGCTTTCTCCTTCACCAATATCCGTCTCTTCTTTCCCCTCTTTCTTTCTATGGTTTTGTTGAAGTTTTTGGGTCTATATGGAGGGTAGAATAGAGGTGAAAAATTCGGATTTGAGGAGAGAAGGCCAAGCAAAGTGAGAAACAAGCAAGAAAAGTCAAGAAAACAAAGGTATTTTGCCATTTTCCAACTTAATCTTCCTTGCTCTTCTTCTCTGCATTTCACCCTTTGTGAGACCAGCTAAGAGGGGTTGGATTTTGAACTAAAACAAGGGTGAATCTTAGGAAAATGAAGGAAGAGAACAAGAATATGCAAAGGAAACAATCAAATAGCCATTAGATTTCAAGATAGCAAAGTTAGGGTTTCAAGTGTTCTACCAAAAATCTGATTTGATACAATAATTCCTAGGCTTAAATGAGTGTTTGGATGAGCTCTTGAGATCCCTAGAAGGCTCCTCATATGCATCTTCCATAAAGAAAACAAAGTAAACTCACTTGGTGCTCACATGCTCCATAATCACGGCCTAGAGAAGTTGGAGCACCTAGGGGTAGTTTTAATTTGTTCCAAGGTTATTTTTAAGTCATATATGATGAAAGAAGATGAGAGGAAGCCTTGGAAAAATTTTAGAAGCCATGGATAGTGAGATAGTATCAAAGGCTCTGTATCATAGTTTAAAGAAGCAACACCTAGCTAGGCTATTGATTTGATTGTGTGATGACTCCAAGAGGTTTAAATGGAGTCAAGAATCATAAATGGATGGAGAGAATGGAGCCAAGATTATGTTTTCTTAAGGTTGCTTCATTCAGTGCATTATGGAACCATAAAGGAGCCATATGAACTACCCAGCTTTTCTAATAAATGTATAGCTCTAGAAATTGGTTTAAGAGTGTAATTGGCTTCCATATGATGTGTCTAGGCCAAGAGGAACAAGCTCCACCTTATTGTATGTGTGTGGCTGAGGAAGAGAAGTCCAATTCAAGAGGAAAAGTTTGCATTTGTAACAAAGGTATCTCTCTCTCCTTTCTTTCATGTATGGATGAATTTTATCTTGTCTTTAAATATGTGTATGTATGTGTTAAGCCATGAAAATGGGTTCTAGCATGATTTTATATGCTATGGTACCATGATGTTGCTTTATGCATTCAAATGATGTCTTGTTACTTTGCTTTGGTTGCTTGAGTATGGTGAAGCCAAGAACCCTCTAGCCATGGTGAGGATGAGCTAAGAACCCTTAAGAATGGTTGAGACAAAGCTTAACATCTCCTAAGAGTATGGCTTAGTTTAAGGCCTTTGAGAAAAAAGGGTGCGGTAAGTCCAAAATCCTTGAAGAAAATGGGTCAGGCTAATCCACTTACTTGGCAAGCTTATGTATGTGATGATTGCTAATTTCTATATACTTTTTTCCCTTTAATTAGACATTTTAGTTATAAATTTTGGTTTAAAGGATCTTAATTGGAGGATAATTGAGTTTATTGGCCATTTTTATATTCTAGAAATCAATTTGCCAAATTTTGGAATTTTGGTGCACAAATCCATTTAAATGATTATTTATGAATACTCCTACTTTATCTTTTCCTTTGTTTTTATATAGAATTTAGGCATTTGAATTTAAATATTGAGGAGAAGAGGAAGTTCAAAATATGGCAGAGTAGCTCGCATAATAACACACAAGGTTCCATTCACATGCACACTCAAATCTCTCCCACATCACAATGCATGCACCACTCTCTTATATACCACGTCACTTACTCATTCAGCACACTTCTTCATCCATGTCGCATATGCCCAGCTCACTATCACACTTCCACATAGGCCACCCACTCATACAATAGTAGCCTACACACTTGCACATCGAGCTCAACCAAACAACTCCCACGTTCATATTAATTTCCATGAAGCATGCACCTACGTTATTTACTCATTTATGCATGGGCACATGGGTTCTTCCACGTAGCACCAGTCCGCACTCTTTACATGTTCACACAAAGAAAGAGCCATAAGTTGGTTGGATGGAGTAAGAAGCTACGGGTTATATGCATGATAGTCACATGCAGAATAGCTTGCGTGGGGAAGATACACTCACGAAGGAGTTATGCAAAATGTGTTCTCATGCTTTCTACAGGAAGAAGCTTCACGTTTGTCACTACCACAAGAAGCATACATAAATGCATAATGATGAAGAAGAAGCTGCACGAGCTAGAATAGAGCTGGAAGAAGCATGGGATTCATGTTGAACATACACACGTGATTAAGGAAGCACTCACAAACTACTCAAACCACACATCCAACTCTCTTGTTTGCATGCATGAAGCCACTACACTTCCACCTATGGGTACTGAGCAAGAAAAAAATAAAAGCTGTACATGAACAGTAGAGAATGAGCTAAAAATGAAGGAGCAACATGGGATGGTGTGAAGAGAAGAAGCATTAAGGAGAAATAGGAATAGAGGAAGCAACACGTAAAAGGGTAGAATGTGAAGGCTGGTCAATGTGATTTGTTAGATGAGCTGAACATTATTTGATGAGAGCTGGAGCTAACATGGAGAAGGAAAGGAAAACATGTTAGGAAGCAATGGATTTAAGAGGCAGTGTGTATATGTGAGAGGAAGAAACAACTGTAAAAAGACCACGTGGAATAAAATACGAGTTGAATGAGCCTCGAGGGAGAAGGAAACACATAAGAAGCACATGAAATGGATTAAATGAATGCACAATGGTAGAACATGGGAAGTATGATGACCTTAACTTCTAATCATTGTAATTATAGTTAAATACGCAATTAATAACCATAAATCAGGGTTACAAGACATTACAACTAATTACATTTAGAAAATATAGGGAAATTTGAACCTTAATGTTATTAGAGTCATCAACCAAATAATTACAAGCATTCATGTACACAAGAGAAACAAACACTCATTGATAAGTCTTTGATTCTATTACCCATTAATTCTAACTCACAAGAATCTTCTACTAGTGTTTCTAAGCCATCCCTTGAGGTTGCCATAGGAAAAACCAAGCTTCCTAGGTTAAAATGAGAGTTTGGGACCATTAGCTGTAGTTAAATGTCCTTGCACCATAGCCAATTGCTCTATGGTTCACCCTTATATCGCGATGAGTTGGAGCTTTGCCACAGCTAGGCTACATGGCACCACGGCGAGGATACCTCTTGGAGCCTACCTCACTCTCCTCTCGCTATTGGCCACGGCCAATTCCCCCTTTTGCCGTGGCTAATTCCTCTCTAGAACGTCTAACACATTTTCACAAAAGTTCATCGTGGCCAATTCCCATTTAGCCACAGCAAATTAACCTTTGGACGACTTCCAGTTTGGCCTCTCACATTTCGCAGTAGCTAATTCCACTTCTTATCATGGTGAATTGCTCTTTGGTACTTTCCCTAGGCAACTTTACTTCTATTAGCTGCGGCTAATACTATTTTGGCCATGGCAAAATGTCTTCTGATCCTACCACTTCTAAAGCTTGTCTCATACACTCTAATTCTCCCCCTAGTGATACCCTAGGGACACTCTACCTTAATTTGTAAGGCTCTAATAGCTTTCCTCTACTTAATTTACCTAGCTTATCTATTGTTACCAGTCCAAGTTTTAAGTGTTAATTCCTACTCATCCAACTACCATATATAAGCAAGTTCATGGATTAATGATAGCAAGAATTTCACAAGCTACCAACAATTGTCATTCAAATACATATTCCATTAAAGATTTCATGCATCACTAGTCTAGGTCTACATCCAATGTATCACATAATTACATTTCCCAAATATAACCATATCATAGATTTAACATAGTTCATAATAGAGGTTATAAGTTCATACATCCAATACCAAGCCAAAATGAGGCCTAGCTCCTCAATAGATACATTCTAAGTAATTAAAATACAGACACCTATACTTGGCAGCATGATTACATGATGATGCTATACAAAAGAATATAAAATTTAGCATATACTCTATCTAAATCAATCTAAGTGTAACCTTTTCCACACATGATCGGAGCTCATGGATTTTCATCCACTTGCTTCCCTTTATCCTTACCCAAAGAGCTTTCACCTGAAAGTATGATCCCATGAAACAAGGTGAGATGTATATCTCAGTAAACAAGGTAAATTTCATTCATATATTCTAGTTTAATTAACATATATGCATGATTTCATATAGGCATCAGAAATATACCAGCTATATTAGTAAATGAAACAATTAGGCTATCTATGGTTACTATCCTATACTAGTAATCACAATTCCACATGTTAAAGGCTAATAACACCGGGAGAGGCCCGTCCACAACACCCATTCCCTAATGAGTACAACCAGGGCTTAGTGCATTTAGGGTCTGATCATAACCCGGTGCCCGATCGAAGCACATGCATGGTGGTAGCCGCACCACAGCTCCACCATGGACTCATAAAGTCCAATCACATATAACTAATAGCCAACCAATTCATTGAGCATTCAAAATCATAATCATGTAGCAAATACAAAATTAAATAGACATATGCATGGAATTAGCATGAACCCCGGTTACCTCACTCTGCAGATAATTGAAAAGCCACCAGTAGTGCCAAAATCTCCCTATAACCATAACATCAGAAGATTACTACTTTAAATCATCATGTACTACAGCAACAAATACCCAAAGAATTAAAATACTAATGGCTAACCAGAGGACACTTACCCAACCACTATAAATCCCCAAATTCATATTGAATATGTCCTCTACCAGAAACTTCAATATATCACCTTAATTCCTAAGCAAATTCATACAGAATTAATACCCATACTACAAATCAACCATGGAGGTCTTAAACTAGCAGAAAATACATTAGAATGGAGGGTTTACACTTAGCCAATATCCTTCATAGCCTTTACTTTCGAAAATCCTCTAAGAAAATACCAAACAACCACATTTCAAATTCTGGGTATGGTGAAAATGCTCCAAATGAGAAGCCAATCAAGTCAAATTGAAGAGGAAGAGGAGAGGATTAAGTTATATAACTATTACCTTGGCTGAATCTTGCTTTAGAAGTGGGAAATGGTGAAAATGTGTCAAGAACCCTAGCCTCCCTTTTAGACCTTCGAATTTCCCTTTTGTTTCTTGTGTTTCTCTAGAATGGGGGTACCTAAACTGGTTTTTAGGGTTTTAAGTTGGGTTTTAAATGGGTTATGGGTTAACCCATTATCCTAAGGACCTATTGGGCTCTTACTAGTTGTTAGGCTGAAGTTGTAATTTGTTGGACTAGCTTCAACAATTTAGACTTTTAGTTAGGTTGGGTCAATTTTCAAGAGCTCACTTAGTTAAGGTGTGCATAAAGGGTATTGGGCCAATTACAAGGGCTTATATAAGGTGGGTCTTGGGCCTCTGTCTCATTAAATCAGATTAGGCCATCCCTAGGTGCTCTCTCTTAGGCTAAGTCTCACATTAAAAGGTTGGGTCTACACCTAAAATTATTGGGCCTCCATTAGTTTCTAACCTTGGCCTACTTAATTTAATTTGGGCCTTGATGGGGTTTCTGACTCAATTAAATCTTAAACTCATATTAATAATTTATCTTTCTAAAATTTTTATTCACTTAACTTTCCTAATTATCCCATATTAATTATTCTTAATTAACCCAAATCCATGATTAACACCTTAATTAATTTTGGGGTATTACAACATGTGACGTGGATAAGTTAAAAAGCCACGTGATTCACCTATTAAGAATGAAGCTACAGGTTTTTAGATGAAAAGGGTAGCAGAACCATCAATTAATGAGAAGAAATGAAGCATAAAGGGCATGTGATTTACTAAAAACAATGGGAGGAAGGCTAAATAAAAATGTGAGAAAAGATGGACTGGAGGGAGTGGGGAATTAAATGCAAAATACTATGGGAAAGATGCTGTGAGCTCCAGTATGCAAGCAAGAAGGGATTTCTTCAATCATCCTTTCCACATGGTTCATTCTTCTATCAAAATTCCTCCATCCATCTCATCCATGGTTGCTTGAAATCTTCTTGGTAGCTAGCTGAAGAGTGGACCTCCTTTGATGCAGATTTGAGCTTCGAATTGCCTCTCCCAATTGGATAAATTCTTTTGCTTAATCTTTTAATTTCAGCATTATTTCCTTTATTAATTTGACTAGGTGTAGCTCATTAATTTAGGAATTGAGTTACTGGAATTTACTGGATTAATTTAAATTATGGATTAGTTGTAATTTGATATTTGGATGTTAATTTTGATCTCTAAATGTTTGAGGAAAGTCCAGAATTAGTGGCTACACAATTTACTATTAAACTCTTCTTGTTTTTAGGCCAATTGATGTAATGGCTGTTGAATTAAGTGGCTGGAACTTTTGTGCAATTGATATGCTTAAGGAATTCATTAATCTAATTGGTTAATTAGCATTTTAAATGGATTGTTCAGTAGATTTTTATGAGCATTTAAGATTGGTCTTAGTGTGTTCTTGTTTCTAACTCAATTGATTAATTCTTCAAGTTTTCTTGTGGTTGCAAAGTCCTTGAATTATTGGTGAATTGAGTCTTGGATGGTAATTGAAGACTTCTTATGGAGAATACACTAATGAGCAAGAGTTTAAATCCAATTTTGGTACATTAAAAAGGGAGCAAGGATAATTAAATTTTAAGGAGTCTATCTAAAGGTTAGCTACCATATTTTCTTAGTTGTTTGCTTCACTTAGTCTTGAACTTTTAGCTCTTATCATTAAAAATTTAATTCAATTAAATTTTAGTAATTCAAAATTTCCTAGACAATTTTCATTTAATGATACTTGGAATACTTTTTCACAAACGATTAGAGGCAACAATTCCTTGGGAAATGACCTAGGTTACACCATTACCTACAAGTTTATTTTTCTACCTAGTTTTATTTGAGATTGCATGACACAATCGTCAGTATGCTATGTATGACCTTTTAAAATGCCAAGAATGCTTCTTGAATACTCACATGTTCCATAATAGTCATACATGCACTTTCAGACATAGATTTGCATTCTTTATGTGTGATTGAAAGGGAAAAGAGTTATTGGGATTCCTAGAAACTCATTCCTTCCTCACCACATATTTAACATGTCTAGGTGGACCAAGGGAGCCAAAGAGTGAGGGCCACCAAGCTAGAAGAAGAAAGTGTGATAATCAAATGTGTAAAAATGTAAATTTGTAGCCATATGAGTGGTACATGATGTAATCTCTTACCATATATGTTGTATGACCTTATGAACACAAGTAAATATGTAAATGTATTATGGATGAATGAGATTTAGTGCAATATGCATGGTATAACATGATTTGGGTATGGAATGGCAAGACTTGACATATGCATTCTTGTGTATAACTTGGGGTGGATGAGTGAGTTTGAGAAATTTGGGTTTATGCACCTTTGATACAAGTTTAGTAAACCATTTTGGTGCTTTTCCACGTGCTCAAGTAGTCATGGTTGTCTTAGAAGCAACTTTGAACTATTTGAGACCCTTACAAGACACAAAATGAGCCATTTTGCAACTCAATGTCAAGATCTAACCAAATGAACAAGTTTGCCCACGAAATTTTGTATACATATAGATCTCATCTAGATATTTTTAGAAAGCTAAAGACCAGATTATTTGGAGCTCTGTGGAATTAATTATGATTTTTCAAAGTTGACATTTTTTTGCTAAACTGATGCAGACACTGTTCATATGGTCAGTAACTTAGGCTGTGTTATTTGAGTGCCAAATGGTGTCCAATGCTCATAAAATTTTATAATCATAAACTAGACATAATAAGATTTCCATGGCCACTAAGATCACCCCAATTGGACATTTGAACAGGGAGATATGAATTTTTGAAGTTGGAGGATAGTACTAATAATGACAATCAACCTCTGGTACTATTCCATCAATTTTTGATTTCTAGCAGCCTCTGTTGTCATCTAGATTTATTTTTATCATAAATTTGACATCTGTAGATTTCTAGAATAGTATAGTATACTTGATTTTGATTTTTCTAGAATCAGTTATGATTTTTCAAAGTTTAGGCACAGAATCTGTACTAGGTACCTGAGGCTGCACACTATATTTTCAAGTATTTTGCACGAGTTCTAGGCCACTTCTTGAAATGGTTTTAAGTTTTATTTGTGTACTTAAATATGAGAATGAAATGGATAAGTTCATATGGCCCACGAAACACCGAATGAAAATTTTATCCGTAACGTAACGTAATTTGATGGAATATTTTTAATAGCTTTTCTTGGAAATCCTATGTAATCCAAGGAGATGAGCCTAATAATGATGTGAGATGAGCTCAGTAAATATGGTGTTACAATTTGAGGTCTAATAAAATTAAAGTAATAATCTAGACCTCAAATAATGAGGATCCAAGGTTAGAGGTGCCCTAAAAACAGAGCCAAAATAATTAGATGAAATTCAATGAAGATGCAGTAGTATTTTCGTAATTTCGGGCACTTCTTAAAAAACTTAAAGGAGGGATCTTTAAATGAAAAAATTGAGTTTTCTAGGGTTCTTAGAGACCCTAAAAATCATAAGAACCCCTAGAATGGTTTAAACCCTTCCAGTTTATGTTTTAAAGAATCGGTTGACCCGAACTTTGACCGATTCATTCGGGAAGATTTTAAATTAAATTTGGAAGAAACCAAAGGCATTTTATGAATTAGAGAACCTAAATTGTATAATTGAAAAGAAAATTTTCAAAAAGGAGATGAAATGAGCTTAAACAGAACAAATATGCACATAGAAACAAAATGGTCATTTTGAAAAATTGTAAAAGAGGCTTCTTAAGTAAGATTACATCTCATCACCTTCTCCAAGCTTCCATTTTTAGAAATTTGAGTAGCCATGATGTGACATTAAGAGGGGAGAGAGAGAAAAATTTTAAGTTTCTATTTAGATCTAACCTAAGTAAAAAAGGAACTCTTTTCAAGAAACCAATCGATGGAAAGTAATCTACACAAAGAGAGCTCCATTTCAAGGTGAGACTTTACTTGACATACTTGCAAAATCTTGTATTTCCAAGCTATTTAAGCTTTGTTCTAGAGAGATAAAGTGAAGAGGAGAGTTTTTCTTCATGTGTTCTTGATAGAACCAAGGGCTATAGAGTGTGAGGATTAAGAATATACAACTAGAATTGAAAAAAAAAAAACTTTAGAATGCAAGTTATAGAAATTAGGGATTTGGTTGCACCTAGGCTAAGATGAAGCTTCCTATAGTAATTTAAGTAATCTAAAAGTATATATGAGTTCTCAAGACATCTAGGAAGCTTCACAAGTGCCAATTCACCAAAAGAAAGCAAGCAAACTCTATGGGTGCATAATGCTCTTCATGTCTCAGCCTAACCCACTTCATGCACCTAAGGAGTGTTTTAATTTGTTCTAAGCCTAGAATAGGACTAAATATGATAGAAGAACATTAGTGGAAGCCTTTGAAAAAATTTAGGAGTCATGGAATGTGAGATAGAGGTGCAAACTCCATAATGTGACATTATAAAGCAATTTATAGCTAGGTTCCTTAAAATGAATGTGTGATGACTACAAGGAGTCTAAAGGGAGTCAAGAGACCTAGAATGAATAAGAAATGGGAGCCAAGACCATGAACTCTCCTAGTTGCTTCATAAGGTCTTGTATGGAAGCATAATGGAGCCATAGAACAAAGTATCTTCATATAGAGTGTGTATGATGCTAAGGCTTATTTCCATGAGTGATTTATGTTTCTTTTAATGTGTTTAGGCTAAGAGAACCAAAGGCCACCTAATTGCAAGGCTTAGCCTAAAAAAGGGAAGAAGAATTTCAAGAGACAGTGTTGTGTTCTTGCTTTAAGGTAGCTCTCTAAACTTTCTCTCATGCATGACTTGGATGTTGCTTGTCTTTGAGTGCTTGTGTGTATGTTTAAGCTATGAGAAATGTTTCTAGCCCATGCTTACATGTTATGGTACCATTATGTTTCTTGAAATATGTTCATGATTGCATTATGGCTTGCTTGGGTTTGGTTGTGCCAAGAGTCTCTTAATAAGGGTGAAGATGAGCCAAAAGCCCCTAGAAATGGATGAGACAAAGCCAAAAGTCTCAAGAAAAGTGAAGCTTAGTCAAAATTTCCTTGAAAGTGGATGAGGCAAATTCAAAAGTCCCAAGAAAGATGGGTGAGACTCGACCAATGCCCTTGAAAGCTTATGCTTGTTATGCATGAGTTATATGACAAGGAAAATGTCTTAAACACGTCAATAGTTACTTGAATATCATGCATGCATTCTTTGACTTGTTTATGCATTCATTATGTATGTTTGAAAGGGTTAAGAGCTATTAAGATTCTTTGAATCTCACTCTTCCCCTATATATGTCTAACCATGTCTAGGTGAGGCAAGTAGACAAGGAAATGGAGGCCAATAAGCATAAGAAGCAAGATTATGACAACATGATAGAGAAATGGCTTGTTTAATTGTATTTTGATGTCAAACTATGTATCCATGATATGTATCTATGATTTAAACCCTTGATTATATTTTAATATATTTATAAATAGTATATGTATCAATATGGAAGCTAGATGAATGAAAATATGAGATTTTGCCACTCTCTTGCCATTTTATAACTTGATGTTCTTGTATATATATGGATATGACAAGGTGGGATTGAGCTCCATGGTGATTTGCATCATTTGGAGTGCTTTTATGTATAGTGTTTATGCTTTTAAACTTGCCCAAGTGGTTGTGGAATGCAAGAAGGGCCATTTGGTGTCTTTAGATGCCATTTTGAACTTCAATTTTGACCAAAATGGTTTGCTAAACCAAAGTATAACCAAATGAATGATTATTTTCATGAAATTTAGCCAAAAAGTAGGTCTCATCTAGAGCTTTTTATAGAGTTAAAGATCACTCAATTTAGAGCTCTATAGAATTTATTATGATTTTTTACTTTTGGCTAAATTATGCAGAAATGGTATGCTTGTTGTTTATTTGGTTAGTTTGCTTCTCTATGTCACATGTGGGCCAAATGAAGTCCAATACTCATGAAATTTTATAATCATAAACTAGGAATCATAATTTTTCCATGGCCACTAATATTACCTCATTTGGAGTTCTTTAGAGGGAGATATGAATTTTTGAAATAACATGAGAGTATTAGTAGTGTGGCCTAACCTATGTTACTATTCCATTGATTTGTGTAGCTTAAGGCTATTTCATTGGTTTGGACTTATTTTTAGTCAAAAGTAGACATCCACAAATTTCTAGAATGGTATGTCTTGCTTGAGTTCAAATTTTCTAGAATTAGTTATGAATTTCCAAAGTTTTACCAGAAAACTAAATTCTGAACTCGAGAGCAAACCATGGAATTTGTGTGATATAGCTTCAACACTGAAGTGAATGAGATCAAGTGTAATGAGTATGACTTGTATGGATGTGCTATGACTAGAAAATGATGTGGATGAGTTCATATGGTCCATCGAGCATAAGATGAGGGAAATGAAACCTTATGTAATCTAAATATGTACATTTAAAATATTCAATATTTTCTTTATATAAGGTATGTTCTTCCTTGAAATGGTGCTCCATCATGCATGTTATGAATGAGATAGCTTAAGGTACTAATATATAAGGGTAAAGAGACTAAGGTATTACAACAAGTGGATTGAATCAGGATATATCAAGTGTACTTTCTCTTTCTCTTAACTTTTATCTCTGTCTTTGCATCTATATAGAAACCTTGTCAACAAGGTTTCTTTTTGCCTCCTTGATCTTCATCTATTAGTCATTATTTTAAAGATCCTATCCACAAGATCTTATTTCATCTATAAGGTTTCTAATTTTACATATTTGCTTATATTTTAGTTAGTTATTTTAATTTTTACAATAGCACCTATTCAATCCCTTCTAAGTGCAATTTTCAACTAGCTCGAAAGAAATAACTATAGAATTAATCACTGGTATGTAGAAAAAAATGCACAAATTGTATTTAAGATGATTTACTTCATCATCTAAAAATAAAACCGTTCATTAGAAATAAAGATCATAAAAAAAGGAAATTAAGTTACTTGATAAACAATAATACTAACATAGAGAATTGCATAAACTATAAAAGAAAATTGGATGTATTCAATTATATGCAAGAAACATAAATAAATAAATAAACAAGATAGAGGCTACCTCTATAGCATATGTACAACTAGCAATCAAGAAAAGGCAAGTCTCATATATCTAAGATCAGAGAAAGTAAGGTCATTGGCTAGTCTCAGCAGCAAGGAAAATGTTTCATTTTATTTGCTTAAGCCATGCAATTTGCACTCTTATTGGACAAATACCACACTTGTCCCTTTCATTACCAGATACCTCTTTTTTTTAAATAGAAGAGTTATCTGCTCTATTACATGTTAAATAAAAATGACAAAGATAGTTAAAGAGAAATTATCCATGACAAAATAAACCTTGCTTTATCATATATACAGGAGTCCACTTGAATGAACCAAACATACTATTTTGTTACTCAATTTGTGACAAGCATATGGTTAACATGTAGTCAGTATAAAAATGAAAATACAAAATGGGGAATTTTGATGCATTGTATATAATTTTACATTAATACATGATACCTCTAATGTTTTCAAGAAGTAAAAACTAGTTAAGATGATAAGACCAAAACCACATCCCTCTAATGTAGCAAGGTGGGATAGCCACATCATTGCAGTGAGGTGGCCACCTTTTTATGAGGCTAATAAAATGAAAAATTCTTGCATAAACTAGATGCATATACACTTAAGGTTAGAATTTGATCTGTATATGTGGGGCCTATCATACAAATCAAATCTTAATTCTTGGATATGTGCATCTAGTGTACGTCAAAATTTTTCCTAGTAAAATAAATTATATAACAAAAGTATCATAAAAATAATAATTTAAAGCAAAAGTCATGACAATGAATAAAAAGCATAGAAGTAATCCAAGTTGATCAAAGTTACAAGACTATGCATGTGAAAATGTTAAAATATAGAACTAAAGTTAGGCTATAATTGGAAATTTTGAAGAGAAAGGCAGTAAATGCAAAAGGGACATAAAGGAAAAGGTAAGTTTAAGATTCTAATATAAACTTCATTAACATTTTTAATAAATTAACTTAGGGCAAGGAACTAAGTTACCTGTCTGAAAAGAAAAAGAAAGTCAATCGCCCTCTTCATCCCCTCATCAAAACACACTGCTAAGTAAACTAAGCATGCAAAAGAGGCTGATAAAAAACAAGAAGGATTATGACAAGAAGTAGGAAATAGTTTCAGAAGATGAGAGAACATATGGAGAATAACTTGAAAACAAAGCACATAATAGAGTCCAGCCCCTCATGATAGTTATATCAGCAACTTATTCTAGCCAAAAGCAAAATCTCCCCTAGTTAAGTATTGGCATACTTCAACTTGAAAATGATCTTGGTCTCATGCAAGTAGCACTTGATATGCATGGTTATTTGTTGTTTTCTAAGGTTTATTTAGCTAATAACTTAGTACTTGACTCAAAATCCCCTTTAGCCTGCATGCCTAAAAGGAATTGAGTGTTTTAAGGATAAACTAATCAAGATATTAAAAAATGTAGGATGGCACCATATCAATGCTTTATCACACAGGAAGAAGCTTTTGGAAAATTCCATGTGTAAATGAACTAGATTTCCCAAAACATTCAAAAAGAAAGCCAAGGCCAAGGAGCAAATGGATTTTGCAATTTCTTGGCAGGGATTGCTTCCCTTTTTATATTTAGAGTCCATTTAAACAAAAATTTTTAAGACTTTGAATATAGACAAGAAAGTCTAACTAAATTAAAAAGAGAGAGAGAGAGAGAGAAAGTACAAGAATCACAAAACAACGATGATATTGATGAAGATAAACTTGAGCCATGCCTATACCTCCCTAACCTCTAAATAGGAGAATTCTCATTAAATATAGGCTATGGACTATACATGTCTTGAAAAGGATAATGTCAAGCCATAACTTATTAAATCTCTACAATCCAACCTAAGCATCCACTTCTTTATTCTTTTTTCTGATTGCAAAGAAATTTTAGTGTAAATCTTCATACACAAGCATAAGCTCCTTTACTTGCATCTAATTTCTTGTAATTAAACCTAAATAGTAGCTATGGAGAGTAATATTTTAGACTTAACCAAATCGACTACTAGTGTAAACAATGAACTAAAAGGTAAAATGGATGTATAGGTATACCTGGAGTATGTACCATAATAGTCGACAAAAAACTTCAAAAGATAATCCATTGCAATTGATGCTAGTTGAAGGCATCAGGGACTTCACTTGTGACAACTTCATGATTACCCAGTGCTTTTGCTAAATGGCCAATGCAATGATAATGGCAATGACAAGTAGTATTGAGATTGATGAGAGGATGAATGAGGAGCTTAGCAAATGACTTATCTATGCCATAATTAATAAGGAAGTGTATTGTAACAACCCTAACTTCTAATTATAGTGATTAAGTTTAATTACATGATTAATGATTGTAAATTAAGGTTTGAATTCATTACAAATAGCTAACTTAAGAAAACATGGAAAAATTTGAGCCTTAATATTATTGAGGGTTATTAAATAGACAACCAAAATAATTTGAGCCCCTACATAATTCTAATTATCAATTAAAACCTTTGATTCATTTTATTGGTAATTTGATACTCACAAAATCCTCTTATTATGGGTCCCAAGTCATTACATAACATTTCCATAGTGAAATCCTAGGTTTCTAAGTAGACATAAGAGTTTGGGAGACTTAGGCTACGACTTGAACCTTCCTCGCCGCGGCTAAGTTGGTTACTTAGACTTAAAAACCAAGTTTGGGAACTTGTGTAATACCTCGAAATTAATTAAGAATGATTATGATTAATTAGGGAGTAATATGGGTTTAATTAGGAAAATTTATTAGGAGAGGATGACATTAAATTAAGCCGTATAATTAATTTAATTATTGATTTGGGTTAAGTGTATAAGCTAATCTTAGCCTTACGAAGATCCAATTCCATTTCTTAGAGGCCTAATATTTATTTGTATAGACCCAAATGTTATTGGACCTTTTCCAACTTGGCCCAACTCTTATCTAACTCTTATAATCCTAGAATCTAGGCCTAACAAGCATAAAACTAAACCCACTTGGAATTAAGCCTTTGGGTTAGCCCAAGATTCAAACTTAAACTCTAAACCCTTAGTAGCCCTTCCACCATTTTGTAGAAAACAAAACACACAAGAGACACAAGCATTTTCAGATGTTTAAGGTGGAGGCTAGGGTTCTTGGCATAAATCCACCATTTCTTACTTTTAGAGTCAAAATCAGCTAAGGTGATTGTCATACAACTTAATCCTCTTCTCTTTCTCTTTAATTTGACATGATTGGTTTCTCATTTGAAGCATTTTCACCACACCCAAAATCTGATATGGATTATTTGATGTTTTCTTAGAAGATTTTCAGAGGTTGAGGTTAGGAGGGATATTTGGTAAGTGCAAACTCCTCATTTTGATGTATTTTCTACTGGTTTAAGACCCCCATAGTTAATTTGTAGTATGGCTATTAATTTTGTATGAATTTGCCTAGGATTTAGGGTGATACTCTAAAGTTGTTGGTAGGGAAAATATCCAATTTGAATTTTGTTCTTGTAGTGGCTGGGTAAGTGTCCTCTAGGTAGCTAGCTATTGGTGGTTTAATTCTTTGAGTATTGAGTTACTGCTATAATTGATGAGTAAGAATGGTGATGGTCTAATTTCATGTTTATAGGTTGAGGTAACATTGTTGTTGGCTCTCAAGAAATTGTCTACAAGTGAAGTAACCTAAGTTGATGTTAAATTCCATGCGTCTAATTTAATGTTATATCTACTATACATTTATAATTTTGAATGCATAATGAATGGTTGGCTATCTGTTATATTTTGAATGGACCTTGTGAGTCCATGGTGGAATTGTGATGCGGCTACCACCCATGTATTGTGTTTCGATCCGGCACCAGGTTATGATTAGACCCCTTATATGCATTGAGCCTAAGTTGTGCTCGTAGGGGATTTGGTGTTGTGGATGGGCCTCTCCAGGTGTTATTGGCCTTTAACATGTGGAAATGTGATTGTTAGTATGGGATAATAGTCACTGATAGCCTAATTGCTTCATTTGTTGATATGACTGATATAATTTCTAATGCTCATCTTAATTCATGCATGTATGTTAATTAAATTAGAATATATGAATGGAATTTGCCTTTAGTTATTGGGACTTGCATCTCATCCCATTTCATGGAACAATACTTTCAGGTGAAGGCTTTTCGGGTAAGAATAAGGGGAAGTAAGTGGATGAAAATCCATGAGCTCCAACCATGTGTAGGGAGGCTACACTTGGATTGATCTAAGTAGAGTAGATGCTAAATTTTGTATTTCTCCTTATATAGTATCATCATGTAATCATGTTGCCAAGTGTAGGAGTTTGTATTTTAACAACTTAAAATGTATCTATTGAGGAGTTAGACCTCATATTAAATTGGTATTTGATGTATGAACTTATAACATCTGATATGAAATTTGGATGATCCTAGATATGGTTTACTATTTGGAAATGTAATCATGTGATACATTAAATGTTGACTTAAACTAGTGATGTATGGAACCAATAATGGAATTATGTTTGAGTGATAATGTTGGTAGTTTATAAATCATTTACTATCATTAATATATGAACTTGCTGATATATGGTAGTTAGATAAGTAGGAATTAACACTTAAGTCTTGAATTGATAATGATAGGTAAGCTAGGTAAATCAAATAGATGGAAGCTATTAGGGCCTTACAAATTAAAGTGAAGCAGCCTTGGAGTGTTACTAAAAGAAGAGTTAGAGTGTATGAGACAAAATTTAGAGAGAAATAGTGCAAAAAAGAGTCACACTGAGGTCAAGAAGAGCTGAGTTACAACCAGGTGTTAGGCAGAGGCGAGGAGCACCGCGACGCGAAGTGTCTCACCACAGTGTAAAATGAAAAATTTGCCCAAGGAGAGTAATAGAGAGTAACTTTGTTGTGGCTCAAAATCTTCAACCGTCGCATAGGTCGAGGGAATCAGGTGATAAGTGTTCCAGTAGCTAGTTTCGTTGCAACGTAGGTATAGCCTATCGCGGTGTGATAATTGGTAATTTTCATATACTTTATTCCCTCAAATTTTGTCACTTTAATAATTGAATATGGCTATTTGCATTTTATTAGATGATAATTGAATTTAATGACCATTTTCTGCACTTTAGGAATCAAGTTGCAAAATGATTGATTTTAATACATAAGTTTCTTTAAATAATTTTGTGAATTTTTTCCTATTGAATTTTTCTTACTATTTGTGAAGATTTTTTGTTGGGCAATGGGAATTTTAAGGATAGAAATTCATTTGGAAAATGATTGAAGCTTCAAGATTGAATCAAGAGCTAAACTACATGAAGAAAGTCACACTTTGCAACTAGAAAAAAAGGATTTTTGGATGGAAAAGGATGCATCATTCATGGGTTTTCATGCACATTCCACGTAGCATGTTCATCTCATTCATGCCCTCCAACCTTTGCACAAACTCATTTCCATGTGGTTGCACCTCCATTCACCCATATAGCTTGCATGGATATACATTTCATCCATTCCCTCATTTACTATAGCATTCTTTCACTCTTATTTACACCTTCAAAATATGTAGGCAATCACCCATTTCATTCACTTATACATGCGGTGCTGCAGCTCTCTTGTGCATGGTTCCATACATTCCACGTAGCACCACACACAACACAAATAGTGACGGGTTTGGGAGGTCTATGAGAGGTAAAAGAGGGTCAGCCTTACACTTCACTCTCATGCACACGACATTCTTTCATTCACTCTTTTCCCACGACACTCATATCCACCAGCACACACAAGTCATATATATATATACTTACACCATAGTTCACACTCGTGTTCCATGCATGAAGCAGTCTTAGGTTTAAGAAGCAGAATACGCCACTATTTGAGAGAAGAAGGAGCTTTTGAGGAATAAAAGTTGAGCTGGGTCTGGCGTCCATCCATGTAACATGTGATCATTACTTGGGCTAACTTGTATTAATGAAGCTGTGAAGAAGGAAGCTCGAGTTGAAGGAGCTTGGGAGTAATAGATGAAGGAACTCTTAGTTGGAGCTAACATGAAGAAGCTAAAAAATAAGCAAAACACGAGCATGCAGAAGCGAGTGGAGCTAAAGTTTTGAAGAAGCAAGGAGCAGAAATAGGGGATGCAGTCTTTAGGGTTTAAAGAAGAAGCTAAGAGGTAGCTTGTGTGAAGAGAAGAAGCTGGAGAACGCGGAATGAGTTGAAGAAGAAACGTAGATTACTATGGGGTAGCTTACATGTTTTAGCAAGAGAAAAGAGCTAGCTGAGCAGACTTTAATATGGAGATTTGCTGGAAGAAAAGCACGCGAGTTTTAATGAAGTATAACCTAGAATTTTGCTACAGGTAGAATGGGAAACTCGTGGCAAAGAAGGAAAACACGTGAGGCATAAAAAAATGAGTTGTGGCTTATTTGTAATGAACCACGTGAGAGATAAATGAAATGCAGCACGTGAAAGCAAGCCACAAGTGAATGAAGAACGTTAGTAAGAAAAAGGAAGTTATGGGCTAATGTGGGAATAATTGCAAGTTAAATGAGCTGGAGTTTAGAGAGGGTTGATGTGAGAATTAAAGAAGGACTCATGTACACACAATAGAACATGTAGGATTAAATGAACATATGAGCAACATGTGAGTGGAGAGCTGGAGATTGGGTGACCGAAGAAAAATACTTGAGAGGCCGTGAACATAAGAAGGAATGCGAGCTGGAGGCGAAGAAAAAGAACGGGGAGATATGGGAAATAAGCGAATGAGACAATGGAAGACAATGGAGCTCCAGAGGTGGATGAGAGAAATCATCCATCGTCCTTCCATATGGCTGCAGCTCTTACCATCGAAATCCTTCCATTTAATTCCTCCATGGTAGCTTAATTTCCTCTTGGTGGCTAGCTAAAGATAGGATATTCCTAGATGTATATTTGAGCTCCAATTTTCTTCACCAATTTGGATAAATTCTTCCTCCTTACTTTTTTAATTTTAGCATTAATTCTTTTATTAATTTGACTAGGTTTAGCCTATTAATTTAGGAATTTCATTGCTGGAATTTACTGGAATTTGCTGGATTACTTTGGATTGTGGATTGGTTGTAATTCCCTATTTGGTTGTTAATTGTGATCACTACATATTTTTGGAAAATTCAGACTTAGTAGCTATGCAATTTGCTCTTAATTTCTTCTTGATTATAGGCCAATTGATGCAATGGTTATTGGATTAAATGGCTGGAATTTTTGTGCAATTGATTGTTTGAGGAATTCATTAATCTAATTGGTTAATTAGCATTTTAAATGGATTGTACAGTAGATTTTTATAAACATTTAGGATTGGTTATAGTGTGTTCTTGTTTCCAATTCAATTGATTAATTTTTTAAGGTTTCTTGTGGTTGCAAAATCCTTGAATAATTAGTGAATTGAATCTTGGATGGTCATTCAAGAGTTCTTATGGAGAATATACTAATGAACAAGAATTTACATCCAAATTTGGTACACTAAAAAGAGAGCAAGGATAATTGAATTCTAAGGTGTCCATTTAAAGGCTAGCTACCACATTTTCTTAATTGTTTGCTTCATTTAGTCTTAAGTTTTTTTTTTTCTATTCTTATCATTTCAAATTTAGTTCAATTAAATTTTAGTATTTCAAAATCCCCTAAACAATTTTCATTTAGTGATACTTGGAATACTCTTTCACAAACAAATTAAGGCAAAAATTCCTTGGGAAATAACCTAGGTTGCACCATTACCTACAAATTTATTTTTCTACTTAGTTTTATTTGAGATTACACGACACAATTGTCAAATTTGGTGCCGTTGCTAGGGAGTTTAGTTTCTTAATTATTTAAAAAGGTTTCTTAGTATTTTTGCCCTATTTTTGCTCTATTTTTGTTCTGTTTTTCCCCTATTTTGAAGTTGAATTTTGGACATTTCGGTTGCTTGAATCAAGAGACTACTTGCTGGAATTTTTGTTTAAAGTGCCTAGAAAATTCTTAAACTTTTATTTTCCAAGGTTTTTGGGTGTTTTGAGCACAACTAATAGCTTTGCTATTAGATGCACCATTTTTGGTCAAATTTCAACGTTTTAGGTACTTTTTCTAATTTTTTAGTATTTTCTTGACTTTTCTAATTTTTCTAGGTTTATTATTTTAATTTCTCTTTGTTGATTTTTGTGTTCCTTCTTAGTTTTTGCTTGTCTAATTGGTTTATGACAAGAACCTCTAGTGAGAAATTAATTGATTTGGATCGAAAAATTGAAAGAACCTTTAGAAGACAAGTAAGGATTAAGAAGAATAATGATAGTGTAAGAATAGTAGTTTTACTTCTTCTGCTTTTGATTGTGTGCAAGGAATTGATTATGTACTTCAATTTTGCTGGCGATAATATGATTGAACAAGATCAAATGAATGCTAACATGAATATGCATAGGCTAACTTGAATGTAAATGCAGATTTGAATGATAATATGCATGCAAGAACCATTAGAGAATTGACAGCTCCTAATGTGCATTATCAAAATCTTTGTATATAATATCTAGAATTAGATGCAAATTTTGAGCTTAAATCTGGTTTGATTCACTTCTTAAATTTCATGGACTTGTAGGAGATTACTGTAACACCCCATAATTAATTAAGATGTTAATCACGAATTAGGTTAATTAAGAAATATTAATATAGGATAATTGGGCAAGTTGAGTGAATGGAGATTTTAGAGAAATAAATTATTAATATGGGTTTGAGATTTAATTGGGATAGAAATTCTATATAGGCTTAAACTAATAAATCATGAGAAGAGGCTAAGGCAGGCCCAATGGGTTAGGTGCAGACCCAACTCAAATTAGTGTGATGGAGGCCCAAAATCCACCTTGTATAGACTCTTCTAAGTGGCCCAATAATCCTTGTGCAAACCCACATTCTTGAGCTCTTCAAACTTGGCCCAAACCTAATTAAACTTCAGCAACCCAATGCAAAAGAAAACTAGCCCAGTAAAATTCTACAGCCCAACACTCTAAAGATAGCCCAACAAGCTAAAATCTGAAGCCCAAATGAAGATGGACCTTGGAGCAACCCATGACCCACATTTGACCCAACTAAAACCCAACTAAAACCCTAATACACCAGCCTCTTCCTCCCACTTGCTGAAACACAAAACATAAAGAGAAAATTCAGAGCTTGGAAAGGAAGCTAGGGTTGGGGGCAAGAATTCTGCATTTTCTCACACTTAAAGCAAGATTCAGCCAAGGTAATAGTTATACAACTTAATCCCCTCATCTTTCTCTTTAATTTGGTCTGATTAGTTTTTCATTTAGAGCATTTTCATCCTACCTAAAATCTGAAATGTGAGAATTTGGGGATTTTCTTGGTAAAATTCGTAGGTTGAGGTTAGGGCTGACCTTAGGTGAGTTTAAACCCTCCATTTTGATGCTTCATTTGTTAATTTAAGACCCCCATAGCTAATTTACAAAATGGGTATTGATTATGTACGAATTTGCTTAGGATTTTGGGTGGAATATTGGGTTTACTGGTGAAGGACATTCTAATCCGAATTTGGGACTAATAGTGGCTGAGTAAGTGATTCTTAAGTAGTCATTAGCATCTTAAATTCTTTGGGTATTGATTATAACTGTTAATGATGAATTAGAATAGTAATTCTATGATGCTATGGTTATAGGAGGATTTCTACACCATTGGTGACTGTTGCGAGTATCTACAAGTGAGGAAACCGGGTTTATATCAATTCCATGTATATATTTGATTTAATTTCATATGTTGTTGTATATGAATGATTTGAAATGTTGAATGAATTGGTTGGCTATCTGCTGAATTATGATTGGACCTTGTGAATCCATGGTGGAGCTGTGGTGCGGCTGCCACCCGTGCATATGCTTCAATCGAGCACTGGGTTATGACCAAACCCAGATGCACTGAGCCCCGATTGTGCTCAATAGGGAGTAGGTGCTGTGAACGGGCCTCTCCCGGTGTTAATGGCCTTTAACATGTGATAATATGATTGCTAGTATGGGATAGTAATCATGATAGCCTAATTGCTTCATTTGCTGATATGATGGATATGATTCTGATGTTGATTTTGATTCATGCTTATATGCTAATTAAATTGGATATATGATGGAATTGCCTTGGTTACTGATATTTTTATCTCACCCCGTTTTATGGGATTAATATTTCAGGTGAAGGTTCCTCGGGTAAGGATAAGGGTAAGCAAGTGGATGAACATCCATGAGCTGAGGCAGGGTGTGGGGAGCTACACTTGGTCTGAGTAGAATAGGGTAGATGCAATTTTGTTATTAGTTTACGTAGCATCATCATGTAATCATGTTGCCAAGTATAGGCGTTTATATTTTGTTTGATTGAAATGTAACCATTAAGGATTTAAGTCTCGTTATAGTTGAATATTAATGTATGAACTTATAGTATTATATATGTAGTTTTATTGAAATTATGATATGGATTACCATATGGAAATTGTAGTCATATGATGCCTTGGATATGGACATAAGCTATTGTTTAATGGAATCTGTATAGAATGTGCATGGGATATTAATTGCCGTTAATGTATGTGTTCTTGCTGTCATATGTTCATGAATTTGATAATATGAGCTAGTTGGGCAAGTAGGAAGTAGTAATTAATTTTTGCAATGGTAATGGACGGATTGATGGGTAAATAGGATAGATAAACACCATTAGAATCACATAAAATAAGGGAAGGTGGACCTAGAGTATTTCTAAGGTGAGATTTGGAGTGTAGGAGGCAAAATTTGGGTAATATAGTCACAGGAGGGAGTCCCACCACGGCTAAGAAGGCTTCGCCACTGCCAAATGGGAGACAAAGCTGAAAGGCGCCGTGGCACAAGGGAAGAAAATTTGCCCAGGGAGTGTCAGTGGCAAGGCGCGCCGCAGCTTGAGAAATCTTGCCGTAGCGAAGAGCGAAAAAAAACCATCCATGAGGGTAACAGAACCAAAACTCGCCGCGGCGCATTGTTTCCTGCCGCGGCACGAGTCGAGAAAATTAAATAAGGGTTGGACAGAAGCAAAACTCACCGCGATGCGAATATGTTGCGCTGAGGCGAGAATCCTGGGAGTTGAGTAGTAGCTCCAGGAGGCATTTCCGCCGTGGCGCCACATCGATTGGCCGTGGCGAAGGTCCAACTCACCGCGACGAGATTTGTGAAATTAGGAGACGATATAGGAACACTTGTGGGAGGTTATTGGGTATTAAAACTAATGAACGGTTGAATCATAAACCCCTTATGGTAGTAGAATTTCTTTTATGCAAATTTTATTTTGTTGTGGTGGTATGGTGATGACCCTAACATCAAGGTTTAAATTTTTTTTCCATATTTACACAATGTGATAGATTGTAACCATTCAAACCTTGATAATCAATTATTAATTGTACATTTAACTATAATTACAATGATTAGGAGGTAGGGTTGTCACAATTACCCTCACTAGCATTTGAAGGAATTCCATATTGTCTACTTTACTATGAAGCCACAAGGAGTCTTAGAAGAACAAACTAAGCTCAGAGCATTTCCTTTTTCCTCAGATGGGTTAGCCAAGGATTGGTTGTACTATCTACCCCCTGGTGCCATCACTTCTTGGGATTAACTGAAAACGCTCTTCTTGGAAAAATTCTTTCCTGATCCTCGCACTGCATCAATAAAGAAGGAAATATATGGGATCAAATAAAATGGTAGAAAGACTTTGTATGAGTACTGGGAAAGATTCAAGAGATTGCTGGCTAGTTGTCCTCACCATCAAATTTTTAATCAGCTACTTATTCAATACTTCTATGAGGGATTATTGAACATGGACAGAAACATGATTGATGCTACTTTCGGTTGAGCCTTAGGTGATTTGACACCTATAAGGGCCTGGGAGTTGATTGATAAGATGGCTCAAAATGCTCAGCAATTTGGTTTTAGATCAATGTAGACAGTAAGAGGAATCAATGAGTTGTATGCTCCACATTATGATTAGAGAATTGAGAGCTAGATTGATGCAATGTCTTCTGTGCTCCAAGAGCTTGCTTTAGCTCAGCAGTAGCCATAGTCATCCTCTACTCCATCTCAGACTTGTAAACCACAATCCTATCCTACTCAGACACATTCTTATCCACAGTGCTATACACCTAGATAGACATCTACCTCTACTACCTTGGTGGGACCCCTGTGTAATATATGCTTTTGGCCACACATGCTACTAATTAGTGCCCGATGTTAGAGGACAAGGTAGAGACTTATGTTAGGATGTTTCCAATCAAGCCAATGTAACAAGGGCAGCAAAAGTATAATCCCTATTCTAATACATACAATCCAGGATGGAGGGATCACCCTAACTTCAGATATGGGGGAGGGCAACATCAGAATAGATATATGTTGTAGGTCCTAGTGTACAGTCTTCCCAACCTATGAGGTAGTCAATTCCTATACAGGAGGAACCAAAGAAAGGAAATAATATGGAAGACATGATGAAGCATCTTATAGAGAGTAATGCAAAAATCACACAACAATATCAGCAACAACAACAGCAGTTTCATACGAGCATGCAAAATTTAGAAAGAAGGGTTGATACTTAGTTAAGCCAGTTTGCTACTTCTCTTAGTGAGTTGAAATCTCAAGGCTCAAGCCAATTACCATCACAAATAATTGTCAATCTAAGAAATAGTAGTAATGTTAGTGCCATCACTCTTAGGAGTGGAAAGAAAGTTCAGGGATCCTCAGATACCATTACCATGGATAAGCCGGTGTCATCAAAAATACACGTCGCACCAAATAAACCTAACAAAGAAGAGGAGCCAAAGAGAATTTTGCCTTTCCCATATAGACCTACCTTGGAAAAGAGGCAAACTGAAGCAGAAATTGAAAAAGATATTCTTAAGACTTTCAAGAAGGTTGAGGTCAATATACCTTTGTTGGATATAATCAAGACCATCCCTAAATACACCAAGTTTCTCAAGGAAATATGTACTAACAAGAGGTAGCTAAGAGGGAATGAGAAAGTCAATTTTGGTAAGAATGTTTCAGTACTTATACAGCCAACAATGCCTACTAAGTGTTAAGATCCGAGAACTTTTACAATTCCATGCACTATTGGGAATTTTGAGTTTTCTAATGCTTTAATTGATCTTGGTGCTGCTATAAATGTTATGCCTAAATCAATATATTTATCTTTGCAGATGGGAGAGCTGAAACCTACTGAAGTGGTTGTGCAGCTAGCAAACAAGAGCATTGCTTATCCTTCAGGAGTATTGGAGGATGTTTCGGTTAAGGTAAAGGATTTAATTTTTTGAGCTAATTTTTATGTCCTTAACATAGAGGATGATAAATATAGATCTAGTGGGCATGCCTCACTCATTCTAGATAGACTTTTCTTAAAAACTACAAAAACAATTATAAATGTGCATGAGGGTACTCTTCAAATGCAGTTTGCTGACAATGTGATACAATTTAATATATTTGATGCCATGAAACATCCCTGTGATGATAACTCTATTTTTAGTGTTTGCCTGATTAATATGCTAGTTGATAATGCCAATGCTAATTTTAGGGATAGTTTGTTAACTGATTCTTGTGATATTGCTAACTTAGATGATTCTCTTGATTGTATATGTTCTAGAACTACTATATGTCATAGATGTACCCAGATTAGTGCTTTTATTGAGAATAGTGAGTTTTGTGCATGTACTGATTATCATGATTCTATGATCTCCTCTATTTGTGATGATTTCATTGTTTGTCAGCCTGTGACTATTTGGATGATTATACTAGTCTAAATCAATCCTCTTGTTCTATAGAGGATGTGCATGCTATTGTTGTCCTTGATTGTTCTGATGCTCCTGGATTTACTGATTCTCAGGATGTGTTGCATGTTGATGTTACTTCTGAATATGTTGATTGTGCTAGTTCATCTATGTCCACTCTTACCTTGCCTATTAATAGTGGTATTAGATGTTGTATAACTAGTTCACCGATAGGTGATACTAATGTTGCTACTACTGTTGGTTCTCTTGTTGATATCCATTCTGCTAATGTTCCCAAAGATGGGAAAGTTTTTTTTTTTTTGTCTGTGAGTTGTCTGAATAGGTATTTGGCATGGAAGAGATTGAAATCAAACAACTCATACCTTCGATTGAGCAAGCTCCTACCTTAGAGCTCAAACTGCTACTAGACAATCTCAAGTATACCTATTTGGAGAAGGATGAGAAGCTTTCAGTGATTATAGCTTGTGATATTATTCTAGAGGAAGAAAATAAGCTTCTAGAGGTCTTGAGGAGGAGAAGACAAGCAATGTAACACCTCATAATTAATTAAGGTATTAATCATGGATTAGAATTAATTAAGAGTAATTAATATGGGCTCATTGGGCAAGTTAAGTGAATGGAGACTTTAGAGAGATAAATTATTAATATGGGTTTGATATTTAATTGGGGTAGAAATTCTATCTAGGCCTAAATTAATAGATCATGAGAAGAGGCTAATGGAGGCCCAATGGATTATGTGCAGACCTAACATAATTTAGTGTGATAGAGGCCCAAGATTTACCTTGTATAGACTCTTCTAAGTGGCCCAATAATCCTTGTGCAGACCTAAAACTCTTGAGCTCTTCAAACTTGGGCCAAACCTAGTTAAACTTCAGCAACTTAAGTGTAAAAACTGGCCCAGTAAATTCTGCAGCCCAACACCTCTAAACTGGCCCAACAAACTTAAAAAAAATCTGAAGCCCAAATGAAGATGGACCTTGGAGCAACCCATGACCCACATTGACCCAACTTAAGCCCACTTAAAACCCTAATGCTTCAGCCACTCTCATATTTTTCTGAAACTCAAGAGGCAAATTCGAAGCTTGGAGAGGAGGCTAGGGTTAAGGGCAAGAATTCTGCATTTTCTCACATTTAGAGCAAAATTCAGCCAAGGTAATAGTTATACAACTTAATCCCCTCATCTTTCCCTTTAATTTGGTCCGATTAGTTTTTCACTTGGAGTATTTTCACTCCACCCAAAATCTGAAATGTAAGTGTTTAGGGGTTTTCTTGATGAAATTCGTAGGTTGAGCTTAGGGCTGACTTTGGGTGAGTTTAAACCCTCCATTTTGATGCTTTATTGGTTAATTTAAGACCTCCATAGCTGATTTAGAAAATGGGTGTTAGTTTTGCATGAAATTGCTTGAGATTTTCGGTGGAATGTGGAGTTTTCTGTTAGATGACACTTAAATCCGAAATTGGGACTTGTTGTGGCTGGGTAAATGATTCTTGGGTAGTCATTAGCATTTTAAATTCCTTGGGTACTGATTATGACTATTAATGATGAATTAGAGCAGTAATTCTATGATGCTATGGTTATAGGGGGATTTCTGCACCATTGGTGATTGTTGCAAGTGTCTACAAGTGAGGTAACCGAGTTTACATTAATTCCATTTATATATCTGTGTTAATTTCATATTTTGATGTACATGAATGATTTGAAATGTTGAATGAATTGGTTGGCTATCTGTTAAATTGTGATTGGACCTTGTGAGTCCATGGTCGAGCTGTGGTGCGGCTGCCACCCGTGCATGTGCTTCGATCGAGCACCGGGTTATGATCAAACCCCAGATGCACTGAGCCCCGGTTGTGCTCAATGAGGAGTAGGTGCCGTGGACGGGCCTCTCCGGTGTTAATGGCCTTTAACATGTGATAGTATGATTGCTAGTATGGGATAGTAATCATGATAGCCTAATTATTTCATTTACTGATATGAATGGTCTACTGCTGGTGTTTATGTGAAATTATGCATGTATGCGAATTAATATGGAGTATATGATGGAATTGCCTTGGTTACTGAGATTCATATCTCACCCCATTTCATGGGATTAACATTTCAGGTGAAGGTTCTTCGAGTCAGGATAAGGGTAAGCAGGTGGATGAACATCCATGAGCTAAGGCCCGGTGTGGGAAGCTACACTTGGTCTGAGTAGAATAGGGTAGATGCTAATTTTGTTAAGTCTTGTATAGCATCATCATGTATCTACATTGCCAAGTGTAGGAGAATGTATTTTGATAGCATGGAATGTAACTAATGAGATATAGGCTTTACTTTAGCTGTTGATGGATGTATGAACCTTGACATTCATTTTGAGCAATGAAATCCTTTGATATTAGATTGTTGACTTGAATCAGTGATGTATGGAACCTTAACGAAATGTTGATTGTTGGGAGCTTATGTAATTTCTTGAAATATCAATATGTGTAATTACTGTCATATGGTAATTGGATGGGCAGGATTTCATACTTAAATTTTAAATTAGAGATGGTAGAATAGCTGGGTAAATAAGGTGCATAAACACCATTGGAGTTGCATAATTCATGGTAGAGTGACCCTAAGGGGTTATTGGAGGAAGAGTGGAGAGTATGAGGCAAGGTTTTGAGAGTTGTAGGTTCAAGAGGTGGTTGGCCGCGGCCAAAATATTACTAGCCGCGGCCAATAGTGGTGAAGTTGCCCAGGGAGAGCACCAGAAAGAAATTCACTGCGGCTAATATGTAATTGGTCGCGGCTAACTTCGAGAGGCTAACCTGGGAGTCGTCCAGAGGGAAATTCGCCACGACAAATTAAGGAATTGGTCGTGGCAAACTTTTACAAAAATGAGCCAGGCATTCCAGAGAGGAATTGGCCGCGGCTAAGGGAGTAGTTGGCCGCAGCCAATATCGAGAGGCGAGCGAGGGAAGTTCCAGGAGGCTTCTTCGCCGCAGCGCCATGTAGGTTGGCCGCGGCTAAGGTCCAACTCGCCGCGGCGAATTAGTAACGATGCGAGGGGTCAAGCCGAAGGGAATTGGCCGCGGCTAGATGGAAATTGGCCGCGGCGAATGTCCCGAAATCCCTATATTTACTAAAAATTCTTGGTTTTTCTTATGGTAACCTCAAAGGATGATTTAGAAACATTAATAGAAAATAAATGTGATGTGGGAATGATAGGTAATATAATCAAGACTTATAAATGAATGTTTGCTTCCCCTTGAGGTATGTAAGTGGTTATGATTATGTGGTTGATGACTCTGACACTATTAAGGTTCAAATTTCCCTGTATTTCCATAATGTAATTAGTCTCAATGCCATGTAACCCTGCTTTATGGTTATTAATCATGTGATTTACCTTAATTACAGTGTTTAGGGGTTAGGGTCGTCACAAGCAATAGGATGGACCTTGGCTGACATACCTAGCATTAGCCCTGATACATGTATGCACAGAATTCTGTTAGAGGATGGGGCAAAACCAATAAGGCAACCTCAAAGGCGATTGAACCCACTTAGTCTGGATGTGGTTAAAAAGGAAGTTTCTAAACTTTTATTTGCTAGTATTATATATCCTATTTCTAATAGTTAGTGGGTAGTCCTGTGCAGATAGTTCCAAAAAAATCAGGAATCATAGTTGTCCAAAATGAGAATAATGAATTAGTGCCCACCCATATACAAAATAGTTAGAGGGTTTGCATTAATTATGGGAGACTTAATTTAGTTACTAGAAAGGATCATTACCCCCTCCCTTTTATTGATTAGATGGTTAAGAATTTAGCTGGGAAGTCTCACTACTATTTTTTAGATGGATTTTTAGGTTACTTCTAGATATGCATAGCCCCGGAGGATCAAGAGAAGACAATGTTTAGATGCCTATTTAGAATATGCCTATAGACGAATGCTTTTTGGTCTTTACAATGCCCTAGAACTTTCCAGCGATGCATGGTTTCTACTTTTAGTGATTTTCTAGAACATTGTATAGATATTTTTATGGATGATTTCAATGTATATGGGAACTCTTTTGATGACTGTCGATGTAGCCTAGATAGAGTCCTAGCAAGATGCATAGAGAAGAACCTTGTACTTAATTTTGAAAAGTGTCATTTTATGGTTCGAAAAGGCATTGTATTGGATCATATTATATCTAAATAGGGCATAGAGGTTGATAAAGTTAAGATAGATGTTGTCGCTTCCCTGCCATACTCGACATGTGATTGGGAGGTCCTGTCTTTTCTAGGTCATGCATGTTTTTATAAAAGATTCATTCAAGATGTTAGTAAAATTGCTTTGCCATTATCTAAGCTGTTACAAAAAGATGTTGAGTTCTATTTTAATGATGCATGTAAAATAGCTTTTCATGATCTTAGGAAAAGATTGACTTCCCCACCCATTATTCAACCCCCTGATTGGAACTTCCCATTTGAGCTTTTATGTGACGCTTCTAATTTTGTTGTAGGTACAGTTTTGAGCCAGAAAGTGAATAAGAGGTCCCATGTGATAGCTTATGCATCCAAGACTCTAGATGGGGCCCAAGCAAATTATACAACCACATAAAAAGAGTTTCTTGCTATTGTTTTTGCTTTAGATAAATTTAGATCTTATTTGCTTGATACTAAAGTTATTGTTTTTACTAATCATGCAACCTTGAAGTACTTACTAAAGAAGCCTGATGCAAAGCCAAGATTGATCATATGGATGCTTTTTACTTTAAGAGTTTGATATTGACATCCGGGATAAAACTGGGACTAAAAACTTAGTGGCAGACCACTTGAGCAGAATTGAGGCTCCGAAGGTAAATTCTTTACCTATTGATGATGATTTCCCTTATGAGCATTTATGTGCTATGCATAGTTTCTATCGTTAGTATGCTGACTTGGTGAATTATCTAGCTACTTCTGAATTGCCTATTGATTTGAATAAACATCAGCTGAATAAGTTTAAGAGTGAAGCTAGGTATTATATTTAGGATGATCCATACTTGTGGAGACTATGCAAAGACCAAGTGATTAGACGTTGTATGCCTGATATAGAATTTGAGTCTGTTTTGAATTTTTGTCACATGCTTACACTTGGAGGTCACTTTAGTCCAAAACACATAGCTAGGATGGTTCTAGATAGTGGATTGTATTGGCCTACTTTGTTTCTTGATGCCTTTGATTTTTGTAAAAGATGTGTTAGGTGTCAACAAGCAGGTAGCATATCTAGGAGAAATGAAATACCATAGCACCCTATTTTGTTTTGTGAAGTCCTTAATGTGTGGGGCATTGAATAAACATCAGTTGAATAAGTTTAAGAGTGAAGCTAGGTATTATATTTAGGATGATCCATACTTGTGGAGACTTTGCAGAGACCAAGTGATTAGACGTTGTGTGCCTGATATAGAATTTGAGTCTATTTTGAATTTTTGTCACACACTTACACTTGGAGGTCACTTTAGTCCAAAACACATAGCTAGGAAGGTTCTAGATAGTGGATTGTATTGGCCTACTTTGTTTCATGATGCATTTGATTTTTGTAAAAGATGTGTTAGGTGTCAACAAACAGTTAGCATATCTAAGAGAAATGAAATACCATAGCACTCTATTTTGTTTTGTGAAGTCCTTAATGTGTGGGGCATTGATTTTATAGGACCTTTTTCTACTTCTTTTGGCTTTGCATACATTAGGTGTTGATTATGTTTTGTAGTGGGTGGAAGCAAAACCCACTAGGACTGATGATTCTTCAATAGTTGTAGAGTTTGTTCGCTTTCACATTTTCTGCAAGTTTGGTATCCCCAGAGCCATTATCAGTGACTAAGGCACTCATTTTTACAACCGAAGTATGCAAGCTTGCTTAGCAAGTATCGTGTTGTGCATAAAGTAGCTACTTCGTATCACCCTCAAACAAATGGCCAAGCAGAGATTTCTAACTAGGAAGTGAAATAAATTTTGGAGAAAATAGTACAGCCGAATAGGAAAGATTGGAGTAAGATGCTAAATGATGCACTTTGGGCCTATAGGGCTGCCTACAAGACTCTTATTGGCATGTCACCCTATCGGCTAGTATTTGGGAAAGCTTATCACCTACTGGTAGAAGTGGAGCACAAAGCTTACTGGGCTATGAAGAAATGCAATTTAGATTTGAATGGAGTGGGATCTCATAGAAAATTCCAACTCCAAGAGCTTGAAGAGATCCAGTTGGAAGCCTATAATAATGCAAGGATCTATAAAGAAAAGACAAAGGCGTTCCATGACAAGATGATTGCAAGAAAGGAGTTTGTTGTTGGCCAAAAAGTTCTACTTTATAAATCTAGTTTGAATCTTATGCCAGGTAAACTTTGCTCTAAATGGGAAGGTCCATATGTAGTCTCTGATGTTTTTCCTTTTAGTGTAGTTGAGCTTTTGGATAAGCAAACGGGAGCTAAATTCAAAGTTAATAGACATAGGCTCAATTACTTTCATAAAGGAGTTCCAATGGATGACAAGAAGGAGCTCCAACTTCATGACCCACCCTGATCCCTAGTTGTACCCTTTCCCTTTCCCCTTTTATATTGCGTTGTCTTTCTGTTGATTGGATTGTGTGCTGGCATTGAGGACAATGCAATGTTTAAGTGTAAGGGGATACAAATAAAATTTTTAGTTTTGCTTTGTTTTGGTTAGCTGATTTTTCTAGTTTCTAGGTATTTTATCTTTTGTTTTATTTTTGGAATGTTAAAGTTTTATGTTGTTTTTCTAGTTTTTGAAAAAAAAAACTGTGCTTTTGTGAAAGTTGCTAGTATTGAAGGGATCATAGCTTTGATATATCTTGATTTGATAAGGAATTAATCTTGTGTTGAGAATGCAAGTTAAGTGGCAATTAGCTTTGCTTTAATGAAATTTGATGATGGTCAATTTACCTGTGAGCTTTTTGAACCTATTGCTTATTAATTTCTAGTGTGTGTCCCCTATCTTACTTTTACTTTAGAACTTGGCTTGAATCTTATTCAAGGCTACATTTATTCATTTGCCATGCATTAAAAGGATTAAGGTGTTTATTGTTGTTTTATTTTAGCTAGAGCCAAAGATCTATCCTACATATGTTTAATCCATTTGCTTTACCCTTTTGAGACATATATATTTCCTTTTTAGCCTTTTAGCCATGGAAATAGACAAATGTTCTTCCTACGTTGATTAGGATGCTTTTGATTATTAAGGGCAATGTATCTTGTTAAGGTGGGTGGAGGTGCATTTTTCACATCATTTATAGGCCGTTTGTTTGTTCTTCTTTGGAAATATTCCAAGTAAAAAGGAAATAAAAGAAAGAGAGAAAAGCAAAGCAAAAGAAAAGCATTTGAAATGTATAAGTAAAAAAAAAGTAGGAAAGAAAAGAAAAGTTGTTCTCTTAGTGCATATTTTTGTTTATGGTAATTAGGGCCTTAAAATGCACTTGCATTCCATCCTTATTCTTATTTTAATGCTCTTGATGATTTTTAGCATCCACTTTGCTTTTTGAATCTCCTTCATTCTTTTGTTTACCACTTGTTTCATACCTTGGCCTACATTACAACCATAATAAGACCTTTTGATTCATTCATTGGCAATTGACTTTGGTGGTGGAGATGTAGATGATTGCCAAGCTTATAGTAGTAAGGTTGGATAGGATGGAATTTGAGAGTAAACACTTCATCCTAAATACTAAAGAGTAGAGTGATAAACACTAATCTAAGTGAGGGACTTTCATTGCATTTCATTTTTTATTAAGTGTATTGCCATGGTACTTGTTGCATTGATGCAAGTGATATGACTTGGAGAATTGAACTATTGATTTGCTATCAGCTTCTTTGTGCTAAGTGACCTACACAATTCCATTTTTTTCTTGATTTCCTTTCCAGTATCTTTTTCTTAAAGTCTTGGTTTTCTTTTGCCTAAGAGTGCAAAGGTTTAAGTGTGGGGGAATTTGATAATTGCTCATTTTCATATACTTTATTCCCTCAAATTTTGGCACTTTAATAATTGAATATGGCTAATTGCATTTAATTATATGATAATTGAATTTAATGACCATTTTTTGCACTTTAGGAATTAAGTTACAAAATGATTGATTTTAATGCATAAGTTTCTTTAAATAATTTTGTGAATTTTTTCCTATTGAATTTTTCTTACTATTTGTGCAGATTTTTTGTTGGGCAATGGGAATTTTAAGGATAGAAATTAATTTGGAAAATGATTGAAGCTTCGAGATTAAATCAAGAGCTAAACTACATGAAGGAAGTCACACTTTGCAACTGGAAAGAAGGACTTTGGATCGAAGAGGATGCATCATTCATAGGTTCTATTTCATGCACATTCCACGTAGCATGTTCATCTCATTCATGCCCTCCAACCCTTGCACAAACTCATTTCCACGTGGTTGCACCTCCATTCACCCATAAAGCTTGCATGGATATACATTTCATCCATTCCTTCATTTACTATAGCATTCTTTCACTCTTATTTACACCTTCAAAACATGTAGGTAATCACCTATTTCATTCACTTATACATGCGGTGCTGCAACTCTCTTATGCATGGTTCCATACATTCCACGTAGCAACACACACAACACAAACAGCCACGGGTTTGGGAGGTCTATGATGTTAGAGATTGTGCCCTAGGCCAATCATTGTATTGCGAACATTGTTTTTATTACGAAATAAAAGTTTTCTTTTTATTACATTATTATAATATTTGCATGTTTATATATAATAATATCCATGGATAAATCATTTTTTTTTAATTATCCAAAATATCCCTAATCAATCATCCTTGTGGGAACAATGATGAATTAAGATTAGTATGATTTTGATTAATTAAGTGTTAATCATGTATGATGATATGAATCAAAATCATAGGCGTGTGTTAGAGAACAGGACGTTGGATAGACCCATCATGAGATAAATTACATGGATTAGGTCATAAGTTTATCTCATATATAACTATGTCATTGATCCCTTAGACCTGAGATCACCATAGATTCCTACATGAAGGACACTGTACTTTGGCATAGTCTAATGTCACCTTTAACCAGGTAATTATAAAGATTATGATCAGGTATAATGAAATCCATGCAGAAGAAGACGAGTGGTCAAGATGGAATTTGTCCCTCTAATTAATAGAGAGATATCTCTGGGGCCCTCGATGAGTGTGACTGAGAAATGCATGACCATGCTCAGATGGAAAGGGTTCCATCTTATATCAGTCTGCTTGAAGATCGAGAAAGTTATGATCGAGAAAGTTGAGGATGACATTTTCATACCTCATACTCGATCTAGATATCGTGTGACAAAAGGGATATGATAGGGTTATAAGATAGGTTGCATCCGATCACCGATTCTATATGATTTGGGTAGTCACAATGTCTTGCTAGAGGCCACTTGTGATTTGTGGGTCAAACAGTGTAGTTAGCCCACTGCCAACATCATATGGGCCTGCAGGGTCACACACAAGAACGGACTAACTCGGGCTAAAATGTCCACATTCATTGAATCAGAAATGTGTCTAGATTCAATGAATATCTAGGATGGAGGAATTATTTATATATATATATATATATAATTAAATTTGAAATATATTATATATATATATATATATTATATTTGATATTATATATATATGAATTAATTTAAATTTGATTCTATTAGATAGATTTAAATTTAAACTAATCAGATAATTTAAATTTGATTCTATTAGATAGATTTAAATTTAAACTAATCTGATAATTTAAATTTGATTCTATCAGATAAATTTAAATTTAAACTAATCAGATAATTTAAATTTGATTCTATCAGATAGATTTAAATTTAAACTAATCAGATAATTTAAATTTGATTCTATCAGATAGATTTAAACTAATCAGATAATTTAAATTTGATTCTATCAAATAGATTTAAATTTAAACTAATCAGATAATTTAAATTTGATTCTATCAGATAGATTTAAATTTAAACTAATCAGATAATTTAAATTTGATTCTATCAGATAGATTTAAATTTAAACTAATCAGATAATTTAAATTTGATTCTATCAAATAGATTTAAATTTAAACTAATCAGATAATTTAAAATTAAGCTCTAGATATTGTTAGTTTAAATTTAAACTATAAGATAGATTTGAATTTAAACTAATAGATATATTTAATTAATTTTGATTAATTAAATATATATGAAACTCTAATCTATAAATAGGGGTTTCCATATCAGAAAAGGATAACTAGAGCTGCCTCCAAAATCCTTAGAGAGGGACACTGTACGGAATTGTACGAAACATTGTACGGACTATACGGAATTGTACGAAACGTCGTACGAACTATACGAAAATTGTACAGACAGGCTGCTAGCACACCGTTTGAGTTGCTGAACTCCATTCGTGTGGATACCAGTAGAGGGAGCTAATCTGCGGTCAGTTCCTGTGATCCAAACAAAAGTAAACAACAAACTCAATCGACAGAAAGGGTAATTCTCTGAACCTATTCGGTTTAAGCGATTTTGACGGATCCTTGGTGGGAATTGGAATAAAAATTATAAATGTTTCCGCTGTGTGCCTCCCATAATTCCCAACATATGAGAGGTACAAAAGGGTTAGCCTTGCACTTCACTCTCATGCACACGATATTCTTTCATTCACTCTTTTCCCATGACACTTACATCCACCAGGACACACGAGTCATATATATATACTCACACCATAGTTTACTCTCGTGTTCCATGCATGAAGCAGTCTTGGGCTTAAGAAGCAGAACGTGCCACTGTTTAAGAGAAGAAGGAGCTTTTGAGGAATAAAAGTTGAGCTGGGTCTAGCATCCATCCATGCAACACGTGATTATTACTTAGGCTGACTTGTATTAATGAAACTGTGAAGAAAGAAGCTTGAGTTGAAGGAGCTTGGGAGCAATAGATGAAGGAACTCTCAACTAGAGCTAACATGAAGAATCTGAAATACAATGCGAAACACGAGCATGCAGAAGTGAGGGAAGCTGAAGTTTTGAAAAAGCAAAGAGCAGAAATAGGGGATGCAATCTTTGGGGTTTAAAAAAGAAGCCAAGAGGTAGCTTGTGTGAAGAGAAAAAGCTGGAGAACATGAAATGAGTTGAAGAAGAAATGTGGATTGCTACAGGGTAGCTTACGTGTTTTAGCAAGAGAAGAAAGCCAGCTGAGCAGACTTTAATGTGGAGATTTGCTGGAAGAAAAGCACATAAGTTTTAATGAAGTATAAGCTGAAATTTTGCTACAGGCAGAATGTGGAAACTCGTGTCAAATAAGGAAAACACGTAAGGCATACAAAAATGAGCTATGGCTTATTTGTAATGAACCACGTGAGAGATAAATGAAATGCAGCATGTGAAAACAAGCTACAAGTGAATGAAGAATGTCAGCGAGAAAAAGGAAGCTCCAACTGACGTGGGAATAATTGCAAGCTGAATGAGTTAGAGTTTAGAGAGGGTTGACGTAAGAATTAAAGGAGTCATGCATAGACAGCAGAACATGTAGGATTAAATGAACATATGAGCAACACGTGAATGGAGAGCGGGAGATTAACTGACCGAAGAAAAACATGTGAAAGGGCGTGAACCTAAGAAGGAACACGAGTTGGAGGCAAAAAGAAAAAGGAATGGGGAGCTGTGGGAAATGAGCGAATGAGACGACGGAAGATGCTAGAGCTCCAAAGGTGAACGAGTGAAATCATACATCATCTTTCCACATGGCTGCAGCTCTTACCATCGAAATCCTTCCATTTAATTCCTCCATGGTAGCTTAATTTCCTCTTGGTGGCTAGCAGAAGATAGGATATTCCCAAATGCAGATTTGAACTCCAATTTTCTTCACCAATTTGGATAAAATCTTTCTCCTTACTCTTTTAATTTCAGCATTAATTCTTCTATTAATTTGACTAGATTTAGCCTATTAATTAAAAAATTTCATTGCTGGAATTTACTGGAATTTGCTTGATTAATTTGGATTGTGGATTGATTGTAATTCCCTATTTAGTTCTTAATTGTGATCACTACATGTTTGTGAAAAATCCAGACTTAGTAGTCATGCAATTTTCTCTTAATTTGCTCTTGATTATAGGCCAATTATTGCAATGGTTATTGGATTAAGTGGCTAAACTTTTTGTGCAATTGATTGTTTGAGGAATTCATTAATCTAATTGGTTAATTAGCATTTTAAATAGATTGTGCAATAGATTTTTATGAGCATTTAGGATTGGTTATAGTGTGTTCTTGTTCCTAATTCAATTGATTAATTTTTCAAGGTTTTTTGTGGTTGCAAAATCCTTGAATAATTGGTGAATTGAATCTTGGATGGTCATTCAAGAGTTCGTATGGACAATACATTAATGAGCAAGAATTTACATCCAAATTTGGTACACTAAAAAGAAAGCAAGGATAATTGAATTCTAGGGAGTCCATCTAAAGGCTAGCTACCACATTTTCTTAATTGTTTGCTTCATTTGGTCTTAGGTTTTTTTTTTTTTCTATTCTTGTCATTTCAAATTTAGTTTAATTAAATTTAGTATTTCAAAATCCCCTAAACAATTTTCATTTAGTGATACTTGGAATACTCTTTCACAAACAAATGGAGGCAAAAACTCCTTAGGAAATGACCTAGGTTGCACCATTGCCTACAAATTTATTTTCCTACCTAGTTTTATTTGAGATTGCGGGATACAATCGTGATGGTGCGAATCAAGAACTTTTCTATAATGGGTTTTAGGGTATTTTTTTGTTGCGATACCACATAAACTCGCCGAGGCTGCGAAAATGTGATAAGTTGAACTCGAGAGCAACTTTGCTACAATGCAAAAATCTTATAGGCCGTGGCACAAGATGTGACACTTGGATTTTAAGTTCCAGTAGCTAACTTAGCCGTGTGGTGTAAAAATATTAGGCCTTGGCGCAAGATGTGACAGTTGGTTTTTAAGTTCTAGTAGCTAACTTAGCCATGACGAGAAGGTTTCAAGTCTCGGCAAAGGTTTTCAAACTCTTATATTAACTTAGAAACCTTGGTTTTTCTTATGGTAATGTTGAGGGATGACTTAGAAACACTTGTAGAAGGTTTTTATGAGTTGGAATTAATGGATAAATGAATTAAAGGCTTTTAATGAAGGATTAGATTCCTTTATGTACTTAAATAGTTGTGATTATTTGGTTAATAACTCTAATAACATCAAGGTTCAAATTCCCTTGCCTTTTCCTAAATTGATTGCTTGAAATGGTTTTAGACCTTGATTTATGATCATTGATCACATATTTAAGCTTAATTAGCAAGAGTAGAAGTTAGGGTCGTTACAACTTGCACTGTGACTTGGTATGTCCACGCTACAATGTAAGTGGTTACTAGAGCTCAAGACTAAAATTATGCACCTTGTGCCGTGACTCAGGCCTTCTATGACGCAATAAAGCTACCCTCTGGACCTTACTGTTTAAAATTTCTCAATTCGCATCCAGTGGACCATCCTTGCACTGTGGCAAGAAGAGCTACTGGAACCCAAACTTCTTTTTCTTCAATTCTCGCCACACGAGTTCCCACTCATGCTACGGCAAAGTTGCTCCCTGGAACCCATCCCACTTATTTTCCTGAATTGCGCCACGGCTAAAAATCCTACGTTGCGATAAGGTTCGATTTTGTAACTCTACCTATGCAAAATTTTAAGTTTGCACCACAGCGAGACACCTCACATTATGGCACTCCTAGCCTCTGGAAGAGTTCTAGTCGTGACTTAGGTATTTTTTGCTACGGCTCAACTCTACTCTACACCTAAGTTCTTTAAATTTCATCCTACAATTCTTGCTCTCCCTCTAGTAACATTCTAAAGTCATTCTACCTTAATTTGTAAAGTCTTAATAGCATCCTACTATCTAAATTTCTTAGCATACCAATTCTAATCAATTTAAAACTTAGATATTGATTTCTACCCATCCATCTACCATATATCAGCAAATTATGAACTTTGACAATAAGGAATACAAAAGCCACTACTATTATCATTCAAATGTAAATTCCAATAAAGGTTTCATACGATATTAGTCTAAAATCAAGATTTAAGGTAACACATGATTATACTCTCAAATGGTAAGTCGAATATCTACATTAGTAAGGTTCCATAATAGATTATCCTTAATTACATACATCATATAGCAACTAATGTAAGGTCTATCCCCCTGTTAGTTACATCCTTGATTACATAATGTAAAAGTTCCAATACTTGGCAATATGAATACATGATGATACTATACAAACAAACAACAAAATTAGCATCTACTTTAAGCCAATTTAGTCCAAGTGTAAAGATTTCCTACACAAGGCTTCAGCTCATAGATGTTCATCCACTTACTTTTCCTTATCCTTACCTAAGGAGCCTTCACCTGAAATAGTTAGCCTATAAAATAGGGTGAGATGCAAATTTTAGTAACCAAAGGTAAATTACATTCATATGAACCAATTTAACTAACATATGTGTATTTTAATTAGATAAGCATAAAAAACATCAATCATATTAGTTAATGCAATAGTTGTGCTACTGGTGACTACTATCCCATACTAGAAATCACATATAACATATTAAAGGTCAATAACACCAGAAAAGGCCAGTCTACGGTGCCACTTCCCTATTGAACACAACATGGGCTCAATGCATTCAGGGGTCTGATCACAACCTGGTGCCTGATCAAAGCACGATGCACGGGTGGCAGTTACAACACAACTCTATCTTGGACTCACACAAGGTCCAAACACAACAATTCAGATAGCTAACCATTCATTTAGCATTCAAAATTATACATGTGCAACAGATATAAGATTAAATTGAACATATGCAAGGAATTAGAATTAACCCTAGTTACCTTACTTTGTAGACAATCTTTGAAGGCTAACAATAATGCCAATTCACCCTATAATCATAAAATTAGACAATTACTACTCTTAATTATCATCTAGTGGCAAACCAGATACCCAAAGAGTTAAACTACCAATGACTATCTAGAGGACACTTACCCAACCACCATAGAGTCCCAAATTCAGACTTGAGCTTCACCTACTTAGAAACCATAAAATACCACTAAAATTTTTGGGTAAATTTGCACAAAAATCAAACTCATATCATAAGTCAGCTATAAAGGTCTCAAACTAGTAGAAGATACCTTAAAATGGGAAGGAAACACTTACCTAATAATCTTCCTAATATCAACCTCTGAAAATCCACCATGAAAGCACCAAACAACACATTTCAGATTTGGATGTAGGGTGAAAATACTCCAAATGAAAAACTAATTAAGCCAAATTGAAGAGAAAGAAGAGAGAATTAAGTTTCATAAAGGTTACATTGGCTAAATCTTGCTCTAGGAATGGGAGAAGGTGAAATTATACAGAGAACCCTAGCCTCCTCCTAAGACCTCCGAATTTCCTTTTGAATTTCTTGTGTGTTCTACAGAGTGAGGGGGGAGTTGAAGTGAATTTTGGGTTTAATATTTGTTTGGGTTAACCTAAAGGCCCAAAATCCACTTGGGTTCTGATGTAAGTTTATTGGGCTACAAGTTGAAGAGTTTATTGAAGTTTTGGGCAGACTTGAAGGTCCATGACTCATTTTGGCCCATTTTTCTGAGTTTAGGTTTCTAAGAATTACATTGGACCAATGCTAAATGGGCTACCTTGGGCTAAGCACTTCAAGATGGAGTTAGGTCTCCAAAAATCTTTATCCTTGACATGTTTAAATTAAGTTATGGGCCCAGATTAAATTTCTAACCCAATTGAATCTTGAATCCACATTAAGAATTTATTTCTCCACAAATTTCTATTTCTTATAGCTTGCCTAATTATCCTCATAATAATTTTTCATAATTAGCCCAAATCCACAATTAATACCTTTAATTAATTTTGGGGTGTTAAATGTATGGCAGAGGTAGGACAGGAAATGAAAGGACTAAAAAGTAGGAAAGAGAAAAGCTCTCCTAATTACATGTTTGCTAGATTTTTTTAACATGAGAAATTAATAAGGGAAGAAATTACAACTTAATGGAGGGTAAGATATCCTTAAATAAGAAATTATTAAAAACAACTCCAAACAAAACACAGAACTAAAACCCTGTAAAAATACATTAGTGTAATAGAGTTGTCCAATCTCTTTGACTATCCAAATAGCGGTTCCCTTCAAACAACCATATGCAGAACAACAAAGAAAGAGAACCATATGTACAATTCTATGTCGTAAATTTTGAAGGCGAAGATATGCCTTTAAAAATGTACGCATTCCTCCTCTACCAAAAAAACCACAAAATCCCATAACTTGCAGATTGCCACAAAAATTTTATTTCCTTCTTGTTACCAAAGCCTTTAACCAAATGTAGTGAAACTGATCTAAAGTGCCAAGACACACCGAACTGTCTCCAATAATACCTAAGAGCTTATTGCAAAGGTAACTCACTATTGGACAATGCAAAAATAAATGGGGCAAAGTTTTTCAATTAGATCTACACAGTACACACATGTTAGGAGAAAGAGCTATGAGGCCATCAAATGTGGAACATATCATTAAAGTCTATCCTTTCAAGAATTGCTGTCCAAATAAAGAATTTGACCTTTAAAGGAACTTTAGATTTCCAAATTGGCTTAACAAGAACACATCTTTCCCTTGTAGGAGAATGAATAAGAAATTAAAAATAAAATTTGCAAGGAAAAGTACCAAAAGAATCAAGATTCCAAACTCTCATATCCTGACTAAAAGAAAAGGAACAAAATCAATTAAAAACAAAAGATGGAATGGGAGAATTATGTATAGCAAAAAATCAAAGACAAGGATATGCTTAAAAAAAAAAAGGAATATTTTCCACTTGATTATCCTCTTAAAATCTTATTTTTAAACCATCATCCACTTTTAAAGAAATTAGAGGAATAAAAGGTAAATTCCTTATGGAATAAACTTTCAAGAACTCACACAATCACATTCACCACTTTCAAAGAAATTATGAGAATCATACCTTAAAGGCTAACTAATTAGATTGTAGAGCCCAAGATCTATATAAATCTAACATTAGAATCTTATGCTTCTAATGTCAGACTTAAGTCCCATACTTTGCAATTGATTCTAACATTCCACCAAGCTTTACAATCCTAACACCAAAGTAGGCAAGCTTTGCACTTGCTTTCTAGCTCAAATCAACATTGCAATATGGGTGTCATCACCTACATTGCACAATTGCAATGGGGACATAGTGGAAAACTCTTATTATTGGGATTTATAAACACATGCAGCAAAAAAAAAAGGAACAAGTAAAATTCCTTCTATGGATCTGTCATGTTTGCTTAAAACAAAGTAAGTAAAAGAGATATACCTCTAGTGCATAAAATTTTGCCTATCCTTTTTATTGATCACATTTGGATCTCAAAGTGCTACTCTTCATGAACTAACACCCTCTACCGATATCCACACGAACAAGATCTCCAACACAAATGGTGTGCTAGCACCACGTTATGTGAATGTGCCTTTCCAAACTCATCCATAAGAACCATACAACTTCTCAAGTGTGTAGCAGAATTTCTCTCTCTCTCTCTCTCTCTCTCTCTCTCTCTCGGGTGGTGTTATAGCCTCCTTCTTAAAAAATATGATGCATAGGAAACCCTAGCATCCCTTTTTTATAAGAGAGCAATACAAATTTCAAAATTAATATATATATATATATTAATTTCATCCACCTCCTTCTAAAGAGAGAATGCAATATCCTATTATAAATAGGATAATCTCCTATTCAAAATAAGAAACTTTCTAAAGAACAAATACATTGAATGTGGACACTACATTCATTGAATCTAAACACCTTCTAGGTTCAATGAATCTGGACATCCTAGTGATGTTGGGCCATTCTTGTGTGCAATCCTGTAGGCCCATATAATGTTGGTAGGGGGCCTAAAATTCCTTTTAGCCTATAAGTCATAAGTGGCCTCTAGTAAGATATTATGACTACCTAAATTATATGAGGATCGATGATCCAATGCAACCTATCCTACAGCCTATGTCAAATCCCTTTTTGTCACACAATATCTAGGTCAAGCACAAGGCATGGAGACGTCATCCTTGTATCGCTTGACGACACTTTCTCGATCTCTAAGTCGACTGTCAAAACAAATGAAACTTCTTTCATTTGAGCATGACCATGCATTTATCAGTTTTATTTATCAAGGGGCCTAAAGATATCTCTCTCTCTCTCTCTCTGTGAGAGGAACAAATCCCATCTTGACCACTCATCTTCTTCTACATGTATCCCATTGTATTCGATCACAACCTTTATGATCACCCGATTAAAAGAAACTTTTGATTATGTCAAAGTATAAAGTTTCTCATGTAGGAATCTATGACAATCTCAAGTCTAAAGGCTCAGTGACATAGTTATAGATGAGATATGTTTATGACCTAGTCCATGTAGCTATCTCATGAAGGGTTGGTCTAGCACCTTGGTCCTTAACAAGTGCCTATGACTTTAATTTGTATCTACATATATAATCATATCATGATCATCGATCAAAATCATACTAGTCTTAATTCATGATTGTTCCTACAATAATGATCCACTAGAGACATTTTGGATAACTATAATTACCCAAGGATCTTATGATATGGCAAACATGCAAACAATATGATAATGATAATAAAACTCTTTATTAAATCAAGACAATGTTTATAGCAAATTGATAGGTCTAGGGCACAATCTCTAATAACCTCTCACTTGTACTAAGCCCAATCGTGGATATATCTAATGCCCAATGACCTAACATGGCACTCATGTTTTGCCTGTGTAAGAGGTTTTATAAGAGGATCAGCAACATTGCCATTTGTTAGTACTTTGCATATCTTAACATCCCCTATTTCAATAATTTCTCAAATGAAGTGATAATGTCTGAGTATGTGTTTGGACCTCCGATGTGATATAGGCTCCTTAGCCTATGTAATTGCACCATTATTATCACAAAATAGATCTATTAGATTTGAGATGCTAGTTATTACTTCTAGCGCACAATGAACTTCTTTATCCAAACAACCTCCTTAGCTGCATCTGATGCTGCTATGTACTCAGCCACCGTTGTAAAATCTACTACTGAACTTTGTTTGGAACTCTTCCAACTTACTACACCACCATTCAAACAAAACATAGATCTTGATTTCGATCCAAAGTCATCTTTATTGGATTAGAAACTTGCATTTGTGTAACCTTTTATACTAAACTCATCTTCGAATCTTTCATATATCAAGAATGTATCCTTAGTCCTTGACGGTTGTGTCGTGCAACCTTAAATAAAACTAGATTGGAAAAGGGCTTGTAGCTAATGGTGCAACTTAGGTCATTTCCCAAGGAGTTTTTGCCTCTAATTATTTGTGAAAGAGTTTTCCAAGTAACATTAAATGAAAATTGTTTATGGGGTTTTAAGTGACGGTCGTGTCAGGCAACCCTCAAAATAAAACTAAGTTGGATTAAATTTTATAGTTAGTGGTACAACCTAGGTTGTCTCCCTTGAAAATAGAATTCAATGTTTAATTAGGTTTTCTAAGTGTAAAATAACTCTAAAAATTTCCTAACTAAGGGGGGTTTGATTGACTTAAACTAATTAACATGAAATCAAATTAAAACTCCTAATTACTACCTACTATTGATGCCTCATATAGGACTTAGAAGAGCCATTGGAAATCTAAACTGATGAAAATTTTCTTCCCTAACATTTGTTTTTTGAACTTGCTCATACAATTTTACTATTCATTTGGTCATTCCCATAATATTGTCTAACTTTGAAAACAATCAATTAATTATAGAAAAATCATATGAGGTTGGTTCAAGGCTCTAATTCAAGTTCTCTAAGTCCTTTACAAGGGAAAAATACTTACTCAACAGAATACATATGAATTCATATAAAAATATCCTTACAAAATCAGATGATTTTTACCCCTCCTTTAACATATTATTATATTTATATTGATTTGTCCTTACATGAGTGCATGTATCTTTGCATTCTAGGCACGCTAGTCATATTTTCTTTACTTAAGAGTCGAGTATATACATGGCTCTCTACTACATACCTGAGTACCTTACAACACCATAGCATAACTTATACATACAAGAATTCAAGATACTTAATTACATGACCAAAATGTGATACATAAAAGTAAAGTCCTCGGTTTATGCCTCCATACCTTTTGCCCTTTCTTTGCCTAAGCTCAGACCTAATATAAGTTATGTTTAGGGTAAGATTATGAAATCTCAGTAGTAGTAAACCAATCTCATTCACAAGCTAGTATGTAAGTACATAACATAATGCCAATCAAGGTATCACATACTACATAGTGATGCAAGGAATTTCATACAAGGCCAAGCAATATCCTAGCATACATGTCTCATCTTATAGCATAAATGATACTCAATATAACATAGCACTCATCATTATACCAACACACAAGTTTAAAAAAAGAGAAAGGAAAACTACTACTTTAGAAATCTTGCTCCTTAAGCTTTAGGACTTGGTTCACTTACTCTTGGAGTTTCCAAACAATTATCAAACCCTATAATCATAATGATAATTCATTACAATCAACATATAAACCCAAAATCCTAAAGTAATATAGCCCTTTTTAACTTAATAGGACCATTGGAATTGGAAAATCTAACTTCTTCCCTTCCAATTGACTATGGCCGAATAGTATGCGTTTCTTGGCTAAAATTTAGCAATTTTATTCCATGAGTTTTGGGGGCTTTCTTATAGGTATTCCTAGCTAAAAACACCATTTTGAATCCATTGGAAAGGATAAAATTATCAAATTCCAGCTCCAACAACACGTCTTGTCATAACATAAGCTAGCTCCATTTTAGGTTTGAAAGTAAGTTTCTTTGGTTCTAAAAATTCCATAGCCTCTTCCTTTATGTTTTAGGGCTTGAAATTTGGTATACATGACTTAAAGATATTAAGAAAATACCATAAAAATTTTGGGAAAATTCGGACAGCATCTCCCTAACATTTTCATTTTCCCAAAAATTTACAATCTTTGTGTTTTTCAAGGTTCCAACAAACAACAAAATGGATGAGCTCATGTGCCCTCCATAGCCAATATATAAAGTCCATTCCTAGGCCTTCATATTCAACATATAAAATCAATTTCTAATGATCCATATGCTGTCCAAAAGTGACTCATAACTAGGGTTTAACAAAACTAACTTAAAACGTGATTTTCAAGTGCAAGGTGGAGAAAACTTACTCTTTAAGCTTAATCCTTGCTTCCTTTGCTTTTCTCACTCTAAAATCCTTTCTCTTCCCACTTAGAGCAACATTCTACCTTGAATAAAAGATGAATATGCAACTGCCCTTTGGAGAAAATGGTTGGAGGATGGAGAAGATAAAGAAATTTGGTGAAGAATGGTGGTAATTTTGCTTGGTTTCACTTCTTCTTCCACTTTTTCTCCCTCTCTCTCTCTCTTCATGTTTTTCTTTCTTTCTCCCTTGTGTGTGGTGTGAAAATGGTGGAATGGAGGTGAAGGAGATGAATCTAATGAAGTTAAATGATCATACTAAATTTGGACCCTTGGATCAACCTTTTCAAGATCAAATCTTAACCTTCCATTCCTTTTTTTCTTTTGATTTTCTAATTTCATAACTAAATATCTTCTTCCAAAACTTCTTGGCCACATACCTGGAAGCCTTTTCTTAGCCCTTAAGTTAAGGATAGTAACCATGGTTAATTTCCTTAACTCAACCATGGTCAACTCTTAACTTAACCATAGTTAGTTTTCAACTTAACCATGGTTAATTCTTTAAAACAACTAAAATCCTTTTCTTCTTTTATTTTTTATTTTATATTTATATTTGGGTTTCATCTTCTCTAAAACCCTAATTATATCTTCTCTTCTCTTTTGGGCCTTTAGAATCGACTATTAGGCTTTACAGCTGTCTAAAAATCAGTATCTGGGCTCGATTAAGGTTTTACGGTACAATACATACCTTTAGATTTTCTAACATTTATAACTATTATTTCCTCTACTTTCTAGCCATATTGAGCTTCAAACGTAGATCAGGGGCCCTTAACCTCAATTCTCATAAATTTTGGTGTCAATCGGATACTTGGGTCTTATAGGTGTAATTTTCACTGTTCTATATTATGATTGTGTTACAAAATTTTTATTTACTGCAATTTAGTCCTTGAAACTCCTTCAGGGTTTCTTAGCCCTTTAGCTATTTTTATTTTTATAGTTGTTATAACTTCTTTTTTCTATTTTGCTCATAGTTACTGATCGGGCTAACCGGATCCTGGGCCGGTTCTTGCCTGGCCATCCGGACAACTTGGTGTCATTAGACCCGTCTCATCAAATGGAGTTTAACCATGGGTCATGGATTTATAAGATTCTTACCTGATTTTTTGATATTTGTGCCTAAAGGCACGAATATAGGGTGAAACTGAGTTCCCTGAACTTTCAGGCAATTTATACATCTTACCCTACTCATAATTTTTTCTTTGCATTTGGGTCCCTGGGTCCTTCATACTTGACTTCGGAGGCTCTTCGGGACCTTTTTTGATCCGTTTTTTTCATCTATTTTAGCCCTAATTTTAGGGCACCTCTAGCCTTGACTCATCATTATTTGCGGTCTAAAAGATTATTCTAATTTTATTAAGCCTTAATTTACTCTATTTGGGGGACTTCCTTTTGTATTCAGTGAATTTCGTACGTTGACAGAGAAATCATATGTTACGTTTCCCGCGTTTCCTTACGTTTTCTTGGATTTTTAGAAAATCGGATGTTACACTAGTAGATGTGAGTGCCATGGGTAAAGAGTGAATGAAAGAATGATGTGTGCATGAGAATGAAGTGCAAGGCTGACCCTCTTTCACCTCTCATAGACCTCCTAAACTCGTGGTTGTTTGTGTTGTGTGTGATGCTACATGGAGGGCTACTTATATGAACCATGCATGAGTGAGTTAGTGTGTTGTTGTTCTTGTGAGTGTAGAACCCATATGTGCAATGGATGATGGGTGACAAAGTGTGAGGGAAAGAGCTAAATGAATTGGTAAATGGGCTTGTGCACTCCTTCCATGAAATTCCCTGAATAAAAAGGAAAAAGAAACAAAAGTCAACGCCTAAAATAAAATGAAACAAGATAAAATAAAATAAAATAAAATGAAATCATCGTCTAAGAAAATGAAATAAAATAACGTAAAATCATTAAAAATCCTAATTTATTCAACAAAATTCTAAAAGATGAAATTATTTTCTAAACTAAATAATATCCAATTTAAAGCTAAATATCATCAATTATTTATCAAAATGTCTAAATTAGTGGATACAAATATATGAAAATTAGCAATTATCATTGAGTTATTGAATTTTTTATTGAATTAAAGAAAAGTAACAAGAAACTAAAGCTTAAGAATAAGTATAGTTTATGTAACGTCTCTTCTAAATACCCTTTTTAGCCCTTTTTTTCACAATAAGGTCTAATTAATAGCCTAGCGGAATATGACAATAATGGAAATATACTGTAATTCATACAAACTAGTTTAAGAGTTCCATCATAGGGAAGCGGGGTTATACAAGTCACATCACATCAAAAGGGATCTATCCTATAACTATCCAAAAAGAAAATCCCAATATAACAAAAAGAACCAAAAGGTCAGTCCCCTATGTTCACAAAAGGGTCATTGTCAGCAACTAGGCCTCTGTTCATGCAAACGAAGGAACAGGAGGGTCAACTCTACCCACTAGGAATGTGTGGGACTGTAGCTCCCCTGGGGACACAAAGTATACTGGTAGGACATGAACAATGTCATCACTTGATATGATGCATATATTATGGATGATAAAGACCCATCCCTGGAGTGGGAACTGGATCCACTCCACTTGGAGTTCTAAGGTCACTCGATAAATTGGCATCTAAGAAAAGTATAAACCACAATAGGGTGAGAAAGAATTTTTCAATAACATAGACAGGATTAATACCACATAATATCCATGAAGAAGAGTCAAGTAATTTTAACAAACCGCAAGTAATATAATGGCAAGACAGTTAATTTGCTAAACAATATAAATAGAGAGATATACCTATTAGCAATATCTAACGTAGATATCAAATAGCAAAGTGAACAGACATACTACACTTAAAGATAGAACATGAATGAAACACAAGAATTGTCTCAACATAATTGATATTCAGCAATGCAAGATATTCACAAGATTTTTGCATATATAGAATATAGAAAATATCACCAACAAGATTTATTCTCTCTTGACCATTAGACCTTGGAGATTGCTAGGCCCAACACTCAGATCATGTTGCACTGGCTTCGGCAGGCTCAAGCCCAGCTCATGTTGCACTACCATGACATAGCAGGCTCACTCCTGCTTCCTTTACTGAGGCGTCCCCCAGTGGGTACACAAGAAAATTCATATAAAATACTGTAATAATATGTCATCCAAGCCATCATTTGATCAAGGCATGATAGGTATATTTAGGAAAGAACTGCCTTGTACAACTCTATGCATAAATAATCCTGATAGCATGATAGCGTACTGGAGTCAGAAAATTAGTGGTTTAGATTTTTTTTAGTATCTTTGAGATTGGACATCCAACATAACAGCAGCTACCTAATGGCTAACTCTGGCACACACAGGGCTCATCCCCTAGATAAGGCTACTCTGCCATATATATATTGTCAATCCTTTACCAAATAACCCATACTTATAGAATCAAGCAGTAAATAACATATTATCCATGTCAAGAAATCAGACAGTATATCAATACAGCAAATAGTGCAATTCCAGAACACATGTTATCACATATTTCATTCTTGACATAATGCTACGTAAACTTCCAACTATAACAAATGGGCTCCAAAATTCATAAAATAAATATCAACATAATCCAGGTAGCATGTATAATATATTAGGCCTTAAAAGTCATCCAGAACATGTCAAATAACATCAAGAGAAATTCAAGAACTTCTTAGTCAACCCTTTTTATCAAGAATTTGACTTTTTATATAATGATCCATAAATTACCAAAATTTCACCATAGGCCTTATTTTTTATGTAGATTAACCTTATTTGGTTGAATTTAAGAAAATTCTTCCCTAAGTATATGTACATGTGTTGGCTAAACCTATACATCAAGGAAGACATATGATTTTGCTTTATTTTATATCACCAAATAGCCACACATACATATTCAAGGAAGCTAAACAAAAGCCCTCAATCAATTTCTAAAGATTTCATATGTATTCTATAATTTTCTCAAGTTAAAGTTCAAGGGTTTCTTGCCAATTTCTTTATGAAAATCAAAATTGTATTAATCTTATTCTTCCTTAGGCTTTCTTCCATCACTTTCCCATTTATTTTCTCTTTAATTTCTCCCATGGCATCTTGGAATACAAAGCTTCTTAATTTGTAGAAAAATTGCCAAGATTAGAAATTTTCTTGCATCACATGAATCCATAAGCCATATATATGATTTCTCCATCTGTTCTTGCCTGGAATTCATGGAAACAACAAAATTTCCCATCCCCTCTTGCCATGGACGAAAATTAGAGAAAAAGAGAAGAGAAAATTCTTAGAGAAAAATAGAAGAAAAACCAAGAAGAAGAAAGTCTATCTATGTTACCTTAGCTCTGCGGCGTTTGATTTGCCCCAGTGGCTTTTCCTTCTCTCTTCCTCCTCCTTTTTCTTCTTCCTTAGGCCGAGCTTCTTCTCCTTCTTCTTCTCCTTGTCTTGGCCAAATTTGGTGTGTGTATTTTGTGTGTGAGAATTGTATTATCCGGTTTTCTAAAAACGTGAGAAACGTAATATATGGTTTCTCTATTAATATACGAAATTCACTGGATACAAAAGGAAGTCCCCTGAAATGACTTAGTTAAGGTCTTAAAAAATTTGGGAAGCATTCTAGACTCCTAAAAATTAGAATCCTAGGTTCAAACGGAAAGAAAAATAGAGCTAGAATAAAGAAATGAAATGTAACGGAAGGTTGACAAACATAAGAGCATTTTCATTATTTTGAGCAAATTTTGGAATTCTTATAGGAGGACTTTTTAAATGAAAGTTTTGAGTTTTCTAGGGTTCTCAAAGGCCCTAAAAACCATGGGAATCCACGGGATAGCTAAAGCCCCTCCGGTGGACGTTTCCAACATCAATTGACCTAAACTTTGACCAATTCATTCAGAAAGGTTTTAAATCCAATTTAGATGAAACCAAAGACATTTTATGAATTAAAGGACCTAAATTTTATGATGGAAAAGATGATTCTCAAAAAGGAGTTAAAATAAGCCTAAATGGAGCAAATAGGCATATAGGGGCAAAATGGTTATTTTCAAAAATTGTAAAAAGAGGCTTCTTGAGTAAGATTACACCTCATCACCTTCTCCAAGCTTCTATTTGTAGAAAATTTGGCAACCATGGTGTGACATTAAGAGGGGAGAGAAAGAAGAAGTTTAAGCTTCCGTTTAGGTAAGTAAACGACCCCGTTTCTTCCCCTGCCAATTAGGAAAGTTGTTCCTCTCTCTAAGAGCTCTCTAATGGTGGTTTTCTTTTCTTGAAAACTTGAAGATTCAGGTCAAACCTAAGCCAAAAAGGAACTCTTTTCAAGAAATTAATCTGTGGAAAATAATCTATGCAAAGAGAGCTCCATTTTTAAAGTAAGACTTCACTTGAAACACTTGCAAAATCTTGTGTTTCTAAGCCATTTAAGCTTCGGTCTAGAGAGAGAAAGTGAGGAGGAGAGTTTTTCTTTATGTGTTCTTGATGGAACCCAAGGTTATGGAGTGTGAGGATCAAGAATACACTACTAGAATTGAAAAGGGAGCTTTAGAACGCAAGTTATGGAATTTAGGGTTTTGATTACACCTTGAACTCTATCACTAACCCTAGCCATATTTTATGATGTTTTAGTGTTCCTATGAGTTCCTAAGACACCAAGAGAGCTTTCTACATGATTTTCCCATCAAAGGAAGCAAAGAAACTCTAAGGATGCTAAGAAGAGTATATGCTTCGACCTAGAGTAGAAATAACACCTAGGGATAGTTTTAATTTGTTCTAAGCTTATTTTTGAGTCATGTATGATGAGAGAGTATGAAAGGAAGCCTTGGAAAAATTTTAGAAACCATAGAAATTGAGATGGCCTTGTATGTTCCATATTATGGCTTAAAGAAGCAACACCTAGTTAGGCTCTTTGATTTAATTATGTGATGACTCCAAGGGATTTAAATAGAGTCAAGAATCATAAATGAATAGATAAAATGAAGCCAAGATGATATTTTCTTAAGGTTGATTCATTAAGTGCATTATGGAACTATAAAAGAGCCTTATAAGTCACCTAACTTTTTTAGTGAATATATGGCCTTAGAATGTAATTCAAGAGTATAATTAGCTTCTATATGATGTGTCTAGGCCAAGAGAAATGATCTCCACCTCCTTGTGTGTGTGAGGTTCAGGGAGAGGACTCAAGGCTCAAGGAAAAAGTGTGCTTGTATGGCAAAGGTAGCTCTCTCCACCTTCTCTCATGCATGAATGTGTGCTTACATTGTCTTTGGATGTGCGTATGTGTGTTTTAAGCCATAAAAAGTGTTCAAGTATGATTTCATATGCCATGGTACCATGATGATGATTTATGTATGCAAATGATGTTTTATATGCTTGCCTTAGTTTGCTTGAGTGTGGAGAAGCCAAGAACCCTCTAGGCATAGTGAGGATGAGCCAAAAACCCTTAAAATTGGTTAAGACAAAGTAAAAAGTCTCCCAAGAGTGAGGTTCAATCAGAACCTTAGAGAAAATGGGTGAGACAAGTCCAAAATCCATAAGTGAATGGGTGAGGCTAATCCATTTACTTGGCAAGCCTATGTATGCTATACATGATGTGTTCAAATGCCAAGGATGTTTCATGAATGCTCACATGTGTTAATATGCTCATGCATGCATTTTCAAGGCTTATATTGCATACTTTATGTGTGATTAAAAGGGAGATGAGCTATTGGGATTCTTTGAATCTCATTCCCTCCTCTCCAATGTCTTAAAATGCTAGGTGGAGCAATTGAGCAAAGTAATGGAAGCCACCAAGCCTAAAAGAAGAAGATTAGCATTAAAGTATATGAATATGCCTAGCTTTGATTCCTTTTTAGCCATATACATGGCATATGATGTAATCCCTTGATGAAATTGTTATGTAATCATATGAGCATATGTAATTACCCAAATGCATGATGTATGAATGAGATTTGATGCCAAATATATGATATAGCATGGTTTGGGTATGGAATGACAACACTAGACATATGCATTCTTGTGTATATCATGGGATGGATAAGTGAGTTTGAAAAATCTAGGTTTGTTCACCTTTGAGACAAGTTTAGAATGTCATTTTGGTGCATTCCCACGTGCTCAAGTGGTCATAGTTGCCTTGGAGCTCAATTTGGACCATTTGGATCCTTTGTAAAGCTTAAAAATGACCATTTCACAACCCAATGTCAAGATCTGACCAAATGGTCGAATTTGCTCATGAAATTTTGTACACATGTAGATCTTATCTAGAGCTTTTTGAGAAGCCAAATACAAATTATTTAGAGCTCTATAGAATTAATTATGAATTTCCAAAGTTTTCATTTTTCTACTAAACTAATACAGGAACTGTTCATATGGTCAGAAATTTGGGCTGTATCATTCATGGGACAAATGACGTCCAATGCTCATAAAATTTTACAAGCATAAACTAGACATGATATGATTTCCATGGCCACCTAGATCACCCAATTGGACTTCTGACCAGGGAGATATGAACTTTTGAAGTTGGAGATCAGTACCAGGGATGACAGCTGACCTCTGGTACTATTCCATCCATTTTTGGTCACTAGTAACCTCTATTGTGATCTGGATTCATTTTTATCATAAAGTAGACATATTTAGCTTTCCAAAATGGTATAGTTTTCCTAATTTTAATTTTTCTAGAATTAGTTATGAATTTTCAAATTTAGGCACTGAATTTGGAAAACCAGTCGAGGCTGCACCATGGTGTTTTGTGTATTCACTCCTTTTGCTCGAGGTATAGGCCATTTCTTGAGCTTGTTATGAGTTGCATTGGTGTATTTAAATGTAAGAATGAGATGGATGAATTCATATGGTCTATGAGAGACTGAATGAGAAATTTTTTCTGTGGCAAAATGTAACTTATTCATGATTTTCAATATCATTATGTTGCTTCCCATAGGACTAACATGATATGAGGCATGGAAATTGCATGAGTTGAGTCCTAGAATAATGGTGTTACAAGAATGGCGTAAAAGTGTTATATATATATATATCTTGGTTATGAATGGTTAAGGTTTAATTCACTTTAATGTGAAAAATCTTGGCCTTTAGATTACATGAATGGTCAAGATTTAACCTTAAAATAAAAGATCAAATGTAGGCCTTTGGATTAAATCAAAGGTTGTGGTTTGATCTTGAAAAGGTGAAGAAATCTAATCCATTAGATTGCATCAACGGTTTAGATCACGTCATGTTTTACAGATGAATATTAACCGTTGGATTACCTTGGTTACTTTTTTGTAATATGTTAAGATAAGATTGCATTTAATGTTGGTTAAGTCAGAACCTATGCTGAAGTCAGCAATAACTTTTTCATAATGTGTGAGATTTCTAAGATTTACTGACGCAACCCTACCTAATTGCTCCATAGCTCATGCAGCTTCTAAAATTTTCTTCCAACTTCCAGCTTCTTCTTCACACATGGCGCCACATCATCTCTCTCCCTTCTACATGGCCCCACATAAGCACCTTCCCAGCTCCCTGATGCGATGTCAGCTCTTTCCCGGTTAGACTTACAAAATTGTCACCATTTCCTAGGTTCCTCATAATATTTTATTTAATCAATGTTCTTTAAATTCTCTACTATATTTTAATACTATTTGGCCCTATGTGGGTCCCATTTAATGTCTCCAACTATATATTTAAATATTATTTATTTTTTTAATATTTTATTATTTTAGGGTCCAAATGACCATTTTGCCCCTAATAGTGATGTGACGACAAGCACTTCTGTTCTTTTTTTGCTTATATCTTCTCCGTAACTCCATATTTCTGGATTCTATCACCACTACCTGATAGATTTTTCTGCATAGAATTTCCTGAGATAGCTAACACGGGTTTAGGGTTTTAGTTCATCTTCGTATAAGCTTGTAATCATTTCAGGCCATTTTCTGGCCCTAACAAATCCAAAATTTCATGCAACAAATTTTATAATTTTTTATGCATTATTTTCTAGCTATTGATATATATATTGGACTAGTTCTGAATTTCCCTTGCTTCTAGAAAAATTATCAAAGTTCATCCAGATGACAAATGATAATTTTGCCCCTGGGCCCCTTGGCCCCCCTAAAATCTCAAAAATTCCTATAGGTCCTATTCAACTTATACTCCTCATATATGAAGCTATTTCATTCAAATTCTTCTTATTAAAGCTTAATAAATTCATGACATAAAATACTAAATAATTAAAAAATCCTAATTTTAGGGATGTTACAGTTAACAACTAGGAAGTGTGGTAACTAGCCCTTAGATAGACTCCCTAGAATTCAATTATCCTTGCTCTCTTTTTAATGTACCAAAATTAGATTTAAACTCTTGCTTCTTAATGTATTCTTCATAAAGATTCTTGAATTATCATCCAAGATTCAATTCACTAATGATTCAAGGACTTTGCAATCACAAGAAACCTTAAACAATTAATCAATTGAGTTAGGAATAAGAACACATCAAAACAGAACCTAAATGCTCACTAAGGTATGCTGAATAATCCATTTAAAATTGTTAATCAACCAATTAGATTAATAAATTCCTCAAGCACAATAATCACATAAAGATCCAGCCACTTGATTCAATAACCATTACACTAATTAGTCTAAAAATAAGAGGAATTTAATAGCAAATTGTACAACCATTAATTTTAGATTTTCTACAAACACTTAGGGATCAAGATTAACATTCAATTATTAGATTACAATCAAACCACAAATCAATTTAATCTAGTAAATTTCAGTCACTAAATTCCCTAATTAATAGGCTAAACATAGTCAAATTAACAAAGGAATTAATACTAATATTAAAGGATGAAGAGAAGAAAGTTTATCCAATTTGGAAAGGCAATCTTGGAGCTCAAATCTGCATCAATGGAGATCCAATCTTTAACTAGCTACCAAGAGAAATTCAAGCTATCATGGAGGAGAGGAATGGAGGAATTTTGATGAAAGGATAAGCCATTCTTAATCACGTATGTTAATTCATTCCCTTTCTTGGAGCTACGTCAAAACCCAGACCCTCTCCACTAATTCACTCTCGTGTTGGCCTCTTGTTCTGCCTAGTGACTCCTCAAGTTGAGAGCTCCCCCCTTTTTACATTAATCTCATGCTTATTCTTAATCACATTAATCTCCCCTCTTTAGCATGTTCTGCCCATGTGTTTTTATTCCTCCACTTAATGATCACGTGCCTTATTAAAATCTACTCACAATCCCATGCTAGATGTTACTTCATTCACTTCTACGTGAGCTAACTTAGTAATCTCATAACCTGTAGCTTCATTTGCATTGTTCATGTGATTTTTTAAAAAAAATTTCCACATCACTTCTCACGTGTTTCATCTTAGCCAGCTACGTTAACCATCTGCTCGTTCTCTGCTTACCTAGATCTTTTCCTCCCATGGCTCTTTATTCTTTCTCCCCAGCTCATTCAGCTCATGTCTTCTTCTCTGTTTCAGCTACTTTTCTCCTTACTAAACCATGGCTGATTTGCCAGCTACTTAGAGGGACCTATGGCTATGAGTGTTAGTATATGAGTGTTTGAGCTTCAACCTTCTTCACCACTAACCTGTAGCTTCTTCTTTATCAAAACCCATTGCTTCTCTTAGCTCTTATGTGTGTGTTCAAAGTATGTTAATGTGCTTGAGTTGTGGCTTGCTTTGCTTTGTGTCCTAGCTTCATCTCCTAGCTCCTTTCCATGTGCTTCTGCCTCTTCCAGCCTGTGTGTGTGTTGTTCTCTATATGGAGCTGCTTCATTTATTCCTTCTTTCCAAAACGTGTAGTAGCTACTGTGTGTTCTCTTCTTGTTATCCAAGCACGAAACTCCTCCTCTCTACCTGTGTGCTACATGTAAGTGTGTTAATGTGGCTAGATCATGGCAACGTGCATTTGTATGATGGTGTAAGGGAAAAGCAATGTGAGCCCAACCCGTAGCTTCTACGCTTGAGCTTAAGTGAATGGAGTGTGGCTGTGTGTGAAGAGAGTTTGCTACATGGATGAGTATACCTGTGGCTTTATGTGAACTAGTGTGTACGTGGATGTATGCTGCAAGGTGAAGACGTGGCTGGAGTGTATTCAAGAGTGGGCTCCCCGTGCCTAGTGCTATATGGAGTGAAAGTAAAAGTGAGTGTGTGCATATGGCTTATGGGTGAAGATGAATGAGATGAGTGCCTCTTTTAAAACGTGAGCTACCCTGCTACCATGTTCTGCACCTGAGCTTCCCTTTTTTTTTTTCCAACATTTAAATTTAAATTGCCTAAATTTTGCATAGGAATAGAAAAGATAAAGTAAGAATATTCACAAAATTCATTTAAAATGATTTGTGCACTAAAATTCTAAAATTTTGCAAATCAAAATGCCTAATTAGAGGGAAAAAAGTATATCAAAATTAGCAATCATCAGTCCTTCTCAAGTACTTAAGGATGTTCTTGACAGCTGTCCAGTGACTCTCACCTGGATCTGACTGGTATCTACTGGTCATACTCAAGGCATATGAGACATCAGGTCAAGTGCACAACATGGCATATATAATAGATCCCATGGTAGAAGTGTATGGAACCTTGCTCATACGATCTCGCTCATCTTGTGTACTAGGACACTAACTCTTGCAGAGATTGATGCCATGAGACATTGGTATGTATCCCTTCTTGAAATCTTGCATACTGAATTTATGTCTATTAAGTGCTTTAACTTAGGCCGATCATCCTTTTGAATCTATCTCTATAGATCTTAATTCCTAGGATGTAATTTGCCTCTCTTAAGTCTTTTATTGAGAAAGACTTTCCTAACCAAACTTTGACATTCTGCAAGGTAGGAATGTCATTTCCAATGAGTAGGATGTCATCAACATACAACACTAGAAACATGATTGCACTCCCACTAAACTTCTTGTAAACATAAGGCTCATATTTATTTTGTATGAATCCAAATTGTTTAACTACTTCATCAAAACGAAGATTCCAACTCTGAGATGCTTCCTTTAATCTATAAATGGATCTTTGAAGCTTACAAACTTTCCCAGTATCCTTTAGATGAACAAAACCTTCAGGTTATGTCACATACACATCCTTAAGTAGGCTTCCATTAAGAAACACAGTTTTGATGTCCATTTGCCAAATCTCATAGTCATAATATATGACTATGGTAAGAAGGATCTTGATTGACTTAATCATAGTGACTGGTGAAAAGGTTTCATCATAACCTATACCATGGGTTTATTTGAATCTTTTTGCAACCAATTGAGCTTTGAAAGTATGCACCTTGCCATCCATGTCAGTTTTCTTTTTAAAAACTCATTTACACCCAATGGTTTTAACACTATCAAGTTGATCAATCAAGGTCCAAACTTGATTGTCATACATGGATTGCATTTCAAATTTCATGACGTCAAGCCACTACTTGGAGTCTGGTCCCGTAACAGCCTCTTGATAGGTAGTTGGCTCATCTTGTTCTATAAGTAACACATCACGACTTTTAGCCATGAGAAATCTATATCTCTCTGGTTGGCATCATGCCCTACTAGATTTTTATGGGCCTTATGTTACCTAAGTAGGCTTAACAACTCTTTGTAAGTCCCCTCATTTCTCTATCCATAGGTCAATGCTATTTTGTACTTCTCGAACTTCTTCGAGATGCACCTTACTTCCACTGGTTCTTTTGGATGTAGATTCTCTTTCCAGAAAAATACCATTCTGAGCAACAAACACTTTGTTCTCAGAGGGATAGTAGAAGTGGTATCCATTGGTTTCTTTAGGATAATCCACAAAAAGGCATTTTATAAACCTAGGTGCTAACTTGTCTGAGGCTTGTTGCTTGACAAACACCTCACATCCCCAAATTTTAAGGAAAGACAAACTAGGTCTCTTCTCAGTCCATATCTCATATGGTGTCTTTTGAATCACTTTAGATGGAATATGATTTAATATGAACGCAGTTATTTCTAAGGCATGGCCCTAAAAGGATGGTGGAAGATCTGTTTGACTCACCATGGATCAAACCATATTCAATAGCATTAAATTCCTCCTTTCAAAAATGCCATTCCATTGTGGTGTTCCTGGTGGAGTTAGTTGTGAGATGATCCCATAACTCCTAAGGTGGTCAATAAACTCTTGGCTTAAATATTCTCTACCTTGATCAGATCGAAGTGCCTTGATAGTTCTACCAAGTTGATTTTGTACTTTATTCTAAAAAATTTTGAATATTTCAAAAGACTCAGACTTATATTTCATCATATATATAGCCATATGTACTAAAATCATCTATAAAAGCAATGAAGTACTAGTGTCCTCTTCTGGTAGCAGTGTTTAGTGGACCACATACATCTGTATGTATTAGCCCTAATAAATCAATGGCCTTATCACTATGACCAGTAAAAGGCGCCTTGGTCATCTTTCCTAATAAATAAGATTCGCAAGTGTCAAATGATTCAAAATCAAATGAGCTAAGTAATCCATCTTGATGAAGTTTCGATATGCACTTCTCATTTATATGTCCTAGATGACAATGCCATAGGCAGGTTGGATTCAAATCATTTGATTTGATCCTTCTAGTAAATATATTATAGATTGGTTCATTATTGGATGCTTTAAGATTTTGGAAATAATGACCATCATGCAAAGAATTTTAATGCAATACAATCTTTCCAGCAAAATCAATGCAATTTTTCAAGATTTAAACTAATTAAAACCTCTTAAATTGTTCTTAGATCTAATCCTAACCAAAATAAACAAGAAATTTTACCTAAAAAGGTCTAAGATTGGAGAAATTTGAAAGAGAAGTTATGGCTATGAAGAATGTGGATTTCAATCCAATCCATAAAGCTTTAAATGATGAATTAATTGGTGGGAAATATATGTAAAGGTCAAAAATGAGTACAAGAATGGAGTAGAATCAAGAGATGGAGAGATAGTAGAGTTTGGAACAATGAAAGATAATTGAAAGCTTTCTATTTCTTGCCATAAATTACCACATCGCCTAGGTAGTGAACCCTAATTTTGAATTCCCAAAAAAGGATGTTCGCTTAAGTGGTGTAGCTTTTTTTCAATATTTTATTAAAATTTTATTTTTCTTTCTCAACTTTTTTAATTTTCTATATCTTTTTATAGTTCTTAAAAATTAAAAAGATCCTAAAATTTTTAGAATTAATATTTACACAAAACTGATAGCTAGAAAAAAAATTAACAATCAATACATTTTCTTTCTTTAATATCCATAGCTACACTGTAATACTATTTAAGCAAAGTGAGAATTGTAACATCATAATTCTCTAGCTTATCTCATGCTATTTCTATGCCTTATCCCATGCATTTCACAAGAAGGCAAAATAATGACATTAAAAATAGGGAGAATTATAATAAAAGACCAAAAAGAGAAGAAATTTATTCGTAAGGACTTGTTACCACTTGTTTTAGGATGATTACCACTGAGTTTAGTAACAATCAATTGAACCTAGTGGTAAATGTCCTTAAAAATAATTTTTTTTCACTACTTGGTCCTTAAACATAATTTTCCCTTAAAAATAATGAATAAATTTGCATTGCGTAACAGATAAATTTTTCATTCAGTGTCTCGTGGACCCTATGAACTTATTCATCTCATTATGATATTTAATTACACAATTACAACTTATAACCATCCCAAGAGGTGGCCTAGAACTCGTGCAAGTGGATGGTATACATGAAATGCAAGAATGCAGTCCCGGGTAGGATTTCTATATTATTATCATAAACTTTAAAAAATCATAACTAATTCTAAAAAAGTTGAAATTAATCATACTTTACCATTCTGGAAAGCTACAGATGTCTGATTTATGCTAAAAATGATTCTAGATCACAACAGAGGCTGCTAGCTATTGGAAATTGATGGAATAGTACCAGAGGTGGACTATCATTACTAGTACTATCCTCCAACTTCAAAAATTCATATCTCCTTGGTCAAAAGTCCAATTTGGGTGATCTTGGTGGTCATGGAAATTTTATCATGTCTAGTTTATGATTGTAAAATTTCATAAGCATTGAACATCATTTGGCTCTTGAATGATGTAGCCCAAGTTACTGACCATATGAACAATGTCTACATTAGTTCAGCAAAAAAATGCCAACTTTGAAAAATCATAATTAATTCCACAGAGCTTCAAATAATCTGGTCTTTTACTTCCTAAAAATCTCTAGATAAGATCTATATGCACCAAATTTCATGAGTAAATTCATTCATTTGGTTAGATTTTGACATTGGGATGTGAAATGGTCACTTTTGTGTCTCATAGGGGTCCAAATGGTCCATTTTAGCTTCTAAGGCAACCATGGCCACTTAAGCACGTGGGAGAGCACGAAAATGATCTACTAAACTTGTCTCAAAGGTGTATAAATCCAGAAATTAAAATCTCACTCTCTCACCTCATGCCATGCATAAGAACATATAAGTCAATTTTAGCCCTCCAATGTCCAAAATGCACTATATCATACATATAATATTAAATCTCATTTGTACATGATACATTTGCATATTCACATATTTCATATGATTATGCAACCATTCTATCATAGGATTACATCATATGCTATTTGTATGGTTACAAAAGAAGCAAAACTAGGTACTTGTTATCAATCTCTCATCTCCCAACTTAGTGGCTCCCATTACCTTGCTCATTTGGTCCACCTAGCATGTTAAGACATTGGAGAGGAGGGAGTGAAATTCAAAGAATCCCAATTGATCATCTCCCTTTCAATCATACATAAAGAATGCAACTTAAGTCTTAAAAATGCATGCATGATCATAATGGAATTTATGATCATTCACGAAGCATTCTTAACATTTGAACAAGTCATATAAAGCATACATAGACTTACTAAGTAAGTGGATTAGCCTCACCCATTCTCTTCAAGGTTATTGAACTTGCCTCACCTTTTTCTTAAAGACTTTAAACAAAGTCTTGCTCTTGGGAGACTCTAATTCTCAACCATTCTCAAAGGTTCTTAGTTCATCCTCACCATGGTTAGAAGGTTATTGGCTTTTCTACCTCAAGCAAACCAAGGCAAGCATATAAAACATCATTTGAAAACATAATATCACATCATAGTACTATAATACATATGCACATGCTAGAACACTTTTCATGACTTAAAACACACATACACACATTCAAAGACAAGGTAAGCACACATTCATGTATGAGAGAAAGTGGAGAGAGCTATCCTTATTACAACTACATACTTTTTCTCTTGGAAATGCACTCCCTTCCTCAGCCACACACTCACAATAATGGGAGCCTTATTTCTCTTGGCCTAAACACAATATATAGAAGCTAATTAAGTTCTTGGAATCATTTCTAAAGCTACACATCTTCCTTAAGCATTAATTTGGTCTAATAGCTCCTTTATGGTTCCAAATGCACCTAATGAAGAAACATCCATCAATTGATTTCTAGGCTTCATTCTTTCCTTCCATGTATGATTCTTGACTCCTTTTAAGCCTCTTGGAGTCACTACAAAATTAAAACAAGGAGCCTAACTACATGTTACTTCTTTAGGTCATATTATGGAACCTATAATGCCATCTCACTTTCTATGGTTTCTAAAATTTTTCCAAGGCTTCCTCTCATCCTCTTCCATCATATATGATTCAAAAATAAGTTTGGAACAAATTAAAACTACCTCTAGGTGCTCCAAGTCCCTTAGCCTGAGGCTATGCTCCTTCTTGGCACCTTTAGAGTTTTTTTTTGTTTTCTTGATGGAAGATGCATGTGAGGAGCCTTCTAGAGATCTTAGAAGCTCATTTAAACACTCATTTAGACCTAGGATTCATTGTATCATCAAATTTTGCAAGGGACACTTGAAATCCTAGGTTTTATATCTTGATTTTCTATGGTTGTTTGTTAATTCTCTTCGCATATTCTTATTCTCTACACTCAATTCCCTAAGGTTCACCCTTGGTTCTGCCCAAAATCCATGTCTTCTTGAAGCTCTCTAGGTGGGACGAACCAAGGAGAAGAGGGGAAGAAGGAGTAGCTACCATGGAATAAAGATTTAACTTGTTTTCTTAGCATTTCTTGCTTGTTTCTCACTTTGCTTGGCCTTCTCTCCTCAAATCCAAATTTTCCACCTCTGTTCTACCCTCAAAATAGATCCAAGAACTTCAACAAAATCATGGGAAAGATGGGAGGATGGAGGAGAAAGAGTTTGCTAAAGAGAGAGTATGAAAAACTAAGAAAATCCATACCTTTTTCCTTGTTTTTCTCCTCCCTTTCTTCTCCTTCTTGTGCGCCTCAAACCCTAGCTCTCTCCTCTAGTTTAGGGCAGAAACAAATGTGGCTAAATGAAGGAGGAGGTGGGGCGACACATATATATATAGCTAGGTTAGGAAGAATTTTTTAAAAATTCTAATTTCATCCCTTCATCTTGGTATTTTTGTTTCCAATTTGTTTTAGCTCCTTTTTTAGAACCGTCTTTTTCATCATAAAATTTAGGTCCTCAATTTAATAAAATTCCTTTGGAATCACTTAAATCAGAGCTAAAACCTTCCTAAATGAATCCGTCAAAGTTCGGGTCAATTGACGTTAGAAAACCTCCATCGGAGGGGTTTTAACTGTCCTAGGACTTCTCATGATTTTCAGAGCCGCTGAGAATTTCGAAGAACTTAAAAGTTTCATTTAAAAAGCCCTCCTATGAGAATTTCAAAATTTGCTCAAAATTATGAAAATGCCATTATGTTTTGTTAACATTTTATTACAATTCATTTTTTCATTCTAACTTCATTTTTCTTTCCATTTGAGCCTGAGATTCTCATTTTTAAGACTCTAGAATACTACTTAAATTTTTTAAGACCTTAACTAATTCATTTCAGGGGACTTACTTTGAAAACGTATCCGTTTCTGTCATTTTGACGAAAACTAGACATTACAAGAATCAAACATTCAATGAAAACTAATACTCCACTGCATATTTTGTCCCTAAAAATAAAATTACTAGACACATAACCATTTCATAAATTTGATGCTCAAAATAAATCAAACAGGAACAATACAATACATCAATATATTGTGAAAATTGCAAATATTTAAAGTTTTAATTAATTAATAATCAATTAACCAATTAAAGTCTAAACATTATAAACACTTTTATCTACATATCAATATAGATATTTTTTATTTTCAACACTTATGTTGAATTCAACAATATTAAGATATTTCAATCACTATACCTAAATAATTTTTAATTTTAAAATATACCATTCAATCACTATATCTAAATAATTTTCATATTTCAATATGTGGATTCACTGACACATCAATTTGTTGATATTTCACCTACGTCCAAATCAATTATGGATAATTTCTTAACATAATATTTTGAACACAAGCTAGATAATTATCTACATATTAGCATGTAGACAAACCAAATACATTATTTTTATTCCTAATCTTTTTATGCTTTAATTTTTTTATGAATTGAAAAAAATTCAATAAAAGCAATAAAGATGATGACTCATTTACTAGATATAAGCATGCATCATCTAGTCAACCATCATCAATAGAAAATTTTAAAAACTTTTTTAAAATATCTAACAATAAAAAGAAACAGGTGTCTTGATCAGTTGTGCTCATTTTTATAGTCTAAAGCTGGACTTTATCTTATCGCTGGGAACTAGATGGAAGAATGGATATCCCACTTTGTGTCGCTTCCTATTATAATAAATTAAACCTTTGTTCTACCTTGGTCTAATTCAATTTCTATATATTTTCATTAGTCTTTTGATGTTTTTTATTAGTTTTACTAATTAAATCTTGTTTTATGTAGATAAATTACTAATGACATTGATTTTCTCTAGATCAATATATAGTTTATGGAGTAGTTATATATGTTCATTGCTCCTTTTTCTTTGGCCTAGTGCAATGATTAGCCTATAAATATCATGGTTATGAGTCTAGGAGTTAATTAATCAAATAAAAAATGTTTAATTGTTGATTAAGTAAGGATTTAAGAGTATAAACACAATGGCATTGGTTAATACTCATTGATTTACATATCATGCAACCATTGATTTTCATACATTTATATGTGTTTGAGAAATTGAGGCCTAGACAATTAATATAAGATGTATTAAGATGAGCTATTCTTATTAGTTGGTCAATTAATTTATAGATCTTAATGCACATGGTTTTAAGAATATCAATATGACATATTAAGATTGTGTAAGATTGTTATATCAAAGTTGAATAATGACAATAAGATATGAATTAGCCTACCATAACAATCACATTATTAGGAATGAACTCTGCACTTAAGGATACATTCGATTAAGATTTATTTGGTATTTTTGGTGTCCAGAGTTTAGGCTGGAGAGTCTTGAGTCTCGTGCACATTAGATTAGGTTGCATGTAGGATAGTAATAGTCATTCTCTCTGTTTGGTCCCTAGTAACTAGATCTATCTTAGGACACTAGTTAGATTAGGTAAATGTAGCTTAAGCTAACATTGGAATATTAATTAGTTAAAATTGTCATTTAAATGAACATTCTTTGTGGGATCAACCTCATACTCGAGACATTATATTACTTAGAATGATTGGTATACTTGTCAAAGTAAGTCTTGTTAATGTAACTAGTTCATCTCACTTAATCATTTTATTTTATATCTATAAGCCTAGCAACCACTCAGTGTGCAATGCATACAATTCATAGCCAAAAAGGAAAAAGTACACAAAGTTTTTGGCATTGTTGTTAAGGAATGTTTTATTTAAGTAGCAAATTAATTTTTTTAATTTTTTATTCATTGTGCAATAGTATGCTAACCTTGAGTACAAAGTTGTTTGGAGATGTATTATTTAGGGAATATTAGGATAGGACTAACCACTAACAAAACCTCAAACTTATTAAGTACTAACATTTTACCAACTTGTATTTGTGTCATTAATGTATTGTATTATTGTTAATTATTTTTCTTGTTTTGATTAATCAATTATCTCTGTTTATTGATGTTTAATAATTGTTCATTTGTTTATCTTTATTAATTTGTTGATTATATATTTAATTTATTGATTTATTGTTTAATTGACAAATGCTGAATTTTTCTTAAAATTTTATTGAAATTTTCTAATTTGTTGGAAATTGCATAATTAGAGTTAAATTTCAAAATTTTGGGATAAGTAGCATCTATATGTCTAGTTATTATGTGATTATTATTTTTGGAGTTTAATAACATGGCTTAAGTCCCTAAATTTTGAATGCTGCTTTATTTTTGAAAATTTGACAATGTACTTACTTGATTTATTTATTTTGAGCTCAAAAATGATTCTGAACTTGAAAATTTTCCTCAAGTATTCTTTATATGTTTACATATGGTAAAAAAATTTCAAAAATTTTTAAAATTTATTTGTTGTGCAAATGTTGTAAGAGGGCCTTGTTTCTAAGGATATCTTCACTAAAAGTCAATTTGGGATATTTTTTTTGTATTTTTGTAGATATATTTTAGCTTTGAGATTTTTCTATGTTGATTGTATATATGTTAAATTGTTTAGATAAAAGTTTTTGTGGATTTTTGACTTCATTTGCTTAGGTAAACATTTTTGTCATTGCTAGTTATACAATAGCCTTATTTTACTATTTTTCTAGTCTTGTAGTGTATCCTAAACGATTTTTTTGCACTTTTTTTTAGAAGAACTAAGTTCTAAACTTTTGTTCATAAGTTATTTTATATGTCATCTAGATTGAGAAAAATGACTTGTTGTTTGGATTACTACAACCAAGTGTTTTATTATATATGACTTAAATTGTTTAGCTTAGTGACAAATCCTTGCAGTGTGTTGTGCCCCTGTAAAGGGGGCATAGCTGTTTTTTTTTTTAATTTTTAAACTTTATTTTTTGAATATGTTACTCTTATAAAAGGGCATAGCATGGAGGATCTGTGGGCATTGCAGAACATGTGCAACTTGATTTTTCTTAACTTTCTTGACAAATTTGTGTTTTCTAATGACACTAATTGTTTTGCAAATAATTAAACCTTCCATTTCCTTTTTGCACATTGTTTGTTTTTAGTATTTTTCTAGTTGATTGGGGATAGATAATGTTACAACCCAAGTTTTGTAACACCCCGAAATTAATTAAGGATAATTATAATTAATTAGGAATTGATATGAGTTTAATTAAAAAAATTAGTTAAGAAAGGTGGGTATTAATTTGAGCCTTATGATTAATTTAAGTAAGCTTGGGGCCTAATATAGGAGCCTAATTATGCCATGAGCTTAGTAAGAGAACCTAATACTAGTTTTTTTTAGGTCCAACTTAAATTTTTTGGAAGCACAAAAACTTAGAAGTGAATTTAAGTAGACAAGAGCCCATTTAGCCTTAGCCCAAACTTGGGAAAATGAGTTCAAATAGGTCTTAGGCTATTAGATTGGCACATTCCATCCCTAACCATAAAAATTATGTAGCCCAACCCATAATGTCTGGCCCAACAAGCTAAAATATGAACTCCACTTGGACTTAGGCCTTTGGATTAGCTCATACCCCAACTTAAATCCATCTAAACCTTAAACACACTTCAGTCCCCTCCCTATTCTACAGAAAACACAAGAAGAGCAAGAGATTTTCGAATGTCCAAAGGAGAGGCTAGGGTTCCTTGCATAAATATATCATTTCTCACTCCTAGAGTAAGATTTAGTCAAGATAACTTATATATAAGTTAATCCTCTCTTCTTTGAATGTCCGGGCATGCTCCAAAATAACAATAAAATTGACTAAAGAAAATAAAAAAATCAAAAAAATAAGAAAATCATATTTTGTTTGGGTCACTATTTCCTTTTGTTTATTGTTCAATTGTGTCAAAGAGCAATCAAATTATCCCGAATAAAATATGAGTTCTTATCTTTACTTATTTCTTACACAAAACATTAAAAATTATATTTTCCAATTCTTTGCCTAAGAAATAAGTAAAGAGGGATAACTGTGAATACCGTATTTTCTCCAGACATGCTCCAAAATAACAATAAAATTAGACTAAAGAAAATAAAAAAAAAAATCAAAAATCAAAAATAGAGAAAATCATAAAAGAATTAAAGTTCATTTTTCAAAAAAAATAATAAAGAATTAAAACCCTAAAAAAATTTCAAACCAAAAATTACAAAACAAAGAGAAGAAAGGGAAAATGATAAAAAATCAAATATAAAAATATAAAAAAAAGTTAATTAAAGAATGAAAGAAACAAAGTAATAAAAAACAAAAAAAAATGAAATGAAATGAAAATGAATGAAAAGTAAATCTAAAAAAAGAAAAAATTAATCAACATCAATTTTATAAAATAAAAAAAGGGAAAATAATTTGGACTCGTTAGGTTAAAAGTCCATTTCTTTTACCACGATTTTCAAAAAGCCCTAACACTAGTTAAATCAATATTCCAAAACAAAAGACATTAGCATAAAAAGATTAAACGCATTAAAATAATAATAATAATAATAATGAAGGAAGGAAAAAGCCTATCAGAATCTATTATCCACAAATAAAACAAAAACCAAACAAAAAAAAAAGAAAAAACATAAAAACCTTCAGCCCAATCCTTTGAACCCTCTAGCCCAATATCAAATTGTAGGCTGCCTTTTGGGCTTTGATTGCTTAACCCAACCCCCAATAAGGAAAACCCTACTCGCATCTCTAGCCTTAGTCTCTCTCTCTCAGCCTCACACTCACGCACGCCTACTCCACGCATGAGGCTACCCACTAGTGGTATGACTCTGAGCACACAAAGAAGGACGGGACACAAAAAGCATGACAATATTCTGGTACAAGAGAAGCAGGGGGGACCATGCGGGAACACCTATAAAGCAAGAAGAAGTAGAAAGGAAGGGAGGAGCTTTTAGGTTTTAAGGAAAGGGGAGAGACGGAAGAAGGAAGAAAGAGCTAAAGGTTATGGGAAGGATGAGAGGAGTTTTGGAAGAAGAGGGGTTTTTTGAATAAGAGAAGAGATTAAATCAAATAGACAACTGGAAAAAAAGGAGACAGGCAGAGAGCACAAAAAGGGGAAAAGGAAGGTGCAAAAGAAAAAATCAAGGGGAGATTTTTAGAGGAAAAGGAGGTGAAGGTGGAAGCAAACGAAAGGGGAGGCTGAGAGGAAGGATTCAAGAGGAGGAAGCATCAAAAAGGAAGGGAGGATTCAGCAAGAGAATATTGGAGTTTTTTTGGATTAGAGAGGATGAGAGGGAAGAAGAAAGACAGACTAGAGAAATTTAGAAAAGCGTGAGTTGAGAGGTAAGGGAGGTTGGTGGTGCTTGGAGAAATTACCATTGACAGAGAAAGAAAGGGGAATCAAAGGATAGTTAGCTTAGAGATGACAAGCAGCTAAGGCCGAAAAAGGGAATCTTGGAATCTCCGATCTGAAACATTGGAAGTAATAAAAAGAGAGGAACGTAAGTTCTTATGGCTTTGCTTAATTTGTCTAGTTGGATTTGATGGATTAGAAAGCAATGTTTCTGTTTTGTCTTTCTATATATGCATTATTTTGGTTTTAGTCTCGATTTTACTCTATGCTAGTTTCGGTTTTACTTCTAGTTGTATGATCTGGATTGAGAATCAATCTACTGAATGGATGTCATTAAAAGAAGCCCTCTAAGCTTTCCATATATTCTCTATGTTGTTATGTTTTTTTTGCTTGGATAATGTTGTCATTGATAACATATGTGGGTTCACTTGGGAGGTCCATTTTAATTTTCATCTGATGATTTAGAAATTTCCTATTGATATGAACTAACAAGATTAAAAGGAGTTCTTATCCCTTATCCTAGTTCTGGAGTTATGACATGAAGTTTGAGAGGTCATATTGGTAAAAACTTGTGGTGCTTATCCTCTGTATATGTTGCTTTGTTAAATGAATGATCTTAACCCCATGATGGGATGTTTGCAAAACATTTTGCACTTGAATAAGATGGGGGCCTTAGTTCATGAAGTATATGTGAGTTTCATCCAGTGATTAATTTTGCTCAAAATGGTGAATATAAATCCTCTTGGGATTGAGATTTTCCTTTGTTTGAGAGTTTTGATAATGTTGTCAATAATTGTAGTATAGTCTCTTCCATCAGATGCATTTGTCATGGGCTAGAATTCTTGGATACATGTTTGAATAGGAACTTTGTGTTTTTCATTGTGGTTTATTAGTTCTATTGAGATTTGACTTCATTTAGGTCTTGAAATGTCTTAGATGGGACATGAAATTTGATAAGTGTCCTCTTGCTTGCTTGGTTTTCTTTGTTTTGGAATTATTCTTGGTCTCATTTAACACGCTAGGCAAATTGCAATCATGTTCCTTACTGTCTTTCATATCTCTATATAAAAATGAGGAAAAATCTTGGTCAGGCAATGGTTCTTGTTCTCTGAATTTTTGAAGCTAAATTCTAAATGTCTAATATGCTTATGTCTGGTTTGATATACTATGGATAGGGACTTTAGGCCTAAGCATTCCATTTTTAATCCTATAAAGTTATTCTTTGCCTTAGATGAACTGGTGGATGGCTCGAGGTCTTTAGCTTTTGAGTTTTTTACGTGGATGATAGATATTCTTTGTTTTTGACCCATTTATTCAGTTCTCACATGGTGTCGTGGTTCGTAAAATGGGTTGGTGTTGAAGTTTCTATCAAAGTGTTGATTTTTGAGGTCTCAAGTAAATCAGTTTTATGGATGGATATCATGTTTGAAAGTTATGGAATTAACTTGAATACTACTGTTTGGCTAGAAACTAATGCATTTTTTTCCCTTGACTTATTGACATGGCGGGGAGCACCTTGAGACCATGCTGCAATTGCATTGGGGAATTCACTCAAAGGAGAGCTTGGTTCTATATTCGTGAATTGGACACCTTATTTTGTTGAGATGAAGAAGAGGATAGTAGCATGTTCAAAAACAAAAGGCTGAGGGAAGGCACTTGTTATTCTCAATTGTAAATATTATATTACATATGATTGGATACACACAAGCACACATGATCACAAATTACTGCGGAATTGTAAATACAATTTTGTTTTTGGGTTTTTAGAGTTACCATGTGGGATTTTATATCTCCTCAGGCACATAGGGGTCAATCGGAATACCATGTCAGACAACAAAGCCTTCTTGGTATCTATTGGGTCTCAAAGTTTCATTTTAATAAGTTTTAGACTTCAACGGTCCACATCAAATGAATTTTCTTTAGAGAATTTTTTTTTTTTAAAAAAGAGAAAACCAAAAAAGGATTAAAAAAAATAATAAATAAACTTTTTAAATTCAAAAAGTTAATTTTGAGTAACTAAGTTGTTATAACTTCCCATTTCAAAAAAAAATTATTATAAGCAAAAATTATTTAAATTCCTTTTTTTGTGGCAAACTTTGGAATTTTCCTCCAACTTTCATTCAATAAAATTAGAAATTAAAATATGATTTATAAAAATAGCCAAAAAAGAAAGGTGTTTCATAACCCAAAAAAAAATCAAAAACCAAAAAGAATCAAAAACAAAACAAAACAAAACAAAACAAAGTATAAAAAATATAAAAAAGGATCAATAACACAAAATCAATCAAAAATTAAAACCCAAAAAAAAAAGAAGTAAAACAAAAACAAAAACAAAAACAAAACATAACCAAAAAAAAAATAAAACATCAATTATTTAAAAAACAAAACAAGAACAAAAAAAAGGAAAAGAGAAAGGAAAAAACAAAAGCCAAAATAAAAACAAAGAAAGTCAAAGAATAAAATAAAAATCAAAATACAAAAAAATTAAGAATGTCAAAAATCAGGATCAAATCAAATAAAACGTTTTAAAAATGCAAAAAGAAAAAAGAAAAGAGAAAACCCCCTTTTTTAGTTTCATAAAAGAAAATCGTTAAAGTCACAACAAAACACAAAAAAAAACAAAGACAAGAAAACCAAAAAAAAAAAACAATAAATGAAACAAAAAAAAAGAGAAAGAAGAAACAAAAAAAAAAGAGAAGACATAGATAGAGAAAAAAAATGACAAACAAAAATAATGAAAAAAAGAAAGGAGAAAAAACTAAAAATAAAAAAAATTAAATTAATTTTCCCTTTAACAAATTAAAACATATCAACTAATTTCAAAACTCGTTTTATTTGTTAAAGAAAAAAATAATTTTTATTTTCTTTGTCCTTTCACAAAAAAAAGGAAAAAAATTAACACAAAAAAAGCAAAAAGCACAAATAAAAACAATAAATGAAAACAACAAAAAACAAAGAAAAAAGACGTAGAAAGAGAAAAAAATGAAAAACAAAAATGATGAAAAAAAAGGAGAAAAAACTGAAAATGTAAGAAAAGTAAAATTAAATTTATTTTTAGCAAATCAAAGCACATCAACTAATTTTAAAACTCGTTTTATTTGTTAAAAAAAGTAATTTTTATTTTTTGTCTTTTCACAAAAAAAGAGAAAAAAGCACAAAAACAAAAATTAATATAAAACAATTTTAAAAAAGAAAATAAAAAAAAAAACAAAGAACAAAAAAAAAAACAAAAACAAAACACCAACTAAGCACAATTTCTATTCGAACTACGTAGACTTTGATCCCTTCTAAAGGGTACGTAGGCTCTAAGTTCTCATCTTAGGTCAAATCTGCCTTTGTAAATAAACATTTTTTATTAATTGTATTCCTTTAATTTCTCTTCATCTTATTTTACTTTTAATTTTATTCCTTTCCTTCTTATTTTACTTTATGAATTTCTTTTTGTTTATTTTACTCTTAATTTTCTTTCTTTTTTTACTTTTAATTTTATTTTCTTTAATTTCTTGTTTTGCATGTGATTTGTTAGGAAAAATTAAAATAGACTAAAGGCTATGGTAATTTTGCACAACTGACTTAGGGTAACCGTTTTAGGAATAGGTATTGGAGGGTGCCTAACACCTTCCCCACTCACAATTGACTTTCGAACCCATATCTGATTTGCAGACTATTTATGTTTTTCTTAAAAAGGTTTTTCCAAAGTTTTACCTTTTAAAAATTAAAATTTTGGTGGCAACTCCTACTATATCTAATTTTGATTTCGATTTTTTTTTCTTTGAAAATCAAAATTCCTTTTGAAATTCTTTTTTAAGGCGTCACGCGGTCGTATTTTCAGACATGACAAACAGTATAATATAATAGGGGCCATCACGAGACCTACAACACACTATTATACTTAACAACCTAAAACACTCGCACACTTAGTTGCAGTAATGAAGTCTACCACGTACAACCAATGGCCAAAAGTACATTGAGAGATGCATTATATTACATTTTTATTCTTTTTATGGTTAGTCTATTTAGTATAATTTATGTTTTATTATGATTATTAATATTCATATTTGTGTCTAGGACATAAATTAAGAATTGGGATTAATTGGAGTTAAAATTAGAAAATTTTAACATTTTATATTTCTAACCTTTGTTGCTTGTTTTATGTTTTTCATTAGGTTAGAAGTTTAGAATGTAAATGAAGCCTTTAGAGAAGTTGTAGAAGACATCTTAAGCTTTCTAAAATGGTATTATAGGCCAAAACCCATATTCATTTAAGCCTCTAAATGTGATCCCAAAGTCTAGTTTAAAAAGTTATCTTTATCTTAACAAGAGTAGGATTTTTGCTCAACCTCTTACTTTTTAAAAGAATATATTTGAGGCTTCCAATATTGGAATTAGATGATTTAAAAGCCTAAAATCATTTGCACATCTAAGGTTACATCTTTTATGAAGAAAACAACATTTTGAAGAGGCTTGTATCTAGTTTTAAATAGGGGGCTAATTGAGACAATAAAATTAGAAAATTGAATCCTAATCTAGGTAACCCTAGATCAAAGGTCTTTAAATAAATGGCTAAGGGTTGAAAAATAGGTACACTATACTTTAAAAAAGCTCTAAAGACTAAGAGTGACACTCGCAAAATTTGAAGCTCTTTCTTGCTATTATTGTGCCAAGTTGGATTAGTTCCTTCTTGTTTTACTTTCTTCTCTTCTTCTACCTTTAGTTACTTTATGAATTTGATGTCTTTTAGGATTAGGATGTTAGTTTTAATTATGAGTAGCTAAACTCTTTATTTAGTAGTTTATATGAATCTACAAACTGAACAGACTTAATTAAAGATTAAAGATTCTTTTGTAATGTTTTATTTGGATTAATCTATTACTTTACATTTATTTCCTTATGAATGATTGATCATTATTTGTTAGTTGCTTTATTGTGGAAGGGTTAAGAGGTTGATTGCAGTAATAGATTTGTAGGTAATAGACTTAGGAATCAATTCTATAGGGATATAAATTGAGTCTAAGCAATTTTGGAACTATATGCATGTCAAGTCGCTACATGTAGGCTTATCCTTTTAATTCCTTAAGCTTGATAGGTTAAGAATAGGATCATGAAAGTAGACCTAGACTTACACATAAACACATATGAATTACCTTGAAAAAGATTTCATAGAAATTGAGGAATTAATGTTAATTCGAATATTTTCATTTATATGAATTCACCTTTAATTAGGTTTAAGAGGTAAATAAAGAATTCTATATTTCAAATTTGTTAATTGATAAGTTAAGTTTCTAGTTTTTAGAGTTAAATTAATTTAGTTTAGTTTTAGAAATTTTAATTTAATAATTAGTTATATTTAGTTTAGTAGTTAATTAATTTGAATTTGCTATTTTCTAGATAATAGAGCTAATTAAGAAAAAATTGACAATTGATTATCATGCGAGATGATTTTGGATTTATTTCTATATTACTTGTTTAATTTGTAAATTTATGGAAAACCACTAACAACAAACAAGTGTTACAATGAAAGCTCACTAAACACAATGGGAAAACACAATATTATCTAATAAAGTTGATATGCCAAGATGAAGCAAAGACATGTGAGAAAGGAGATTTCTCTCACTAAGCTCTAGAACTTTGTTTCTTCAATCTTGAGTAGTTCCTCTAGTACTTTCTTTATATATAGCCTCTAGAGCCTCTTAACCATTGCAGACAATTCTCAAATTGATTTAAGATTGAAAAGTCAATCAAAATATAAAGAGAATATGTATAACTAAACCTCTATTTGTTCCATTGAAAAGTTTTTTTAAAAAACAAATTTTTTTAGGTTTATTTTGTAAAAGAAATTAAAAAAAAAATTTCATCAATCCAAATTCTAAATATCACTTCATTTATTAAGAAAGTATGTTCTTAAAAATAAATAAGAACTTAAGCTAGTTATTTTATTATTGTAATTATTGTCACATATTATGGGTTAATATCGTCGTTGAAGTTCATTATGACTATATTTGGACTCAAAAAATTTGTTGTAAACAAAATTTTTCTACGAAAAGAAACAACAAATTTCTTCAAGAAAAGTTTCTTGGACATTTTCTATTTCCCTAACTAAACAAGAGAAAGAAAATAACACATCATAACCCTTGCAGAGTATATGGCCTGTGGCACGAAAGATTCGTGTGCAGTTTGGGTCATGTTTGTGATCCCAAAGCCCTGAACGCAGCCCAAATCGCAAAAGCATAGCACACTTTCTATCTGTTCCTAGAAAAGAAGAACTCCGTCAAGAAAAGCAGGCACCAGCTCGGGGGGCGAGGGGAGACAGATACCTTTCTCCGCATCGTGTTTCTCAGAGGATAAATCGGAAGAAAACGAAGAAACATTTACAAGAGAAGAAGGGGGAAAGTTGCTTCTCCAATGGCAGATAACAGTGAAGCCATTCCTCCACCACACGACCTCAATGCCAAATGGGACGCTTGCCTTGATCTCACCATCCGCCGCTTCGTCTACTCTTCATTAGGCGGTGCATTTGGTGGTCTTCTATTTTTCAGTCAGTTTCTTCTCCTTATCTCTGATTTGATTCTTAATTTTCATTCTTCATTTCCCTTCGGTGAATTTGTTGTAAATACTGACTAGTACCAATTTTTATTGGTAATTCTGAATCCGCAAGTGTTTGTCAGGGTAGGTCTATTTTATAATAACCATTTTTCACGTTTTACGTGGGTGAGTCCGTGGTGTTCCTAGGCTATGAAAAGTGACAATTTTGTATTTGAAATTTGCCTTTTCTCCAAATTGCTGTTGGATGATTCGCTTTCTGAATTCTCGTTTTGGTTATCTCTCAAAATTTTAAGTAGGTTTTTAGACTTTATTTTCTTGGTTTTAATTTCACTTATTCAGTTATAAAGCTAGTTGGTAGAAGTTGAGAAGAAGACAGTTACTTTGTCCTTAAATGCCTCCTTTAATTTTGTTTTTCTTTTCTTGCAAAGTTGACGCCAACAAATTAGAGTTGGGTAAATTCTTTTATGAAACGTGTATATATGGTCTGGGGGCATGCTTGGTTTGGGGGAATGGCGTTTAAATTTAGCTTGGCCTGATTGCACCTTCCCTTTGTAGAAATCTACTTAAAATCCAATATAAGAACAAGATCCACTTTTGAAATTCACCAAAATGAAATGGAAGAATACATGCAAAAGGAGGGTCAAGACTATCACCTGCCAGTGTTATTGTTCCGTATCCATTCTTTGGACATCTCAGGAGGATCTGAGTCTGGAGGGAAATGCTATAATTGTTTGCCAATTGAAGGAACATTTTTATAAATCATACTTTCAAGATGGAATCCACCTGCTTTCTATGTTTTCAACAGAAAGCCCAACTAGATATTTGGTGTTGCGGTGTTGCCTATGATTTTAACTTAAAATGAAAAGGAGTCCCTGACATTCATCTCACTGTAGGGAAAGATAAGTTATTAAGAGGAATCTGGACAAGAAAGTTAGGTATATGATATATATATATATATATATATGTAAATTTATGCTTTCTAGTGGGATTTTATACTCATGCATAGCAGAAGATTGAAATGAGCCCCATGTATGCCCGAACACTATGAGCTCGTTTGATACATAGAAAGTTAAGTATGGAAATGGAAATAGAAAGAAAAAAAGTGATTTTGTAGATAAAAAATACTTATAATACTCTTATTTTTAATGATTGAATAATAATTAATAGATAGTATTAAATAATGATTATAGGGGTAAAATTGTTATTTCGTCAAATTTTCCTTTTCCTTTTCTGTTTCCTGCGACAAACCAAACACGCCGATGTTCGGAGGATTGCAATTTATATTATAATTTGCTGATGTAACCATTTTAAGAATTATTCAATGGAGGATAATATTATTTAGAATTTTTGTGTTGCTGTTTGGACAATAAACTAGAAAGTATTTGAACTAAATGATTATTAGGTATGGGTGTTGTTGTGTGTCAGTGTGATAGCTCAAATGCTCAATAGCGTGTTAGAGAATGACACCAGCATTGGAGTTTATGTCTGGTCTTGTTTGAAGGTGGTATAGAACAGCACATTATGATTAAAGGAAAAATTACTACTTAATAGGATAATGTTAAAAAAGTTCTTTTTTTTTTTTGTGTTTAGGACAATAAACTTGAATGTATTTATCCTAAATGATTAGTAAGTATGGGTGTGGTGTGTTCTGTGTGTCTGTGTGATAAAGTCAATGGTGCGTAAAAGAATAATACCCGAGAGAGGTTTATGCCTGGTCTTGCTTGAAGGTGGTATAGACAGCACATTATGAATAAAGGAAAGGCATGTAGGATAGGAAGGTAGTTCATGTGTACTGTCAGAGTCAGAATATACACTGACAGATGGAGTAAACTAGAGAAAATGACTTGTGTTTTGCCAACATGGACCCCAAACATTTGTAAATGGAGAAATTTCTTCCGGGAAAATTTTATCTTCTAAAATGACACAACCATAATGCCATTAGTTAGCAGTATGTTGCAAATGGCAATGTATGTTAGGATGAAACTGAGGCTACTTCTTAAACAGAGGGACTATGTTGACATTGCAGGAAAGCATGGACTAAATCAAAAACTGCAATAAAGCATACAGCCTGCATTAGTGTTTTGGTTCTGGCTTTTTTGTGTGTTAACTGTTCTTACCATAATCTGGTTAGCCGGTTAGTATGACTTTTTGAGTATAAGCAAGTTGCCATACCTCTACATAGACACACATGGGCACAAAATATATGAATGTAAAGTATATTGAATAAATTAGTCCTTTGAATGAATTAAAGAACAAAAATTTACACCATGGTTCCTTTTTGATACCAACACTCAAGTTTGACATTTTACTAGTGTTCCGGTTACTTTGTAAGAAGATTTATATCACTCAACATGCAATGTTGGACTAATTCATATTTCAAACTTAATGAGTCAAACCCTTGCAGTTATGTTTGGGATTGGCTTTCTGCAATAAGGGATTAGAAGGGCAAGTGGAATATAAACTATATCTAATTGGTGTGTGTTGCTTTCTCTTATGTTAGAAGAGAATGGGTCTATGCTTAGAATATAATGGTTTTTAAGGTGATTCAAATTGTTCTTTATGTGTTATGATCATTTCCTGGGTGCTAAATGTCTTTACAAGTTTTTGTTCCAAGTGTAGTGAGCTAATTTTGCATTGGTTACAACTGAAGACAAGATTTGTATTGGTTTGACCATGGCAAGCTATTGAAATTAATTTCATCTGTTTACTCTAATTATTGTACTAGGGAGTCCAGTGACACGCTGGGCATCAGCAGCTTTTGGTGCTGGAGTGGGAATTGGATCTGTGTACATAGAGTGTTCTCGTCTATTTGATGGATCATCTACAAAGTCAGCATCACCTAAGATTTCAGAGACTCCTGCTCAGGTAGGATTTGTTTTTTGATTATTTGTTACTAAGTGTGCTTTTGACCAGCTTATTTCAAAATGCTGCAGCAGTGACCGTCTTGACATTTTTGTAAAATTTTGAATTTGATGTTTCTTTTCTTTCTCCTGTCTTTTCCTTGTCTTACTGCTAAGAATTGCAAAATGTTTCTTTTTATTCAATGTTGTCTCTGGAATATATTCGTTGAAAATGCTCTATGAAATGTTTAATTCCAGTAGTTCACTTAAGTTTGAGCTGTTCGTAAGAAATTTGTAAGATTGCTTCAACTTCAAATTTTAGCATTGGGAAGTGATGCCAGTGAAAACTAGTAGAAAAAATTTATGATGAGAGAAATTTGTGTGCGAATGATGTCCATGAATGTTAGAGGGTTAGTTAACCAGAGGAAAGGGGCAGACACTAAAAAGGTTATTTTTAATATGTTGGATATGGTGATGTTATGAGCAAAAATGCCTGAGAGTGTGGATGATTTTCTGGTAAAATCTGTGAGGGATTTTAGATTTAAGGGTTGGTAGTGTTTCCCTTCGGTGGGGGCTTCAGATGATATGTTAGTTATGTGGGACAAGAGGGTGGTTACTAAGATAGATTCTATTGATGGGATCTATTCAGTTTTAGTCTTGCTTAAGGGTAAGGAGCAGTGGTTATTTTTAATATGTTGTGAGAAAAAAAATGCTTGAGAGTGTGGATGATTTTCTGGTAAAATCTGTGTGGGGTTCTAGATTTAAGGATTGGGAGTGTTTTCCTTCAGTGGGGGCTTCAGCTGGTATGTTGGTGATGTGGGACACAAGGGTGGTTACTAAGATTCTATGCATGGGATTTATTCAGTTTCAGTCTTGCTTGACATTAAAGGTAAGGGGCAGTGGTGGTTTACTTCTGTTTATTGGCTGACTTTGCTGAGGCTGCATTCTTTGCATTGAGAGTTGAGCTTTATTATGGATTATGTGCTCCTTGTTGGTGTGTAGGAGGGGATTTTAATGTGGTTGAGTTTCAAAATGCGAGATTAAGAGGTGGTTAAGTTACTGCTAGTATGAGATGTTAGAATAGTGTTATTTTGTGATGGCTAGGTTAAAATAAACGTGTTGATGAATAGTGTTTGGGCTTTAATAGTTTTATGCTCTCATACTTGACCCAGTCACCAACACACTTATTTTAATCTATCCATTTCACATTCACACCTTTCTAACACGAAATTTTTCAATGCTTTCATTTGACAATGTGGTCTTAGAGGCATGCCTCTTGTAAATGTGCAGTTTTTGTGGTCAATGTCTAGAAGACAGGTGATTTCTTCCCATTTGGGTTGGTTGTCATTTACAAATGCATGGTAAGAATCTATTCCAGATTCAGTGCAGGACGAAGACTTGTTTTGGACCACTTCTTCAATGCTTTGGAGTCTTCTAAGGTTAAGTGATGACCTACTCCTTTCAGATCTGAGAACTTGGGGCTGGGACATCCCCCCTTGTTTGCTCTTATGAAGAAAATTTGGAATGAAACTTTGGTGGAGGTGGGAAAGTTTTAAGTTTATGAAGAAATTGAAGGTTCTGAAAGAATAGTTGAAGGAATAGAGGTTTTTGGTGATTAGGGTCTTGTGAGAGAAAAATTAAAGCATATTGATTCCCCAGATAAAATGGAGGTATAAGGGCTATCTCAACTGAAGATAAGGAAGAAAAATCTGTTTGAGGAATCAATAAGAAGAGGTGCTGTGTAGGGAGGAGATAAGTTGGAGGCAAAAATCTAGAATTAAGTGGGCTAAGGACGGGGATGCAAAGACTAAATTGTTTCATAGAGTGGCCACAGGTAGAAGGAAGAAAAGTTCGGTAAACAAACCAGAGCTTAAGGATTGGAATCATTTGATGGATATAGAGGTCATTGCTGAAGAGATAACTTAGTTTTCTGCAGATCTTTATAAAGAGGACTCTCCTAGTAGACTGTTTCAGGGTAGTTAGGATTAGTGCCTGATCTCTCTAGCGAAAGAAGCTTGGTTGGAGAGACCTTTTAAGGAGGAAGAAGTAAGGGAAGCTATGGGTTGTTTGGATAAAGATAAGTTATCAAGCCAGATGGTTTTCAGGTGGTTTTCTTCATTTTTCCTTCTTTTCAGAATTGTTGGGATATTAATGAGGATGTGGTAAGGGTGTTTGAGGAGTTTAATCATAATTGTAAGACTCATGTAGGTTTGATTCCTACTTTCACTTGTTGTGTGCTAAAAATATATATTTTAGGGTAAAGGACCTTAGCACTATTCGTTTGGTTCATTTGTTGTGATGTAATCTGTGATGTTATCTTTTTTGCAATATCTATTATCCCCATGTAATTATTACTCAACAGTATTTGTCATCTTTTATTATTTCTTCTAAAGTAAGGACATAAGTGTCATTTTTTATCTTAGTTACTCACTTTTTATATTCCCTTTCTAGTGGGTATCCAAGCAAGGTGGAAAACCTTCCCTTAAAAGCTAGCTGTTGAAGTGGGAGGATCATTCTATTTAAGTACACCATTGAGTAGTCCATACTACTCAATGTAGGACTTAGGCATCTTATACTATCTTGATCTCTATCAATTGGTCGCCCTTGGAAGCTAAAGTCTTGACAGTTACTCTTTGCGGCAATTTACTCAGCCTTCCGTTGGTCAAAACCCTTTGTAGGAAACCTGTTTTACAGTTGCCGACCACCAGCTTTGATATTAATTGATGGGTACCTAAGCAAGGTGAGAAGCCTTCCTTGAAAAGATAGTTGTTGAGGTGGGAAAACCACACTATTTAAGTATTCCATTGAGCAATCCATACTACTTGAAGTGGGACTTTGGCATCCCATATTATCTTAATCTCCATCGCTTGCCTTTTATATACCTAACATTCATCCAACCAAACAGGCCATTAGTTATTGTCAATAGGCAGCCGAAATCTTGGTTTCTAGGATGGAGAGGGGTTAGGTGGGGTGATCCATTGTCCCCATTTTTGTTTACTTTATTGGTTGAAGTGTTGAGTCAGATGATTTCTGGAGTTGTGGATACGGATCTTATTAAAGGTATTTCTGTATGTTTAGATGGATTTTGGTTTCTCATGTACAGTTTGCTGATGATTTTGTCATTTTTTCTTGAAGCACAATGGAGCGAGCTTTGCTAATGCTCTATTCTTCAGGTTTTTGAAACTATATCTGGGCTTAAGACTAATTTGGCAAAGAATGCTTTGGCCTGACTAAATACGTCTCATGAGGGTCTTCACAATTTTGCCTTCCTGGCAGTTTGTCAGCTTCTTCCGAAATACTTTTAATCTAGGTATGCTTTTAGGAAGATCCTGTGATACAGAATGTTTCAAAGCATTTGGATAATTGGAAGGGTGTTTTCTTTTCTTTGGGTGGCTGCATTAGCCTTATTTAGTCTTGTTTGTCTAGCATTGCCCATTATTATGTTTCTCTTTCTTGGATACCACTCAGTATTGGAGGTTAGAGAGGATCATGAGGGACTTTCTCTAGTCAGGTGTCAGAGATATGAAAAAGGATCACCTTTTATAGGGTGTGAACTTTGTTGTAGGCTACAAGTGGAGGATTGCGTTTAGGCAATTTGGTGGCTAAAATCATTGCTTTGGGATATAAATAAAAGTGGCGATTTCATCAAGTGACTTCTTCATTATGGCACTAGGTAATTTGTAGTATGGTTTTTCATCAGAATGGGTGGAATACCAACTTGGCACTCATTGCTACTAATGGGAACCCACGAAAATTTATTCCTCAATGTTCATATTCTATGCTCTGTTTTGTTTCTTTAAGATTAGGAGATGGTCCTGGTATCAAATTTTGGGAAATTTGGGTGGAAGAAATTTATTTTGGAGGAGGCATTTCTGTGCCTCTATTTAGGAGTTTAAATTTAATGGGATAAGGGGGGAACAATTGCCCCCCTCCTCTCTCAAATCCTCACATTGTGTACCCTCCTTTTCATTTTTGGTTTTCTTTTTTTTTTTTTCTGTAAAGATGGTAAATGCTTTTTCTCTCTTTTTTTCTTAATTTAATTTAAAATGTTAGAAGTTTGAATAAAACCATTTGTGGGGCTTTTGAGCCTGTTTGGCATTGTTATGGATTTCTGCTTTTTTTTTGCTTCAAATGGAGTTTCATAAAAAGCAATATTATTGTGTCTGGCAAATATTTCAAAAAAGTGCTTTCACTGTCAAACAGAAAATACATTTAATTTTTCAATTAATATAATTTGAACAGATAAATGATTTTTAGTATTCATTAAGGTTAATTTTTCAATTGTTTTTTTATTTTTTATTGAATTATAATATAAGAAAATAACATCACAATATATAAAACCTCTTAATCCAAATAAATATATAATATGTAAAATTAAAATAAATATATCATTATAAATCAAAATGGTTAAGAGGTTGGGTAAAAATGGTTAGGTGGAAGACTACAAAATCTCAAAATAAGTACTTATTTGAAAAATAAGCAGCTTCTCTTCCTAACGAAACTTTGCCAAACACGCTCTCCTCTCTTCTAATAGCTTCAACTTTTGAAATGAGGTGATCTTTGACATAGTATTGAGCTTTTCTTATCAAGTGGTTAGGAGCAAGATTCTTGCTGTTTCCATTCATAATTAAATTAAATTTCAGCTTATGGCATGGTGGACTTGTACTTGTTGACACTTCAAGGCCAAAGGACATTAATGCAAGGGGGCTTGTTAGAGATATTTATAAAACCATTCCTCAGCTCTTTCCTAATAGCTTACACTTTCAGATGAAGTCTTATGACATAAACATTTGTAATTTACTATTTTATCGTCTAACTGAATTAGTAAACACGGTTTATAACGGTTATATCGGAAATTTAACACTTTTTATTTTTATTTTATTTACATCTCTCCTTACTCATCTAAACCACAGGAAAATATTCTTTCCATTCCATTTCTTTCCTTTCCATTGCATCTCTCCTCTTTTCTATTACATCCTTTCCACTTTCAAACTTCTAAACTCTTGGTTGCTGATAAATCTTGGTTTCCTCATCAGTTAGCTTGCATATGATGTTTTCTTTAGACATGTCAATGATTCTTTGTATTTCCAAAAGGAAAAACAGTTAAGGAACATTCATTTGAACATTGACATAAATGAGTGGGGAAAGTGCATGAGTAGTTTTATGGTAATTGTTCTTTTTATTCCCCTTCTGATTCATGACAAGTTCAAAGAGGTTCTGTGTCTTTGTCCATGCCTCGAAGTGGAAAACAGATAGCACATTATGATGGCCCCAGGATTTGAACGTAGTGTTACAAGTTTTCTTCTTCTAGATATGGTGATGTATATTGTAATTTAAGGTAGGTCAAGGAGTTTGTCATTAGTTCAGAGTGGTGTATCTGTTACTCTGTGATGACAAATTTTGCAAAATTGTGTTTATTGCCAATTTTGGGTATTTTAATCATGCACTTTGTTTTTTTCTCTAAGTTCTTGCGTTGATTGCTTGCCTGTTCTTGTTAGCTGCGGAAAATGTTGATTGTCTTTGGCATATGATAATTATATATATATATATATATTAGTAATTTTGGTATAATTACCAATTGTCAAGAGTGAAAGAGAGCATGACGATATGGAACTTTTTTTACCCCTTTTGGAATTAGAAAGAATTAATTTGTATTGACATATAATTGGCGGGATTTTAATGAAATAGAAAATGAAAATAATAATCGACAAGATGGTAGACATGATTGATGGTGTTCTTGGATTTATTCTTTTGCTCATTATTTGTCTTGCAGCAAAGATATATTAATGAATTAGATCAGAATGTAACTAGCTTTTGTTTCTAGGATGTGCAGGACTCTTGAGCAGCTATGATGTTGGATCCTGGTTTTCTGACTGTTGGAACAGAATTTTCTCGAGATTATTGGTGGTTTTTACCCCAATTTGTAGAATGTAGTTCTACCATGGTTTCATAAACGATATCCTAACGTCACTTATGCATCTTTTCTTCACAAGCTATCATCTTTTGTTTCTTTTGTCAAACTTCCACAAAGTTCATATGTGAAAGGGGATTTTAAAAAAAAAGTGCTTTTCACAAGCCTTGATTTTCTATGTTCCCTGCTCTGTAGAACATTTCCTTTTTTCAGAAGATATTTCTTAAAAATTTATTTACTGTTGCAAAATTAATTTATCAAGCAGAAACTTTTTGCCTTTTCCAGTATGTTGTTTTATCAAACAAAAAAAAAAAATTCCAGTTTGTTGTTAGAGATAGGAATGATTACTCGTGCGGCTTCAAGTTTGTCGGATTCAATTAATTACTTTAGCCTGAAATTTCCTCCAGATTTTGAGTTCAATTGAGTACGTTGGCCAATTAGCCAGGGTTTCAGTTTCACAAGCGGAAGTTCTAGGTTTGTAAGGGTTTTGGGAAATGTGACATTTCATAGTTTAACGTATTGCAGTGAAAAAGCTGATGTTTGAAGGGGATAAAAATAATGTTTGGTAAACGTCTAAAAAATGCGCTTATAGAAGAAGTAAGAACTGATCAGTGGAACGTTTAATAATTTGTTTTCGAAGTTGTTGTGAATTTGTAAAATGACAATAATTGCTTTATGTTATATAACTATATTTTGTATTTTACAATACCAAAAATTCAATGAATTTTGTATCAAAGTTAAATACCATAAATTGAATGCTGAATTGAAGCTAATAATGTAAAGATGGAAGTTAAAGATTAATCAAGTCAGTAATTGCAGACATGAAAATTTATTATTATTTGGAATAATTATTAATTTATAAATAATTATATTTGCGTTATTTAAGATAAATTAGGAGTTATCAATTTTTGTGTTTAGTCTAGGAACTATTTTATAAGGCTTAGGATTTATAACGGAACAAGTATATGCTTGAAATTTAATAGAAGGATTTTTTTTTAAATATCATAAATTTATAACAGTCATAACTATTTTATAAAGTTTCCTCTAAGGTGTTTCTTAAAAGCTCATGTGACTTTTAAAAAACACCAAAAGAAGCATTATGAAAAAAAAATTGAACTAAACATAAAATTCATGATTCACTGCCAAAAAGCACCAGAAACAAAAGTTATAATAATCTCAATTAGACCCTAAATGTAGTGTGTATACTTCTTTTTTTTAATATTATTTTTATTCAAAATAAAATGATAATAAATTTATTTTTCTTCCTCATATGAGAAGTAGGTATAATTTTATTTCTACTTAATGAGCAGAAAAAAAGGTTGCAAATCTTAGGATAATTATCTACCATAGATTATTTGTTTATAAATTAAAAGTAAACTTCTAAGAATTTGAATTCTGGGTATGTTTTTCCCTTCGGATAATTTCCATTCATTAATGAATGAAATCCAGCTCACATACATTAATCTCTTATAAGCTACTTGAAGGGTTTGAAGAGAAGATATATTCTGTTTGTAAACCCATTTGTTCCTGTGCGACAGAATAAACCACAGATTTAATGACCAACTGGGGAAAAAGTAACATTGTTGATTTTTTCAAGTTCACTTTTTGCTCATTCTTTTTTTTTTTTTACCGTATTTGTAAACAACATTGACAGTATCTAGATAATTGATTTCAATATCTCAACTAACTAAAATCTGAAAGATACCTAGCAGTTTTCCTCGTCTCTAATCTAAATTCCAAACAATCCTAAATAAAATATATCTATCAGTACTGCAAGAGATTTGCGGAAGTCATTGAAGAAGGAAGGTTTGCTACAGTATAGGGAAAAAAGGGGAAATGTAAGAGGATGGATCCTTTGTAGTAGTTGAGGCGATTGGAGAAGATGTGGTCAACTATTTTGGGTCTTGTTTTGTTTGTTTAGGATTATAAATTTTATGAATGAAGATAAAAATTATAACTGTAAGAAAAAATTATATGGTAGATATTTTAATTATATTGTACAGTTAAATTTTTTAGAGTGTTATTTTTTTTTCTCAGTTAAAATTTTTGACCTCACTCACATTTATAATTTTTATCTTTATTCTTAAAATTTGTTAACCTTAAAAAAGAAAAAAAACCTACATGCTTGACAGCATCGGTTTCAGAAATGTAAAGGGTTTAGGTGACATGGCATGTTAGAGGTGATGTTGGATGCAATAATCCCGTGGCATTAGTTAATTTAGGTGGAGACCTTCTGTCTGGGTTTTGGACAATACTAATAACGAATGGGCTTTGTTGCACAAATTTAAACAATTTTTTTGAAGTTCTTTATTTTTTTTTTGTGTTGGGGGGGGGGGGGGGTCTTTCATTATCAACTTTTGAAGTTGAGAAATCTTAATTGTATAATCCTCTAAGTTGAAGGGAGTTATGTGCATTTTGACTAATGATAGAATTTTAATTAAGATTAATCAAGTTGCTATTAAGGTTAAACTTCTATTATAACTGAATTTACCTAAAAATTGTTCATCTCCATCTAGTATCTTTGTTTCTCTAATATTTTGGAGAAATTCTATTAAGATTTAGTTTACAGAAACTTAATAAACCAATCAATTCATGAGTAAGCATGGGATTAAAAGCGAGCTTTTCGCATATTTATACATAATTTTTTTTGTAACAATATATGTTATTTTCAATTAACTTGGTGTATAAATTTCTTAATTAGAAACTAGATCGACTAAAAAATTTCTAAATGCACAATCATGTCACTGTGATTTGGAAAGAGAAACTGCTGATACTCTTTACCAATTCAATAGAGAATTGAAGGCTGTCCAGTTTGGTCAGATCCCAATAAGTGGAACATTCATGTATCTCCTACAAGCCGCCTTTATTAAGTATACAAGTGATCCTCTACATGATAATCTTCGTAGATTCACTTTCTTGCTTTGATTTATGTATGAAGAATATTTTGAGACCTTCCTTGCGAAATGCTTATTCCTTTTCTTCGACGTTATTCTTAGCTAGAGGTTTGGCCAAATTCACAACTAGCCCAGCAACTGATTGCAAGGTTCTAAATTATCCCTCAAACAAATCAAAGCAAGAATGCAAATCAAGAGAGATTTATTATGAAAAGGGTTTCCAAAGCTAACGATCAATAGAAGCAACACAACGAGAACCGTGAGATGGATAATTCTGTCGTTATGCACTAAATGACCTAAGGGAAGAGACATCCCACCAAGATGATGGGGAATTTATATTATCTCAAGTTGTTGATCGAGCAGAATTTATAGGATGTTGAGAAGAAAGATGCACTCTTTTGATAAGTACGAAACTTCAAATCTAAACCGTTATAACCTCGGTCTTACTACCTTATTAGAGAAATATTTCTTGCCTTGTGTATATAATAAATCAGGAATGGTTCTTGTCAATGGCGACCGCCACGGTGGAATGACGTGGTTTCCTAAAGCCCATCTACCACAAAAACCTTCAAGGTGAGGCCGGCATCACTCGGACAGCGCTTTAATGCTCGCCATGAGTATGTCGTCTATGAAAATCATCATAAAACATTGCCACTTGGGATCTCAACACAAGAAAATCGATTCTGGAACCTCTTCCCTGAAATCATTGCAACCGTTGCCTACGTCCTTAAAATAATTTCATCTATTTTTTCCATTCTTTCTCTCCTCACTACCTACGGATACAGACCTCTTATCATTCTTCCCTGTCTCTCCCACAGTCACTCTTAGTTTATGATGAAACTACATAATTTATTTTGTTTATTTTAATTTCCTCTTTGTATCTTTCTCTTCAAAGTTGGCAAGATTTATGAAGACTTAGAGAAAGCCAAAAGGGAACTCCTTGTTTTTGACTCCCAAGTTGCAGTGTTGTGGTTGGAAGTGAGTGAGTGCTATGGAGATTTAACTTTGCTAATTTCTTTTAACACAAAGGTGTATATCATAAAATCAAAACCCATTGCTTAGAAGTAGGGAAAAATGGGAACTACAGAGAGAAATTTTAAACCATACAATAGAGCACCAAAGTGAAAAGCGGAAAATCTTTGTCTCAAGCATGGTAAAAAGATCTAAGGCTATAATGGTCAGATTTAATGTTTTCTACTTCTCATAGATTATGTTATGCATCTAAAAAACATTGCTTTTGTATAAGTTAATCTAAACAACAGCAACACCTAAAAAAAAAAAGTAAACTTTATATACGAAAGTGCATTCAAATATCGCTATGATGGGTAGCCTCTTTCCTTTGATAAACTAGTGTGTAACAAGGCTTATCTCCTTATCTTAGTTCTCTGCACCACTTCAATGGCCACTAGCTTTGGTGATCCTCTGCATAATGAACCTCTCTTGATTCAAATTCTTGCTTTGATATGTCTCGGATTATTTTGAAACCTCACAATCACATGCCACGCTCTTTTTAGGTTTGGCCAAATCACTAGCTTAGAATGAGAGAGACTGAAAACTATAGCCATTCTTACAATTTCACATTTAAATGTGCTACCATTCTTACAACCTATGTGAAAGCAAAGACTTTATAGTATAAAGCTTGTAATCTGACTGGAGGAATTAAATTGGCTAAGTTGACAAGGTTAGCTTTGTTGTTGTGAGATGGCTTATCTTAATTTGAAGCATAGATAGTCTAAATTGTAAGTTTAAGGATTCTTTATAGTTTTTTATTGTAAAGTTTTTATAGAGTTCAAATAGAGTGTGACACAAATAGTGAAAGTGTTATGGGGCTTATTTCTTCTTTTTTCACATACTTTTCTTTTTCTCTTTTCTCTCCAAATTTTATACTAAAGAACTCTAGAAGATTTAGACTTAATTGTAGTCCTGGATATACTGTATGAAGTAAATTTATGTTTGGACCAGATGCATATTGTAGTTTCATTAGCATTCAAAGATGCCCATAAAAAATGTAACAACCCTAACTACTAGTTATGTTAATTAGTCATAATTAACCTCTTAACTATTGATACTTTAAGGCACACACGGTTAATAATTCGTTAGAAAATGGATATACAAAGAAAATTTGAACCTTCATTTTTTATTTTTTTATTTCCAGCCAACAATAAGAGAAACAAAGAAAATTCATATTTGAGAATAATTAAATCCTCATATCAAATTTCCATTACCTTCCTAGATGATTCAAAGAAGCATAAAACTCATTTACATTGATTTACAAATCAAAACACATCATTACCATAAGAAAACCAAGATTTCTAGGCTAAATTCGGAGTTTGGAAACTTAGGCCGTGACTTGGAATGACTTTGCTATGGCTAAGTTGGTCTCTAGAATCCTTAAAGGCTTCTCAACACATCCTTGCCATGACTCAGACATCTCATGTACTATCCAGTTTTTGTCAAACAACGAAAACAGATACGTTTTCAAAGCAAGTCCCTTGAAATGAATTAGTTAAAGTTTCAAAAAATTTATGTAGCATTCTAAACTCCTAAAAATAGGAATGTCAAGCTCAAATGAAAAGAAAAATGGAGTTAGAATGAAGAAACGAATTTTGACAAAACGTTAACGAAACGTAATGGCATTTTCGTAATTTTGAGTAAATTTTAGAATTTTTACAAGTGGGCTTTTTAAATGATAGTTTTGAGTTCTTCGGAGTTCTCAGAGGCCTTGAAAATCACGGGAAGCCCCAAGACAGTTAAAACCCCTTCAGTGTACGTTTTTTAATATTGGATGATCAAAACTTTGACGGATTTGTTCGAAAAGGTTTTAACTCCGATTTGAGTGATTCTAAAAGCATTTTATAAAATTGGGAACTTAAATTTTATAATGGAAAAGATGGTTCTAAAAAAGGAGCTAAAATGAATTAGAAATGAAAATGCCAAGACAAAGGGACAAAATTGAAATTTTTAAAAAGTTCTTCTTAACCTAGCTATATATATGTCACACCCTACCTCCTCCTTCATTTAGCCACTTTTGTTTCTGCCCTAAACCAGAGAAGAGAGCTAGGGTTTGAGGCGCACAAAGTGGAGAAGAAAGGGAGGGAAAAAACAAGGAAAAAGGTATGGATTTTCTTGGTTTTTCATGCTTTTTCTTTAGCAAACTCCTTATCCTTGATCTTCTCTTCTTTCCTAAGGTTTTATTGAAGTTCTTGGATCTATTTTGAGCACAGAACAGAGGTGGAATTTTCGGATTTGAGGAGAGGAGGCCAAGAAAGGGAAGAATCATCTAAGAAATCAAGGAAAAACAAGGTAAATCTTCATTCCATGGTAGCCACCTCTTGTTCCCTTCTTCTCCTTGGTTCATCCCACCTAGAGAGCTTCAAGAAGACATGGATTTTTGGCAGAACCAAGGGTGAACCTTAGGGAATTGAGTGTGGAGAATAAGAATATGCAAGGGAAACAACAAACTAGTAATTAGATTTCAAGATAGAAAACCTAGGGTTTCAAGTGTCCTTTGCAAATTCTGAATTGATACAATGATTCCTAGGTCTAAATAAGTGTTTGAATGAGTTCCTAAGATCCCTAGAAGGCTCCTCACATGTATCTTCCATCAAGAAAACAAAGAAAACTCCAAGGGTGCCAAGAAGAAGGCTAGCCTCGGCCCAAAGGACTTGGAGCACCTAGGGGTAGTTTTAATTGTTCTAAACTTATTTTTAAGTCATATATGATGGAAGAGGATGATAGGAAGCCTTGAAAAAATTTTAGAAACCATAGAAAGTGAGATGACATTAAAGGTTCCATAATATGACCTAAAGAAGCAACATGTAGTTAGGCTCCTTGTTTTAATTGTGTGATGACTCCAAGAGGCTTAAAAGAAGCTAAAAATCATAAATGAAAGGAAAGAATGGAGCCTAGAACTCAAGTGATAGATGTTGCTTCATTAGGTGCATTTTGGAACCATAAAAGAGGCTATTAGACCAAGTTAGTGTTTAAGGAAGATGTATAGCTTTAGAAATGATTCCGAAAACTTAATTGGCTTCCATATATTGTGTTTGGGCCAAGAGAAACAAACCCCATACCCTTGTGTGTGTGAGGCCGAGAGAGAGGATTCAAGGTTCAAGGGAAAGGTTTGCAAGTGTAACAAAGGTAGCTCTCTCCACTTTCTTTCATGCATGAATGTGTATTTACCTTGTCTTTGAATGTGTGTATGTATATTTTAAGCCATGAAAAGTGTTCTAGCATATGCCTATATCCCAAGGTACCATGATGTTGTATTATGTTTTCAAATGATGTTTAGTATGTTTGCTTTGGTTTGCTTGAGTGTGGTGAAGCCAAGAACCCACTAGCCATGGTGAGGACGAGCCAAGAACCCTTGAGAATGGTTGAGATAAAGTCTAAAGTCTCCCAAGAGTAAGGCTTAATTCAAGGCCTTTAAGAAAGAGGGTGAGGTAAGTCCAATAACCTTGAAGAGAATGGATGAGGTTAATCCACTTATTTGACAAGTTTATGTATGCTTTGTATGACTTGTTCAAATGCCAAGAATGCTTCTTGAATGATCATACATTCCATTATGCTCATGCATGCATTTTAAGAATTGAGTTGCATTCTTTATGTGTGATTGAAAGGGAGATGAGCTATTAGGATTCTTTGAATCTCATTCCCTCCTCTCCAATGTGTTAATATGCTAGGTGGGCCATATGAACAAGGTAATGGAAGCCATCAAGTTGGGAGATGAGAGATTGACAACAAAGTGCCTAGTTTTGCTTCTTTTGTAGCATATGAATGGCATATGATGTAATCCTATGATGGAATGGTTGTATAATTATTTGAACATGTGTAATTGCCCAAATATTTAATGTATGTATGAGTTTTGGTGCCAAATGAATGGGAATGTACATTTTGGGTAGTGAATGGCAAGTTCAAGTGTATGCATTCTTGTGTATGACATGGGATGAGAGAGTGATATTTTTATTTATGGGTTTATTCACCTTTGAGACATGTTTAGTAGACTATTTTGGTGCTTTTCAAGTTGCCATGGTTGCCTTAGAAGTTAAAATGGACCCTTTGGACCCCTTATGAGACTTAAAAGTGACCAATTTGCAACCTAACGTCAGAATCTAACCAAATGAATGAATTTGCTCATTAAATTTATCTTATATATAGATATCATCCATATATTTTTAGGAAAAAAAAGAACAGATTATTTGGAGCTCTGTGGAATTAATTATGATTTTTTAAAGTTGGCATTTTTCTACTGAACTAATGCAGACACTGTTCATTTGGTTAGTTGCTTGGGCTGTGTCATTTGAGAGCTAAATGATGTCCAATGCTTATAAAATTTTATAGGCATAAATTAGATATGATAAGATTTCCATGGCCACTAAGAGCATCCCAATTGGACCTCTGCGCAAGGAGATATGAATTTTTGAAGTTGGAGGATAGTACTAGTAATGACAGTCAACTTCTGGTACTGTTCTATTAATTTTTGGTTGCTATTAGACTTTGTTGTAGTCTAGATTTATTTTTAGCATGAAGTAGATATCTGTATATTTCTAGAATAGTAAAGTATGCTTGATTTTGATTTTTTTAGAATTCATTATGATTTTTTAAAATTTATGATAGTAACTTGAAAATTCAACCTGAGGCTGCATCATTGATTTTCATATATACCATCCACTTGCACGAGTTCTAGGCCACTTCTTGAGATAGTTATAAGTTGTAATTGTGTAATTAAATATAAGAATGAGGTGAATGAATTTATGTGGTCCACAAGACATCGAATAAAAATTTTATACGTGATGTAACACCACTTCTATAGATTATTTTCATGATGCTTCTTGAAAACTCTATGTAATGGAAATAAACCTAGAAGCAATATAAGATGAGCTAGAGAATTATGGTGTTACACCTCATGCTATGACTCAACTTGCTACTGAAACTAAAAGGTGCAAGATTCTTATTCCTTACTACGAGTCAAGTATCTCACGTTGCGACAAGGCTTCCCCTGGGCTTCATTGTTCTATTTTTCCTAACTCTTGCGGTGATGAGTTTGCCTACTATAACTGTATTAGGAAAAAATTCATGACTCTTGTCATGACTCAAAAACTTTGCACTGTGGTGAGATGTGTTTTTAAAGCACTAATTTTATTTTTCCTCGATTCTCATTGTGGTGAGCCCCTCTTGCCTCATTGTGAGATTGCTCCTTGGAGCACTCCCCTTGGATTTCCTTTGTGTTGCATTATGGCTCAAAGGACTTATGCCCTGGTGTGGTTAGGTTTTGTTACCCTCGAAATGTGATTTAGCCATGACTAGAACAGTTTCAACTGTGGCTCAACTCCTCACTAGTCCTAAACTCTTTTATGCATGTTCCTACTTACTTGTAACCCCCTCTAATCAAAGTCTAAGGTCCTTTTAAGGAAAAGTTACATGGTCTAAATGACTTACTAACACTTATGTGCCACAATTTTCTACCTCTCACTACTTGGGGACTCACAAATTGGCCAAACCAAAACATTTTGCCATATATCAACAACTCACCAATTTAATAGCAAAAGGGGGGTACCTAGAGCCTCTAGTAATCATATTGAAATGTGTGATTCCCTACCATATAACCTTGACAACTTTGGACAAGTTTTATTAGTCCAAATAGACTTACTCCCAACCTTAAATGGCTAAAGTATTCTCAGGTATATTATATGGCTACATTATTCTACCCATTCCACAACCAAGGCACATCAGCAAGGACCTTCAGGTAATAGAAATCCAGGCCAAGCATTTATTTAATAGCAACAACCTCATTCATAAATTACCATTTAAGCTTTATACATACATATCAGTTCATAATGGTTCAATGATACTAGTACATCAGAGTTCATGTAAATTAGAGCGTAGTTTTAGGGAATGCATCTCAAGTCACAAAATATTAGAATACCTACACTTGGCAATATGGATGCAATATGATACTATACAAATGAATTACAGAAAAAGATTAACATCTACTCTAAGTCAAAGTGGTTCAAGTGTAGAAATCCTACACAAGGCCTTAAGTTAGGGATGTTCATGCACTTATTTTCTCTTTTCCTTAACGAAAGATCTTTCACTTGAAATGGTTAGCCTATAAAAAGGGTGAGATGTGAATCTCAGTAACCAATGAGAAATTCCATATACATGTACATATTAATAAACATAAATGCATTATGAGCAAGTAAACGACAGATATATTAACACAATCAGCAAATGGACTACTATCGTATATTAGTAATCACGTACAATATGTTAATAGCCAATAACAGAAGAAAAGACCTATCTATAGCACTGACTCCCCATTGAGCATGCTTGTAATACCATATCTATAAAAGGCTCAACTCATGGCAAAATTGGCATGTGACACTCATTTGCATGAAAATAGCACTTTTAGTGGTGGTTAATTGCGTCATTGGAAGCTCAATAAATTCATTTTTAGCTTTATGGATCATGTGAGTTTACCAAATTCATTTTCCATTCATAACACATTTGTTTAACCAGAATTATCACAATTGGAAGCTCAAAATTCGGGTTCAAGCCATAGAACACAAAATCACATCTCACTTTGCATTTTTCTACACATTTCATATTCTAATATGAACTTTGGAAAATCATAATTAATTCTAGAAAACTCAAAATCATGTAAATTATACCATTCTAGAAAGATATGGACATCCTATAATTACCATAAAAATTTTAGGTCAAAACAACTAGATTTGCCCTACAAAATTTGATAAAACAATAATACTAGTCATTGATACATCCTACAGCCAAACTCAAATTTCAAAAATTTATTTTTCCCTCTATAGAACTTCAAATGAAGTGATCTTAGTGGCTATAGAATGATTATGATGTCTACTATATTCTTGTAAAATATCATAAGCATTGGACTTCATTTAACCTTCAAGTGACGTCAAAAAGAAAATTGACCACATGAAAAATAATAGTGACAGTTTTTACATAATTTGGCCAAATTTGAAAAATTCTAATAAATTCTCTAGAGCTCCAAAAATGGTGATCTTTAGCTCTATGAAAATCTCTTGATAAGATCTATTTTCTTGCCAAATTTCATGTAAAAATTCATCCATTTAATTAGACTTTGGTTTAACTCAAGAAAGTGGTCAATTTGGAGTCCATAAAAGGGTCAAAATGTATCAAATGGCTTTCTCATCATTCCACAATCACCTGAGCACATCCAAAAGCATAAACGTAGCCTATGAGAGCATCTCAAATGGTCCAAATCACCATGGAACTTAAAATCACCTTCCTAGTTGTTCTTATACATATGTATATCAAGACTCCAAGATGTCAAATATGCACATACTCATTCATTTAACTTCAACATTAGTTCATACATCATATTTACATACATTTGCTTGTACTTAATGATTTATATCTCATAAACATCATGTATATACAAACTTTGATATCAAAATACATAATTTTCTATTCTATTGTCAAAGTTCCATGCTTCAAGGTACTTGGCTTCCATTTCTTATTCCACTTGAATCACCTAGACATGGTTAGATATATGTGGGGAAAGAGTGAGATTCAAAGAATCTCATAGCTCTTTTACCCTTTCAAGCATATATACATGGTACATTTTCAAGTCAAAGAATGCAAGCATATACTAAAAGCATCTTGTAAGTATACATAAATATTTTCTCATGTCACATAAACTCATACATTGTCGAACATAAGCTCTAAGGGTTTTTGGTCTAGCCTCACCCAATTCTTTGGGACTTTTGGATTTGTATCACCCACTTTTAGGGACTTTTGACTTAGCCTCACTTCTTCTTAAGACTTTTGGCTTTGTCTCACCCATTCCAAGGGACTTTTGGCACAACGTCACCCATTTAAGCCATCTTGCATTCAAAAACATGTTTCAAGAAGTATAATGGTACCATAGCATCTCATTAAAAGCTATAAACATATCTCATGGTTCAAATATACACACAAGCATCTAATGACAATTAAACATCCAAGGTATGTATGTAAGAAAGGTTAAAAAGCTACCTTGAATCAAGAATCTCAACTTCCTTCCTTGGACTTTCCTTTCCCCTTCTTGGTCTCACACACATAACTAGGTGAGGCTTCATTTAGTTGGCCTAGACATATAGAATGAGACACAATTATATCATTGGAGCAAGTTCTAGCTTCACATAAACTCTATACAAACTTACTTTATTCTAAGACATGGTTGTGGTTCCATATAAGTGTATAATGAAACAATCCCTAGAATTCATAATCTTGACTTTAATTTCTCATTAAATCTAAGGCTCTTGACTCCATTTAGACTCCTTGGAGTCATCACAAATTCAATTCAAGGAGCCTAGATTTAAGTTGCTTCTTTATGTCTTAAAAAGGAACCTAAACTTCCATCTCACAAATCATAATTTCTAAATTCAAACCAATGCTTCCTTTGATATTTATTAATCATATCTAGGCCATTTCTATCATTGGAATCAAAGAAAAATCTCCCTACGTACTTGTTCTAGCTTTGGCTAAGACATGTAGCAACTTGAAGACCCATGGAGTTTGTTTGATTTTTCTTAGGGAATTGGAACTTGTGAAGCTTCCTAGAATTTACAACTTGAATTCTAAAGCTTCTCTTTTAAATATAATTGCATATTCTTGTTTTCCATACTCTAAATTCGTTGTTTCCACCTTGCTAAGACCAGAAGTTATCCCCCTTTTGGTGGTCTAGGGTTGGCCAAAATTTCATCTATGAAGAACAAGTAAGAAAAAGCAAAGAAAGCCATGGAAGTTACCTTGGTTTCAAGCCTTTTCAAGAGTACTTTCACTTACTTCTAGTACCTCCTTCAATTTCTCTCCTCCTCTCACTGAGCCAGCCATGAATCAACCTCAAATCAATCATCAAAACCATAGGAAAAGAGAGGAGAAAGAGGAGAACAAGGTTGGTGAAGGAGTAAGCATGAAAAACTATGAATTTTCTTACATTTTTCCTTTGTTTTTCCTTCCTTCTCTTCTCCCTCTTGGTGCACCACTTTAAGAAGCCTTGGGTTCTATTTTGGAGCAAATGAAAGTCATTCATGAGGAAGGGAAGAAGTGGGGCGTGACTTATAGGAAGGGAGGTTAAGTTATAACGCTTTTTCAACATTTCGATTTTGTCTATTTTTTTGGTTCTTTTCATTTGGGCTCATTTTAACTCCTTTTCAAGAACTGTCTTTTTCATTATGAAATTTAGGTCCTCTAATTTAAAAAATGCTTTTGGTTTTACCTAAATTAGATTAAAAACCTTTCCAAACAAATTGGTCAAAGTTTTGATCTACTGATACTCTAAAATGTAAACTTGAGGCTTTTAACCATTCTAAGGGTTCTTATGCTTTTCAGGGCCTCTGAGAACCTCAAGAAACTCAAATTTTCCATTTAAAGATCCATCCTTTGAGTTTTCTAAAAGTTGCTCAAAATTACAAAAAATGCCACTCTATTTTCATCAATTTTTATTTAGCTTTTTTGGTTTTGGTTTCTGGGTATCTTAAGCTTTGTGTCCCCATTTCTAATTATCTAGATTATTGCTTTGATTTTATTGGACCTCTAATCATCCAATTTAGGAGACATCCTTTAGTAATCTGCTTAGTTTATGACTTTTAAAACGACAGATGTTATAACACTTATGGCTTGGTGCATTCTAGAGTTTGATCATAACTTAGTGCTTGGTCGAAGCACAATGCACAGGTGGTAGCATGATCACAACTTCACCAAGGACATAATCATGGTCCAAACACAATTAAGTAGCCAACCATTTATTAGCACATAAAATCATATAAGTACATTAATTATAAGGTTAAAATGAACATCTGCATGGAATTAAAAATGAATCTCCTGGTTACCTCACTTAGTTGATGATGTCTTCCAAAGCTAAAATCAGGTGCCAACTTTCTACAAACCTTAGATTAACCATAATTAATTTTCAAATTATCTTCCATTACAGAAATAAATTATTCATTCATCCTTAGCAGCAAGAACTACCCAAGAATTCCAATGAATTTCAACTTCATACTTGTGTCCTCCCATACCAGAAAACTACAAGAGTTCACTCCAAATGTTAGTAATTTTGCATATAAATAGAACCCAATATATATGTCAGTCATTGGGAAAAATTTTCAACAGAAAATACATCAAGATAAGGAGAAGTTACTTACCTAATGGTCCCTCTAACTTAAACCTCCAAAAACCAAGCTAGAACCCACTAAAACATCAAATTTTAGATTTGATAATGAGGTAAAAGTTCATAAAACTAGAGACCAATCGAACGAAAATGTAGAAGAGAATGAGAAGGTCAAGTTTTATATAGATTACCTTGGCTAAATCTCCCTTTCAAAGAGCAAAATGGTTGCAAGAAGCTAAAAAATCTTAGCCTCCACCCAAAGATGTGAAAATACTCCCTTGCTTCTACAGAACCCACAAGTTTCAGCACCAAAGCAATAGGGTAAATAGCTTCTTAGGGTTTTAGAGTAGATGGGCTGGCCCAATAGGCCCTATAATCTAAATGTTTTGTTTTGTTCAAGTGTTGGGCCAAAATTAAACAACCCTAAATCATATTTAAATCCATAAACATCATTTTATTTTTCTCACAATGATCTAACTAATAATTACTATGCTAAGATACTCAACTTTGTCATTTTCCTTAAAATTCCTATTTTTTTTCATAATTTTCCTAAATTCCTCTTAATGATTCCATAATTCCCTATAATTACTCTTAATTAATTTTGGGTGTTACAAATAAACCTTATTATCAATGGAGATTACCTTAATAGTTATGATATTGAATTGAGTGAAATTTATTAGTAGTTATTGTTTGTTATTCAGAGTATGATTTGGATTAAAATGGAAGGAATGATAATCTATCATGCTTAGCTATTTGTTACTCGTCTGTGAAAATTTAATTTTTAAAATTATAATTCTTTTAGATCCTGTGTCCTTAAAAAATAGTGATTGTGGTCAAATTAGATTGAGAGAAACTTTGGGGAGGACATGTTCTTTTTTTTTTTGAAGTGTTTCCAAACTTGTATTATCTTTCATTATTGCATAATTCTCCAGTCCAGTGGTAATGGTCCTTTTAGAGGGACGGTTTATCCTAGAATCTTCATTTCTTAAAAATCATTTTGATAGAAAAGTTCATGGACTTGGGGCTCTTTTCCTTATGACTATTGTAAGGTGCAAAAAGAAAATTTGATTTGTTGAAAAATGAAAGACTAAAAGATAAGGATTAATTACCAAAATTTTAATTATAAAAGTCAAAACTTTGAAAAACTTTTTCGTAGAAAAAAGGTAGTCTACGAACTAAAGATGAGTTTGGAAGTCGGTTATACATGGACAAAGTGTTAAGCACCCCATAGTATCCATTCTTAGAAATGATTATTCTAAGTTAATTGGTCTTAATCTCATTTTAATTGCCCTTGTCAATTACATGCCAATAAAATAATGAAGAAACAGAAAAAATTAAGAAAATGAAATAAAAGAAAAAATTAGTTTATTTACAATGGTGGACTTGATTTAAGATGGAAGCCTAGGGCCCATGTGTTCCATGGTAAGGATCAAAGCTCAATTGGTAGAAATCTATATTTGTTGGTTAGTGATTTTTAATTTTTTTGGGTGAAAATAGGGAAAAAAGACTTAATTTGTTTTTGCAAACAAAATGGCTTTAAAGTTGGTTGATGTATCTTAATTTGCAAAAGTTGAATTAATTTTACTTTTATGCCCTCTCTTTATTTTTCTTTTTTATTTTATTTTTGATTTTGTAAATATAATTTTTATTTGTCTTTAAGAAGAAATTTTTGGATTTTTGAAGTATTTTTTTTAATTTTTGTAATAGGCATAAGTACTTGTGGAGACTATTGTTACATGTGGTCCCTACCAATTAACACTTTATGCACTTGGGGAGATGAAAGATTCTACATAGCAATTCTAAAAATAAAATAAAATAAAATGTTACAGGCTTGTAGTATTATGTGATTGTGTGTGCTTATTTTCAATCATGAATCATTATTCTAAACATATTACATCATAACATCACATGACATAGTTGAATTTGAAAAACAACTAGTGCAGTCTTCACTCCCAGCCTTCTCTGAAATCTTTTGCTAAGGATTCTCACATTTTCCTTATATCAATTTATGTGGCCCGTGATTCAAATATAATAATAAAAACGTGAACTAGGATTTGCTTAAGATTACAATTAAAAAAAATTTACCATCAGGTGAAAAATCACACAGAACTTAAGTCCTTATTCAAACCTTAAAACAATCTAATCTCAAATATCACACTTATCAACGACAAACATTAAAGCACAAGATTCATGTGCTTACCATAATGCCATGGAAATTGGACTCCAAAACCATATTATTAATTAAAGTGTGGGAGCATGTTACGTCAAGGTCCACTCAATCATGAAGTGTGACGACCCTACCTTCTAATCATTGTAATTATGGTTAAATATACGATTAATAATTAATTATCAAGGTTTGAAGTCATTATATTCTATCACATTACGAAAGGGTGGGGAAACTTGAACCTTGATGTTAGGATCATCACTATACCACCACAAATAAAACAAAATTTGCATAAAAGAAATCCTACTACCACAAGGGGTTTATGAGTCATCCGTCCATCAGTTTCAATACCCAATAACCTCCCACAAGTGTTCCTATATCATTTTTTACCATTACCATTGAAGAAATTGGGGTTTCTAGGCTAAAAGTAAGAGGTTAGGGACTTGCGCCGCGGCCTATACCTTCCCTGCCGTGGCCAAGTTGCTCTTTGGAATCATTAGACAAATTTCGTAAATCTCATCGCAGCCAGCCTACATGGCACCACGGCGGAAATGCCTCCTGGAACTACTATTCCCAACCGCCACGATTCTTGCCTCAGCGCAATTCTTTCATACCGTAGCGAGTTTTGCTACTGTGCAACCCTTAATTAATTTCCTCGAATCGCGCCGTGGCAAGACCTATTACACCGCGGCGAGTTCCGGTTCTGTCACCCTCATGGGCGATTTTTTCCACTTTGCGCCACGGCGCTCCTCGCCACTGTCACTCCCCAGGTCAGTTTTCCACCCTTGCGTTGCGGCGGGATTAGTTGTGTCGCGGCGCCCTTCGACTCTGTCTCTCATTTGGCCTCGGTGAAGCCCTCTTAGCCATGGCGTGACTCCCTCTTGGAGCTATATCTCCCAAGTTTTATCCCACACACTCTAGCCCTCATCCTAAGTGCACTCTAGGACCACTTTCTCTCATTTTATATGACACAAATGGTATTTCTCTACCCTATTTACCCATCAATCCGTCCATTTCCAATTCAAAATTCAAATGTGGATCCTTAACCCTCTAGCTACCATAAACTAGTGAGTTCATAGATTAATGACAGCAAATGTATTATGGTTACAAGGTGCATGGGGTCAATGCTTAATGTTCATATAAAATCGAATCAATTATCCATTATTAGCCAATTACAATCAAAATGTTCAATTTCATGATAATCAAATTACATATACAATCCCTATACTTGGCAACTCATGATGCAATGCAGCAATGATACAAAACTAGCGATTTAATTACAATACATTGTCAAAGCTCCCAAACCTATGTGCTACCAAACCATTTAGCAAACTCCCATTAATTTTCTCCTTGCCAATAAGAGGTCTGGTCCCTAAAAATGTTAGCCCACAACGAGGGTGAGATATATAATCTCAGTAACAAAAGGGCAGATTCCATATATATGTACAAGTTAATCAATCCAATGCAATTTCATGTCATCAATACCAGAATCATCAATTCAATTTGCAAATGAACTAGTTGAACTACAAATAACTACTATCCCATACCAGCAGTCATACACAACATGTTAATGGCCAATAACACCGGGAGAGGTCCATCCACGACACCTATTTCATAATGAGCACAACCAGGGCTCAGTGCATCTGGGGTTTGATCACAACCCAGTGCCCGATCAAAGCACATGTACGGGTGGCAGCCACACCACAGCTCCACCATGGACTCACAAGGTCTAATCACAATAACAATTCAAGTAGTCAACCAATCATTTAACATTTCAAGACCATATATGTGCAAACAATATCAGATCAACATGAACATATACATGGAAGTGAAGAATAACCCCAGTTACCTCAATGAAGCCAATTACTCTTCCCCTAGCTACCATAATAATCCACATGCACACCAAGCCTATAACAAGCATAATTATCATCATTTCTAATCACAATCAAATATCCAAAGAGTTGAACTACTAATGACAGACCAGAGGTTACTCACCTAATTACCAAGGGATTTAATTTCGGATTCTAACTTTCCCACACCAGAAATTGCCATCGTTGACTCCAATTTCTGGGTAATTTCACACGAAACTAAAGCCCATATCATAGGTCAACTATAAGGGTCTCAAACTAACAGAAAATGCATCAAAATGGGAAGGAGATACTTACTTAACAACAGCCATAGCCTCACATCCGAAAATCCACCATGGACTCACCAAAATTCGCATTTCAATCATCAAGCCCAGGAAATTGGGTTTTCCACCATTATCTCCTTGTAATTTCACACAATAACAGAACCCATTATGATAATACATCCTTAAGGGCATTTTCCAGCAAAGTGATACACAAAATGGAAGGGAAAAGCTTACCTAATCCTCCTTCTAACCTCCGAGTCCGAAAATCTTGCAAGGAATCACCTATCACCAAATTTCAGATTTGAGAAGAAGATGAAAATACTCAAACCCAGAAATTAATCGGACCAAAATGAAGAGGAGGATGAGAGGGTCGAGTTATATATAACTCACCTTGGCTAAATCATCCTCTAGGAGTCAAAAATGGAGCTTCCATGTTGGTAGAACCCTAGCCTCCCTTGAACCTCCAAATTTTCTCTCTTGAGTTTCAGCAAAATGAGGGAGAGGTTGAAGAGTTAGGGTTTTAGATGGGTTTGGGTCAACACTAAAGCCCAAAATCCACTTAGGTTCAGATGTGTGCTTATTGGGCCTTTGCTTAGTGAGGTGGGTTGCAGAACATTTTAAGTTTAAGTGAAGTATGCTGACCCGATGGCCTAATTCCTTGTGGGTTCAGATTTTCATTCTTGTTGGGCCTTATTTCATAAGTTGGGCTGCAGCAACTTGATAGGGTCAGGCCAAGGGTCAATCTAATTTGGGTCTGCATAATGTGTGTTGGGCCAACTATAAGGGCTTATATAAATTGGGTCTTGGGCATCCATTTCATTAAATCAGATTGGGCTATTACTAAGTGATCTCTCTTGGCCCAAATCTCATAATAAGGAGTTGGGCTTGCACCTAAAATCATTGGGCCTTCGTAAATCCTTACCCATGGCTTATTCAAATTAATTTTAGGCCCAAATTAGGTTTTAATCTAATCGAACATTAAACCCATATTAATAATTTATTTCTCTAAAATCTCTATTCACTTAACTTGCCCAATCATCCTATATTAATTATTCCTAATTAATCTGAATCCATGATTAACACCTTAATTAATTTTTGGGGTGTTACATGAAGCACTTCAAGTTGGGAGTGTTTCTTAATCTAAAATTTCAAAATATTGATAAGGAGTAGGTGTAGTAATTTTATGTAGTGAATTTGTAAAGAACACCACATGTAGTACTTTGTGAGCTTAAAACAATTACAAACATGTAGAATTTTAACACATAAGTTTTCACAGAAATACGGCTAATATGCAATGATTTTTGACCTTGTAAAATCCAGTTTTCATAAAAAAGTTAGAAATAGACCAATTATAAAAGGAAGTCCCCTAAACAGGAAGACTTGTGGCTAAATAAAATAAGGACAAAATTTTAAATAATTGAAAGTGAAGATCTAAGGCTTAAGATGCCTAAAAATCAGAGCCAGAGTAGCTAAATAAAATTTAATGAAAATCAGTGGTATTTTTGTAATTTTGAGTACTTTTTAGAAAACTCAAAGGAGGAATTTTTAAATGGAAAAATTAAAATTTTCAAGATTCTCAGAGGCCTTAAAAATCATGAAAATTCCTAAAATAGTTCAAATCCTTCTAGTTGACATTTTAGAGCATTGGTTGACTCAAACTTTAACCGGTTCGTTCGGGAAGGTCTTGAATCCAAATTGAGTAAAACCAAAGGAATTTTATAATTTAGAGGACCTATATTTTATGATGTAAAAGATAGTTTTCAAAAAGGAATTGAAATGAGCCTTAAAGGAAAGAACCAAGAGAAGTGGATAAAATAGGAATTTTTTAAAAATGTTTTAGTACCTTGGCTTCTTATATCTCATGTCCCTCTCCTTCTCCTCATTTTAACCGACCTAAGTTCTACCCAAAATAGAGGACAGACCAGTAGAGAGAGATGCACAAGAGGAGGGGAAGAAGAAGAAGAAAAGCTTGGCAAAGAGGTAAGAAAACTATGGATTTTCATGCTCCTTCCTTCATTAATCTTATTCTCCTCTTTCTCCTTTCTTTTCCTATGGTTTTAATGTTTGATTTGGGACTATTTTGGAACTAGTTTAGTAGGAGAAGGTTAGAATTTGAAGGAGAGGATAGAAGCAAAGGAAAGAGCTCTTAAAAAAGCTAAGAAATAAGGTAAACTTCATGGCCTTTCTTTCTTTCTCTTAGTTGTTCTCCATGAGATCTTGTTCGACTAATTATAGACAACCCAGGAGGGATTGAGTTCTGACCAAAACCAAGCAAGGAACAAGGGTTTTAGAGTGTGGGAATTAAGGATATGCAATTGAAATTGAATAAGAAGCATTAGAAATCAAGTTACAAAGTCTAGGGATTTAGTTGCACCTTGGCAAATACGAGACTTTCTAGTGATAATTTAAGTTATCTAAGAGTGTGTATGGATTCTTAAGACACCTAAGAAGCCTTATATGTGCCAACTTTCTAAAGAAAAAATTGCAAAACTCCATGGGTCTTTAAGCTTGCTTATGTCTTGGCCAAAGCAAGATAGTTTTAATTCATTCTAAGGCTAGAAAGTGACTAAACATGATTAGTAAACATCAAAGGAAGCATTGGAATAAATTTAGGAAGCATGGTTTGTGAGATGGAGGTGTAGGCTCCATTTTAAGACTTAAAGAAGTAACTTGTATCTAGGCTCCTTGAATTAAAATTGTGATGACTTCAAAAATTTTAAATAGAGTTAAGAGACTTGGATTGAATGAGAAATGGGAGCTAAGATCATGAATTCTAAGAGTTGCTTCATTAGGCCTTGTATGGAACCATAATGGCGTCTTAGAACAAAGTAGCCTTGTATAGAGGTTGTGAAAAGCTAAAGCTTGTTCCAATGATTGAAATATCTCCTATTTGGTGTGTCTAGGCTAAGAGAATCAAGCCCCACCTAGTTGCAAGTGTTTGGTTGAGAGAGAGAAGGAATAAGCAAAGGGAAGTGTTTGTAATCTTGCTTCAAGGTAACTCTCTAACCTTTCTTACATACATTGCTTGGATGTTTATTTGTCTTTAAGTGCTTGTATGTATGTTTGAACTATGAGAAATGTTTTTAGCCATTAATTACATGTTATGGTACCATTATATTTCTTAAAATGTGTTTATAAATGCAAAGTGGCTTGAATCGGTTTGGTTATGCCAAAAGTCCCTTAGCATGGGTGAGGATGAGTCACAAGTCCCTAGGAATGGGTGAGACAAAGCCAAAAGTTTCAAGAGGAGTGAGGCTAACTCAAAAGTCTCTTGAAAGTGGGTGAGGCAAATTCAAAAGTCCCAAGGAAGTTGGGTGAGGCTAGACCAATGTCATTGAGAGCCTATGTTTGATATGTATGAGTACATATGATAAGGAAAATGATTTATGTATATTCATTAGTAGCTTGAATGCCATGCATGCATTCTTTAACATATAATCACATCCATTATGTATGTTTAAAATGGTAAAGAGCTACTGGAATTCTTTGAATCTCACTCTTCCCCCACATATGTCTAACCATGTCTAAGTGAGCCAAGTGGACCAAAAAATGGAGGCCACACATCTTGAAGGGATACTTTGACAAGGGAATAGATATTTAAGCATTTTGATGTCAAGATATGTAACCACATGATGTACATGTGATGTAAACCTTTGAGCATATTTAAATGTATGCAAATATAATGTATGCATCCATTTTGGAACCAAATGGATGAATACATGAGTTCTTGCCACCTATATGCTATTATGACTATGTGTATAAATGCAAGTGATAAAGTGATAATAAGCTCCATGATGATTTGAACCATTTGGCATGCTCCTATATACTGTAATCATGCTTTTGGATGTGCTCAAGTGGAAAGTCATTTGGTGCCTTATGAACCCATTATGGACTTCAAAATTGACCATTTCTTGAGCTGAACCAAATTCTGACCAAATGGATGAATTTTTAGATGACATTTGGCCTGTAAATATGTCTCATCTAGACCTTTTTACAGAGCTAAAGAGCACTCAATTTGGAGCTCTGGAGAATTTATTATAAATTTTCAAAATTATGCAGAATTGACAAAGTTGTTATTCATATGGTTAGTTTACATTTTTGTGTCACTCATGGGTCAAATGAAGTTTAATACTTATGAAATTTTATAGGCATAAATTAGACATCATAAGCTTTCCATAGCCACTAAGATCACCTTATTTGGAGCTTTGTAGAGGGAGAAACAAAATTTTGAAATTCCAGGTCCTGTAGCTGTCCAAGAACAGACCTAATATACTATTCTATTATTTTTTGTTAGTTAAATGCTATTATCTTGGTTTGGAATTATTTTTTGTCACTAGTTAATATCTAGATCATCCTAACTTTCCTAAACTTGGCTATAATCTATAAGGAGGCCTTCATATAGAGCCTTCAGGGATATTGTTCCTAGTCTGGCCATGTTCAAAATTGGGTTCCGTAGCGAAGGTTTTGTTCCTCCTGAGCTATCTTCCAATTGCTCAAGAAAATGCATCGCTAGTGGGGAGAGTACCACTCCCACTTATATAGACTTAACCCAGGACCTTCTTCTCCAATGTGGAACTTTACACATTCCACCCCTTTTTTTGGGCCAACCCATCCTCGGGTTGCATATGCGGCTACGCCAGCTCTGATACCACCTCTATATAGATCCTTTAGCGATATTGTCCCTAGTCAACCCATGTCTGAAATTGGGTTCTGTAGTTGAGATTTTGTTCCTCCTGAGCCATCTTCCCATCACTCAGGAAAATACATCACTGGTGGGGAGAGTACTACTCCCCTTATATAGCCTTAGCCCAAGACCTTCCTCTCTGATGTGGGACTTTAAATTCCACCCCCTTTTTAGGGCCAACCCATTCTCGGGTTGCACATGCAGCTAGGCTGGCTTTAATACCACCTCCATACAGATCTTTCAATGATATTGTCCCCGATCTAGCCAAGTCTAAAACTAGGTTCTATAGTCAAGGTATTGTTCCTCTTGAGCCATCTTCCCATTACTTAGGAAAACATGTCACTGGTGGGGAGATTACCACTCCAACTTATATGGCCTTAGCCTAGGACCTTCCTCTCTGATGTGGAACTTTACATTCTACCCCTGTTTTAGGGCTAACCTATCCTCGTGTTACATATATGGATGGGCCAGCTCTGATACCACCTTTATACAAAGCCTCTAGCGATATTGTCCCCAGTCTGGCCATGTTCGAAACTAGGTTCTATAGCTTAGGTTTTGTTCCTCTTGAGCCATCTTCCTATCACTCAGAAAAATGTATCAATGGTGGGGAGATTACCACTTCCACTTGGATGGCCTTAGCTCAAGACTTTCCTCTTTAATGTGGGACTTTACATTCCACCCCCTTTTGGGGCTAACCTGTCCTCAGTTGCTTATGTGGCTGGGTCGACTTTGATACCACCTCTATACAGAGCCTCCATCGATATTGTCCCTGGTTCAACCATGTTAAAACTTGGTTCCGTAACTGAGGTTTCATTCCTCCTGAGCCATCTTCCCATCCTTTAGGAAAATGCATCGTCGGTGGGGAGAGTATCACTCCCACTTATATGGCCTTAGCCCTAAGTGTAACAAACGTAATTTCTATAAAATGACGAAATGAGTCGTATAAAAGCAAGTCTATTGAAATGAGGTAGATAATGTCCTGAAATATTTGGGTAGAGTCCTAGGCTCCTAAAAATGATAATTCTAGGCTCAGATGGAAAGAAAAATAAAGCTAAGATGGTGAAACAAATTGTGACAAAAATTGACGAAACGTAATGGCATTTTTATAAATAAGTGCAACTTTTGAAAAAACACATAGGGGGCCTTTTCAAATGGAAATTTTAAGTTACCCAGGGTTCTCAGAGGCCCCAAAGGCTATGAGAAGCCCTAGGACTAGTAAAGCTCTTCCGGTGTACATTTTCTAATGTCAGTAAGCCTGAAATTTGATAGATTTGTTTGGGAGGGTTTTAACTCCAATTTGAGTGATTCCAAAGGCATTTTATTAAATTGGGAACCTAAATTTTATGATGGAAAAGATAATTCTAAAAAAGGAGCTAAAATGAAGCCAAAACAAAATTGCCATTACAGAAGGATGAAATTGAAATTTTTGAAAAAGTGAGTTTCTTGAATGTTCCATAAGCTTCTTAACTCTTCCTCCTCTCATATAGCACAACTTTCTTTTGCCCAAAATGTAGAAAAATATGCTCTCTCTTACGTACACAAGAGAAGGAGAGAAAGGGAGAAAGAAACCAAGGAAAAGGTGAGGAATTTCATGCTCTCCTTCTTTCAATCTCGTTCCTCTCCTTCTTAGCTCTCTTTCCATGGTTTATTTGAATAAATTGGTTCTGTTTTGAGTCCAAAACAAGGAGGAGCAGTTTGAATTGCTTGAGGATAAGAAAATCAAGGAGAAAAAGTCTTGAAACCAAACTTGAACCTAAGGTATTTGATGGTTTTGTTACTTCTCCTCTTTGCTTCTTCCTTGTGCACAATTTCGGCCAAACTAGAACCATGAGAGGGGAGGGAGTTTTGTCCAAAAATAAGAGGGAAAATAGAGTTTTAGACTATGGAGAAGTGAAATATGGCAAGAAATTCTAAGAAAAACCAATAGAAATCAAGTTAGGAAAGTGTAGGACTTTTTAGGGTTTTGTGAAATCTGATTTTGTCTATGAATTCCCTTGGCTATTTAAGTGTTCCCTTAAGCTTTTAAGACCTTTAGAAAGCCCCCCAAGTGGCTCTCCCATCAAAGAAAAATCAAGAACTTTAAGAACCCCATTCTTGTCCATAGTTTCGGCCAAGGCAAGAACGCTAGGTTAAGGGATGTTTTAATTTATTCTAACCTTAGTTTGGGACTTTATATGTGTGACGACCCTAACTTCTAATCATTGTAATTAAGATTAAATACCCAATTAACAATCACAAATCTGGATTAAAAATCATTACAATTAATTACTTTTAGAGAATATAGGGAAATTTGAACTTTAATGTTATTAAAGTCATCAACCATATAATTACAAGCATTCATGTACATAAGGGAAACAAACACTCCTTCATACACCTTTGATTCTATTACCTATCAATCCCAATTCATAAGAATCTTCTACCAATGTCTCTAAGTCATCCCTTGAGATTACCATATGAAAAACTAAGATTTCCTGGTTAATATAAGGGTTGCAGGACGTTTGCAGCGACTAAATTACACTTAGCTGTGGCCAATTCCTCTCGGCTTCACCCCTTACATCATTACTAATTTCGCTGCGGCTAGTTGGACCTTCGCCGAGGCTAACCTACATGGCACTGCGACAAAAAAACTTCATGGAACCTACCTCGCTTGCCTCTCACTATTGGCCACTTCTAATTCCCTTATTAGCCGTGACTAATTCCTTTATGGAATACCTGGGACATTTTCGCAAAAGTTCACCACAGCCAATTCCCCCTTTCGCCGCGGTAAATTTCCCTTTGGATGACTCCCAGTTTGGCCTCTCACGTTTTGCTGCAGCTAATTCCACATTTCGTCGTGGCGAATTACTCTCTAGACCTCCCCCTAGGCAACTTCGCCTCTATTGGCCGCGAAGAAATGCCTTCTGATCCTACAACTCTTAAAATCTTATCTCATACTCTCCACTCTCTATCTAGGGACTCTCTAGGGCCATTCTCCCACTTGTTATGAGATTCTAATAGCATTTATCTTGTTGATTTACCCTAGCCATTGTATCATTACCCATCTATCATTTAAATATGGATTTTCCTACTCGTCCATTAGTCTTATGTAAGCAAATTTATAAATTTCTCACAATGGTCATTCAATCATACTTTCATTGAATATTTCATGCATCACTAATTTAGGTCTACAATCAATATATCATATGATTTCATTACTTAAATAGTCAGTTATATCATAGGTTCACAAGCCATAAATAGTGTCAAAGCTCATACATCCATCAACAACTAATATGAAGCCTATTTCTCAATGGTAACATTCTATGTTATCAAAATATAACCTCCTACACTTGGCAATATAGATACATGATGATGCTATACAAAGGTTAACAAAATTAGCATCTACTCTATTCCACTCAGACCAAGTGTAGCTCTCCACACTAGGCCTCAGCTCATGGATGTTCATCCATTTACTTGCCCTTATCCTTACCTGAAGAACCCTCACTTAAAATGTTTAATCCCATAAAACGGGGTGAGATGCAAATCTTAGTAACCAAGGCAAATTCTATCATATATTCCAGTTTAATTAACATATATGCATGATTTCACATAAGCATAAGAAAACATACCAGTCATATCAGTAAATGAAATAATTAGGCTATCATGATTACTATCCCATACTAGCAATCATATTTCCATATGTTAAAGGCCAATAACATCGGGAGAGGCCAGTCCACGGCACTTACTCCCCATTGAGAACAACCAGGGCTCAGTACATTTGGGGTTTGATCATAACTCGGTGCCCGATCGAAGCACATGCATGGGTGGCAGCCGCACCACAGCTCTACCATGGACTCACAAGGTCCAATCACAATACAATACATAGCTAACAAATTCATTCATAATTTCAAATCATTCATGTACAACAAATATGAAATTAAAATAGATATATGCATGGAATTAATATAGTCCTGGTTACCTCACTTGTAGATAATTTACAAAAGCCACCAATGGTACAAAAATCTCCCTAGCCACTACAAATTCCCAAAATTTAGAATAGAGGTGTCCTTTACCAAAAACATTAATATATCACCCTAAATCCTAAGCAAATTCGTGAAAAATTAATACCCATACTAGAATCCAATCATTGGGGTCTCAAACTAACAGAAATACCTAAAAAAAAAAGAGTTTATACTTACCTAATGTTAGCCCTAGCCTCAACCTACGAAATTTCACTAAGAAAATCCCAAACAACCACATTTTAGATTTTGGGTATAGTGAAAATACTCCAAATGAAAAACTAATCAAGCCAAAATGAAGAGAAAGAGAAGGGGATTAAGTTATATAACTATTACCTTAGCTGAATCTTGCTTTAGAAGTGGGAAATAATGGATTTCTTGCTCCAAACCCTAGCCTCCCTTCAAACCTCCGAATTTCTCTCTTGTGTTTCAGTAAAATAGGGAAGGGGTTGAAGTGTTTAGGGTTTTAGTTAGGTTAAGTTGGGTCAAATATGGGTCATGGGTAGCTCCAAAGATCCAACTTTGAATGGGTTTTAGATTTTAGCTTTGTTGGGGTAGCTCTTATGCATTGGGCTGCTGAATTTTAATTAGGTTTAGGCCAAGTTTGAAGAACTCAATTGATTTGGGTTTGCACAAAGGTTGTTAGGCCAATTATAAAGCCTATAGAAGGTGGATCTTGGGCCTCTATCACATTGAGTTAGATTGGGCCTCTATTAACCTCTTATCATGATCTTCTACATTAATTTAGGCCTAGATGAAGTTCTATCCTAATTAAATCTCAAACTCATTAATAATTTATCTCTCTAAAATTTTTATTCACTTAACTTACCCAATTATCCCATATTAATTATTCTTAATTAACCCAAATCTATGATTAGTTCCTTAATTAATTTTAGGGTGTTACAATATGACATTAGAAGATAGGAGGAACTATTGGAAAAATTTAGAAGCCGTGGATTGAGAGATGGAGCAATGATGTCCATAATGGTGCCTTTTGAAGCAACTTGGTTTTTCAATTGTGCAAATGAATGTGTGATGGCTCCAATGACTTTGAATGATGGCAAGAAGCCTAGAAATGAAAAAAGAATAGAGCCTAGAACTTGAATTATGAAAGTTGCTTCAATAGGCCAGTTATGGAGCCATTATGCCACCTTTGGAATCAAGTGTGTGTTTAAGAATAAATTTAGTATCTTAGCTTGCTTCAAGTGTGTAATTGTGTGCTATTTATAGTGTTTAGGCCAAGAGAACACCAACCCACCTAGGTGTAGCTTGTGAGGCTGAAAAAAGGGAAGGAGAAAGACTAAGAAAAGCTTGCATAAATTCAAGGTAGCTCTCCACCTCATTCTCCTTGCATTATTGTGTGCATATGTGTAACACCCTAAAATTAATTAAAATATTAATGATGGATTTGGATTAATTAAGAATAATTAATATGGAGTAATTGGGCAAGTTATGTGAATGAAAATTTTAGATAGATAAATTATTAATATGAGTTTAAGATTTAATTAGGTTAGAAACCTCATCTAGGCCTAAATTAAAATTTAATAGGCCATTGTTAGAGACTAATGGAGGCCCAATGATTTTAGGTGCAGACCCAACCTTTTAATGTGAGACTTGGCCCAAGAGAAAGCACCTAGTGATGGCCCAATCTGATTTAGTGAGATATGGGCCCAAAACCCAACTTACATGAGCTCTTGTAATTGGCCCAATATCCCTTATGCAGACCTCAACTAAATGGGCTCTTGAAAACTTGACTCAACCTAACTAAAAATCTGAATTCATATAAGTGGCCTAATAATTAAAACCTTAGCCCAATAACTAAGGGAGCCCAATAGGTCCTTGGGCTGGTGGGTTAACCCATAACCTATTTAGGACCTAACTTAAACCCAACTAAAACCCTAAATGTGACAACCCTACCTTCCGATCATTGTAACTATGGTTAAATATATGATTAATCATTAATTATCAAGGTTTGGAGTTGTTACAATTCAACATATTGTGAAAATATGGAGAAATTTGAACCTTGATGCTAGGGTCATCACCATACCACCACAAACAAAACAAAATTTGCATAAAAGAAATCCGACTTCCATAAGGGGTTTATGATTCATCTGTCCATCAGTTTCAATACCCAATAACCTCTCACAAGTGTTCCTATATCACTTATTACCATTACCATTGAAGAAATTGGGGTTTCTAGGCTCAAAGTAGGAGTTTGGAGACTTGCGCCGTGGCGGAAATGCCTCCTGGAACTACTTTTCTCAACCCCACGATTCTCGCCTCGGCAAGTTTCCATTCTGTCAGCTCCGCCTCGGCGCAATATATTTGCGCCTCGGCACATTTCCATTTTGTCAGCTCCGCCTCGGCGCGTTTTCATTCTCTCAGCTTTTAGGCAATTTTTCCCCCTTTGCGCTGCGGCGCGATTTATTAGGCCGCGGTGCTCCTCGCCACTGTCACTCATTTAGCGCGGTGAAGCCCTCTTGGCTGCTACAAGACTCCCTTCTGTGACTACATTACCCAAGTTTCGTCCCACACACTCTAATCCTCACCCTAGGAGCACTCTAGGACCGCTTTCTCTCATTGTATATGACTCAAATGACATTTATCTATCCTATTTACCCATCAATCCCTCCATTACCATTGTAAAACTTAGATACTATTTCCTACTTGACCAACTAGCTTATATAAGTAAATTCAAGAATAAATGACAGTAAATGTATTATGGTCACAAGGTGCATGGGGTCAATGCTTAATGTTCATATAAAATCGAATCACTTATCCATTATTAGCCAATTACAATCAAAATGTTCAATCCCATGATAATCAAATTACATATACAATCCCTATACTTGGCAACTCATGATGCAATGCAACAATGATACAAAACTAGCAATTTAGTTACAATACATTTTTGTCAAAGCTCCTAAACCGATATGCTACCAAACCATTTAGCAAACTCCCATTAATTTTTCTTCTTGCCACTAAGAGGTCTGGTCCTTGAAAATGTTAGCCCATAACGGGGTGAGATATACAATCTCAGTAACAAAAGGGCAGATTCTATATATATGTACAAGTTAATCAATCCAATGCAATTTCATGTCATCAATACCAGAATCATCAATTCAATTTGCAAATGAACTAGTTGAACTACAAAGAACTACTGTCTCATACCAGTAGTCATACACAACATGTTAATGACCAATAACACCGGGAGAGGTCCGTCCACAGCACCTACTCCATAATGAGCACAACCAGGGCTCAGTGCATCTAGGGTCTGATCACAACCCAATGCCCGATCAGAGCACATGCACGGGTGGCAGCCGCACCACAGCTCCACCATGGACTCACAAGGTCCAATCACAATAACAATTCAAGTAGTCAACCAATCATTTAACATTTCAAAACCATATATGTGCAAACAATATCAGATCAACATGAACATATACATGGAAGTGAAGAATAACCCCAGTTACCTCAATGAAGCAAATTACTCTTCCCCTAGCTACCATAATAATCCAAATGCACACCAAGCCTATAACAAGCATAATTATCATCATTTCTAATCACAACCAAATATCCAAAGAGTTGAACTACTAATGACAGACTAGAGATTACTCACCTAATTACCAGGAATTTAATTTCGGATTCCAACTTTCCCACACCAAAAATTGCCATAGTTCACTCCAATTTTTAGGTAATTTCACACGAAACTAAAGCCCATATCATAGGTCAACTATAGGGATTTCAAACTAATAGAAAATGTATCAAAATGGGAAGGATATACTCACTTAACAACAGCCATAGCCTCACCTCCGAAAATCCACCATGGACTCACCAAAATTCGCATTTCAATCATCAAGCCCAGAAAATTGGGTTTTCCACCATTATCTCCTTGTAATTTCACACAATAACAGAACCCATTATGATAATACATCCTTATGAGCATTTTCCAACAATGTGATACACAAAATGGAAGGGAAAAGCTTACCTAATCCTCCCTCTAACCTCCAAGTCCGAAAATCTTGCAAGGAATCACCCAACACCAAATTTCAAATTTGAGAAGGAGATGAAAATACTCAAACCCAGAAATTAATCGGACTAAAATGAAGAGGAGGATGAGAGGGTCAAGTTATATATAACTCACCTTGGCTAAATCAACCTCTAGGAGTCAAAAATGGAGCTCCCATGTTGGTAGAACCCTAGCCTCCCTTAAACCTCCGAATTTTCTCCCTTGCCTCTTGTGTTTTCTGCTCAATGGGGAGAGAGGCTGCTGAACCCTTAGGGTTTTTAATGAAAAATGGGTTGACCCATCAGCCCAAGGTCCAATTGGGTTTATTATTTCATGTGGCTGGCACTAGATGAAATGGGCTGCAGAAAACTTAATTCTATAAGTGGGATGTGCTGACCCAATGGCCTAATTCTTTGTGGGTTCAGATTTTCATTCTTGTTGGGCCTTATTTCATAAGTTGGGCTGCAGAAATTTGATGGGTTAGGCCAAGTTCCAAGAGTCAATCTAACTTGGGTCTGCATAATGTGTGTTGGGCTAACTATAGGGGCTTATGTAAATTGGGTCTTGGGCCTCCATTCCCCTAAATCAAATTGGGCTATTACTAGGTGATCTCTCTTGGCCCACATCTCATGATAAGGAGTTGGGCTTGCACTTAAAATCATTGGGCCTCCATAAATCCTTACCCATGGCTTATTTAAATTGATTTTGGGCCCAAATTAAGCTTTAACCCAAATGAAATCTTGAACCTATATTATCTCTCTATAAATTGTCGTTCATATTGCTTACCTAATTATTCCATAATAATTATTCTTAATTAGTCCAAATACATTATTAACACCTTAATTAATTTTGGGGTGTTACATTCTCCCCTCCTTTTAGAAATTTTGTCCTCAAAATTAGCCATACCTTACTCAACTGATGTTGGACAATTCTCCTCATAAACTCTTCCTTGATAACTCAGATAGTCTTACTAGAGGCTAGTCCCTTCTTACTACTTTCCTGGGGAGGACGTTTTTGTCATGCTACCACTTTACTTGATAATCACCACTCTATTTCCTCTAGTTAACCTACGTCAAATGACATACCAATCTGGATATTCCATATTCTTTCTTTGTCCATAATAAAGAGATCACGACCAAGCCACACTTGATCATCTTATAGCAAGTCTAAGCACTTAAGTCAAATAAATGTTAAATTCTCTCTCCCTTTGTAGCATTTATTTTGTTTTATTTTGTCTCTTTCTTTTTCTTTTTCTGCTCCCCTCTCTAAAAATTTTTTTTTTTGGTTCCAAAAGTCAATCATATAATGTTCATGTTAACTTCCTTTCCTTCTTAACTCTTAATCCGTTTGAGAGATAACTCCTAGTTACTTTAACTTAACTCTCCCTATTAGTTGATACCAAGAACTACAAGGAATTCCACTTAGTTAGCCTTTTTTTTTGTATTTATTCCACTAGTAACAACATAAGCAAGTAACCTTATTTCACAATGAAATTTCTTTTGCCCTTCACTTAGATTACCCCCCACATTTCTTTAGTCCAACCTTCTTAACTGAAATGGTTTTTCCTTTTACAAGTTCATCTAGTTTAAGTTTTCAAGTCTTACATTCAACTATCTCATAAATTATTGCACACATTACCCTTATTCATTGTCTGTTAGTAGAAGGTTCATTATTTTCATTGGATGTATAGAATTTTCTCCTCTTTTTTTTTTTTTTGCTCAATCAGTGCCCAAGATTACTCCTTCTCTTTTTTCGAGATTCCAGTCATTGTCACATGGGCTGTGTGAGCTCATACAAAACATTCCCATATTTAATTACATGAATACAACTCATTTGTATCATTAAAAGTGGCCTATATCACGTGGAACTCAAAGGAATGCATGAAATATACACATATAATTTCAGCCAGATTTTGTCTCCTTTCTGTCATAACTTTGGAAAATCATAACTAATTCTAGAAAAATTGAAATCATACATTCTTGGCCATTCTAGAAATCTACAGATGTCTAATTCATAATATAAATATTTTCAGACCACAACATCTAACATAGAGGATGTTTGACATGCGACATGGTCCAGAGGTTAGGCTGTCCACTGGTGCTGTCATAAAATTCTGCAGCAAATTTCAAAAATGTCCAATTAATTCCAAAAAAATCCAATCCATGCAAATGATACTAATCTAGAAATCTATGGATGTTAGCTAGAGGGAAAAAATAGCTCCAGACTAGTTCAAGTATGACCAGACCTCGAAATCCAATCAAATAGTAACTGAGGTTAGGTGGAGTTCCTGATACTAGATAGAATCTTTAAAAATTCGTATCTCCCTCGTTAGACATCCAAATGAAGTGCTTCTAGTTGGAACAAGTCACTAGAAATGTCTAGTTTCTCGTTATAAAATTTAGTAGCAATTGGACATTATTTGAGCCCTGTGTGACAGATTTTATTTTCAAACCAGTATGAACAGTGACATGACCAAAACTAGAAAATTTTCCAACTTTGAAAATTCATCAAATATTCTGTTGACCTCCAAAAGTTATGTTCTTTGACTTCACAAAAATATCTCAAAAATCTCTAATTTCATGCCAAATCTTAGATCAAGAAGAGCTCATTTGGACAAAAAGTGACATAGGGTTCTAAGTTGGTCAATTTTGGCTCCATATAGGATACCAAAATGTCCAAATGGTTTTCCTTGGGGTTTGGCACCTTTTGGACAAGTCTAAAAGCATAATTAGGACTTATGTAAGCTGCCCAAAAAGTTCCAAACTCCATGCCTCACATTTTGGCTATGCCACATGCAATTATACATATACTTCCATAATGAAAACTTGCCAATACATAACCAAAATATGCATATTCATATATACAACTTTAACTCTCATTCATACATCAATTCTTAACATAATTACACATGTTCAAGAGGTCATAGGTCATATACAACCATAGATGACAAAATTTGCCACCTTGATGGCCTTAAAGAAGCAAATTTCATACATTTCAATGTCATACTCTCATCTCTCAAGTGGTTGGCTTCCATCTCCTTGCTCTCTTGGTTCACCTAGCATGTTAAAACATTGGAGAGGAGGGGATGAGATTCAAAGAATCCCAATAGCTCATCTCCCATTCAATCATACATAATGGATGCAAAAAAGTCTTATAAATGCATGTATGGTCATGTGGACGTGTACAAGCATTCAAGAAACATTTTCATCCTTTGAGAAAGTCATACATAGCATACAAAGGCTTGCCAAGCAAGTGGATTAGCCTTACCCAATTTCTTGTGGATATTGGACTTGCCTCACCCATTCTTTAAGATATTCTTGGACTCAACCATGCTCTTGGGAGCCCATCATGCTTTTGGGAGACTCTTTACTTTGTCTTAACCAATCTTAAGGGTTCTTGGCTCATCCTCACCATAGCTAAGGGTTCTTAGCCTCACCACACTCAAGTAAACCCACCTAATCACACATCAAAAACATCATATAAGAGTATATTGTAACATCATGGTGCCATGGAATTAAAGTCATGCTAGAACACTTTTCATGGCTTAAAAATACACATACATACATTCAAGACAAGCTAAGTACAATCTATGCATGAGAGAAGGTGGAGAGCGCTACCTTTTACATAATCACACACTTTTTTTCTTGAATCAAGGCTCTCTCTTTCGGCCACACATACACAAAAGTGTGGGGATAGTTTCTCTTGGCCTAAACATAATTTATGGAAGCCAATTATTTTCATGAACTCAATTCTAAAGCCATGCAATTTGCTTAGACACTAGGTTAGCTTATAACTTCATTATGGTTCCATAATTGCACCTAATAAAGCAACACCCCTCAAATAAATTCTAGACTCCTTTCTTTTCTTTCAAATATGATTCTTGACCCCTTTTAAGCCTCTTGGAGTCATCACACAATTAAAACCAAGAGCCTAATTACATGTTGCTTCTTTAGGTTATAATATAGAACCTAAAGCACCAACTCACTTTCTATGGGTTCTAAATTTTTTCCAAGGCCTCCCCTTGTTTTCATTCATCATATATGACTTAAGAATGGGCTTAGAAAAATTTAAAACTCTCCCTAACTACACAAACCCCTTTAGGCCGAGGCTATGGAGGAAATGAGGTTTCTTGGACTTTACTTTATTTTCTTAAGGGAGGATGCATGTGGGGAGCTTCTTAGGGATCTTGGGAGCTCACTTAAACTCTTATTTAGGCCTAGGAATCATCATACAAAGTCAGATTTTACAAGGTGTAATTGAAACCCTAGGTTTTGTACCTTGAAATTCCATAGCCTTTTCTTGAATTTATTTGCATATTCTTACTCTCCTCCCTTAAATTCATGGAATTCACCCTTGGTTCCCCTCAAAATTCCAGCCCTCTAGCATTTACATACATGGGGCGAAATATGGAGAGGAAGGGGGGAGGAGTAGTTACTATGGGATGCAAGATTTACCTTGTTTTCTTGCTTTTTCTCACTTGAATCTTATGTTCTTTGAGCTCCTCTCTTCAAATCCGAACTTTTCCCTCAATTTCTCCTTTAAAACAGATTCATATACTTCATTATAATCATAGAAAATAAAGGAGAATGAAGGAGAAGAGGTTTGGAAGAGAAAGAGCATGAAAAACTACTAAATTTCCATACCTTAAGCCTTTGATTTCTCCTCCTCTTTGCCTTCCTCTTGTGTGCTACTCTCCCTAGGGTTTTCCTCTGGTTTTGGGCAGAACTTGTTTGTGCAACATGAAAGGAGAAGAAGGGCACATCATATATATAAGTGGGAGGAAGTTACACTTTTCAAAAATTTTATTTTGCCCTTCGTTCTTGACATTTTTGTTTCTTCTTTGTTTTAGCTCCTTTTTAAGAACTGTCTTTTCCATTATGAAATTTAGGTTCCCAATTTAGTAAAATGCCTCTAGAATAACTCAAATTAGAGCTAAAACTTTCCCAAACGAATCCGTCAAAGTTGGGGTGCACCGACGTTGAAAAATGTCCACCGGAGGGGCTTTAGCTGTCCCGGACCTTCCCATGGTTTTCAGGGCCTCTAAAAATCGTAGGAAACTCAAAACTTTCATTTAAAAATCCCTCCTGCGTGAATTCCAAAATTTTCTTAAAATTACGAAAATGTCATTAGGTTTCATAAGTTTTCCGTAAGAAATTGTTTCTTCATTTTAGCTCTGTTTTTCTTTTCATCTGAGCTTGGGATTCTCATTTTTAGGAGTCTAAAATGCTTCCAAAATTTTTTGGGACTTTAACTATCTCATTTCGGGGGACTTCCTTTTGTATTTGGTTTGTTTCGTTCATTTATGGAGAAATTATATGTTACGTTTCTCACGTTTTCTCTCGTTTTCAAAAAATCAAATATTACAGTCGTGGCCATGGCACAAAGTAAAAAACTTAGTTTTTGAGCTCCAATAACTAAGTTAGCCATGGTGGGAGAGTTTTAAGTCGCGACAAAGGTTCCCAAACTCCTCCCTTTAGCCTAGAAACCTCAGTTTCTCTAATGGTAATGCTAGGGAATGATGTAGAAACACTTGTAGGAGGTTTTTGTGCATTGGAATTGATGGATGGATGAATCACAAACCCCTTATGATAGTACAATTTCTCTTATGCATTCTCACATTTGTGGTTATATAGTTAATGACCATATTATTATCGAGGTTCAAATTTTCCTATATTTTCACGATATATTTAATTGTAATGACTCTAAACCTTGATCATAAACCATTAATCTCATATTTAACCACAATTACCATGATTAGAAGTTAGGGTTGTCACAATATGTATGTTATTGTATGCTTGTGTGTGTTTTTGTGACTTGATGATATGCCACTTGATGTCTTGATATTACATTGGTACCAATATATTTCCTTGAATGTCCTTGGTTGTGGGAATGGCTCATAGTCCTTTAATGAAGGTAAGGAGAGGCTAAAAGTCTCATGGCATAGGTGAGACAAGGCCAAAAGTCTCTTAGAAGGGTGAGGCCAAGTCAAAAGTCCCTAGGCCAAGGGTGAGGCAAATCCAAAAGTCCTAGAAATGGGGTGAGGCAAAATTAACAGTCCTTAGAGCATGTTCTTAGCTTGAATGTGAATAAGTGGCATGGAAATTTTAACTTTACATACTTTATAGTTGTCAAACTTTCCATACATATGCTTTGATGTGTATATGCCATGAATGTGTATGTGAATGAGTATGTGCGCTATTGAGATTCTATGAATCTCATTCCCCTTCCTTCTTCCTTCTTAAAATATCTAGGTGGTATTCAAAAACCAAAGGATGCAAGCCAAGGAAATTAGGATGTTGTACTTTGAACAATTTATAGCTTCCTTTGTATTTAAATGTCAAAGTGAACATGTACATATTATTTTTGAGTTGTAAACCATTGAACAAATGTAAAATGATGTATGAAAATGGTGTAAACCTTATGTGACACAAAATCATTAGAATTATAAAATTTGGCTCTTAGATGGCTTGTATGTAACTATGTATTAATGGGTGTTGGATAACCAAATTGAGATTCATGGTGTTTGAGACCACTTGGGCAGTTCATACAAGTCATATTCATACTTTTAAACTTGCCCTAGAGGTGCCAAATCCAAAAGGAAGCCATTTAGACCAAAGTGATGCCTTATGAGAAGCAAAAGTGACCAATTGGATGAGCTATGTCACTTTCTTCCCAAATGAGCTCTTCTTGGTTTGAAAATTGGCATGCATCTAGATCTTGTTGAGAGATTTTTGGGTAGCTAAAGTGTGTATTATTTGGAGGTTTGTGGAATTTTTGGCAAATTTTTGAATTTGGCTGAATTTTTAGAATTTGCTGATGTTACTGTTTATTTGGTTCGAAACGAATCTCTATCACTCATGGGCCAAATGAAGTCCAATTGCCATGAAATTTTACAGGGCGAAACTAGACCTTTTAAGAGACCTGTTACAACTAGAAGCACCACAATTGGATATCTCACTTGCTATTCTGTTCTAGGTGCACCTCTAGACCCATATTACTATTTGATTCATTTTTTAGGTCTGAATGCTCTTGGATTGGTCTGAACTATTTTTCCCTCTAGTTAACATCCATAGCTTTCCAAATTGGTATAGATTGCATGGATTGGATTTTTGTAGAATTAATTATGAATTCCAAAAATTTATATCAATAAGTTGTATCAGATTTCTAAACAGCTTGACCTTCCTACCTTTTTTTATGTCAAGCGTGGTCTAGATGAGATTTTTTGACTAGGAACTATTTTTAATATAACTTTAACATCCATAACTTTCCCACAAGCTATGGTTTGCTTGATTTTGATTTTTCTAGATTTAGTTATGATTTTTTCAAAGTTGCCTCAAATTCTACCACCTAGAACCCGAGGCAAAATGTGATTATTTTGGATTTTTGGTTCTTGATTCATGGTTTATATGATGTTTTGAGATGTTTATGACTTGTATGAATGAAAAATAATTAGATAATGATGTTGGGGAACTCAAGAGGTCCATATAACGCGAAATGAAAATTTAATCTTTGATGTAACGTAAATAAATTCATTATTTTCATATACTTTTATTAGATTTCCCTTGAGAATGTGTATAAGCCATCTTGAATTGAGCAATATGGTACTAGAATACTATGGTATGACACCAGAACCTTCCTCTTCGATTTGGGACTTTGCAATTGTGCTTCAGTTGTTGGCCAATAACCCGTAATCTAGTATTCATTGGAGTCACCATAGTAGACATACATGCAACCATACACAACATATTTCATTACCATTGTTATGTCAAGTTATCCCTTAGCCTTTACTGTCCAAATTGCTTTCCTAAATTTCAATCACATATTACCTTAATTAAGAACAAGTCTTGGTTAATAGTTACATTTTAATTAAGCTACTAATTCCTCATATAAAATTCCTAATTCCCTCGTTAGTTTAAGATTGAAATTCCTAGTTGTAAACAATTACTTCTTCATTTTCCTTTCTTCTCATTAGTTAGTTACTATCTAAATTATTTATGTGTAGTCTAATGCTTTGAAGTTCAGCCCTTAATCCTTATTTACATTGCAACTTAATCCCTAATCAACACTTTCCCAGCCTCGGTACAACCATTTTATATTTGTGGCCATATATATGTGTATGTTGTATAGTAGCTAGTTGCGTGGTTTTATTTAATGTGTAAATATTCCATACAACTACTACCCTTTCCATGCTATTCCTATAATCCATTTTAAGGCATTCTCAAGGTGTAACTCCATGGCCAATTGGTCATACACAGCTCCTTTCCATTCTACTCCCTTCCTTGGTTTTACTAGTTTCAAAAGAGGAAATTGAAGCACTCACCTTCAAATACCTGTGGCTCTCCCTTAAGCCTCTTTAGTGTTCTTTTCCTCACAATTTTATTGCTTTCCCAACCATGGGCAAAATGTTCCAAACCTAAAATTTTAGCTAGGTGGAAAAGAAGCAAATTAGAAACATACTAAATTTCCTATTCTTACTTTTGATGGAGTCTTTGTACCTTGGCTTATCTTATCATCTTTTTTCTTCTATAGCTATATGTGTAATATTGATGGGCCTGTCGCACAACTTTCAAAATAAAACTAGGTTGGATATTATATACAATATAGGGCACAACCTAGGTCATCTCCCTCGGAAATAGAATTCAATGTTCAATTGGGTTTTCTAAATGATAAAGGATCCTAAAAGCTACCTAAATTAGGGGGGTTTTTGATCTACTTAAATTGAGTGAAATGAAATTGAATTAAAGTTCCTAAATTCTACCTAATTGGATGAATTATGGTTGAATGATGGACTTGTGACTAGCTTTGAATTCATCCCCTTTGTATCCACTATCCTTTTCCTAATTCATTGTGATTAATTCTAGTCTAAGCATCCCTAATTATGTTCATTGGCAAGGGATCTTGAATTACCAATCAAGATTTAAGAAACTAGCAACTTGATGTTAATTGAGACCTCAACTCCCATTAAATTACTAATTCTTGTCTTTAAGATCTTGAACACTTAAATGAGTGATTAATTGATCAATTAGCCTCTGAATTAACACTCTATGATGTTTAATTAACCAATCAAACTCCAAGGAATCCTCGAATCAAACAAATAAGTACACCAATTCTCACAAGCATTTTATCAAACACCTTGATTGCACACTTGGAAAATAGCAGGAAAATGAAAATCCAGCACTTAATTCATACAATTAATCAGCCAATATCTTTCCTAATCAATGTCTAACCAGCCATCAATCATGAACTACATCAATTTCAATCACTTACAAGCTCAACCAAGCAGATAAAATAATTAAAATTGGTATAGAAAGAGAGGAAAATAAAATGAAATTCTTAGCCAAAATTCCTTTGATCTCTCCATGGATTCAAGCTTCTCCAAGAGCCTTCTTCCTTGCTAGTCACAGATGGAAATTAGAGCTTCATTTGAGTGGAGATGGAATGGGAATGGAGGATGATAGGCTACGGCGTGGTGTGGTTAGACAAAGGATGGAGTGTAGAGTGGAATGAATGAATGATGGATGAGTGAATGGATGATAGGTGAATGAAGCGTGGAATGGACAGATTATGCTGAATGCCTCGGATGAATGGACGATGGGATTTCTTCTTTGATGGATTGGCGTGATTTTATTCTTCACGTGGCCTTGCATGTGCTTCATTTAATCCATTAATTAGCGTGTTCTCCTACCTTAGCTTTATTCTTACTAAGAATCATGTGGCTTCATTAATTCTCTTCCACGTGCTATTCCTTTCTCCTGCCCAGCCTTCATGTGTTCTACCCCTTAATGAATCACATGATTCAGTTTATTCTTCACATATGCTGCTCCCCAATTCAAACTCGTGCAAATCCATGTGGCTCATTTCAAATCAACCACAGCTTCTTCCCACATTCTTCTTACATTCACTCCCTCAGCTCCTTTGGATCCAGAACGTGGCTTCTTCCCTATTTAGCTACTGCCTATGCTTCATGTTGCTCGTAACTTGCTTTATTGTTCAGCTCCTTTGCATTTTAACGTCTTTACAATCCACCTTTTCATCTCGTTATGCCCCCTTCACATGGTTCTCTTTTTACGTGTTTTATGTTTCTTCTGCTCATACTCTGCTCAGCTGTTGGTCTTGTGTGTTTCTTCTCCTCTCAAAAGCTTCTTCTGCTCTAACCCTCTACTCACGTGAAACTTGTAGCTTTGTGTCTCTGTTTCTGCATGTGTGTGTTATGTGGAAGGTGTGTGTTTGTGTGCTGCAACATGGAGTAACCTATGGCTACATGGAGTGAAGTTAAGTGAGAGTGAGTGAATATGCTCTTTCTGACGTGTTAATGTAGTTGCTGGTCTGTGGAGATGCTGCCTTCTTGAGTGAAAACCCGTGGCTGTGTGTGATGTGGATGAATGTGTAAGTGATCACGTGTTTCCCTTCCTCCCAGCTCTTGTTTCTTCATCTTGTTGTTACGTGGAATGAAGGAATGTGACTTGATGAGATGCTATGCATGTGAGTGAGCTACAGCGTGAATGATGTGTGTGTAGTTGATATATAACCATGTGAATGTGCATGCATATAATGCATGAAATGAGAGAGCATCCCATTCATGTACCAACCACAATTCATTCTCCCCATTTTTTTGCTCTAATAAGAAGTACAATTGAGGCCTAAATCTTCTCCTTCTCTTCTCTAACTCAAATTCTCATTCAAACATCATTTGCCCATTAAAATCTACACAAAAGAATGGAAATTGTTAAGTAGAAATACCCACAAAATCATTTAAAAGGAATTCATGCATTAAAACTCAATAATTTTGCAAATTAACTCACAAAGTGTATAAAATGGCTAATTAAATTAAATTCTACCTAATTAAATCCCTAAAGCCATATTTGGACAAATAAATGCTTAAGTTAAGAGGATTAAAATGTATAAAAATCATACTTATCAAATATCTAGTACCTCTGTAAATGTGAGAAACGTAATCCCTCGTTTCTTTGTAAATGTACGTAATTCACCAGATACAAAAGGAAGTCCCCCAGATAGAATGATTTGAGGTCCAATAAAATTAGAATGATAGTCTAGACCTCAAATAATAAGGATTCAAGGTTAACAATGCCCTAAAAATTGTAACACCATATAATTCTAGCTTATTTCATATCATCTCCATGTCTTATGTCATGAATCCCATGAAGGGAGCAAGAAAAATCAATTAAAATAATGAGTTTCTTAGCGTTGCGTCACATATAAAATTTCTATTCGGGGTCTCGTGGACCATGTGAGCTTATTTATCATATTATAATATTTAATTCCATGGATACAACTCAATTCCATCCCCAAAATTGGCCTAGAGCTCGTGTATGGCAAGGGGATACATAAAATTCATGAATGCATTTTTGGCTAGAATTTTTTCACTTTTATGACAAACTTTGAAAAATCATAACTAATTCTACAAAAATTAAAATCATACATTCTTTGCCATTTCAGAAAGCTAGACATGTATAATTTATGCTAAAAATACTTTCTGGCCATGAAACACAACACAGAGGATGTTTGACATTCAAAAAGTTGCAGATGTCTGATTGTCCGCTGGTGCTATCATAGGTTTCTGTAGCAAATTTAAAAAATGTCCAATTAATTCCAAAAAAATCTAATCCATGCAAATGATACCAATCTAGAAATCTATGGATGTTAAATAGAGGGGAAAAATAACTCCAGACCAGCTCAGGCACACCCAGACCTCGAAAACTAATCAAACAGTACCTGAGGTTAGTTTGAGTGCCTGGTACTAGATAGGATCTTTAAAAATTCATATCTCCCTCTCTAGATTTCCAAATGGGGTGATTTTAGTTCGCACAAGTCACTGAGAATGCCTAGTTTCTCTACATAAAATTTTGTGGCAATTGGACATTATTTGAGTCCTGTGTGATAGAAATCATTTTTGGACCAATGATTAAAACTAGAAAAATTCCCAACTTCAACAATTTGCCAAATATTCCATAGACCTCCAAAAATTACCTACTTTAGCTTCCTAAAAAGATTTCAATAAGCTCTAGATGTATGCCAAATTTTAGACCAAGGAGAGCTCATTTGGATAAAAAGTGACATAGCCTCATGAAATGGTCATTTTTGCTCCCTATCAAGAGTCACTTTGGTCCAAATGGCCTCCTCTTGAGTTTGGCACCTCTTGGGCAAGTTAAAAGTATAATTTTGACTTGTAGGAACTGACCAAGTGGTCCTAAACCCCATGCATCTTAATTTGGCCACTTCACATCCAATAATACATATGTAACTATAACCACACAATAGGCAATTTCCATGATTTGCATTGATTTAATGTCACATAAGGTTTACATGGGGTCCATACATCATGTTACAAGTGTTCAAGGTCTTATATACCAAAAATAATATACAAAAAGCTTCTTTGACGTTCCATTACAAGTTAGACTACAAAATGAACAAAGTGTAGCCATTCAATGCTCTTGGCTTGCATTTCCTTGGTTTTAAGCACCACCTAGACATTTCAAGAGTAAGAGGGAAAGGGGAGTGAAATTCCAAGAATTTTAATAGCTCACACACCCATTCACTCACACATTCAAAGTATACATACATCAAGAATATAATTATGCAAACATAAAGTGTGCAAAGCCATATTTCCATTGTGACAACCTTACCTTGTTGCCATTGTAGTTATGATTAAATATATGATTAATAATTAATGATCAAGGTTTGAAGTCATTATATTCTATCATCTTACAAAACTATGGGGAATTTGAACCTTGATATTAGGGTCATCACTAAACCACCACAACAAAACAAAGTGAATAAAAGAAATTATACTACCATACAGGGTTTATGATTCACTCGTCCATCCATTTCAATACACAATAACCTCCCACAAGTGTTCCTATATCATTTCCTACCATTACCGTTGAATAAATTGAGGTTTTCTAGGCTAAAGGTAGGAGTTTGGGGACTTATGCCGCGACCCATACCTTCCCCGCCTCGGCCAAGTGGCTTTCTGGAATCACTGGACAAATTTCACAAATCTCGCCGCGACGACAGCCGCAGCGAGTTGGACCTTCACCGTGGCCAACCTATGCGGCGTCATGGCGAAAATGCTTCCTGGATCTACTATTCTCCACTTTCTCGATTCGCGCCTTGGTGTAATATATTTGCACCGCGATGAGTTTTGCTACTGGGTAACTCTTAATTAATTTCTTCAACTCACGCCGCGGCAGGACATAATGCGCCATGGCGAGTTTTGGTTCTGTTACCCTCCTGGGCGATTTTTCCCACTTCGCGCCGTGGGCGAGATTTATCAGGCCGCGGCGCTCCTCGCCACTGTCACTCCCTGGGCCAATTTTCTTCCCTTGCACTGGGGAGGGATTGGTTATACCACGGCGCCCTTCGGCTCTATCTCTCATTTCTCACCGCGGCGAAGCCTTCTTAGCCGCGGCGAGACTCCCTTTTGTGACTACATTACCCAAATTTCGCCTCCTACACTCCAATTCTCATCTTAGAAACACTCCAGGCCCACCTACTCTTATTTTATGTGATTCTAATGGTGTTTATCTACCCTATTTACCCATCAATCCGTCCATTACCATTGCAAACTTAAATACTACTTCTTACTTGCCCAACTTGCTCATATCAGCAAATTCATGAATATATGACAGCAAGAACACATGCATTAGCAGCAATTTACATCCCATGCACATTCCATAGAGATTCGATTCAATAATAGCTTATGTCCACAACCAAGGCATCATATGACTACAATTCCCATATGGTAATCCATATCACAATTTCAACAAAACTACATATATTATGCTATAAGTTCATACATTAATATTCAACTATAATGAGACTTAAATCCTTAACGGTTACATTTCAATCAAACAAAATATGAACATCTACACTTGGCAACATGAATACATGATGATGCTATGTAAACTAATAACAAAATTGCATTTCTACTAAATAAGCCCGCTTAAGTGTAGTCTTCTCCCATATGTTGGAGCTTATGGATTTTCATCCACTTGCTTCCCTTTATCCTTACCCCGAAGAACCTTCACCTGAAATGTTAATCCCATGAAATGGGGTGAGATATAAATCTCAGTAACCAAGGCAATTCCATCATATATCCAGTTTAATTAACATATATGCATGAATCAAAATCAACATCAGAATCATATCCATCATATCAGCAAATGAAATAATTGGGCTATCATGATTACTATCCCATACTAGCAATCATATTATCACATGTTAAAGGCAATTAACATCGGGAGAGGCCCGTCCACGGCACCTCTCCCTATTGAGCACAACCGAGGCTCAGTGCATCTGGGGTTTGATCATAACCCGGTGCTCGATTGTAGCACATGCACAGGTGGTAGCTGCACCACAGCTCCACCATGGACTCACAAGGTCCAATACAATATAACAGATAACCAATCTATTCATTCAACATTTCAAATCATTCATATACAGCAAATATGGAATTAACACAGATATATGCATGGAATTTTGATAAAACCCAGTTTACCTCACTTGTAGATAACTTTGCAACAGCCACCACAAATCCCCAAATTCGGATTAGTGTCCTTCACCAGAAAACTCAATATTCTACCCAAAATCCTAAGCAAATTCGTACAGAATTAATACCCATTTTATAAATTAGCTATGGGGGTCTCAAATTAACAAATGAAGCATCAAAATGGAGGGTTAAACTCACCCAAGGTCAGCCCTAACCTTAACCTACGAATTTCACTAAGAAAATCCCAAACACCCACATTTTTTGGGTAGGATAAAAATGCTCCAAATGAAAAACTAATCAGGCCAAATTAAAGAGAAAGATGAGGGGATTAAGTTGGTATAACTATTACCTTGGCTAAATCTTGCTCTAAATGTGAGAAAATGCAGAATTCTTACCCCCAACCCTAGCCTCCTCTCCAAGTTCCGAATTTCTCTTTGTGTTTTTGTGTTTCAGCAAGTGTGAGGAAGAGGCTGATGTATTAGGGTTTTAGTGGGGTTTAAGTTGGGTCAAAAATGGGTCATGGGCTGCTCCAAGGTCCATCTCTATTTGGGCTTCAGATTTTAAGTTATTGGGCCAGTTTTAAAGTGTTGGGCTGCAGAATTTTATTGGGCCAGTTTTATGCATTGGGTTGCTGAAGTTTAATTAAGTTTGGGCCAAGTTTGAAGAGCTCAAAAATGTGGGTCTGCACAAGGGTTATTGGGCCACTTAGAAGAGTCTACACAAGGTGGATCTTGGGCCTCCATCACACTAAATTGGTTGGGTCTGCACCTAACCCATTGGGCCTCCATTAGCCTCTTCTCATGATCTATTAATTTAAGCCTAGATAGAATTTCTATCCCAATTAAATCTCAACCCATATTAATTATCCCTAATTAATCTAATCCGTGATTAACACCTTAATTAATTATGGGGTGTTACATCTATGCCATATTAATGCATTAAACCATTTCCATGACCTAGGGACTTTTAGTTTTGCCTCACTCTATTTCTAGGACTTTTGGAAATACCTCACTCTTTTCTTAAGGACTTTTGACTTAGCCTCACCCATCCAAAGGACTTTTGGTCTCTCACCTATGCCTTGAGACTTTTGGCACATCCTCACCCACTTTAAGGGACTTTTGGCATCACCTCACCCTTATGAGCCAATCTCACATTCAAAGGCATTCAAGAGTGTGACAACCCTATCTTCTAATCATTGTAATTAAAGTTAAATACAAGATTTATTAATTAATGATCAAGGTTTGAGTGGTTATATTTTACCATATTACAAAAATATAAGGAAATTTGAACCTTGATGTTAGGGTCATCACCATACCAATTCAACAAAACAAAATTTGCATAAATGAAATCCTACTCCCATAAGGGGTTCGTGATTCAACCGTCCATCAATTTCAATACTCAATAATCTCTCACAAGTGTTCCTATACCATCTCCTAATTTCACAAATCTCACCGCAGCGATAGCCGCAGCGAGTTGGACCTTCGCCGCGGCCAACCTATGTGGCGCCGCGGCGGAAATGCTTCCTGGAACTTCTACTCGACTCCTAGGATTCTCGCCTCGGCGCAATATATTTACGCTGCGGCGAGTTTTGCTTCTGTCCAACACTAATTTTAACTCTTCGACTCGCGCCGTGGCAGGACATAATGCGCCGCGGTGAGTTTTGGTTCTGTTACCCTCCTGGGCGATTTTTTTCACTTTGCGCCATGGCGAGATTTCTCAGGCCGCGGCGCGCCTTGCCACTGTCACTCCCTGGGTCAATTTTCTCCCATTGCGCCGCGGCAGAATTGGTTGTGCCGCGGCGCCTTTCGGCTCTGTCTCCCATTTGGCCACGACGAAGTCTTCTTGGCCGCGGCAGAATTTCCTTCTGTGACCACATTACCCAAATTTCGCCCCCTACACTCCAAATCTCATTTTAGAAACACTCTAGGTCCACCTATCCTTGTTTTATGTGATCTTAATGGTGTTTATCTACCCTATTTACCCATCAATCCATCCATTACCATTGTAAAGCTTAAATGCTACTTCCTACTTGTTCCACTAGATCATATCAGCAAATTCAAGAATATATGACAGCAAGATCACATGCATTAGTAGCAATTTACATCCCATACAATTCCATAAAGATTCCATTCTACAATAGCTTTCCTCTAAGACATCATATGTCTACAATTCCCATAAGGTGATCCATATCACAATTTCAGCAAAATTGCATACATATATATATATATAATGCTATAAGTTCATACATTGATATTCAACTACAATGAGATTTAGATCCTCAATGGTTACATCTCAATCAAACAAAATATGAATGCCTACACTTGGCAATATGAGTACATGATGATGCTATGTAAACTAATAACAAAATTGCATCTCTACTAAATAAGCCTGCCTAAGTGTAGCCTTCTCTCATATGATGGAGCTCATGGATTTTCATCCACTTGTTTTCCTTTATCCCTACCCGAAGAACTTTCACCTAAAATGTTAATCCCATGAAACGGGGTGAGATATAAATCTCAGTAACCAAGGCAATTCCATCATATATCCAATTTAATTAGCATATAAGCATGAATCAAAATCAACATCAGAATCATATACATCATAACAGCAAATGAAGTAATTAGGCTATCATGATTACTATCCCATACTAGCAATCACATTATCACATGTTAAAGGCCATTAACACCGGAAGAGTCCCGTCCACGGCACCTACTCCCCATTGAGCACAACCGGGGCTCAGTGCATTTGGGTTTGATCATAACTCGGTGCTCGATCGAAGCACATGCACGGGTGGCAGCCGCACCATAGCTCCACCATAGACTCACAAGGTCCAATCACAATTCAACAGATAGCCAATCAATTCATTCAACATTTCAAATCATTTATATATAGAAATATATGAAATTAAATCAAATATATACATGGAATTGATATAACCCCGGTTACCTCACTTGTAGACACTTGCAACAATCACCAATGGTGCAGAAATCCTCCTATAACCATAGCAATCATAAAATACTACTCTAATTCATCATTCACAGTTACAATCAATACCCAAAGAATTTAAGATGCTAATGACTACCTAAGGATCACTTACTCAGCCACTAAAAGTCCCAAATTCGGATTAAAATATCCTTCACCAGAAAACTCAATATTCCACCCAAAATCCTAAGCAAATTCGTACATAATTAATACCCATTTTATAAATTAGCTATGGGGGTCTCAAATTAACAATTTAAGCATCGAAATGGAGGGTTTAAACTCACCCAAGATCAGCCCTAACCTCAACCTACGAATTTCACCAAGAAAATCCCCAAACACTCACATTTCAGATTTTGGGTAGGATGAAAATGCTCCAAATGAAAAACTAATTGGGCCAAATTAAAGAGGAAGATGAGGGGATTAAGTTGTATAACTATTACCTTGGCGGAATCTTGCTCTAAGTGTGAAAAAATGCAGAATTTTGGTCCCAAACCCTAGGCCTCCTTCTCTACCTCCGAATTTGCCTCTTGAAGTCTTATGTTTCAGCAAGTGAGAAAGTGGCTGGGGTATTAGGGTTTAAGTTGGGTTTTTAGTTGGGTCAAATATGGGTCATGGGCTGCTCCAAGATCCATCTCCACTTGGGCTTCAGATTTTAGCTTATTGGGCCAGTTTTTTAGAGTGTTGGGCTGCAGAATTTTACTGGGCCAGTTTTATGCATTTGGGTTGCTGAAGTTTAATTGAGTTTGGGCCAAGTTTGAAGAGCTCAAGAATGTGGGTCTGCCCAAGGGTTATTGGCTCACTTAGGAAGAGTCTATCCAAGGTGGATTTTGGGCCTCCATTAGCCTCTTATTGTGATCTATTAATTTAAGTTTAGATAGAATTTCTATCCAATTAAATCTCAAACCATATTAATTACGCCTAATTAATCTAATCCATGATTAATACGTTAATTAATTATGGGGTGTTACAAAGAGCATACATTGGTACCAATGCAATTTCAAGAGATCATGTGGCATATTACTAACTCCATAAGAACACATACAAGCACACAATGACATACATATGCACACAAGAAAGTATGAAGAATAAGGTGGAGAGCTACCTTTCAATTTATGCAAGCTTACTTGCTAATTCCTTCCCCTCCTTGGTTTCACAAGAGCAATTAGATGGTTGATTATTCACTTGGCCTAGACATCACAAGGAACACACAATCAGATAGTTGAAGCAAGCAAGACATTAAACTAAAGCTTAAACACACACTTGGTTTCATACTTGGCATTATGGTTCCATAATTAGCCTAATGAAGCAACTCTTGGAATTCAATTCCTAGGTTCCATTCTGTTGTTATTTCTAGACTTCTTGGACTCATTTAAGGTCCTTGGAGCTATTACACATTTAATTGCACAATTGGAAAATCAAGTTGCTTCACAAGGCATCATTGTGGACACCATTGTCCCATCTCCCAATTAATGGTTCCTAAATTTTCTCCAATGGTTCCTCCCATTTTATAACAATATATGGAGTCTTAAACCAAGGCTAGAACAAATCAAAACACTCCTTAGCCCTATGAACTATGCTTGGCCGAAACAAGCACTATGCTCAGGGTTCATGGAGCTTTTGAATTTTCTTTGATGGGAGAGTGACTTGGGAAGGTTTCTAGGGGTCTTAGGATTTCAAGGGAACATTCAAATAGCCAAGAAAACTCTCACAAAAAATCAGATTTTACAAAACTCTAAGGAAGCCTACACTTTTCTATCTTGATTTCCATTAGTTTTTACTTGAATTTCTTGCCATATTCTTAATCCTTGCACTCTTTTTCCTAAGTTCCTCCCTTGGTTCTACCCAAAATTCACCTCCTCCTACCCCCCTTATGTTGGATGAAAATAGCACAAGGAAGAGCAACAAGGATGAAGCATCAAGAATGGAAAATTACCTTTAGTTCTAAGCTTGTTTCCAAAGCCTTTCTTCCTTGGTTCTCTTCTCCTTGGCAAATTTGAAAATTTCCCCTTGGTTCTAGACCTAAAACAAAACCAAAAAGCTTAACTAAATCATAGAAAGAGAGGAGGAAGAGAGGAGAACAAGATTGGAAGAGGAAGAGGCATAAGATTCCATAAGATTACCTAACTTTTTCCTTGGTTTTCTTCCTCTTTTTCTTCCCTTTTTGGTGCGCCTAAGAGAGCAGATCAATTCCTGTATTTTGGGCAGAAAATTTCGTGCTTAAGAAGGTGAGAGAAGAAAGGAGAATTATGCGGGAGTTTCTAGAAGCATACTTTTCCAAAAATTCCAATTTCGTCCTTCCATAATGGTAATTTTGTTTTGGCTTCGTTTGAGCTCCTTTTTTAGAACCTTCTATTCCATTATAAAATTTAGGTTCTCAATTTAATAAAATTCCCTTGGAATCACTCAATTTGGAGCTAAAACCTTACCGAACGACTCCATCAAAGTTCATGCTCACTGACGTTGGAAAACGTACACCAGAGGGGCTTTACCAATCTCAGGGCTTCCCATAGTTTTTAGAGCCTCTGAGGACCTTGGGCAACTTAAAACTTTCATTTAAAAAGGCCTCTTATGTGTTTTTTCTAAAAGTTGCACTTATTTATGAAAATGCCATTACGTTTCATCAATTTCCATCGCAAATTGTTTCTTCGTCCTAACTCTATTTTTCTTTCCATCTGAGCCTAGAATTATTATTTTTAGGAGTCTAGACTCTTCCTAGATTTTTTGGGAATATTATCTAGGTCATTTTGAAGGACTTGTTTCTATACGACTCATTTCGTTCTTTTACAGAAATTACGTTCATTACAAGAACGGAGCTAGAATGACCAGACGAAATTCAATGAAGATGCAGTGGCATTTTTATAATTTTGGGCACTTTTTGGAAAAATCATAGGAGGGATTTCTAAATGGAAAAAATGAGTTTTTTGGGGTTCTTAGAAGCCCTAAAAACTATAGGAATTGCTAGAATAGTTAAAACGATTTAGAACGTCAGTGATCCTAAACTTTGACCCTTTTGTTCGAAAAGGTTTTAGACTAGATTTGAGTGATTCCAAAGGCTATTTAGAGGTTAGAGAACTTAAATTTTATGATGGAAAAAACAATTCTAAAAAAGGAGTTGAAATGAGCCTAAAATAAAATAGTCAAGAACGAAGGGCAAAATTAAAAATTTGAAATGTCTTAAATGGGCCCCTAGCCTATATATAGCACCCCCATTTCTTCCTATCACCTTGGCTGACTTTCATTTACACCAAAATAAAGCCCTAAGCTCCTTGAAGTGGCACACTAAGAGGGAGGAAGAAGGGAAGAAAAAACTAAGCAAAAAGGTAATACAATCCATGGTTTTCATGCTTCTTCCTTTACTGACCTTGTTCTCCTCCTTCTCTTCTTTCTTTTTATAGATTTAGTGATGTATTTGGGTCTGTTTTGAGGTCAGACCAAGGGGGGAAATTTTGAATTTCAAGAGGAGGATCTAAGCAAAGGAAGAAGCATCCAATAAAGGCTGGGAAAATAAGGTATTTGCTACTTTCATGCTTGATCCTCCTTATTCTTCTTCTTGAGTATTTCATCCCACATATGGACAGCCAAGAGGAGTTGAAATTTTGACAAAACCAAGGATGAATCTTAGGATTTAGAGTGTGGAAAATAAAAATATGCAAAGGAATCTAAGAAAGAACTATTGATTTGCAAGATATCTAGCCTAGGGTTTTACTTATACCTTGGTTTGTAGTGTAATATCCGATTCCTCTGAAAATGAGAGAAAACGTGAGAAACGTAACGTACGATTTCTCCATAGCATACGAAATTCACCAGATACAAAAGGAAGTCCCCCAAAATAACTTAGTTGAGCTCCCAAAAAATTTGGGAAGCATTCTAGACTCCAAAAAATAAGAATCCCAGGCTCAGACGGAAAGAAAAACAGAGCTAGAATGAAGAAACGAAATGTAATGAAAGGTTAACGAAATGTAAGGGTAGTTTCGTCATTTTGAGCAAATTTTGGAATTCACATAGGATGGCTTTTTAAATGAAATTTTTGAGTTCTCCAAGGTCTTAGAGGCTCTGAAAACCATGAGAAGCCTCGGGACAGTTAAAACCCCTTCGATGGACATTTTCCAACATCGTTGTACCCAAACTTTGATGGATTCGTTTGAGAAGGTTTTAGCTCTGATTTGAGTGATTCCAAGGCATTTCACTAAATTGAGGACCTAAATTTTATAATAAAAAAGATGGTTCTCAAAAGGGAGCTAAAAAGAGTTAGAAACAAAAATGCCAAGAACAAAGGGTAAAATGAGAATTTTTGAAAAGTCCTTTTTAAACCTCCCTATATATATGAGGTGCCCCACCTCCTCACTTCATTTAGCCACATTTGTTTCTACCCTAAACTAGAGAGAAACTCTAAGGATGAGGTCCACAAGAGGAGGCAAGAAGAAAGGGAAAAGCAAGGCAAGAAAGGTATGAAAATCTTAGTTTTTCAAGCACTTTTCTTCACCAAACTCTTCTCCTCCTTCTCCTCTTTCTTTCTTATGGTTTTATTAAAGTTTATGGATCTGTTTTAAGGGAAGAACAAAGGGGAAAATTCAGATTTGAAGAAAGGAGGCCAAGGAAAGTGAGAAACAAGTAAGAAAAGCTATGGAAACAAGGTAAAATCTCCATCTTATGGTAGCTATTCCTCCACCCTTGTTCTCCTTATTTCGCCCCATATATGTAGCTACAAAAGGGTTTGAATTTTGGGTAGAACCAAGGATGAATTCTATGAAATTAAGGGAGGAGAGTAAGAATATGCTAAGAAATTCAAGTAAAAGCCATGGATTTGCAAGATAGGGAGGCTAGGGTTTTGATTGTACCTTGAACTCTAACATTAACCCTAACCATATTTTATGATGTTTAAGTGTTCATATGAGTTCCTAAGACACCAAGAGAGCTTCCTACATGATTCTCCCATCAAAGGAAGCAAAGAAACTCCATTGGTGCCATATGGAAGCATAGCTTTGGCCAAGGAGAGTTCATTCACCTAGGGAATGTTTTAATTCCTTCCAAGCTTAGTCTTGCACCATGTATGATGGGAGAATATGAGAGGAAGCATTGGAAAAATTTTAGGAACCATAGATATTGAGATAGCCTTATATGTTCCATAATATGGCGTAAAGAAATAACACCTAGCTAGGCTCCTAAAATTAATTGTGTGATGACTCCAAGAGGTTTAAATAGACTCAAGAATCATAAATAGATGGAGAGAATGGATCCAAGATGATGTTTTTCAAAGGTTGCTTCATTAAATACATTATGGAACCATAAAAGAGCCTTATGAGTTGCCTAGCTTTTCTAGTGATTGTGTGGCCTTAGAATTTGATTCAAGAGTATAATTAGCTTCAATATAATGTGTCTAGGCCAAATGATCTCTACCTTCTTGGGTGTGTGAAGTCAAGGGAGAGGAATTAAGACTGAAGGAAAAAGTGTGTAAATGCGAGCAGAGTAGCTCTCTCCACTTCCTTCATGCATGAATGTGTGCTTACATTGCCTTTGAGTGCGTACAAGTATGTTTTAAGTTATAAAAAGTATTTTAGCATGAGCCCTTATTCCATAGCATCATGATGATGTTTTATACATTCAAATGATGTTTTATATACTTGTCTTGGTTTGCTTGGGTGTGGAGAAGCTAAGAACCCTCTAGCCATGGTAAGGATGAGCCAAGAACACTTAAACTTGGTTGAGAAAAAGTAAAGAGTCTTCCAAGAGTGAGGTTGACTCCCAAGAGTAAGGTTGAGTCAAAAACCTCTTAAAGAAAATGGATGAGGCAAATCCAAAATTCACAAGTGAATGGGTGAGGCTAATCTACTCAATTGGCAAGCCTATGTAAGCTATGTATGACTTGCTTAAATGCCAAGATGTCTCTTGAATGCTCACATGTTTCAATATATCCATGCATGCATTTTCAAGGCTTGTATTGTATACTTTATGTATGATTGAAAGGGAGATGAGCTATTAAGATTATTTGAATCTCATTCCCTCCTCTCTAATGTTCTAAAATTTTAGGTGGACCAAGAGAACAAGGTAATGGGAGCCAACAACTTAGAAGATGAGAGTATGACATCAAAGAGCCTGGATTTTGCTTCTTTAAGGCCATATGAGTTGCAAAGGTTGTAATCCATTATTGTATATGTTCTATGACCTTATGAGCATGTGTAATTATGCTAATGTATCATGTACAAATGAGATTTAATGTTGTATGAATGGTATGGTGCAATTTGTGTATGTAATGACAAGACTAGCATTATGAGAATTTGTGTATAGCATGGGGTGAGAGTGTGAGTTTCCAAAATCTGGGTTGATGCACCTTTGAAACAAGTTTAGAGAGTCATTTTGGTGCATTTCCATGTGCTCAAGTGGCCACACAAGCTTTAGAAGCAAAATTGGACACTTTGATGCTAGTAAAAGCCCTAAAATTTTCCTATGAATCTTCCCATGAAAATTTTCAGACATGTAAAGCTTATTGAGAGCTTTTTGGGAAGCTAAAGTATAGAAAAATTAGAGCTCTACAGAATTAATTATGAATTTTCAAAGTTGAGATTTTTTTGCTGTTTTGGTGCATGTACTATTCATATGGTCAGTTTTGTGTTCTATGTCATCCAATCATCAAATGGTGTCTAATGCTTGTGAAAGTTTACAAGAATAAACTAGAGGTAATAAGTTTTTTGTGGCCACCAAGATCACCTCATTTGGAGGTCTAAGCAGAGAGTTATGAATTTTTGAAGTTTCATATCAGTACCAGTAATGCCACTTGGCCTCTAGTACTATTCCATAATAATTCAGTTCTTAAATGAACTTGGCGTGATCTAGAGATATTTGTCCCTTAAATTTAACATCTGTATCTTCTCATTTTGACCAAATTTAGATGATTTGGATTTTTGTAGAATTAGTTATGAATTTCCAAAATTTATGATAGTAGCCTAGGCAGCTGCGACCTTGGGTGCTTTTTAAATGTCAAACGTCTTCTACTTGATGATTCATGACCTAGACATATTTTTAGTATAAAGTAGACATCTATGGATTTCCAAAATAATAAAGAATACATCATTTTGATTTTTCTATAATTAATTATAATTTTTCAAATTTTGTGATAGAAAGTATGAAATTCTTGTCGAGACTACACTATGATATTTTATGTGTTTCTTGCACATACATGAGTTCTAGGCCACTTTTGGTGATAGAATTGAGTTGCATCTATGTAATTAAATATGAGAATGTGATACATGAGCTCACATGATCTACGAGACACTGAATGGAAATTCATCCCCTATGCAACGCAAAAATATTCACTTTTTATATGCCATTTCCTTGTGTTCTTAAGAAATCCATGGCATGAGACCTAGAAATAGCATAAGGCAAAGCTAGAAATCTATAGTGTTGCATGCAAGAAGCTTTCTAGCCATGATTTAAGGTGTCTAAGAGTTTGTATGAGTTCTTAAGACATCAAAGAAGCCTCCCATATGCTTTTCCCATCAAAGAAATCAAAACAACTCCATTAGTGCCATATGGAAGCATAGCCTCGGCCAAGGAGGGTTCATGCAGCTAGGGAGTGTTTTAATTTCTTTCAAGCTTAGCTTTGCATCATATATGATGGGAGAATATGAGAGGAAGCTTTGAAAAAATTTTAGAAAGCCTAGAAAGTGTAATTGAGATATATGCTCCATATTGTAGCATAATGAAGCAACACCTACCTAGGCTCCTTGAAATGATTGTGTGATGGCTCCAAGAGGTCTAAATGGAGTCAAGATTCATAGATGAAAGGAATAAATGGATCCAAGATTATGTCTTCCCAAGGTTACTTCATTAGGTGCTGAGAGGTTTTGTCACACAACCTCCAAAATAAAACTAGGTTAAGAAAATATATAGTTAGTGACACAACCTAGGTCATCTCCCTTGGAAATGAAATTCAACGTTTAATTGGGTATTCTAAGTGTAAAAAGATCCTAGAAATACCTAATTTAAGGGGAATTTAATCTAATTAAACTAATTAAAATAAAATTGAATTAAAGTTCCTAATCACTACCTAATTGCATGTACTAATGTTGAATAATAGACATGTGATTAGCTTTGGATTCATTCCTTGATATCCACTATCATTATCTATTCTAATTAATTCTGGTCTAAGAGTCCCTAATTGTATCCATGGCAAATGATCTTGAAATTACTATTCAAGATTCAAGAAATTAACAATTTAATATTGAATTGAAACCTCAATCCTACACTAAATCATTAATCTTGCTTTTAGGATCAATAAACACTTTAATTTGATTGATTAATCGATTAATTAGCCTCTGAATTATCACCCTAAGATGTTCAATCAACCAATTAAACTCTAAGAAATCCTTAAATCAAACAATTAAGCACATAATCTCATTCATGCATTTCATCGAACACCTTGATTACGTACATGAGAAATTTAAGGAGAAATGAAAATTTTAGTACTTAATTAATCAATTAATTAGTCAAAAAGTATCTTAATTAGTGTCTAACCAACCACTAATTACAACTACATCAATCTCAATCAAATACATCTCAACCAAGCATGTACAAGAAAAAGGAAAAGTGTAGAAAATTAGAAAAATCTTAGCCAAAATTCTATTTATAATCCATAGATTCAAGCTTCTCTAAGAGTCTTCTTCCAAGCTAGCCATTCAAGAGAATTAAAGCTTCATTAGAAATGGAAGTTGATAAAGGAAATGGAATGAAAGATAGGAGATGTAGCTACTACCTAGAGAGTGGATGATGGAAGAATGAATGATCTATCTATTTATTCGATGGAATCCCCCGTATGCCTACTGCTTCAATGTGTTTTTAATAAATCACGTTCCCTTCTCATGCCTCACTTTCACATGCTTCTTCTTTTGTTCCAATTGCTCGTAGCTTCCTTCTTGTGTGTATAAGTGTGGGCCTCGCTGTGAAGCTAAATATAATATAAAAAATTATCCATGCTTCTCATTCTATTCATAAGCTTCTCTCTTCTTGATCTAGGGTGTCAAGTGTTCTGTGTAGATTCCATTCAGCCTCTCCTCACACACTTCTCACATGCAATTCCATGGCTTTTTCTTATATTATTCTCAACCTCTCCCTATTAAAAATCACGTGCCCAACCTCTTTCTTAATCACATGTTCTAGATTGTATGAATGATGGATGAATTAATGTGTGGCTACCTTCGTGAATGGATGATGATTCCTCTTGGAGCAGCCCTTTCTCTTCGCACATTTTGTTCGTGTGTATTTTTATTAATCCCCTCACATGGCTTTGCTTCCTCCTTGTTTTGCTCCATGTTCTCTTCTCTAGCTTGTGTTTCTTGAATCATCTCCACGTGAAAACCTTTTGCACTTGTTCTTCACTTGTTCTCATGTCTTCTTCCCTATTTAACTGCTTCTTCTTCTTGATATAATCCCATGCATGGCTCTGTTTTGGTCACATAACTTCTCCTCCCAGCTCTTGCTTCATATGTCCTCCTAAACTTATGTTTTTGAGTCTCCGTTTTCCTTTCATGTAGCTGCTATGCGAGTTTCTTTGATTCCTTTAATGATCACGTGCTGCCTTTATTTCATACTTTACCACATCAACTTTCCATGTAAGTTTGAGTCTCTCCTCTCTTGTGTCTTCTTCTTCACTAAACCTGTGCCTTCATCTGTCATTTAAAACCTCCTACCCATGTGAGCTTTATATGTTATTGTTAGAGCTCGTAGCTAGTGTGTGATGACATGAGCTTCATTCAAGTGCTTTGTAGAGTGAGGTGATATGAAAGGGCTGCTATGTATATGTAAGTGAGCTAGACTCATGGCAACTTGAGCATTGTGGAGTGTGCAATGTGCAAGTGAGTGCATGTTTTGGTGTAGCCCGTGGCTTCTCTATGTGCTAACTAAAGTGGGGTGTGACCATGTGTGTGACTTCCAAGTATGAGCTACTAGACATATACTACATGAATGAGGGAGTAGTGCATGTGAATGGAAGAGAAAGTGTGAGTGGATGAGAGCTGTAATGTGAATGATGTGTGTGTGTAGCTGATGTATAACCATGTAAATGTGCCATGCATATAATGCATGAAATGAGAGAGCATCCCATCCATGTGCCAACCACAATTCATTCTCCCATTTTTCCAATTTTAATTTCCAAAATTCCATTAAACATGTGAACCATTATTCCCTCTTTGAAATTGCACACTTGCACACTTGAAACTTCATCTCTTCTCCAATTCAAATTCCCACTCAAGCTATTCCCCCATAAAAAAATTTGGAAATTAATTCCTAAAATATAGAAAATGGCCCATTAAAATAAAATTCCATTCAATTACATCCATTAAGCCATATTTAATTATTAAAGTGCCAAAATTAGGAGGATTCATGTATATAAAACTAGCATTTATCAAGTGCCTTATGGAACCATAATTGAACTTTAGAAACAAGCTAGCTTTTCTAGTGCATGTAAAGCTTTAGAAATTGTTCTAAGAGTGTAATTGGCTTCCATGTAATGTATTTAGGCCAAAGGAATCAAGTTCCACCTTCTTGTGAGTACATGGCTGAGGGAGAGGAACCAAATTCAAGAAGAAAAGTGTGCATTTGTAACCAAGGTAGCTCTCTCTTCTTTCTCTCATGCATGAGTGGATGTTTGTGTTGTCTTTGAATGTGTGTATGTATGCTTTGAGCCATGAAAATTGTTTTAGCATGTATCTAAATGCCATGATACCATGATGTTATGCTATGCACTTAAATGATACTCTAAGAACATGTTTTGGTTTGCTTGAGTATGGTGAAGCCAAAAGTTCTTTAGTTAGGGTGAGGATAAGCCAAAAGTCCCCAAGAATAGTTGAGACAAAGCCAAATGTAACGCCCGGTACGTTGTACAATCGCTGGAACAGGCCGGTTTGAAAAGCAAGTCCCCTGAGATGAGTGATTCAAGGCCAAATAAAATTTGAATAAAATTTTAAATAATGGAAAACAAGGATTTGAGCCTTGAGTTGCCCAAAAACTAGGGTTGGAGTGATTCGAAAAATTTGTCGAAAGGCCAGTGGCATTTTCGTAAATAAGTGCAATCTTTGAAAAACACTTAGGAGGGCTTTTTAAATGGAAAATTTGAGTTGCCCAGGGTTCTCAGAGGCCCCAAAAACCATAGGAAGCCCCGGGACTGGTAAAGCCTCTCCGGTGTACTCTTTCCGACGTCAGTTGACCTAAACTTTGACTGGTTTGTTCGGGAAGGTTTTAGCTCCAATTTGAGTAATTCCAAAGGCATTTTATTAAATTGGGAATCTTAATTTTATGATGGAAAAGACGGTTCTTAAAAAGGAACTAAAACGAAGTCAAACCGAAAAGGCCATTATAGAAGGGAAAAAGTGGAAACAAAGTGCACAAAAGAAGCTTCCAAACTCCCTTTTTAAGTCATGTTCAGCTCCCCCCTCTCTAAACCGACTTTCTTCTGTCCAAAACTCAGAAATGGAGCTGCTGTCTTAGGCGCACAAAGGGAGGAAATTTTGGAGGAAGAAAAGCTAAAGAAAGGATGAGAAAGTGTAAGGTTTTCATGCTCTTTCCTCTTGAAACTTCATCCTCCCCTTCTTGCTTCATCTTTCCATGGTTTTAATGTAATTTTTGGTGCTGATTTGGGTCCAGATCAGAGAAGGGAAATCCGAAATTTAAGGAGGAGAAAGAGGGAAGAGGAAGGGCTTTTGAAGGAAGCTTGATTGCAAGGTAGTTTCTCTCCCTTTGTTGCTTCTTTTTCTCCTTCTCCTCTTCCATGGTAGGATGTCTCAACCAGAACCATGAAGAGGGAAGAGTTTCTGTTTTATAATCCAAAAGAATCCATCACACTAAGCCATAGGAAGATAGATTATACTAAAGAAATGCATGAAAAACTAGTAAAACTCAAGTTGGAAAAGTGTAGGGTGCTTGAACATAAGTTAAAATCTGGGTTGATTCAAGACCTCCCCATCATATGTGAGCATTTGTTTGAGTTTCTAAGACTCCTAGGGAGCCTCCCAAGTGCCCTATCTATTAAGGAAAAATCCCAAACTCCATGGGTTTTTAATGGAAGCATAACTAGGTCAAGACCCTTAGAGATAGCTAGGGGAGTATTTTAAATGGTTCCAATCTTGATTTGGGACTTTATATGATAAAAGAAGATAGGAAAAACCCTTGAAAAAAATTTAGAAGCCTTAGGTTGGGAGATGAGGCAATGGCTTCCATAATGTAACCTTATGAAGCAACATGGACTTAGGTTTGTGAAAGTGAGTGTGTGATGGCTTCAAGGACCTTAAATGAGGTCAAGAGGTCTAAATATGGCAAGAGAATGGAACCAAGAATGTTAATTATGGTAGTTGCTTCATTAGGTCCTTAATGGAACCATATTGTGACAAATAGACCAAAGTGTAGTCTTAAGAGTGAGTTGGATGTCATAATTTGTTCCAAGAGTATAATTTAGTGTTGTTTATTGTGAATAGGCCAAAGAAATCCAACCCCACCTCCTTGTATTTGTGGAACCGAAAAGGAGAAGAAACAAACAAAGTAAAGCTTGAATTTGCACCAAGGTAGCTCTCCACCTTTTCTTATTGCATTTTCTTGTTGCATATGGGTGTCATTGTGTGCTTGTGTGTATGTTTATATGTTTGAGACATGCCACTTGATGTTATGTTGCTATTTTGGTACCAATATGCTTTCTTGAATGTCTTTGAATGATGGAAATGGCTCATAAGGGTGAGGTAGTGCCAAAAGTCTCATAGCATGGGTGAGACAAGGCCAAAAATCCCTTGGATGGGTGAGGCTAAGTCAAAAGTCCCAAAAACCAAGAGTGAGGCAATCCAAAAGTCCTAGAAATGGGGTGAGGCCAACCCAAAAGTCCCTAGAGCTCATTCTTATTCTCGACATGTGTTTGTGACATAAAATGTGGAAATTGAATGCTTCATCGATTGAGTAGTTGCATACTTGTACCCTTGACATATTATATGCCTTGAAAATGTGATTGAATAGGTGTATGAGCTATTGAGATTCAATGAATCTCACCCTCTCCTTTCTCTCATCTCATATGATCTAGGTGGAGTTCAAGATCCAAAGGATGGAAGCCAAGGAGCTTAAATCTCCATCTCTTGGCAAACCTTTCTATTTTGATATACTATGATGACTAGAATGTAAAAGTAGATATGTAAATGTTATTTTTGAACCATGACACTTTGAACAAGTGTAAAACTATGTAAAGTTAGTGTATGTATCAAGAATAAAGTCTAATGAGTAGAATTATGTATTTTGACCACTTGGGAGCCCATTTGTGTATGTATGTTTATGGAATTGGCATGGTGAATTTGAGTTGCATGAGAGTTCAGACCTTATGAGAGACTTATTTATGCTATATTTATGCTTTCTAAGTTGCTCAAATGTGTGTGGAACCATGGATGGCCCATTTGAACCAAAGTTGCCTCTTGTTGGGACCAAAATTGCCATAAGCTTGAGCTATGGCAAAATCTGACCAAAAGACCTCTTCTTGACTTGATATTTTGCATGCAAGTAGATCTTGCCTAGAGCTTTTGGGAAGCCAAAGATCAGGTCATTTGGAGGTCTATGGAATTTTCTATGATTTTTCAAAGTTGGTATCAGAATTTCGGATTTGCACTGGTACTGTTCATTTGGTCAGTTTTGAAATTGTGTCATCCGAGGGGCAAACGTGGTCCAATAGCTACGAATTTTATAGTTAGAAACTAGGCATTCACAGTGACTTGTAACAACTAGAAGCACCTCATTTGGAGGTCTGAGCTGAGAGATATGAATTTTTGAATTTCTGGGACACTAGCAGTAATCTCAACATGACCTGAGTCATTGTTCCATTGAATTTGGGTAGCTAGACGTGCTTTCTCTGGTCTAAGTATATTTTTACCATAAATTTAACGTTCATAGATTTCCAAATTGGTATTATTTACATGGATTGAATTTTTGTGAAATTAATTGGACATTTTCGAAGTTCATAGCAGACACTTGCATCAGTACCAATAGCTGTCCGAACCTTAACCCCTTTTTGCGTGTCAAACGTTTTCTGTGTTATGTTTCATGGCCTGGGCATATTTTTAGAATAAATTAGACATGTGTAGATTTTCAGAATGGCCAAGAATGAATGATTTCAATTTTTCTAGAATTAGTTACAAATTTTGAAACTTCCTATCAGTAAACTGAATCAGTGGCCCAGACAGCAGCAACCCCCGTGGCTTTTCGGATGTCAAATGTTCTTCCCTTAATGATTCATGAGCTGAAACTATTTTTATCATGGGATAGACATCCAGAGCTTTCTAGAATGGTAAATTTTGTTGGATTTTGAATTTTGTGGATTTAGTTATGAATTTCCGAAGTTGTGACAGAAAAACTAAAATTCTGGCCGAAAATAAGAGTGTGAATTTGATGGTCCCCTTTGAGTTCCACGAGTTGTGGGCCAACTTTGGTTATGAAAATGAGTTGTATGTATGTAATTAAATATGAGAACGTGTTGTATGAGCTCATATGGTCCGTGTGACACTGAATGAAATTTTTAGACGCGACGTAACGCGAAATAAGGCATTATTTTAATGTCATTTTCCATTCCCTTTTGTTCAATTGATCATGTGAGACTTAGAAATGATCGGAAGCATGCTAGAAATATATGGTGTTACACCAAAAGTCTTCCAAGAGTGAGGCTTCGTTAAAAGCCCTTTAAGAAAGTAGGTGAGGCAAGTCCAAAATCTCTCAAGAGAAGTGGGTAAGGCTAAACCATCTTCTTGGCAAACCTATGTATGATTTTTATGACTTTTTGAATGCAAGAAATGTTCCATGAATGATTATATGCTTAATGATATTTATGTATGTATTTTAGACTTGGATTTGCATTCTTTATGTGTGGTTGAAAGGGAGAAGAGCTATTGGGATTCTTAGAATCTCATCCCTTCCTTCCCATATGTTTAACATGTCTAGGTAAACCAAGTGAGTCAAGGAATGGAAGCCACCAAGCATAAAGGAAGGAGATTGATAACCAAGTGTGTGATTTTACCATTTTGTAGCCATATGAATGGCATATGATGTAATCAAATGCTGTATATGATTATGAACCCATGAGAACTTGTAAATATATGGATATATTGTATATGAATGAGATTTGATGCCATGTGGATGTTGTAGCTTTTTCTTGATGTTGAATGGCAAGATTTAACTTATGTATTCTTGTGTATTCCTTGGGGTGAGAGAGTGAGTTTGTGAAATCTAGATTTGTACACCTTTGAGACATGTTTAGTAGACCATTTTGGTGCCTTTCCACGTGCTCAAGTGGCCATGAAAGCCTTGGAGCAAATTTGATCATTTGGTGACCCTTTAAGAAGCATAAAAGAGCTATTTTGCAATCCTATGACACATTTTGACCAAATGAACGAATTTTCTCTTGAAATTTAGCATGCATATAGATTTCATCTAGAGATTTTGATAAGTTAGAGATTAGATTATTTGGAGCTCTGTGGAATTAATTATGAATTTTCAAAGTTGCCAAATTTAAGCTATTTTGGTATGGTTACTATTCATTTGGTCAATTTCTTCTCTTGTGTCATTTGAGGGACAAATGGTGTCTAATGCTCATGAAATTTTATAGGCAAAAACTAGACATGATAAAATTTCTATAGCCACTAAGTTCACCCTAATTGGATATCTAAGTAGAGAGATATGAATTTTTGAAGTTTTATGGTAGTACTATAGTGCCAGCTGAGTTTATGTACTATTCCATCGATTTCTACTAGTGTAAGGCTATTGCATTGGTTTGGAATTATTTTTAGAATATATTAGATGTCTGTAGCTTTCTAGAATGGTATAGTGTGATTGATTTAGATTTTTCTAGAATTAGTTATGAGGTTTTGGATTTTCTATCAGTAATCTGTGATAGAAAACCTAGGTAGATGGACCTTTGGTACTTTTCTATTGTCAAATGTGGTCCAAATGATATTTTCGTATTATTTTTAGAATAAATTTAACATCCAGATATTTCTAAAAAGCTATAGGTTGATTGATTTTGATTTTTTTGGATTTAATTATAATTTTCCAAAGTGGCACAAAAAATCTGTCAAGCTAGACCCAAAGTGAACTTGTATTATTTTATGGATGTGTGCTATGAGATCAAGTTGTGGCCATAATTTGAGATGATTTTGAGTTGTATGTATGTATTTAAATAGGAGAATGAGATGGATGAATTCATATAGCCCACAAAAAGCAAAATGAAAAATTTAAGTATAACATAAGGCAAGATAATGAAATATTTTAATTGAATTTTTCTACTAATTGTGCTATGCCAAGGAAAAGTGACTAGGAATGATATGAAGAAAGGCTAAATAAACATGGTGTTACAATCTGAGTTCTTCTTCTCTTCTCATCACCAATTCCCTCAGCCTAATTGAAGTTAAAATGGATGATAACTAGTGCCATGAATAGCTCATGCTTCCCACCGCTATTTGGATGTCACCAAAACCATTTAAAATTCCTTCTTCTCATCACTTACTTGGTGCAAAGCTAGGTGCCAGCATATATGTATATTATCCCCATCTAAGCTACATATTAATATAGCATTTAACTTCCATGGTCAAACCAGAATGTGCACCTAGCCAATTGCAATTGTAGGCACATATATATATACATATATAGATTTCGGACGGTGGAAGCATGAAGTGTCAAGGATTGTTTGTTTAATTCTTTTGCTAACTTCAGTTCCTACTCGGTTGTCTATGCAAGGTGCAATGTATGAGTGTTTCATTCCCATCTAAGCATTATATATATATGTAGTAGTTAATTCCCACAGTTGGACACAATTTACCATTAACCAAATGTCATTTGAATACACAATTTACCAACTTGTTTTGTTTATTAAATTCTTCCTACTTCATTTTTGTTTCCCACACCGTGCATGCCAGGTGTCCCTTCCTTAGATTATTCAAACCATTAGATTACATGCAACTTCCTATTAATTTCCCATGGCTAAATGAAGCATAATACCTAGACTGAGTAACTAATGTGTATTGTGAGTGAGTGGAAGGTCAAGGTGGCTCCATTTTGTCCTTATTATCTCATGTTTGTTTGCTTGATCCTAACATTTCTTGTTCGACCATGCATGTGTTAGAAATTCCAAGACCCATTCTAAGGTTTATGTGAGTTTTATCTTATGCTATCCACGGTTAATAGAAGAGATTGTCACTTGACCAAATACCCATGCTTAGATGTATTCCTATATGTGAAAATAATGAAGATGTTTTGATAAGAATGTTGTAAGTTCATCTTGCTTCATAGTTATATGCTTCCATGCTAACTAAATGGTCAAGTTGATGTCTCAGTTAAGCTTCCTAATACATGTCCTCCTTTCTAGTCCTAATTAGGTCCCTTAGTTCCTAATTGACTTTGGTTAGTTCTCTAATGTTTTTGTTGGGGTTCTTCATTAGCTAATTTGGTTACGTTACCACTTACAAAAAATTTAAAATGTGACAAAAAGGGGAAGAAATCGAGATTTATTTGAGCTTGGTACCCAGAACTCACTATAAGATGATTGTGTGGAACTTGCTTAGGATCTCTTTGGTGGTAGACAAAGAAAGAATATGGGAGATGCATGTTTATATGTCAGTTGATCTTGTTTGCTTTAGGTGAAGAGGATTGTGGATGCTAAAGTGGTATGGAAAGGACTAACTCCTGATGAAACAACTTGGGAGAAGGAGGAAGCAATGAGGAAAGACTACCCAACACTCTTTGAGTAAGGTGCATCTAATTTTGAAGACAAAATTCCTAAAAGGAGGGGAGAATCTAACTTCCAAAAAATTGACTAAGATTAGTTATGGAGAATTAAGCAATTATTACGAGGAATTTAGGAAGAATATGGAAAATAACATTTGTAAGGAGACATATTATTCTAGTCCTTTTAAGATAGATATTAATAATTATTGGCCATTATTAAAGTGAAAATAGATTAATTGTGGATTGGAACCTAATTAAAAAAAAACAATAATTAAGTGAAAGTGAACATTTATATTTGTGCCTTAAGATTAGTTTATTTATGGCAAGAAACCTTTATAGAAGCCTAACTCTATTCTTATAGAAGCTTAACCCATTTTGAACCCAATTAAACCCATATATCATGGCCTAACATGATAAGTTTCAGCCCTCTTGGAACATAGGGCCCATTGGACCAACCCATTCTCTTTAAACCCTAAAAGGCTTTTTGCCCATTCATTTAGGTGCTAAACCTACACGTTCTGTAAAACAAGAAGAGGAAATTCACACTATAAGAAAGGTGCTAGGGCTCTTTATCTTCTAGGCTCCAATTTGCAAGTTTAAAGGGAGATTTAGCTAAGGTGAGTTATATATAAGTGGATCCTTTCATCTTCAGTTTGGCTTAATTGGTTTTTGTTTGGTGGATTTTCATCTCCTTCTCAAATCTAAAATTTGGTATTTGGATGATTCTTGCAAGATTTTTTAGGCTTGGAGTACGTGGAATCATAGGGCAAGTGTTTCCCTTCATTTTGTAGTGTAACCTTGCTCAAATTTCATGTTATAGGCTGACCTTGGTATATGGCTAATTGTATGTGTGAAAATCCAAGTTGTAGGATGCCCATGGTGTATTCTTGGTAAATAAAGCTCAAATTAGTCATTTAACCTTTTAGATATATGGGTAAGTGTTTCCTCTTCTTTATAAGGTGTATGTGCTGAATTTCCATCATTTGAATTGTCTTTAGTGCTTGGCTTTTACATGTGCAAAAGTGGAGATGTAAAAAGTGACCCATTATGAGTTCTTAGTATTTTTGTGTAATACCATAGTGAAATAGCACCAAACTTAAATTGTATTGTGCTTATAACATTACTTTCCATATATTAGTACTTTCAACACAAAAAATATTGATATTAAAAGTCAAAATATTTAATTTTTGTTAATTGCACCATTTCAACATACCAATATGAAAATACACCCTTAATATAGTTGCTTAACCAACAACATCACAAAAAGAAGCATGGGATTTGGGTTTAAGGTCATACTTACAAACTAGAATATTGTATCATTCCATGCATGTCAATAATTCAGCCCACCAACTTCAAAAAATTTATACATGAGCTAAAAAACTTTGATTTAGGCAAATGAGGACTTTATGGAAAGTTCATGATATGAATTACATGTTATAAAAATTTCAATCAAAATAATCTCATTTGGGGCACAAAAATCCATGGAACAGTGCTACTATCAGATTTTTGTGCATGTGTAGACCTAAAACTTTGAGCATGTATATCTTGAGTTACACAATTCCAATTTGAGTGATCTTAGTGGCTATCGAAAGCTTATTTTTACCAACTATATGCATGTAAAATTCATGAGCATTGGGGTTCATTTACCCTTCAAATACATGAAAAATAAAAAATGACCAAATGAACAGTAACAGAGTAAATATGCATTTTTCAGCCAAATTTGACAATCATAATAGATTCCACAGAGCTCCAAAAATTGTGTTCTTTAGCTAAGTGAAAATCTCTAAATGAGATCTAAATCCTTGCCAAATTTTATGCCAAAATCATTCATTTGGTTTGGTTATGGTTCAGGGGTAGATTATAGCTCAAAATAGTATCAAAGTGGCACCAAATGGTCCAAAATGGGATTTTATAATGCAAGTGACTATTTGAGCTCATCCAACACAAAAATTATAGCATATATGGCCATCTCATCAAATCCTAAATATCATGGAACTCAAAATCACTCTCTCACTTGGCTTTGTACACACACTTTACAAGCCACATGCATGTAAAAAACTCATGTTCTTTACACATATACCTCTAAATATGATATCTACATCATAATATCATACTTTTACATATGTGAGAAGGTTACAGTACATAAATAACATATACAACCATACTTTGACATTAAATTACATAGAATTCTAATTCATTATCAAAGTAACATCATTCAAGCTTATTGGCCTCCATTCTTTGCTTCTTGAGAGTTCCCTAAACAAGGTTAAACTAAAATGAGGGAGAGTGAGATTTAAAGAATCCCAATAGCTCATTCACCTTTCAAGCATACATATATGGCATGTTATCATGTCAAAGAAAGCAAGCATGCATCAAATTCTCCAAGTATCAAACATAATCAAATTTCTAAAGTCATATGGATTCATCAAGGTCAAGAACATGTTCTAAGGACTTTTGGTCTAACCTCACCCAATTATTTGGACTTTTGGATTAGCCTTACCCACTTTTAGGGACTTTTGAGTTAGCTTTACTCATTCTTGAGACTTTTGGCCTGTCTCACACTTACTTAGGGACTTTTTACTTCACCTCACCCAATTCAAGGATTGTTGGCACAACCTCATCCATCAAGAGCTAATTCACATTCCAAATGCATTTCAAAGCACACAATGGCATCAAGTCATCAAACCATTGGCAATAGGCATATTTCATGATTCAAACACACATACAAGTAATCAATGACAATCAAATAATCAAGATAAGCATATAAGAATAGATAAAGAGCTATTTTTCTCAAGAAGCACAACATTCTTCCTTAATTCTTACTTTCTTGCCTTGGCCTCACAACCACACTTAGGGGAAACTTGATTTGCATGGCCTAAACACATCAAGCAAGGCATAAATGTATCAATGGAACCATTTTTAGACTCACATAAACCTTACATAAGCAAATTCTAGCTTGTGGCATCTATATGGCTCTATTTAGTAGCATAATAAAGCAACCCATATAATTCATCATCTTGGCTCTAATTTCTCCTTTAATCTAAGTCACATGACTCCATTCAAACTCATTAGAATCATCACAAACTTAAATCAATGAGCCTAATACCAAGTTGCTTTTTTATGCATGATGGAATCCTAAACTTTCAATTTTTAAAATATAATTCCTAAATTCAAAGCAGTAATTCCTTTGGTGTTTATAATTCATATCTTGACCATTTTTTATCCTTGAAATCAAAGAAAACTCTCCATAGGTACTTGAAATAGAACTTGGTCTAGACTTAGACTTCATAGAGACCCATGGAGTTTTGCTTGCTTTTCTAGGGAACTTGGCACCTATATGAGTTCCTTAGCCTCTTATTTACTCAATCATACTCTTACATGATCTAAAATATCATTTTAGAGCTTCAAATTTCTCTAGATGTAATTAAAACCTTAATTTTCATAATTTGCCATCTATAGCTTCTTTTGAATTCTATTGATTCATATGATTCTTCATGCTTAGAAACCCCATTTCCTATCAAGTTTGGACCAAAATCAAACTCCCTACATGGTCTCAATATGCTGGTCGAAATGGTGATGGAAGGAAAGAATCAAGAAAGCAAGTTATTCAAGAGAAATCTTACCATGTTTGCTTTCTTGCAAGGTGAACTTTCTTAGGCTTCCAAGATTTTCTCTAAACTCTTTTTTCCCTTTAATGTACTAGCCACAAAACAACACTATTTAGAGCTTCAAAACCATGAAGAAAGAGAGGAGAAAGAGAAAAAGAACATTGGTAAAGAGAAGAGCATGAAAAAGAAGCAATTTCCTACCTTTTCAAGCTTTGTTTCCTTCCTCCTTTCTTCCTTTTTGGCATGCCACTTGAAGATAAATGGGGATCTGTTTTGGAGCAAATTAAGTCAGTTAAGAGAAGATGAAAGGAGGGGGCATAGTCTTAAGAAGCGAGGAGGGCCAATTATGATGTTTTTAAAATTCTATTTTTGTCTTTTAACTTTGTTTTCCCTGTTTGAGCTCATTTCAACCCCTTTTTAAGAACTATCTTTTCCTTGTTTGGTTTCACCTTATTTAGATTTAAAATCTTATCAAACTGTCCAGTTCAAGTTTTGGTCAACTGATAGTATAAATTATATACTAGAAGGGTTTTAACCATTTTGATGGTTCCTAGGATTTTTTAGGCCTCTAAAAACCCTAGTGAGTTTAATTTTATCATTTAAAGCTCCTTCCTTTGATTTTTCAAAAAGTTGCCCAAAATTACAATTACTGCATTTCAATTCTTTCTGTTTAACCATTTCGACTCTAACTTCGGGCTATCCTTAGTTTCCCAATCTCATTTTTAGATGCTTTATTTAGCATTCTAGTCTTAATTTGGCTTAATTCACTTTACTCTGGGGTCCTCATTCATTAACCAAATAGTTCTAATTTTAGTTTCTTGCAATTCATATTGGACTTTTTTAAGCTTGTGATGTAACGCCCTAAAATCAATTAAGAATAATTATGGATAATTAGGGGATTATTATGAGGAAAATTAGGAAAATTAAGGAAAATATGAATTTTGGAGAAAATAAAATATTATTATGGATTTAAATTCCAAATGGGTTAGAAATTTAATGACTGGGCCTCAAGATTAATATGTTTATGCTGAAAACCAGAATTAGAAGCCCAATTACATTATTATGTAAACCCAACTTAAATAAACCTCTTTAGCTTTGGCCCAATGCTTAGGAAGGGCCCAAATGGATCATAGGCTATTAGGTTAACTTATTTCTATAGTAAAACCCTAAGGGTTTAGCAGCCACACTAATTTGTTGAGGACAAAACAATTGGTTCTAAAAAGGTAAAGTGAATTTTCGCATAAAGAGAGAGGAGGCTAGGGTTTTCAGTACATTTCCACCATTTCTCACTTCTAGAGGGTGATTTGGTTAAGTTGTGTCAAGTAAAACTTAATCCTCTCCTTTTCTTCTTCAATTTACCTTAATTAGTTTTTTGTTTGGAAGATTTTCACCTTCCACCCAGATTTGAAATTTCTTATTTTGGGTTATTCTTACATGATTTTCAGAGGTTGAGGCTAAGAGGATTATTAAGTAAGTATCTTCTCCTCATTTTGATGTATTCTTTATTGAATATTGGCCCCAGTAGCTGACTTGTATGGTAGGTTATGAATTTGCATAAAAATATCAACATTTTGGAGTAGCATATTGTGTTTTCTAGTATGGGGAAGATCAAATCCGAATTTAGAGTCTCTTGGTGGTTAGTTAAGTATTTTTTAGGTAGCTTATAATGATTGGATCCTACAGTATCTGATTTATGTTGTAATTAGCATATAAGAATGTGCTTTGATTTGACCTAAGACCTCTAGAGTGTGGAAATTCATCTTTGGCTTCAAAATTTGACTCAACTAAGTGAGGTAACTGGGGTTTAATTTAATTCCTTGCATATGTGCATTTGTAATATGATTTTACTATATAATGTGTCTTTGTTTTGCTAAATGATTAGTTAGCTACTTGAATTATTGCATTAGACCATCTAATGTCTGGTTTTCATAAAAACAACAAAGATATATATGTTTGTAAAGTAAGTCCTCTGAAATGAATTAGTTAAGGTTCAATAAAATTAGAATAATGATCTAGACATTAAGTAATAAGAATAACAGGCTAGAGGTACCCTAAAATAGAGGCTAAAATAACCAGATGGAAATGAACGAAATAGCTACGTAACATAATAGTATTTTCGTAATTTTGAGCAAATTTTGGAATTTTCCCATGAGGGCTTTTTAAATGGAAAATTTGAGTTTTTTGGGGTTTTTAGAGGCCCTGAAAATTATGGGAAGCCTGATTACAATTAAAACCTCTCTAGTGTATATTTTTTAACACCAGTTGACCTGAACTTTAACCCTTTTGTTCAAGAAGGTTTTAGCTCTAATTTGAGTGATTCCAAAGTCATTTTATAAGATTGAGGACCTAAATTTTATGATGAAAAAGATGGTTCTAAAAAAGGAGCTAAAAGGGACCAGAAACGAAAATGCTAAGTTCAAGGGACATAAATGAAAATTTTGGAAACAATTCTTGAACCCTAGCTATATATACCCATGCCCCACTCTTCTCCTCATTTGGTTCATTTTATTTCTACATTAAATCAGAGAAAGAACCAAGGGAGTGAGGAACACAAGGGAGGAGCAAAAGGGAGAAGGAAAATCAAGAGAAAGGTATGGATTTTCATGGTTTTTCTTAGTTTCTCCTTAGCAAACTTCTTCTCCTTCTTCTTCTCTTCTTTCCTATGGGTTTATTGAAGATTTTGGGTCTGTTTTGAGGTCAGACCTAAGGGGACAAATTTGAATTTAAGGAGAAGAAGCCAAGCAAAGAGAAGAGCAAGCAAAGGAAGCCAAGAAACCAAGGTATTTTGCCACTTTTATGCTTGATTCTTCTTGTTCCTTCTCTTATGTTGTTTGACCTATATATGACCAGCCATAAGGAGTTGAATTTCTATCCAAACCAAGAGTGAATCTTAGGAAAATGAGGGAGAAGAACAAGAATATGTAAAGGAAACAAGAAAACAAACATTAGATTTTAAGATAGCAAAGTTAGGGTTTCAAGTATTCCGCTAAAATTTTGTTTTAATGTAAGAGTTCCTAGGCCAAAATGGATGTTTGTATGAGCTCCTAAGATCCCTAGAAAGCTTCCCACATGCATCTTCCATCAAGAAAACAAAACAAATTGCTTTGGTGCTTTCTTGATGCATAGTCTTGGCCTAGGGAGGATGAAGCACCAAGGGGTAGTTTTAATTTATTTCAAGCTTGATTTTGTGTCATATATGATGGGAGAGGATGAGAGGAAGCCTTGAAAAAATTTTAGAAGTCATGGATAGTGAAATGGTATCATAGGTTCTATATTATGACTTAAAGAAGCAACACCTAGTTAGACTCCTTGAAATGAAGGTGTGATGGCTCCAAGAGACTTCAATAGAGTCAAGAACCTTAAAAGGATGAAAAGAAGAGAGCCAAAATCATGTTTTCCCAAGGTTGCTTCATTAAAGGCATTATGAAACCATAAATGAGCCATAAGAACCATCTAGTTGTTGAAATGAATGTGTAGCTTTAGAAATTTTTCAAGAGTGTAATTGGCTTCCACATTATATGTCTAGGCCAAAAGAACCAAGTCTCACATCCTTACGAGTGTATGGCCAAGGGAGAGGAAGCATTCTTGAAAGGAAAATTGTGTTGTTGTGACAAAGGTAGCTCTCTCTTATTTCTCTCATGCATAAGTGGATGTTTATCTTGTCTTTGTATGTGTGTATGTATGTTTCAAGCCATGAAAGATGTTTTAGCATATATCTTGTAATATTCGGCTCTTTGAAAACAAGAGAAAATGTGAGAAACGTAATATATGGTTTCTCCGTAAACATATGAAATTCATTGGATACAAAGGGAAGTCTCCCAGATAGAGTAATTTGAGGTCCACAAAAATTTATGTATCATTCTAGACTTCTAAATATGAGAATTCCAGACTCAGATGGAAAGAAAAATGAAGCTAGAATAAAGAAACAAATTTGAACGAAAGGTTGACAAAACATAATGGCATTTTCATAATTTTGAACAAATTTTGGAATTCTCATAGGAGAGCCTTTTAAATAAAATTTTTAAGTTCTTTAGGGTTCTCAGAGGCCCTAAAAACTATGGGAAGCCTTGGGACAATTAAAACCCCTTCGGTGGATGTTTTTTAACGTCGATTGACCCAAACTTTGACCTATTCATTCGGGAGGATTTTAAATCTAATTTGGATGAAACCAAAGGCATTTTATGAATTAGAAGACCTACATTTTATGATGGAAAAGACAATTTTCAAAAAGGAGTTTAAATGAGCCTAAACAGAACAAATAGGTGTGTAGGGGCAAAATGGTCATTTTGAAAAATTGTAAAAGAGGCCTCTTAAGTAAGATTACACCTCATCACCTTCTCTAAGCTTCCATTTGTAGAAAATTGAGCAACCATGGCATGACATTAAGAGGGGAGAGAGAGAAGAAGTTTAAGCTTCCATTTAGGTAAGTAAATGGCCCTGTTTCATCCCACGCCAGTTAGGAAAGTTGTTTCTCTCTTTAAGAGCTCTCTAATGGTGGTTTTCTTTTCTTGAAAACTTGAAGATTCAAGCCTAATCCAAGCCAAAAAGGAACTCTTTTCAAGAAATCAATCGGTGGGAAATAATCTATGTAAAAAGAGCTCCATTTTAAGGTAAGACTTTACTTGAAACACTTGTAAAATCTTGTGTTCCCAAGCTATTTAAGCTTCGATCTAGAGAGAGAAAGTAAGGAGGAGAGTTTTTCTTTATGTGTTCTTGATGGAACCAAAGGTTATGGAGTGTGAGGATTAAAAATATACAACTAGAATTGAAAAGAGAGCTTTAGAATGTAAGTTATGGAATTTAAGGATTTAGTTGCACCTAGGCTAAGATGAAGCTTCTTAGTAGTAATTTAAGTTGTTTAAGAGTATATATGAGTTCCTAAGACACCAAAAGAGCCTTCCACATGCTTCTCCCATCAAAGAAATTAAAACAACTCCATTGGTGCCATATGGAAGCATAGCCTTGACCAAGGAGGGTTCATGCACCTAGGGAGTGTTTTAATTCCTTCCAAGCTTAGTTTTGCATCATGTATGATGGGAGAGTATGAGAGGAAGTCTTGGAAAAATTTTAGAAGCCATGGATAGTGAGATGGTATCATAGGTTTCATATTATGGTTTAAAGAAGCAACATCTAGGTAGGCTCCTAGATTTGATTGTGTGATGACTCCAAGAGGTTTAAATGGAGTCAAGAATCATAAATGAATGGAGAGAATGGAGCTAAGATGATGTTCTCTTAAAGTTGCTTTATTAAGTGCATTATGGAACCATAAAAGAGCCATATGAACTATGACAACCCTACCTTCTAAACATGGTAATTATAGTTAAATATGCAATTAATAATTAATGATCAAGGTTTGGAGTCGTTACAGTTTATTACGTTATGAAAATATAGGAAAATTTAAACCTTGATGTTAGGGTCATCACTAAACAACCACAAACAAAACAGAAATGCTTAAGAGAAATCATACTACCATTAGGGGTTTATGATTCATCCATTCATTTGTTTCAACACATAAAAACCACCCACAAGTATTCCTATATTATTTCCTAGCATTACCATTGAAGAAACTGGGGTTTCTAGGCTAAAGGTAGGAGTTTGGGTCTTATGTCGAGGGCCATGCAACTCGCTTAAATCCTAGATTACTCTATAACCTCCATTATGGTCCATATTGGCACCTAATGAAGCAACACCCCTCAAATGATTTCTAGGCCTCATTCTTTATTCTCAAATATGATTCTTGACTCCTTTTAAACCTCTTGGAGTCATCATATCATTAAAACAAAGGGCCTAACATCATGTTACTTCCTTAGGTCACAATATGGAACCTAAAGCACCAACTCATTCTCTAAGCTTCCTAAATTTTTTCCAAGGTTTCCCCTCACATTCATTCATCATATATGACTCAAAAATGGGCTTGAAACAATTTAAAACTCTCCCTAACTATGCCATCCCTACTTGGCCGAAACTTAGAGCATAAATGGGATTTCATGGCTTCTTGATTTTTCCTTGATGGGAGAACCATTTAGGGAGGTTGTTAAGAGTTATAGGAGGTCAAGGAAACACTTAAATAGCCAAGAGAACTCATAGATTAAATCAGTTTTTACAATCCCCTTAAATGCTCTACACTTTTCTAACTTTTAGGTTCATGACTTTCCATGGGGTTTTGTTCATTTTCATAGAGGAAGAGGCATATGGGGGACCTCTTAGGGATCTTAGGAACACAAACAAACACTCATCTAAGCTAGGGAATTCATGGATCAAAACAGATTTCACAATATCTCCATGAATCCCTCACTTTTCTATCTTGTGTTTTCATGCTTCTTTCTTTGATTTCTTTGCACCTACTTGCTTCTCACACTCCAAAATCTATGAATCTCCCTTGCTAGGACCAGAATTCATCTCCCTTTGATTGGGCTCTATATGGGACGAAATTATCACAAGGAGGAGAAGGGAAGAAGAAGCATGGAAGACAACAAGTTACCTTGATTTCCTAGTTTTTCTCAAGAGCTCTCTTCCTTGCTTCAACTCTCTCCTTGAATTTCGAAATTTACCCCTCTGTTCTGGGCTCAAAATAGAACCAAACACCTCACTAAATCCATAGGAAGAGAGGAGGAAAGGAGGGGAAGAAGTTTTCTAAAGGGAAGAGCAAAAGTTTCCATGAATTCATACCTTTCTCTTGGCTTTTCTTCTTCCCTTGAGCTTGCTCTTGTACGCCACTCTCTCTCTCTATTTTCTGGGTAGAAACAGAGCATTTTACTCAGAGGAGCTGCTGGAACGTGGATAAGAAGAAGCCAAAAGTCACTTTATGCAACTTTTTACTTTTACATTTTAGTCCCGTTTCTTGGCTTTTTAATTTTAGGCTCATATCAGCTCCTTTTTAAAATCTGTATCTTCCATCATATTCCTTAGGCTCTTAATCATAAGAATTGCCTTTGGAATCATTTAAAAAGGATCTAAAACTATTCCGAACCGTTCGGTCAAAGTTTTGGTCAACCTTTGCCGAAATCGCTCACCGAAGGGGTTTCAACTGTTCTAGGGGTTCCCATGGTTTTCAGGGCCTCTGAGAACCCCGGAAAGCTCAAATTTTCCATTTAAAAAGCTCTCCTGTGAGTTTTCAAAATTTTCCAAAAATTACATAAATACCCCTACTTTCTCCGGCAAATTTTCTGAGCTCTTCTGGCTCTAGTTTTTGGGCATCTCAAACTCAAATCCTCATTTTCTAATATTTAAAATTTTATCATAATTTTAGTTGGCCCCAATTCCTTCTATTTCGAGGACTTCCTTTTATATTTGGCCCATTTCTGATGTTTACGGAGAAACCAAACATTGCGTTTCTCACGTTTACGGAGGGACCAGATGTTACATAAATCCCCTCTAGTGGACATTTTCCAATGTCGGTGTACCTGAACTTTGACGGATTCATTCGAGAAAGTTTTAGCTCTAATTTGAGTGATTCCAAAGGCATTTTAATAAATTGGGAACCTAAATTTTATAATGGAAAGATGGTTCTAAAAAATGAGTTAAAACAAAGGAGAAACAAAAATGCCAAGAACGAAGGGCAAAATGAGAATTTTTGAAAAAACCATTTTTCTCCCCCTATATATAGGTGGCGCCTCACTATCCCCTTCATTTAGCTCTAGATTGTTTTGCCAAAATCAGAAGAAAAACCCTAAGAGAGTGGTGCACCAAGGAAAGAAGAGGAGGAGAAGAAATTCAAGCTTTAAGGTATGGTTTCTTTGTAGTTTTTCATGCTTTCTTCCATCCAAACCTCCTCTCTTTCATTCTCCTTTATTTCCTTTGATTAAAATGAAGTTTAAAAATCTGATTTAAGGGAGAAACTTAAGGGAAATTTTGGATTTGAAGAGAGGAGCTTGGAGAAAGCAAGAAAAAGTAAGAAAACAAAGTAATTTCTCTTCTTATGGTTGCTATCTTGGTTCCCCCTCCTTCTCCATTTTGCCTAACCTAAGGGACCCTAGAAGGAGTTGATTTTTAGGTAGAACCAAGGATGAATCTAAAGAAAAAAGGTGTGGAGATTAAGAATATGCAAAGGGAATTAACAAACAACCATTAGATTTCAAGATGAAAATTCTAGGGTTTCAAGTGCACTTTGTAAAATCTAATTTTGTATAATGATTCTTAGGCCTAAATAAGAGTTTAAACAAGGTCCTAAGATCCTTAAGAGGCTCCCCATATGCATCTTCTTTTGAGAAAACAAACCAAACTCCATGAAGCCAAAAATGCTTATTGTCTCGGCTAAAGGAGATTCTCATAGCTAGGGAGAGTTTTAAAATTTTCTAAGCTCATTTTTGAGTCATATATGATGAATGAAAATGAGAGGGGACCTTGGGAAAAATTTAGAACCTATAGAAAGTGAGTTAGTGCATTATGTTCCATATTATGACTTAAAGAAGCAACATGTACTTAGGCTCTTGGTTTTAATTGTGTGATGACTCCAAGAGGCTTAAAAGGAGTCAAGCATCATATTTGAAAGGAAAGAATAGAGCCTAGAATTTATTTGAGGGGTGTGCTTCATTAGGTGCAATTATGGAACCATAATGAGGTTGTAGACCAAGTTAGTGTCTAAGCAAATTTTATGGCCTTAGAATTGAGTCCATGAACCTAATTGGCTTCCATAAATTGTGTCTAGGCTAAGAGAAATCTTCCCCACACTTTTGTGTGTGTGTGGCCAAAGCAAGGAAGGGAGAATCAAGGAAAAAATTGTGTAATTGCTTCCAAGGTAGCTCACTCCTCCTTCTCTCATGCATGATTGTTTGCTTTACTTGTCTTTGAATGTGTGTATGTGTACTTTTAAGCCATGACAAGTTCTTTAGCATGACTTTGATTCCATCGTGCCATGATGTTACAATATGCTTTCATATGATATTTATAATGTGTGCTTGGGTTTGTTTGAGTGTGGTGAGGCCAAGAAACCTTAGCCATGGTGAGGATGAGCCAAGAACCTTTAAGATTGGTTGAGACAAAGTAAAGAGTCTCCCAAAAGTAAGATGGACTCCCAAGAGCATGGTTATGTCCAAGAATCTCTTAAAGAATGGTGAGACAAGTCCAACATTCACAAGAAATTGGGTGAGGCCAATCCACTTGTATAACAAGCCTTTGTATGCTATGTGTGACTTTCTCAAATGATGAAAATGTCTCTTAAATGTTTGCATATGTCAACATGACCATACATGCATTTATGACACTTGTTTGCATCCATTATGTATGATTGAATGGGAGATGAGTTATTGGGATTCTTTGAATCTCATTCCCTCCTCTCTAATGTTCTAACATGCTAGGTGGACTAAGTGGACAAGGTAATGGAAGCCAACCACCTTGAGGAGAAGAGCTTGACACCAATATGTCTAGTTTTTGCTTTTTAAAGCCATAATGGTGTCTAACAATGTAAATTATTGTTGTATATGGTCTATGACCTATGGAATATATGTAATTATGATAATATGTTATGTTTAAATGGGAGAATGTATTATGTGACCACTAGAATGCAAATTGAGTATGTATGAACAATGTGGCTTCATGAATGGCATTATGGAATTATGCATATGTGTGGATGAAATAGCCAAAATGAGATGCATGGAGTTTGGGACCATTTGGGCAGCTTACAAAAGTACTAATTATGCTTTTAGACTTGCCCAAGAGGTCCCAAACCCCAAGGAAAGCCATTTGGACATTTTGGTACCCCTTTGGAGCCAAAATTGACTAATTTATAACCCTATGTCACTTTTTGTCCAAATGAACTCTTCTTGCTGTACGATTTGCCATGAAATTAGAGCTTGTTGAGAGATTTTTGGAAAGCTAAAGAACATAAATTTTGGAGGACTACAGAATATTTGATGATTTTTCAAAGTTGGCAAATTTTTTGGTTTTGATCAGGTTACTATTCACTCAGGTCCAAAAATGAAATTTGTCACACAGGGCCCAATGATGTTCAATTGCCATGAAATTTTATACAGAGAAACTAGACATTCCCAATGACTTATGTCAACTAGAAGCACCCTATTTGTATGTCTAGAGAGGGAGATATGAATTTTCAAAGATCCTATCCAGTATCAAGAACTCCAGCGGACCTCTGTTACTCTTTGGTTGGATTTAGAGGTCTGGACGTGCCTAAGCTGGTCTAGAATTATTTTTAACCTTTAGCTAACATCCACATAGTTCTAGATTGATATCATTTGCATAGATTGGATTTTTTTGAAATTAATTGAACATTTTTAAAATTTGCTGCAGAAATCTGTGACAGCACCAATGGGCAGTTTGACCTCTGGACCAATTTGAATGTCAAACATCCTTTGTGATAGATGTTATGGTTTATTCGTATTTGTTCTATGAAGTAAAAATCTGTAGCTTTCCAAAATGGCCAAGAATGCATGATTTCAATTTTTCTAGAATTAGTTATGATTTTCCAAATATTGTGACAGAATAGTGGAAAAATCTGGCCGAAAATGAATATGTATATTTCATGCTCCCTTCGAGTTCCTTGAGATGTAGGCCACTTTTAATGATTCGAATGAGTTGTATCCATGTAATTGAACATGAAGATGTGTTGTATGAGCTCACATGGTCCACAGACACCGAATGAAATTTTTATACACGATGCAACACAAAGAAATATATCATTTTTAATCCCTTTTTCCTTTCTCCTTCATGGAATTGATGATGTAAAGGATAGAAATGTTATGAAATGAGCTAGAAATTATGGTGTTACACTTTTGGCTTCACCACACTCAAGCAAGCCATTCATGTTCATAAAAACATCATTCAAGTGCATAAGCAAAGTATCATGGTATCATGGCATATAAATACATGCTAGGAACATCTTTTATGGCTTAAACATACACACACACATTCAAAGATAATAAAACATCCAAAGATGAAGGAGAGAAAGGAGAGAGAGCTGCCTTGTATGCAAGAACACACTTTCTTTCTTGGAAATTCTTCCTCTCCCTTGGCCAAAAACTCACAAGTAGGTGGAACTTGATTCCTTTGGCCCAAACACATCAAATAGGATCTAATTATACTCTTAAAACATTTATGAAAGCCACACACACGCACTAGAAGAGCTAGGTTGCTCATATGGTTCCATAAAGCACCTGATGAAGTAGCCTTAGAAATTCATGATCTTGCCTCCATTCTTTACCTTAATCTATGACTCTTGACTCCATTTAGACTCCTTGGAGCCATCACACATTCATTTCAAAGGGCCTAGCTATGTGTTGCTTCATTATGCTGCAATATGGAACCTATACCTCCTTCACACATTCTAGGCTTTCTAAATTTTTTCCAAAGATTTCTCTCATACTCTCCAATTATATTTGATGCAAAACTATGCTTGGACGAAATTAAAGCACTCCCTAGGTTCATGAACCCCTTTAGGCTGAGGCTATGCTTCCATTTGATATCAATGGAGTTTGTTTGATTTCTTTGATGGGAGAAGCATATGAGTGGCTTCCTTGATGTCTTAGAAACTCATATGAACTCTTAGACACCTTAAATTATGGCTAGGAATCATCCCACAAACCAAGGTGTAACTAAAACCCTAGGTTATGCATCTTGAAAAATCATGATTCTTTCTTTATTTTCTTTGCATATTCTTGTTTCCCACACTCTAATTCCTAAGAATAACAATCCTTTTTCCTAAGTTTTCAAATGTAACTCCTTCTAAGGGAAGACTAGGTCATTCAATTGATGGAGGTGGCAAGTGAAGGATATTTACCAAGTCAATGAGGGGACCCTGTAGGGCTTCTCCCCCCTTCCCCCCTCCCAAAAAAAAAAATGTACATGAGAGTTTCCCTTCATATAGCTTAAATCATTCTTCATCCTTGGTTTGGTTCAAAATTTAATCCCTCTTGGCTCTTCATAGAGTGGTCGAAATCTACAAGAAGGAAGACAAGGAGGAGTAAGCATAGAAATAGCAAAGCTACCTTGATTTCTTAGCTTTTCTTAGGTGCTTTTCCTTTTGTTTTAATTCCCCTCTCCAAATTCAAAATTCTGCCCTCTGGTCTAACCTTAAAATAGCACCAAAAACTTAAATAAAACTATTGGAAGAAGGAGGAGATTAAGTTTTTACTAAAAAAAGACCAAGAAAATCCATGAATTTCATACCTTTCTTGCCTTTGTTTTCCTCTTCCTCTTCCCTTCTGTTGTGCACCTCTCTCCCTTGGTCTCACTTCTATTCTTAGGCGGAAATAAGGTCGGCTAAGTGAGGCAGAGAAAGGGGCGTCCATATATAAGAAGATGGAATAAAAATTTGTTCATTAAAAATTCTTGTTATGTCTTGTCTTTTTGACATTTTCGTTTTAAGTTTGTTTTAGCTCTTTTTTGAGAACCGTCTTTTCCATCACAAAATTTAGGTTTTCAATCTTATAAAATGCCTTCAGAATCACTCAATTTGGAGCTAAAACCTTCCTGAATGAAAGGGTCAAAAATTTGGGTCAATTATCATTAGAAAATGTACAACGGAGGGCTTTTAACTGCCCTTGGGCATCTCATGGTTTTTTAGGCCTCTAAAAATCCCAAAAAGCTCAAAGTTTCTATTTAAAAAACCCTCTTATGAGTATTCTAAAAATTATCCAAAATTATAAAAATGTCATTATGTTTTATAACTATTTTTTAAAATTCCGTTTGGTTATTTTGGTCCCAGTTTTCGAGAGCCTTTAGCCTCCTATTTTCATTACTTAATATCTAGATCATTATTCTAATTTTTTTAGACCTTAACCAATTCATTTATGAGGACGTACTCTTAAAACGTATTCATTTCTATTGTTTTTATGAAAATTGGACAATACATTTCTCCCCTCCTTAAATAAAATTTTGTCCTCTTAATTTAGATAACATATCTTATGGGAAGAGTTCTGGATATTTTTTTCTCATCTTGTCACACCTACACTTTACATACACTATAACTTACCATATGAAGGGATCTTGTACTACTAACAGAAGACCCTGTTGACAAGGTCATACGTTTTACAAGGCGAAATCCAAGATCCTGTCGACAAGGTCTTTAATTTCCTTAGTGTGGAGTCTAAAATCCTGTCAACAAGATCCTAGACCTAAAAAGATAATTGTCATACCTAGACAACCTTCATCATTTTCACAAGAAAACCATAAGTTGATGATGCTAATGTGCTAGAACTAATCCCATGGTTAAAATCAATTTCATGTAATGCAAACATAGGAGTTTACTTGTACCGGGAGTTCGGTAGCCCTAATAAATATCACAGTTAATTTACGGTAGATATCTCATGTATGATATTTATACAAATCAAAAGAGAGATTAATACTACAATGTTACATCCTCACCGGAATCAAACTTTACATTCAACCCTTGTTCAAAGGATTCACAAGACCAATTACAGACAATATGTAATCTATTGGTCAATTTGTTCATTCTCTATTTGTCTGGCTCCATTCGTAGCATAGTTAATACCTGTAAAATAGTCAATTTGTAGTGAGATAAAATCTCAGTAGCTAACAATGTACTCAAGAAACATATAAATATAGCACGGATTACTATCCAGGATACATTCGATGCATACTTCGGTGTTGGAGCATGTAATATCTAGGTAGCAGCATGTTCTCATTCGTTAGGCTACGTAGCAGCATTTTCTTATCGTTAGGCTACGTAGCAGCACATTCTCATTCGTTAGGCTATGTAGCAGCATTTTCTTATCGTTAGGCTACATAGCAGCACATTCTCATTCGTTAGGCTACGTAGCAGCATTTTCTTATCGTTAGGCTACGTAGAGCATATTTTCATTCATTAGGCTACCTTGCTTCGGTTATTGGCCAATAACAGCAATCTGGTACTCATAAAGAGTCATATTAGTAGATATACATGCAACCAAACACAGTATAGGGACTTCGGGATTTCATCCAGTGCATTAACATAAATAACAATGTGAGTACAGTGTTAACTACCTGTTTCGTCACTGTCGTTTGTCACATTATTCCTTAGCCCTGGTTGTCCCAATGGCCTTCCTAAATTTCAATCATGCATTATACTAATTAAGAATGAGTCATGGTTAATATTTACATTGCAATTAAATTACTAATCCCCCCATACGAAATTCCTAAATCCCTTTTGCTAATTAATTATTGGAATTCCTAATTGTAAACAATCACATCTTCATTTTCTTTTCCTTCTCATAATTAGTTACTGTCTAAGTTATCCATGTGTGATCCAGTGCTATAAAACTAAGTTCTTAGCCCTTATTTTCAAGTTGGATTCTTACATTTTCCATGCAAAGTCACACTACACAGCAAAAGAATGAAAACTACCACAGTCTCAATTGAACTACATTTTCGGACCTGTTTTTGTGAAATTTCTTTCCTCCACTAAATGACCTCCAAAAGTCATAAAAATTGGCAGAGTGACCCCTCATTATGTTAATTATAAGCCACAGAAACAGTTTTCAAGGATTCCTAGGGATAGCCCCTAAACTCCTACTGTTTTGGTCACTACCTCAGTTGAGCTCGCTGTACACTGCCCTTGCTGTTTCTGGCTTTGTTATCCTACCAAATGAACCCAGAAAATTCTAAGACTTTGTAAACCTGACGTGATACATCTTAGCTACCTCCCCACAAATTTTCATGCACTAATTCCTTTGTTTACCCATCTAACAAAATTCTTTATGAAATCAGCCCCAGGCTGTTCCGTACAGAAGCTAAATTGAATTAGTGGGTTGTTTCTCTGATTTACCTTGTTCCAAAAATTCTAAAATTTTCCAGATTTCAATTATAAGGGATGGAAAACCTGTTATAAAAATGTTGGCTTCAAAATCCTTTTCCAAATAATTCTACAAGGCCAAAACATCCCAGTCCAGAACAAGGGAGCAACTTGGAGCTTACCTCTTTTTGGAGTCCTTGTACTTCGGTTTTTCCTTCTCTTCTCTCCTCTCCTATGGCTGTCCGAAATTTCTTCCTTCCTTCCACTACTTCCTTCCTCCTAAAATGAGTTAGAGTGAAGGGTAATTAATGCAATGGACAGCTCCTGCTTTCCACCGCTATTAGGTGGCATGAAGGCAGATTACAATTTCATGAATCAGTGCAGGTGGCTAGGTGGCAGAAGCTATGTATCTTACCCTTATTTAATCTATATATTAAAGCAATATTTAACTCCCACTATCACAGCACAGACGGCACCAGCAATTCACAATTTAATTAGGTGGCATGAAGGCAAATCATCATTCCATGAATCGGTGCATGTGCTAGGTGGCAGCAGAGGTGTCTTACTCTCATTTAATCTATATATATTAAAAGCACTACTTAGCTCCTGCTGTCAAACCAAATACGGCATTAGCAAATCATAATTTAATATACATATATATGAAAGTGGGTGGAGCAAGCATGAGGTGTCTTCATCTTAGATTACTCAAGCCATTCATTACATGCAACCTTCCTTCTTAGCTCCACCACGGCTGAATATATTTCCTTAATGCAATCAAACATCATCTACCACATATACTCACACACCTTACACATGGAAGCACGAGGTGGCATTTGATAAATTCCCACATCCAAGGAAGAAGCAAGCTGTGGTCAATTTGTATATATATATATTTACATCACTTCCATCTAATAAATACATTGTGTATGATGCCTAATCCTCATAACTAAACATAATGCCAAGTGACCAAGTGAATGCTTATGCTCTTGTGTGGTGATGGTGCCAAATGGGTGTAATTTAAAATAATTAAAATCCCTTCTTTCCATACTATTTAATTGAGTGGACTAATATGGGTTATGCTATCAATTACAAGAAGTTCAGAATGTGACGCATCTCTTCTTTTAGCTCCCATGTAGCTTCTTCAGGAGATAACCACTTTCACTAGCGGTATCGTCTTATTCTGTAACTGCTTTAGTCTAACATCCACGATCCGATCTAGTGATACTATATGAGACAGATTATCCTGTAACTACACCTTTTCATATTCTATAACATGTGAGGGGTCAAGCTAGTATTTTTTAAGTTGGGATACATGGAATACATTGTGTACTTGGCTCAAGTTTAGGGGAAGGGTAAGTTTGTAGGCCACAGGTCTTACTTTATTAAGAATTTGGAATGGACCTATGTATTTTGGACTGAACTTTTTACTTTTAATGGACTGACCTATCCTTGTGACTGGAGACACTCTAACAAAGACATGGCCTCTAACCTTAAACTCCAATGGCCTTTTCTGTCTATCTGTATAACTTTTCTGTCTACTCTGTGCCGTTAGGAGTTTCTTTCTTATGGTTTCAATTTGCCTAGAGGTTTGATCCACTAATTTTTGGCCTAGTAGGCTTCTTCCTCCTAGCTCAACCCAACATATTGGAGACCTGCACTTCCTCCTATACAATGCCTCATACAGTGTCATTTAAATACTCACATGATAGCTATTATTATAGGCAAACTTTGCTAGAAGCAAGTATTTATCCTAGTTTCCTTTCATCTCTAATACAAATACCCTCAACATGTTCTCTAAGGTTTAAATAGTTCTCTCTATTTGCCCATCTGTCTAGGAGTGATAGGTTGTGCTAAATCTTAGCTTAGTACCTAAAGCATCCTGTAACGATCTCTAGAAGTTAGAAGTGAACCTAGGGTCTCTATCTGACACAATACTTCTAGGTATACCATGTAACCTCACTATCTCTCGGATGTATAGCTAGGTCAATTTATCTAAGGTATACGTGACTTTCATTGCTAAGAGGTGAGCTAACTTTGTTAATCTATCCATTATTACTCATATGGTATTATGCCCTGATGATGTCCTAGGTAAACCCATGACAAAATCTATAGCTATGCCATCCCATTTCCACTCAAGGATATCTAGAGGCTGAAGTAACCCAGCTGACTTCTGGTGTTCTATCTTAACTTTTTAACATACTAAACATCAAGAGATGTACTCTGCTATATCTGCTTTCATCCTAGGCCACTAGAACATCTTTTTCAAATCATGATAAATTTTATTATTGCCTAGGTGAATTATAGATTTGCTCTTGTGTGCCTCATATAGTATTCTTTCTTTGATCTTGGCATTCCTAGCCATATACAACTTATTCCTATATCTTACTAGCCCATCCTTAGATAGATTGAAATCTAGAGTGCCACCTTGGGATATATGGGATCTAATCTTTCTTATATGCTCATCTTTAGCCTAAGCTTCTCTTATTTGGTTCCTCAGGTCTCTATTTAGGTTTCACTCATCAATAATTTTCCTGAATTCACTTGGCATGAGAGATTCATATCCCTAAATGTCTTAATCAGCTCGGGCTTTTAATCATCATATAGGCCATATGTATGGATTTTCTATTCAGTGCATCAGCTACTACATCAGCCTTACCAGGATGGTATCTTAAGATAAAATCATAGTCCTTTAAGAATTCCAACCATTTCCTCTGCCTTATATTTAACTCTTTTTGTTGAAATAAGTACTTGAGGCTTTTGTGATCACTTAAATCTCTATGGTTGCCCCAGACAAGTAGTGTCTCCATATTTTCATAGCAAACACCATTGCTACTAGCTCTAAGTCATGTGTAGGGTAATTCTCTTTGTGAGGCTTTAGCTGTCTAAAAGCATAAGCTACCCCTTGGCCTTTCTGCATAAGTACACATCCTAACCTTTTCTTAAAGGCATCGCTATAGACTATAAAAGTCTCTCTTAGGTCAAGAAGTACTAAAACTGAGGTCGTAGTTAACCTATGCTTCAGTTCCTAGAAACACTACTTATATCTCTCATCATACACAAAAGACATTCTTTTTAATGAGTCTAGTTAGTGGCATTACTATTTGAGAGAAGCCCTGAATGAACCTCCTGCAATAACCTGCTAAACCTAAGAAGCTCCTAATCTCTGTCACTATCCTAGGTCTCTTCCATTGTAATACTGCCTCTACTTTATGGGGATCTACTGCAACCACTGCCTGGGAGATCACATGGCCTAGGAATTGAACTTCAATAAACCAAAACTCACATTTACTAAGTTTAGCATGTAACTGTTTCTCTCTTAGGGTCTCTAGGGCTAATCTCTAGTGCTGCTCATTCTCTTCCCTACTCTTGGAATAGATGAGAATATCATCTATGAAGACAACTACAAATTGGTCTAGGTATGGCCTGAACACTTTGTTCATGTAATCCATGAATACTAAAAGTGCATTCGTCAACCTAAAGGGCATAATTAAAAACTCATAATACTTGTATCTGGTTTTGAAGGCTGTCTTAGGAATATCTTCAGCCTTAATCCTAAGCTGATGATATCCTAAACTAAGGTCTGTCTTAGAGAACACTGACACTCCTACTAACTGATCTAGAAAGTCATCTATGTGGGGAAGAGGGTTTTTATTCTTAATGGTTATCTCATTGAGCTCTCTATAATCTATACATAGTCAAAGGCTCCCATCTTTCTTCTTTATGATTAAGGCTGAAGCTCTCCATAGTGACACACTGTGTCTAATGAAACCCTTCTCTAAAAGCTCTTCTATTTGTTTTTTAAGCTCTACTAGCTCGGTGGGAGCCATTCTATATGGGGCCTTAGACACTGGACTTGCCCTAGATACAATGTCTATGGAAACTTAACTTCTCTCTCTGGGGGTAGTCTACTAATCTCTTTAGAAAACACTTATGGGAACTCTTTCACTATTGGGATTTGCTCTATCTCCTCTTTTATCTCAGCTTGGACTAAAAAGAAAACTAAAAACCTCTAACAACCATGCTCTAGAAACCTCTCATTGTGGGAGGTGGTCATAAGAGCTAGCTAAATCCTAATACTAGGCACAGTTCCATATTCAGGCAAAATAATACATTTGTGGTAACAATTAAGTGTGGCATTATTTCTAAACATTCAATTCATACTAACAATTAAGTTAATGTCAATGAGGGGCATACATATCAAATCAAGTGTGGTATGGCATTGATTAAATTGGACTACATAATTTAAGCAATTATAGGAGGTAATGGCTTTGTTTCCTATGGTGGTAGACACATGCAAATCATATGGTAGTGTATACATACTTAGACCCAACCTCCTAGCATAGTCATATGATATGAAAGAGTGGCTAGCACCCGAATCAAATAAAGCAATAACAAAAAAATCATTAATCTTAATAATACCTTAGATCAGGCTCAGTAATCTGCTAGCCTCTTATTGTGCCAGGGCAAAGACTCTACCCTGGGTTTAAGGCTTAGGTGCAGGAGCCATCTTCCTTTGCTGGGTTAACTGTTGGGTACTTTGGGTGCTATCCCTGGCTATGTGCCTTGGCCTACCATAGCTGTGACATACATTCTACCCTACATAGCATGACCTGTTCTTGTGATTTCTGCCATACTGATCACATACTATGGGCGTGGAACTACTCTGGTGCATTAAAATCTTCTCCTCTTACCTTTTCTATTCCATTGGCTTCTGCCAACTTTCCTGCTAGTAACTATGGCTTGTGTCTTTCCTCTCAATCTCTTAGTCTTAGGGAGGGGAGGTCTAGCACTGAAAGCGATCTGTGTAGTCCTGAGGTTTGTTTCTGTAACTCTGTAACTCTATAAACCTCAACTAGGGCATTAAAGTCTCTAATCCTCTATAGGACCACCTTGTCTCTAATCTCTAGCAACAACCCATTTTTTAACTTATTTTCTCTCTAGCATTCATTATCATGTCTCTGTAAATATGAGGAATATCTAGAGAGCTCAATAAACATTGCTATGTATTGGTCCACAGACATTCCCTCAACCTATCCCAAAAGTACAAGCTCTGACTCCTTCTAATCTCTAATGGAGCTGGGGAAGTATCTCTTATAAAATGCCTAGAGGAACATCCCTTAAGTGAGTGGAAGGTTCCTCAATCTCAAAATCAGCTCAGTACTCCTCCACCAGTAATCTATCTCTTTCTCTAACTGGAAAATGGCCATAATGGCCTTTAGCTCAGAGGTACACTCCATCACCTAGAAAATCTTTTCAAGCTGCATAATCTGGACCTCAGCTTTCTTTGTGTTCAATTCACCATCAAAGGTGGGAGGCTCGAATTTTCTGAAGTAAGCTATAGTTTGTTTGATAAAAGGCTGCTTTAGGACTAGAGGTGTCTAAGCTGGTGGAGTCTAAGACATCTACTATACTGTATCTGTGGCTGTAGGTCAGAGTGAGTTACCCCTAAATGCTTGGGATGATCTGAGTGCTGTGGTGGCTGTGAGGGAAGAGGTGTAGGGCCCTCACTATCTCTCTAAGTAAGCCGTTCCTGAAGCTATATGATCATGGCTTGCTGCTAATCCAGGCGAGCCATCGGATCACTGGGCTCGGCTCTATCCTCAGCATAAGTCTTTCTAAAAGGCCTACCTCTCCGTGTGTTTACCATCTTTTTGAAGCATCATTAGCAAACTTTAGCATCAAATAGGAACACACCCACTACTATCACACTTAATTCATCCAGAAAAGCTCATATATAAAGGCAAACTCATGTTCTCAAACCACAACCCACATCAAAGTGTTTTAACCTTTGCTCTGATACTAATAAAGTGTAACACCATATTCATCTAGCCTTTTCCCATCTCATTCTAGTTACTTTCCTTTAGGATAGCATTTTCCAAGGAAAACTCAAATAAAATAATGGATTATTTTGCATTGCATAGCACTTAGATTTCTCATTTTGTGGATCATATTAACTCATTCATATCATTATCCAATTAAAATACATTTACATACCTCAAAACCATCTCAAAATGTCACAAGAATCCCGAGTTGGGAGCATACATACACAAAACAACACAATTAGCCTTGGGTTCTGCTTCAGATTTCTATTGCTAACTTTGAAAATCAAAACTAAATCTAGAAAACTCGAAATCAAGCACACTATAGTATTTTGGAAAGTTACAGATGTTAAATGTATGCTAAAAATAAATCTAGACCAAAACAAGAACGTTTAGCTATTGGAAATCGATGGAATAGTACTAAAGGTACTGCTGCATTACTAGTATTGACTCCAAACTTCAAAAATTCATATCTCTTTGCTCAGACATCCAAATGAGGTAATTTTAGTGGCCATAGAAAGCTTATTATGTCTAGTTATGTCTAAAATTGCATGAACATTGGACACTATTTGAACCTCAAATGACACAAGAGAAGAAATTGGCTATATGAATAGTAACCATATTAGTTCAGTAGCTTTTTGGCAACTTTGGAAATTCATAATTAATTCTAAAGAGCCCTAAATAGTATGGTCTTTAGCTTCTTAAAAATCTTTAGATGAGATCTATATGCATGCCAAATCTCATGAGGAAATTTGTCCATTTGGTCAGTTTGTACGATAGGGATCCAAAATGTCACATTTTGGCTTCCTAAAAGGTCACAAATGGTGCCATTTAGCTTCTAGCTTTTCTAGGCCACTTGGGCATGTGGGAAAGCATAAAAAAGAGACCATTAAAAATGTCACAAAGGTCCACAAATCCAGATCTCACAAAGTCACTCTCCCACTTGATGATATACATAAGGCACATACAAGCTGTACTTTGCCATTCAATGTCAAAAACTTGCCATTCCATTCATTTGCTTCCAATTCTCATATATACATCACATATCCATGTATTTATACATGTTCAAAAGGTTGTATATCATGTCCATCATTGAATTACATCCTGTGACAATAAAGTGGTTACGAAAAGAGCAAATAATACATTTCTTTGTCAATCTCTCATCTTCCAACTTGGTGACTCCTATTTCCTTGCTCACTTGGTTCACCTAGAGATGTTAGGCAATGGGGAGGAAAGAGTGAGATTCTAGGAATCCCAATAGCCCTTCTCCCTTTTAAATACACATAAAGGATGAAATTTCAAGTCTAAAATGCATGCATGGCTATCTTGAAATTTATAAACATACATAGAACATTTCCTTCATTCAAGAAGTCACATATAACATACAGAGGCTTGCCAAGACAATGGTTTAGCCTCACCTATTTTCTTTGGGCTTTTAGACTTGCCTCACCCATTTTCTTGAGAGACTTTTAACTAAGCCTCACTCTTCTAAAGACTTTTATCTTTGTCTCACCTATTCTTAGGGGCTTTTGGCTTATCCTTACCATAGCTAAAGGACTTTTGGCTTCACCACAATTAAGAAAGCCATTCATATTCATAAAAACATCATTCAAGTGCACAAGCAAAGCATCATGGTACCATGGCACATAAAATATATACTAAGAACATCTTTTATGGCTTAAACATACACAAACACATTCAAAGATAATAAAACATCCAAAGATGCATAAAAGAAAGGAGAGAGAGCTACCTTGTATGCAAGAACACACTTTCTTTCATGGAAATTCTTCCTCTCTCTTAGCCAAACACTCACAAGGTGGTGGGACTTCATTCCTTTGCCCTAAACACATGAAATAGGATCTAATTATACTTTTGAAACATCTACTAAAGCAACACACATACTAGAAGAGGTAGCTTGCTCATATGGTTCCATAAAGCACCTGATGAAGCAACCTTGAGAATTCATGATCTTGGCTCCATTCTCTACCTTAATCTATGACTCTTGACTCCATTTAGACTCCTTGGAGCCATCACACATTTATTTCAAAGAGCCAAGCTATGTGTTGCTTCATTATGCTACAATATGGAACCTATACCTCCCTCACACATTCTAGGCTTTCTAAATTTTTTCCAAAGATTTCTCTCATACTCTCTAATTATATTTGATGCAAAACTATGCTTGGACGAAATTAAAACACTCCTTAGGTGCATGAACCCTTTTAGGCCGAGGCTATGCTTCCATTTGGTATCAATGGAGTTTGTTTGATTTCTTTGATGGGAGAAGCATCTGGATGGCTTCCTTGATGTCTTAGAAACTTATATGAACTCTTAGACATGTTAAATTATGGATAGGAATCATTCCACAAACCAAGGTGCAACTAAAACCCTAGGTTTTGCATCTTGAAAAATCATGGTTATTTCTTTGTTTTCTTTGCATATTCTTGTTTCCCACACTCTAATTCCTAAGATTCATCCTTGGTTTGGTTCAAAATTCAATCCCTCTTGGCTCTCTATATAGTGGTCAAAATCTACAGGAAGGAAGACAAGGAGGAGCAAGCATGGAAATTGCAAAGCAGCCTTGATTTCCCAACTTTTCTTATATGCTTTTCCTTTTACTTTGATTCTCCTCTCCAATTTCAAAATTCTCCCCTCTGGTCTAACCTCAAAATAGCTCCAAAAACTTCAATAAAACTATTGGAAAATGGAAGAGAAGGAGGAGATTAAGTTTACTAAAGGAAAGACCAAGAAAATCCATGAATTTCATACCTTTCTTGCCTTTGTTTTCCTCTTCCTTTCCCCTTCTCTTATGCTCCTCTCTCCCTTGATCTCACTTCTATTCTTGGGTAGAAATAAGGTAGCCTAAGTGAGGGACAGAAAGGGGCATCCATATATAAGAAGAAGGAATAAAAATTTGTTCATTAAAAATTCTCATTATGTCCTATCTTTTTGGCATTTTCGTTTTTAGTTTGTTTTAATGCTTTTTTGAGAACTATCTTTTCCATCATAAAATTTAGTTCTCAATCTTATAAAATGCCTTTGGAATCACTCAATTTGGAGCTAAAACCTTCTCGAATGAAATGGTCAAAGTTTGGGTCAACTATAGTTAGAAAACATACACTGGAGGGGTTTTGACTGTCACGGAACATTTTGATGATTTTCAGGGCCTTTAAGAACACCGGAGAGCTTAAATTTTCCATTTAAAAAGCCCTCCTATGATTATTCTAAAAAATTGCCCTAAATTACAAAATTGCCATTACGTTTCGTAACCATTTTATTAAATTCCATTTGGTAATTTTGGCCCCAATTTCTAGGTACCTCTGGCCTCTTATTTTCATTACTTAATATCTAGATCATTTTTCTAATTTTTCTAGACCTTAACTAATTCATTTCAAAGGACTTACTCTTAAAACGTATTCATTTTTGTTGTTTTTAAGAAAACCGGACATTACAACCTCACCATGGCATGAATAGTTTAAGTCATGGCGAGGCTTGGGTTTTTAGGAACAATGAGCTCTTGAAAGCATTTCCACCATGATGAGAAACATGTATTTTGGTTTTTAAGTTGCAATAATTGACTTAGCCATGGCAAAGTCATCCTAAGTGACGACTTTAACCTCCAAACTTCTATTTCAGCTTAGAAACCTTGGTTTTTACTATAGTAATGACTTGTATTGACTTGTAAACTATTGCAAATAACTTTTATGTCTCCTTAGATCATGCAAGGGAGAAATGGGAGCTTGTAATGATAATTTAATTGCCCTTAATGATTAATATTCTTGTCCTTATGAGTAGTGATTTGGAATGATTAAAAGGTTTAAATTTTTTTCATCAAACTTCCATTTCTGACAAATTATTAACAATGTTAAGGCACCAGAGGTTAAGAGTTTAATTATGACCAATGAGCATGATTAATAGTTAGGGATGTTACACATGACCCCTTATAAATAATTCATTCCACTCGTTTAGAAACTATTTTAAAATTTTAAATTATAGGATATTACATTTCACTCCCCTAAAAATTAATTCTGTCCTCAAAATTTATGACATACATCAATTAAACCCTTGTGACCTTTTCAAGCCACTTTTTACCAAAGAAACTTTCTTATTTTCTTAACTATCTGATCATGGTATCAACCAATCTTTGATGTTGCAACCATAAAAAAATTATCTTACCATTGAAATTTTCATACTTTATGACAAGTGAGGGAATTGGTAGACAAGCATGGGAGACTCAAAGAACAACATCATTCTAGCTAGATCAGGGGAGAAAACAAGACATTATAATAACTAATTGGTTCAACTCTCACAAGTATTTCAGATGAACCATATTACTAGAATTGAGCCCTTTTCTCATTTTGGTAGGCCAACCCACTTGAGTGACCAAATACGTATAATTTCCAATCACAGATCATACTCTACTTGTAATATCCAATTTTTGTTAAACAATAGAAACTTACGCGTTTTCAAAGCAAGTTCTCCTAAATAAATTAGTTAAGGTCCCAAAAAATTTGAGTAACATTCTAGACTCATAAAAATGAGAATTCTAGGCTTAAACAGAAAGAAAAATAGAGTTAGAATGAAGAAACAAATTTTGACGAAATCTTATGAAACGTAATGGCATTTTCGTAATTTTGACCAAATTTAGGAATTCACACAGAAAGGCTTTTTAAAAGAAAGTTTTGAGTTTTTTAGCATTCTCAGAGGTCTGGAAAACCATGGGAAGCCTCGGGACAGTTAAATCCCCTCCGGTGGACGTTTTATAATGTCAGTGTACCTAAACTTTGAAGGATTTGTTTGGGAAGGCTTTAGCTCCGATTTGAGTGATTTCAAAGGAATTTTACTAAATTGGGAACCTAGATTTTATAATGGAGGAGACGATTCTCAAAAAGGAGCTAAAATGAAGTAGAAATGAAAATCCAAAAAATGAAGGGCAAAATGAGAATTTTTGAAAAATTATTCTTCCTCTACTTAGAAATAGAAAGGCCCCACTCTCCTACATACATAGCCTTATATTTTTCTACCCCAAACTAGAGAAGAAACCTTAGGAGAGTGATGCAACAAGGGAAGAAGAAGAGGAGGAGAAGAAATTCTAGGGTTTCATATGTTCCTTGCAAAATCTGATTTGATACTTTGATTTCTATGTTTAAATGAGAGTTTAAATGAGCTCTTAAGATCCCTAGAAGTCTCCCCATGTGATTCCTCCATCAAGAAAACAAACCAAAGCCTAAGAAGACCCATTTACTTCTTAGTCTCGGCCAAGTGAGTTCCATATACCTAGGGAGAGTTTTAATTTGTTCCAAGCCCATTTTTGAGTCATATATGATGAGTGAAAGTGAGGGGAAGCTATGGGAAAAATTTAAGAAGCCTAGAGAATGAGTTAGTGCCTTATGTTCCATAAAATGACCTAAAGAAGCAACATGTAGCTGGGCTCTTTATTTTGAATTGTATGGTGACTCCAAGAGGCTTATAAGGAGTTAAAAATCATATTTGAAAGAAAAGAATGGAGCCTAGAAATTATTTGATGGGTGCTTCTTCATTAGGTGCATTCTTGGAACTATAAAGGGGTTTATAGGTCAAGTTAGTGTCTAAGCAAGTCGTGTGGCCTTAGAATTAATTCCATGAACCTAATTGGCTTCCATAAATTATGTTTAGGCCAAGAGAAATCATTCCCACACCTTTGTGTGTGTGAGGCTAAAGAAGGGAGAGGAAATTCAAGTGAAAAAGCATGTGCTTACTTCCAAGGTAGCTTACTCCTCCTTCTCTCATGCATGAATGTATGTTTGGCTTATTTTTGAATGTGTGTATGTGTGTTTTAAGCCATGAAAAGTATTCTAACATGATTCCATATGCCATGGTACCATGATGATGCATTATGTTTCTAAATGATGTTTATGATGTTTGCTTGAGTGTGGCGATGCCTAGAACCCTTAGCCATGGTGAGGATGAGCTATGAACCCTTAGAATTGATTGAGATAAAGTAAAGAGTCTCCCAAAAGTAAGATTGACTTCTAAGAGCAAGGTTGAGTCTAAGAATCTCTTAAAGAATGAGTGAGGCAAGTCCAAAATCCATAAGTGAATGGGTGATGCTAATCCACTTACTTGGAAGCCTTTGTATGCTATATGTGACTTGTACAAATGTTAAAAATGCTTCTTGAATGTTTGCACATGTTAATATGCCCATGCATGCATTTGTGAGACATGTTTTACATCTTTTATGTGTGATTGAAAGGGATATGAGCTATTGGGATTCTTTGAATCTCATTCCCTCATCTCCAATGTTCTAACATACTAGGTGGACTAAGAGAGCAAGGGAATGGAAGCCAACTACATGAGAAATGAGAGGATGACACTAAAGTGTGTAGATTTTGTTACTTTAAGGCCATATGAATGGCAAATGTTGTAATCAATGGTTGTATATGTCCTATTATGTTATGAACATATATAATTATGTTAATGTATCATGTATAATTGAGAACTAAAGTTGTATGTATGGAAATGCTCATTTTGGTCTTGTAATGGCAAGTTTGTATTATGGAAGTGTACGTATAAATGCAAGTGGGATGGCCAAATTGAGATACATGAGGTTTGGGACCATTTGGGCAGTTCATACAAGTCATAATCATGCCTTTAAACTTGCCTAAGAGGTACCAAACATCAAGGGAAGTCATTTGGAAACTTTGGTATCCTATATAGAGCAAAAATTTACTATATTGGAAACCTATACCACTTTTTGTCCGAATGAACTCTTTCTTGACCTGAGATTTGGCATGTATTTAGAGCTTGTTGAGAGATTTTTGGAAAGCTAAAGAACATAATTTTGGAGGTCTATGGAATATTTGATGAATTTTTAAAGTTGGAAAAAATTCTGGTTTTGGTCAGGTTACTGTTCACACTAGTCCGAAAATAAATTTTGTCGCTTAGGGCTCAAATGATGTCTAATTACCACAAACTTTTATAGGGAGAAACTAGACATTTCCAGTGACTTGTGTCAACTAGAAGCACCCTATTTGGATGTCTAGAGAGGGAGATATGAATTTTTAAAGATTCTATCCAGTATTAGGCACTTGACTAACCTCAAGTACTGTTTGATTGGGTTTCGAGGTCTGGGCGTGCCTAAACTAGTTTGGAGTTATTTTTCTCTCTAGCTAACATCTGTAGCTTTCCAGATTGGTATCATTTTCATGGATTGGATTGTTTTAGAATTAATTGGACATTTTTGACCTTTGTAGCAGAAAATTGTGACAGTACCAATAGCTAGCCAGACCTTTGCACATTTTTGAATGTTAAATGTCTTTTGTGTTGTGTTTCATGGCTTGACATATTTTTAACATAAATTAGACATGTGTATCTTTTCAGAATGGTAAAGAATGCATGATTTGGATTTTTCTAGAATTAGTTATGATTTTCCAAAATTTGTGACAGAAAAGGGAGAATTCTGGTAAAAAATGTATATATGTATTTTATGCTTCCCTTTGCTTTCCACGAGTCGTAGGCCATTTTTGATAATGGAAATGAGTTGTATCTATCTAATTAAATATGAGAATGTGATACATGAGCTTATATGGTCCATGGGATACAGAATGAAATTTTTATACGTGACGTAGCGCTAAAATAATCAATATTTTTATGCTATTTTTTTATTCCTCAATGAAATGCATGATGTTAAACATAAGGATAGTATGAAATGAACTAAGAAATTACGATGTTATACTAATAGCCCTATACTTTTATTTGCATAACTCCCTACCCATTCAAGGCTGTAAAGAGTTTCTTTCTAATTGATTTTTATTTGTGTAATTGTAACACCACGAAATTAATTAAGGTATTAATCATTGATTTGGATTAATTGAGAATAATTATTATGGGATAATTAGGTAAACTATGTGAGTAAGATTTTATGGAGAAATAAATAATTAATGTAGGTTTAAGATTCAATTGAGTTGGGCTTAATTTAAGCCCATAATTAATTTGAGTAGGTCATGGATAAAGACTAATAGAGGCCCTAGTAATTTCAGGTGCAGACCCAACTTCTTATTGTGAGACTTAGCCTAAAGGAACCATTTAGCAATTGCCCAATTTGGTTTAATGAGTTATAAGCCCAAGACTCTACTAAAATCCTAGAAATTCTACAGCCTAACTCATGAGATCTAGCCTAGCAAGACACAATTTGAACCCCTATATGGATTTGGGCCTTTGGGTTAAGCCATAACCCATTTAGGACCCAACTTAAACCCTAAAACCAACTTTAGCCCTTTTTACTTTGCAAAACCACAAAAGACACAAGAAACACACAAGGCATTTTAGGGTTATTGTAAAAAATCTATCTTCTCCCACTTCTAAAGTCAAAATCAACTAAGGTGAGTGTTATATAACTTGACCCCCTCCTCTTCCTCTTTAATTTAACTCAATTGAGTTTCCATTTGGAGCATTTTCACTACACCTTAAATCTAATATGGATCATTTGATGTTTCTTGGAGGATTTTTAGAGGTTGGGGCTAGGAGGGATATTGGGTAAGTATAAACTCCTCATTTTGATGCATTTACTACTAGTTAGAGACCCTAATAGCTAACATATGATATGAACTCTATTTCTATGCTAAAATATCCATAATTTAAGGTGATATTTTGAGTTCTCTAGTGTAGGGAAGACAAAATCTGAATTTTGTTCTTGTAGTGGCTGGGTAAGTGTCCTTTAAGTAACTATTGGTGGTTTAATTCTTTGATTATTAGGTTGCTGCTATAATTGATGAATAAGAATGGTAATGGTATGATTTTGTATTCATAGGCTAAGGTAGCATTGTTGTTTGCTCTCAAGGCATTGTCTACAAGTCAGATAACCAGGGTTATTGTTAAATTCCATGCATATGTCTACTTTAATTTTATATTTGCTACACATGTATGATTTTGAAATGCATAATGAATGGTTGGCTATTTGATATATTGTGTTTGGACCTTGTGAGTCCATGGTGGAGCTATGGTGTAGCTGCCACTCATGCATTGTACTTCAATCAGGCACCGGGTTGTGATCTGACCCTTACATGCACTGGGCCCTGGTTGTACTCATCGGGGAATTGGTGCTGTGGATGGGTCTCTCTCGGTGTTAATGGCATTTAACATGCAAAAATGTGATTGCTAGTATCGAATAGTAGTTACTGATAGCTTAATTATTTCATTTGCTGATATGAATGGTATATTTTTCTAATGCATATCTGATTTCATGCACATATGTTAATTTAATTAGAATATATGAATGAAATTTGCCCTTAGTTACTGAGATTTGCATCTCGCCCTATTTCATGGGATAATACTTTTAGGTGAAGGCTTTTTGGATAAGGATAAGGGAAAGCAAGTGGATACACATCCATAAGCCAAGGCCTTGTGTGGGAAGCTACACTTGGGCTGAGTTTAATTTAGGGTTGATGCTGATTTTGTTGTTCTTTTATATAGCATTATCATCATATAATCATGTTGCCAAGTGTAGGTATTTTATTTTTAGGTGAACAATGATGTAACTAATAGTGAGTTAGGCTTTACACCACTTGGAGTTTGATGTATGCTTTCACTTACGATATGATATGGAACCTTTTTAGTATGAATGTATGACTTGACCCTTGAAAGTATGCTTTTATATTTTCATAAATGTTAATATTAGTTGCTTATGGATCTTATTGCTATCAACACTTCATGAATTTACTGATGGATGATAGTTTGATTAGTAGGAATCAACTCTTAAGTCTTAAATTGGTAATGATAGGTGTGTAGGATAAATAACTTAGATTAATGCCATTAGAGCCCCACAAATTAAGGTAGGGTGACCCTAGAGTACTACTAGAGAGAGTGTTGGAGTGTATGGAACGAAATATGGGAGGTATAGATGTAGAAGAGGGTTATATTGCGACCAAGAATGGCTGAGTTGCGGCTAAGAGTTAGTCAAAAGTGAAGCATTGTGATGCAAGTTGTCTCGCTGTGGTGCAAAACAAGAAATCCACCCAGGGTGAGTGATAGAGTGAAACCTCACCACTGCACACTATGTTTAGTCGTGGTGCAAGATGAAAATTTTACCAAGAGAAGGTAATAGAATGCAACTTCGTCACAATGCAGGTATTTTTGTCGCGGTGCAATTCGAATAAATTGGGCTGAGAGTCCTTAGAGGCATACCCGTAGCGATGCCATAAAGGCTTGCCATGGCGAGGGTCTAACTCACTACGGCAATCGTGAAAACATGAACAGTAGGTCCCTGAGAACACTTTCACTATAGTGTGAAAAGCTAAGTTGGGGCGTAAAGTGCGAAATTCTAGTTTTGAGTTACAGTAGCCATGTAACGAACGGTAAATTCTGTAAAATGACGAAATAAGCAATATAAAAGAAAGTCCCTTGAAATAAGCTAGATAATGTCCCAAAAAATTTGGATAGTGTCCTAAACTTCTAAAAATAATAATCCTAGGCTCAGACAGAAGGAAAAACAGAGCTAGGATGGTGAAACAAAATTATTACGAAATTGATGAAGCTTAATGGTATTTTTGTAAATATGTGTAAATTTGGAAAAAAACATAGGAGGGCTTTTTAAATGAAAAATTTGAATTGCCCAGGGTTCATAGAGGCCCTGAAAAGCATGGAAAGCCTTGGGACAGTTAAAGCCCCTACGTTTTCCAATAACTGTGAAGCCAAACTTTGACAGATTTATTTAAGAAGGTTTTAGCTTCAATTTGAGTGATTCCAAAGGCATTTTATTAAATTAGGAACCTAAATTTTATAATGGAAAAGACAGTTCTAAAAAAAGAGCTAAAACGAAGCCAAAAGGAAATTGCCATTACAGAAGGACAAAATTGAAATTTTTGAAAAAGCTAATTTCTTAAATGTTCCATAAGCTTCATGCCTCTTCCTCCCCTCATTTAGGCCAACATACCCTCTTCCCGAAAATAGAAAAAGAAGCAGAATTCTTAGGAGCACCAAGAGAAGGAGAGAAAGAAGGGATAAACTAAGGAAAAGGTAAGGAAATCTAAGGGATTTCATGCTCCTTCTTCTTCCAACCTTGCTCCTCTCCTTCTATTCTTTCTTTCTATGGTTTATTTGAATGAAATGGTTTTATTTTGAGTCTAGAACAAGGGGGGCATTCGAGTTTGTTGAGGAGAAGAAAACCAAGGAGAAAGCCTCTTGAAACCAAGCTTGAATCCAAGGTAACTTTTGCTTTTTATTGTTTTCTTCTCTTGCTCTTCTCTTGGTTCATTTTCGACTAAACCAGAACTATGAGAAGGGAGAGAGTTCTATCCAAAAATAAAAAAGGAACTAAGGTTTTAGGCCATGAGGAAGTGGAATATGCTAAGAATTTGCAAGAAACACCCATGGAAATCAAGTTAGGAAAGTGTAGGATTCTTTAGGGTTTGTAAAATCTGATTTGGTGTATGAATTTTCTAGGCTATTTAAGTGTTCCATTAAGCTCCTAAGGCCTCTAGAAAGCCTCCCAAGTGGCTCTCCCATCAATGAAAAATCAAGAAGCTCATGAACCTCCTTCCTCCTCTATGTCTTAGCCAAGCTAGGTTCAATGGGTTAGGAAGTGTTTTAAATTGTTCTAGCCTTGGTTTAGGACTTCATATGATATTAGAAGATGGAAGGAACCATTAGGAAAAATTTAGGAGTCATGGATTGAAAGATAGGACAATAGTGTCCATAATGGTACCTTATAAAGCAACTTATATGTAAGCTTGTGTAGATGAATGTGTGATGGCTCCAATGACCTTGAATGATGGCAAGAGGCCTAGAAATGAAAAGAGAATGGAGCCTAGAACTTTAATTGTGAGGGTTGCTTCAATAGGCCATTTATGGAACCATTTTGCCACCTATAGAATCAAGTGTGTGTTTAAGAATGAATTTGTTATCTTGGCTTGCTTCAAGTGTATAATTGTGTGTTAATTATAATGTCTAGGCCAAGAGAATCTTAACCCACCTAAATGCACTTGTAAGGCCGAAAAAGGGAAGGAATAAAGTGAAGCCAAGCTTGCAAACATTCAAGGTAGCTTTCCACCTCATTCTCCTTGCATTCTTGTGTGCATATGTATGTCATTATGTGCTTATGTGTGCTCTTGTGACTTGAGAACCTGCCACTTGATGTTTTGAAATTGCATTGGTACCAATGTGTTGTCTTGAATACCATTGATTGTAGAAATGGCTCATAAGGGTCAAGTGATGCCAAAAGTCCCTTAATGAAGGTGAGGAGATGACAAAAGTCTTATAGCATGGGTGAAGAAAGGCCAAAAGCCTCTTGGATAGGTGAGGCCAAGTCAAAAGTCCTTAGGCCAAGAGTGAGGCAAATCTAAAAGTCCTAGAAATGGGGTGAGATAAACCAGAAGTGCCTAGAGCATGTTCTTGGCTTAGTGTAAATTGGTGGCATAGAATTTATAATCTTGCATACTTTATGGTTATCTCACTTTCCACACTTGTGCTTTGATATGTACATGCCTTAAATGTGTGTGTAAATGGGTGTGTAAGCTACTGAGATTCCATGAATCTCATTCCCCTTCCCTCTTCATTCTTAAAATGTCTAGGTGGTGCTCAAGAACCAAAGAATGCAAGCCAAAAGAGTTGAAAAGCTATATTTGGATCATTATGTAGTTTATTTTGTAATTGAATATCAAAGTGATTATGTATATGTTATTTTTGAGATGTAAGACCTTGAGAAAATGTAAAATGATGTATGAATGTTGTATGAACCTTTGATGGCACCAAAGTAATGTAAATATGTAAATTGACTCTTTAGTGGCTTATGTGTATTAGCATATGAATGGATGTGGAATGGTCAAAATGAGATGTATGAGGTTTGGGACCACTTGGGCAGTTCATATAAGTTGTATTCAAGCTTTTAAACTTTCCTAAGAGGTGTCAAACCATAATAGAAGCTATTTGGACCAAGTTGATGCATTATGGGAACCAAAATTGGCCAATTTGTAAGGTTGTGTGACTTTTTGTCCAAATGAGCTCTTCTTGGTCTGAAACTTCACATGCGTCTAGAGCTTGTTAAGAGATTTTTTGGAAGATAAAATGGGTATTATTTGGAGGTCTTTGAAATTTTTGGCGGATTTTTGAAATTGGTCGAAAAACTAAATTCTGCTAGTGTCACTGTTCATTTGGTTTGAAATGAAACTCTATCGTTCATGGGGTAAAAGATGTCCAATTGCTATGAAACTCTATCATTCCCAGTGAGTTGTGCCAATTGGAAGCACCTAATTTGGATGTCTAGAGAGGGAGATATGAATTTTTGAAATTTCTATTCTATTATAGGCACATATCCAGACCCTCAGTACTGCTCCATTGATTTTTGGGGTCTGAATACTCTTGGATTGATCTAGAACTATTTTTTCCCTCTAGTTAACATCTCAAATTGGTATAGTTTGCATGAATTGGATTTTTATGGAATTAATTATGAATTTTCAAAGTTTACATCAGTAAGCTGTATCAATATTCTGGGCAATCTGACCTTCGTGCCTTTTCGATTGTCAAACATGGCGCAGATGAGATTTTGTGGCTAGAATTTACTTTTAGTATAAATTTAACATCTAGATATTTCCAAAAAGCTATGGTTTTCTTGATTTCAATTTTTCTAGATTTAGTTTTGATTTTTCAAAGTTGCCCTAGAAATCTATCACTAAGGTACCTGAGGCTAAACGTAAGAATTTGTGCTTTTTGGCTTGTGGTCCGTGGTTCATGTAAAGTTTTGAAATTTTTATGATTTGTATAAATGGAAAATAATTAGAGAATGTTGTTGGTAAGTTTTCGGGGTCCATAGATCAAATTTTGAAATTTTAACCCTGATATAACGCCATTAAAGTCATGGTTTTAATGCATATTTCTTGGGATTTCTTTGCTAATTTGTGTAATCCCACTTTGATAAAGGAAGTTAATGCTAGAAATAATATGATGTGACATTTATTGGTATCAAAGCAAAGGTTTAGGCACTTTTGCTTTGTGTTTAGCTCTTGAGTAGTGCATTTGGCCTGTGTTTGGGTGTGAATCACCTTGGAAGTGGTAGAATAACTGTATATATGTGCTTAAATTGTAATTACGAGCTAAGATTGTGACTTCTTTTCAGTAAAAATGGTTGAAACTAGAAGAGGCAGAGGCAGGGGCAGACTAGCTATGGGCTTAGAAGTTGAATCCGAGGACCCTTTGTTAGCTGTCATGGAACGGCTTGATAGATATGAAGATGTGATAGCACAGCAACAGCAGATTGTACAGCAGCAGCATGAGATGATTATGCAGCTGTAGGATTCCTTGGCTAGACAGGAAGAAGTTAGGAGAGAGGCCCTTCTACCTCAGTCTCAACCTTCCACTTTAAGTGTTCCACCCCCACCTCCCCAGGAGCCAGCTCAGACTCCACTATCCATCTAGAAATAGCTAAACCAATTCCAGAAGAATAACCCACCTATATTTGGCGAGAAATTAAATGTGGACAAAGCGGAGGCCTGGGTGATGGAAATAGAGAAGATCTTTGCAGTGATGGACTACACTTACAAGCAGAAAGCTTAGCTAGCCACCTTCATGTTACAGAAATAGGCAGATAGATGGTGGCGTAGCACAAAGTCTCTCATGGAAACTAAAAACTTGCAAATTACTTGGGAGAATTTCCTAGTGGAATTTTATAAGAAATATTTTCCCAGCTTAGTGAGGAAGCAGAAAGAGATGCAGTTCATAGGGCTGAAACAGACTGATGAGATGACAGTAGATTAGTACGTGGCTAAATTTATAGAGTTGTCTAGGTATTCTTCCTACCTCTAGAGATATGATGACGAACCCTGGAAGTGTGAGCAGTTTGAGACTGGATTGAAGCCCCTGATCAAAGATAGGGTGACTCCATAAAGGATATAGAATTTTAATGCCCTCGTGGAGATTAGTAGGATAATTGAAAACAATCTGAGAGATATTATGCCTGCTGTTACAATATCTGGTCAGGGAGGGGCTTCGGAGTTAAAGAGGCCGAGACTGAAAAAGGTTGCTAGCTCTGCACCTAGTAAAAAGAAAGGCAAAATGCAGTGGAATCGAAGGTCACAAAAGGCAAGAAAGCGTAGCCCCTTCTGATTTAGTCATCCACATAGTAGCTTTCCAAATTGATAAAGTTTGCATGGAATAGATTTTTGTGGAATTAATTAGGAGTTTTCAAAATTTACATCAGTAAGCTGTATTAGTATTTTAGGTAGTTTGACTTTTGTGTCTTTTTTATTGTCAAACGTAACCTAGATAAGATTTTTGTGGCTGAGATTTATTTTTAGTGTAAATTTAACATCCAGAGCTTTCTAGAAAGCTATGGTTTGCTTGATTTCAATTTTTCTAGATTTAGTTATGATTTTTCAAAGTTGCTTCAGAATCTGTCACTATGGAACCTGAGGCAAAACGTGAGAATTTGTGATTTTTAGCTTGTGGTATGTGGTTCATGTAAAGTTTTGAAATGTTTATGATTTGTATGAATGGGAAATAATTAGAAAATGTTGTTGGTTTTTGGGGTCCACAGATTAAAATTTGAAATTTTAACCTCGACATAATGCCATTAAAGTCATGGTTTTAATGCATATTTCTTGGGATTTCTTTGCTAATTTGTGTAATCCCACTTTGATAAAAGGAATTTGATGCTAGAAATAATATAGTGTGACAAGCCACTTACGCCATGGCGTGGATACACCAAGTCTGTAACATCCGATTTTTTGAAAAGGAAAGAAAACGCGAGAAATGTGACATATGGTTTCTCCATAAACAAACAAAATTCACCAGATACAAAAGTAAGTCCCTTGAAATGATTTAGTTAAGGTCCCAAAAAAATTAGGAAGCATTCTAGACTCCTAAAAATGAGAATCCCTAGCTCAGATTGAATGAAAAATGGAGCTAGAATGAAGAAACATTTTTTTACAAAATCTTACGAAACATAATGACATTTTCGTAATTTTGAGCAAATTTTGGAATTCACACAGGAGGGGTTTTTAAATGAAAGTTTTGAGTTCTCTGGGGTTCTCAGAGGCCCTGAAAACTATGGAAAGCCCCGGGATAGTTAAAACCCCTCCGGTGGGTATTTTCTAACGTCAGTTAATCCAAACTTTGACTGATTTGTTTGGGAAGGTTTTAGCTCTGATTTGAGTGATTCCAAAGGTATTTTACTAAATTGGGAACCTAAAATTCATAATGGAAAAGATGTTTTTAAAAAAGGAGCTAAAACGAATTAGAAACAAAAATGCCAAGAATGAAGGGCAAAACAGAAATTTTTGAAAAGTTCTTCTTCCTCCTTTCTATATATAAGTGGCACCCCACTCTCACCCTCACGTAGCTTCATATGTTTCTGCCCTAAACCAGAGAAAGAGGCCCTAGGATGAGGCACACAACGGGAAGAAGAAGAGGAGGGAGAAATTCAAGGTAAAAGATATGGAAATTTAGTAGTTTTTCATGCTTTCTCCTTTCTAAACCTTTCTTATGATTATAATGAAGTTCACAAATCTGTTTTAAGGAAGAAATTAAGGGGAAAATTCGGATTTGAAAAGAGGAGCTCAAAGAAGACAAGATTCAAGTGAGAAAAGCCATGAAAATAAGGTAATTTTTTCTTCCATGGTTGCTGCCCCTTGCTCCCCTTCTCCACCCATTTTACCCCACTCAGGAAGTCCTAGGAGGGCTTGGTTTTTAGGCAGAAACAAGGGTGATTCTTTAAAAAAAAAGGTGTGGAGATTAAGAATATGCAAAGAGAATTAACAAAAAATCATGAAATTTCAAGATGCAATTTCTAGGGTTTCAAGTGTTCCTTGCAAAATCTAATTTTACACAATGATTCCTAGAATTAAATATGTGTTTGAATGAACTCCTAAGATCCCTAGAAGTCTCCCCATGTGCTCCCTCCATCAAGAAAACAAAGCAAAGTCTATGAAGGCTAATAAGCTACCTAGTTTCGGCCAAAAGAGGTTAGGGTAGCTAAAGAGAGTTTTAAATGTTTCTAAGCCCATTTTTGAGTCATATATGATGAATGAATATGAGGGGAAGCCTTGGGAAAAATTTAGGAAGCTTAGAGAATGAATTGGGGCTTTATGTTCCATAATATGACCTAAAGAAGCAACATGTAGTTAGGCTCTTTATTTTAATTGTGTGATGACTCCAAGAGGCTTAAAAGGAGTCAAGAATCATATTTGAAAGGAAAGAATGGAGCCTAGAATTTATTTAATGAGTGTTGCTTCATTAGGTGCATTTTGGAACCATAAAGGGGTTTATAGATCAAGCTAGAGTTTAAGCAAGTTATGTGGCCTTAGAATTAATTTCATAAACCTAATTAGCTTCCATAAATTGTGTTTAGGCCAAGAGAAATCATTCCCACACCATTGTGTGTGTGAGGCCGAGAAAGGGAGCATTAATTCAAGGAGAAAAGTGTGTGGTTGTATCCAAGGTAGCTCTCTCCACCTTTTCTCATGCATAGAAGTGTGCCTACATTGTCTTGAATTTGTATATATGTGTTTAAGCCATGAAAAGTATTCTAGCATGATTTTATATGCCATGGTACCATGATAATACATTATGTTTCTAAATGATGTCTATGGTGCTTGTTTTGGTTTGCTTGAGTGTGGTGAAGCCAAGAACCCTTAACCATGGTAAGGATGAGCTAAGAACGCTTAGAATTGGTTGAGATAAAGTAAAGAGTTTCCCAAAAGTGAGGTTAACTCCCAAGAGTAAGGTTGAGTCCAAGAACCTCTTAAAGAATGGGTGAGGCAAGTCCAATATCCACAAATGAATGGCTGAGGCTAATCCACATACTTGGCAAGCCTATGTATGCTATGTATGACTTTTTCAAATGCCAAGAATACTTGTTAAATGATTGCACATGTCAATATGTCCATGCATGCATTTGTAAGACTTGTTTTTCACACTTCATGTGCAATTGAATGGGAGATGAGTTATTAGGTTCTTTGAATCTCATTCCCTCCTCTCTAATGTCTTAACATGCTAGGTGAAAAAATTAAGAAAGGTAATGGAGGCCACCAAGCCTAGAAAAAGAATATTGGCATCAAAGTATATAAATATGCCTAGTTGCGCTTCCTTTTTAGCCATATACATGGTATATGATGTAATCCCTTGATGAAATTTGCTTCCTTAAGGCCATCAAGGTGGCAAATGTTGTAATCTATGGTTGTATATGACTTATGACCTTATGAGCATGTATAATTATGCTAATGTATCATGTATAAATGTGATTTAAAGTTATATGTATGGAAACATGTATTTTGGTCATGTAATGGCAAGTTTGGCTCTTGAATGGTTTGATGTATTAGTGTGTATATATGAAAGTGGAATGGCCAAAATGAGATGCATGAGATATGAGATCACTTGGGCAGTTCATACAAGTCATATTCATGCTTTTAAACTTACCCAAGAGGTGTCAAACACCAAGAAAGACCATTTGGGCATACTTGGTATCCAATATGGAGCAAAATTGACCATATTGGAAACCTATATAATTTTTTAACCAAATGAACTCTTCTTGATCTAATATTTGGCATGAAATTAGAGCTTATTGAGAGCTTTTTGGGAAGCTAAAGTGCATAATTTTCAGAGGTCTAAGGAATATTTGATGAATTTTCAAATTTGTAAAAAATTCTAAAATTGGTTAGATTACTGTTCATACTAGTCCGAAATTAAATTGTCACTTAGGAGTCAAATGATGTCCAATTATCACGAAATTTTATAGAGAGAAATTAAACATCTCCAGTGACTTGTGTCAACTAGAAGCACCCTATTTGGATGTATAAAGAGGGAGATATGAATTTTTAAAGATTCTACCCAGTATCAAGCGCTCAAACTGACCTTAGGTATTGTTTGATTGGGTTTCGAGGTCTGGGCTTGCCTAAACTGATCTAGAGTTATTTTTTCCCCTAACTAACATCTATAGCTTTCCAGATTGATATCATTTATAAGGATTGGAGTTTTGTGAAATTAATTAGATATTTTTGAAATTTACTGCAGAAACCTATGATAGTACCAATAGATAGTTAGACCTATGGACCATTTTGAATATCAATCATCTTTTGTATTGTGTTTCATGGCCTAGAAATGTTTTAACCATAAAGTAGACATGTGTAGCTTTCTAGAATGGGTAAGAATGCATGATTTTAATTTTTCTAGAATTAGTTATGATTTTCTAAACTTTGTGGCTGAAAAGGGAAATTTCTGGCCTAAATTGCAAATAGATGTTTCATGCTTCCCTTTGCCTTACACGAGCTCTAGACCAATTTTGATGATGAAAATGAGTTGTATCTATGTAAATAAATGTGAGAATGTGATGTATGAGTCCACATGGCCCAAGGACTCCGAAGGAAAATTTTATACACGACGCAATGTTAAGAAACTCATTATTTTAATGCCATATTTCTTACTCTCTTATGGATTGCATGATATGAGACATGGAAGTAGTATGAAATAAGCTAGAAATATATGGTATTACAAAGTTGCAATGGGAGTCTCCAAACTTGGTTTTTAGGTTCCAATAGCCAACTTAGCCGCTGCGGGAAAGGTCCAAGTTGTAGTAAAGGTTCTCAAACTCTTATTTTTACCTAGAAACCTTGGTTTTTCCTATGGCAATGCTAAAGGATGACTTGGAAACACTTCTAGGAGGTTTTTGTGAATTGGAATCAATGGATAAATGAATTAAAGCTTTTAATTGATGATTAGATTCACTGATGTGTATAAATAGCTATGATTATTTCGTTAATAACCCTAATAACATCAACGTTCAAATTTCCTTATCTTTTTTCGACTTTGATTATTTGAAATGGCTTTAAACCTTGATTTATGATTATTCATTGTGTAATTAAGCTTAATTGCTATGAGTAGAAGTTAGGGTCATTACAGTAATGGTATAGTCTATCCTTCTCAAGGCCTATCAATCTCCTTTCATTTAGCTTAACCCAACACAAGGTGATCCACATTTTCTCCCATCCATGGCTTTATATAGAATCATTCAAATACCAGAATAATAATTGCTATTTACATAATCATAGATACAGGTAATCATACATTCTAATTTGTTTCCATTTTCCGATACCTATCCCCTCAACATATCAATTAAAGTCTAGATGATCCTTTTTATCATACCATTTATCTGGGGGTGATGACCAGTGGTAGTATTAAGATTTAATCTAATATCTACTAGGAGTCTCTATCAAATGCAACATTTTCTAGTATTCCTTAAGGTCACATTAATTCTTTTATATGCAATAGGGAAATTTATTTAGTACATACATCACTCAAATTAATAACAATGCATAGCCATGTTAATACACTCTCAGTCACCCATATATATACTATGTCTAAACAATGCCCTAGGTAACTCTATCCACATCCATATCATCTCTTTTCTCACTTAGGGGCCTAGAGAGTTTAATGACTTAACTCATCCCTAAAGATTAATTACAACTTTTTTTCATATCAATATCTAGCCACATACTAGTTAAAATTTGTCTTCATTTTTAGTCACCAACAAATATTTTCAAATTCTAACACACTTTGGTGACCTCTAAGCACATTACATATTCATTATTATATGCCTCCGCTAAAACTTTCCTTTCAATTTAATAGTACCTAGCACATAATCTTTAATATTGTGCATTACTATACCATCCTCAGATACTCTGAATTTTAAGGTTTTACCTTAGGGAATTTTATTCTTAATCTGGTTCAAAACCATCCTTTCTTACTCTAGGCATCCTTTATTTGGGCTCTTAATCATTTCCTATTTTAGTCTCACTCATTACAATTCGTTTGAAAATATACAATAGGATATATCCATATTTATAAATTTCTCTCTAAGTTCCTATCCTTAAATCATCATATAGGTTATTTATATATGGATGTTCTACCCAAAGTATTGGCCATCCCACTTGCCTTAGCTAGATGGTATTTTTTTTTCAAGAATCCCATCCATCTTTTTGATTTCACATTTTACTCTCTTTGATCATATAGGTATTTTAGACTTTTGTGGTCATTATGTATTTCTACTATCACTATACAAATAATATCTCTAGGTTTAAAGGCAACAACCACTATCTTTACATATGGTCTCAACTATCCAAGGGCATCCATTGCCACTCTAGCCCTTGTTCATCATTACACATCCTAACCCTTTCCATAATTATGACTATAAACCACATGGTTTACTAGGGTCAGGTATATCAAACACAATCAACAGAAGGGCAATGGTCACATGGAGTATCAACTCTTGGAAACTCCTTTCTTTCACATCTATCATCCCATACAAACTAAATCTCTTTCTTAGTTATTATGCCAGTGGTAAGTCTATCTGAGGAAAGCCTCATATAACTTTTATCACACTTTGTCAAACCTAGGAAACTTTTAACCTCAGTTATAGTTTAGGTTTGTTCCACTGTAACATAGTCTCAACTTTATCAAGATCAACCACAATCCCAACCTGTGACAAAACATGACCTAAGAACCTCACTTTGGTTAGGCAAAACTCACATTCACTAAGTTTGGCATATCATCTCATGTTTCTCAAGGCCTCAATCAAGGACTACTCTTAGTTTTCTCTCATGTGCCTCTACTGCCCTATAGTATACCAGAATATCATCAATAAAGATCATTACAAAAATTTATTCAAGCACATTCTAAATACCCTATTTACATCATCCATAAAATAGTCAAGGTATTTGTCTGGCTAAATGACATCACTAGGAACTCATAATGTCTGTATTAATTTTAAAACCCATTGTTAGGACATCTTCAGTCCTCATCCTCAATTAATAACACCCAGATCTAAAATCTATCTTAGAAAATACTGATTCCCTTTGCTAACAGATCCAAAAATCATCAATTCTAGAAATGATACACATTTTTAATGGTAACCTTGCTAAATTCTTTAGAATTTATACAGAATCTTAGGCGACCATTTCCTCAGGTGATACAATAGGGTTTATGAACCCTTTTACTAACCATTTTCTTAATTCACCTTTTTAACTCTACTAGCTCAGTAGGAGCTAATCTATAAGGAGCTTTAGACACTAGTCCAGATCTAGGTATAATTAAAAAACTCTATCTCTCTCTTTTAAGAGGTAAGTCACTAAAATCAACATCCTTAAGGAAAATCCCTTAGAATTCCTTAATATAAGGATCTTTTCCATCCCTCTACCTACCTCTTCTCATATAAAAAGGACAATTAGGATCCCTAAACATCCATGCTCCAATTAGAACTTGGCTGAGACTTAGACATCATGGAGTACCCATGGAGTTTTGCTTGCTTTTCTAGGGAATTTGGCGCCTATATGAGTTCCTTAGCCTCTTATTCACTCAATCATACTCTTACATAGTCTAAAATATCATTTTAGAGGTTTAAATTTCTCTAGGTGCAATCAAAACCCTAATTTCTAGAATTTTCTATTTATAGCTTCTTTTTGAATTCTATTGATTCCATATGATTCTTCATACTTCAAAACCCTATTTCCTATTCTATTGATTCTAACTCATTGTTAAAGTAACATCATTCAAGCTTGTTGGCCTTTATTCTTGGCTTCTTGAGAGTTCCTTAGATAAGGTTAGACATAAAATGGGGGAGAGTAAGATTCAAAGAATCCTAAGAGCTCATTCACCCTTCAAGTATACATATATAGTATGTTATATGTCAAAGAAAGCAAGCATGCATCAAATGCTTCCAAGTATTAATTATAATCAAATTTCTAAAATCATATGGATCCATCAAGGTCAAGAACAAGTTCTAAACACTTTTGGTCTAGCCTTACCCAATTATTTGAGATTTTTGGATTAGTCTCACTAACTTCTAGGGATTTTTGACTTAGCCTCACTCATTCTTGGAACTTTTGGCCTTGTCTTACCCTTACTTAGGGACATTTTGCTTCACCTCACCTAATTCAAGGGACTTTTAGCACAACCTCACCCATTAAGAGCTAAATCACATTCCAAATGCATTTCAAAACATATAATATGTAGCATCTGTCGTTTTAAGAGCTGTAAATTAGTGGATTACTAAAGCAAGTCCCCTAAATTGAATGATTATAGGCCTAAAAACATTAAAACAATAATCTAGACAATTAGAACTGAGGATACAAGGCTTAATATATCCAAAAACTAGAGCTACAAAAGTTAAACAAAAATTGACGAAAATAGAGTGACATTTTGTATAATTTTGAGCAACTTTTAGAAAACTCGAAAGAGAGATTTTTAAATAGGAAAATTGAGTTTCCTAGGGTTCTCAAAAGCCCTAAAAGTCATAGAAACCCCTAGAATGGTCAAAACCCCTTTAGTTTACGTTTTAGAGTGTTAGTTGACTGAAACTTTGACCAATTCATTTCGAAAGGTTTTAAATCCAATTTGGGTGAAACCAAAGGTATTTTATGAATTAGAGGACCCAAAATTTTATAATGGAAAAGACAGTTCTTGAAAAGGAGTTAAAATGAGCCTAAATGGAAAGAACCAAGAAAAGGGGTAAAATGGAAATTTTGAAAAAGTGTCTTAAACTAACCTAGCCTTTATATATCAAGCCCCACTACTTCCATCTGCCTTAACTAACTTTCAATTGCTCCTAAACAGAACCCTAGGCTTCTTGAAGTGGCCTGCCAAGAGGAAGAAGAGAAGAAAGGAAAAACCAAGGAAAAAGGTAAGAAATTTCATAGTTTTTCATGTTTCCTCCTTCACCAATCTTGTTCTCTTTCTCCTCTATTTTCCTCTGGTCTTGATGATTGATTTTAAGATGATTCATGGCTGGTTTAGTGAGAGGAGGAGAGAAATTGAAGGAGAGACAAGAAGCAAGTAAAGTGCTCTTGGAAAAGCTTGAAATCAAGGTAACTTCCATGGCTTCCTTTGCTTCTTCTTTCTTGTTCTTCATAGGTAAAAATTTTGGCAAACCCTAGACTACTAAAGGGGGGATAATTTCTTGTCTTAGCAAGGAAGAAACAAGGGTTTTGGAGTATGAGAAACAAGAATATGCAATTAGATTTAAAAGAGAAGATTTAGAATTCAAGTTGTAAATTCGAGGGATTTTATTGCACCTAGCCATTTTTGAAGCTTCTAAGGATAGTCTAGCCTATGTAATAGTATGCATGAGATCCTAAGACATTTAGAAAGCTTCACAAGTGCCAATTTCTGAAGAAAAATCAAGCAAACTCCATGGGTCCATTATCTTGTTCATGTCTCAGCCAAAGCTAGAACAAACACCTAGGGGGATTTTTCTTTGATTCCAAGGATGGGAATGGCCTAGATTTGACTAATAAACATCAAGGGAAGTATTGGTTTAAATTTAGAAATCATGTTTTGTGAGATGGAGGATTAGGCTCCTTTTTAAGACATAAAGAAGTAACTTAAGTCTAGGCTCCTTGAATTGAATTTGTAATGACTCTAAAGAGTCTAAATGGAGACAAGAGACCTAGATTGAATGAGAAATTAGAGTCAAGATCATAAATCCTAGGGGTTGCTTTATTATGCACGTATATGGAACCATAACTATGTCTTAGAACAAAGTAAGCTTGCATAGAGTTTCTATAAGACTGGAACTTGTTCCAATGATGTAATTATGCCTCATTTGATGTGTCTAGGCTAAGTGAATCAAGTCCAACTTAGTGGTGTGTGTGTGGCTGAGAAGGGGAAAGGAAATTCCAAGGAAAGAAGTGTAATTCTTAATTCAAGGTAGTTCTTTAATCTTTCTTGTATGCATGTCTTAGATGTTTGATTGTCATGGAATGCTTGTGTGTATGTTTGAACTATGAGATATGTTTATAGCTTTTGATGAAATGCTATTATACTATTATGCTTCTTGAAACATGTTTTTGAATACAAGATGGCTTAAATAGGTGAAGTTATGCTAAAAGTCCCTTAAAATGGGTAAGACAAAGCCACAAGTCTTAAGAATGAGTGAGGCTAAGTCAAAAGTCCCTAAAAGTGGGTGAGGCTAGACCAAAAACCCTTAGAGCTTATGTTTGACAATGTATGAGTTTATGTGACATGAGAAAATGTCTATGTATGCTTACAAGATGCTTTTAATACATGGTTGCATTCTTTGACTTGAAAACTTGCCATATATGTATGCTTGAAAGGGTAAAAGAGCTATTAGAATTCTTTGAATCTCACTCTTTCTCCACATATATCTAATCATGTCTAGGTGATCCAAGTGGAGCAAGAAATGGAGACCAAACACTTTGAAGCATGGAACTTTGATAATAGAATAGGAATTTTATGATTTTAATGTCAAAGTTTGTATCTATATAATGTACATGTGATGCAAACTATTGAGTACAAGTAAATGTATGTAAATATGATGTATGAATGGAATTTGAAATCAAATGTATGGTTATATAAGTTTTTGACATCCTTATGCTTTGATGTCCATGTATGTAAGAACAACTAGGATAGTGATTTTGAGATGCATGATGATTTAGACCATTTGGGATGCTCTCATAGGCTGTGTTTATGCTTTTGGATGTGCTCAAATGGTTGTGGAATTGAGTAAAAGACTATTTGGTGCAAAATTGACCCTTTTGTAATTTCAAAATTAATATAATTTTGAGTTGAACCAAAGTTTAACCAAATGGATGATTTTGAGCATGAAATTTGGGATGATTATAGATCTCATATTTTCACAGAGTTAAAGAGCACCTAATTTGGAGCTTTAGAGAATTTGTTATGAATTTTCAAAGTTGACCAAATTATGCAGAATTGTCTGAGTTACTACTCATATAGCCAGTTTACATTTCTGTGGCACTTGAGGGCCAAATGAAGTCCAATGCTCATGAAATTTCACAAGCATAAACTAGACATCATAAGCTTTCCATATCTATTGAGAGCATTTCATTTGGATCTTTGTAGAAGAAGAAATAAAATTTTGAAGTTTGAGTTCAGTTGTAGGATGCATTAGTGACTAGTGTTATTGTTCTATCAGTTTCATAGGACAAACCTAGTTGTTTTGATCTAAAACTTTTGTGATAGTTAGAGGACATCTGTAGTTTTTATAATGGTAAAATTTGCATGATCTTAAGTATTCTAGAATTAATTATGATTTTCCAAAGTTCATATCAGAATATAAAATGGATGAGAAAAATACCAAGTGTAATGTGATTTTGTGTTCTATGGCTTGGACCCAAATTTTGAGCTTTAATTTGTGATAATTCTAGTTGAACAAATGTTTTATGAATGAAAAATGATTTTGGTAAGCTCACATGGTCCAAAAAGTTGAGAATGAATTTATTAAGCTTTCAATGACGCAAAATACTGCTGTTAAAAGTGTGATTTTCATGCAAATGAGTATTGTATACCAATTTTGCCATAAGTTGAGTCCTATATAGTAATGGTATTACATAATGGCATCAAATCATCAAACCATTAGCAATAGGCATGTTTAATGATTCAAACACACATACAAGTAATCAATGACAATCAAACAACCAAGATAAGCATACAAGAATGAATGAAGAGCTACCTTTATCAAGAAGAAGAAAATTCTTTCCTTGGTTCTTATTTTCTTGCCTCGACCTCACAAGAACACTTAGGGAAAACTTGATTTTCTTAGCTTAGACACATCAAACAAGGCATAAATGTATCAATGGAACCATCTTTAGCCTCATATAAACCTTACATAAGCAAATTCAATCTTATGGCATTCATATGGCTCTATTTAGTAGCATAATGAAGCAACCTATATAATTTATCATCTTAGCTCCAATTTTTCACTCAATCTAAGTTACATGACTCCATTCAAACTCATTAGAGTCATTACAAACTCAAATCAAGGAGCTTAATACCAAGTTGCTTCTTTATGCATAATGGAACCCTAAACTTTTAACCTTCAAAATATAATTCTTAAATTCAAACCAATGATTCTTTTGGTGTTTATAATTCATATCTAGACCATTTTCTATCCTTGGAATCAAAGAAAACTCTCCCTAGGTACTTGAAATAGAGCTTGGCCAAGACTTAGATATCATAGAGCACCTACAGAGTTTTACTTGCTTTTCTAGGGAATTTGGCACCTATATGAGTTCTTTAGCCTCTTATTAACTCAATTATATTCTTACATGATCTAAAATATCATTTTAGAGCTTCAAATTTCGCTAGGTGTAATCAAAACCCTAATTCCCATAAGTGGCCATCTATAGCTTCTTTTTGAATCTATTGGTTCCATATGATTCTTCATGCTTTATAACCCTATTTTCTATCAATTTTGGACCAAAATCAAACTCCCTACATGATCTCCCTATGCTAGTTGAAATGGTGATGGAAAGGAAGAATCAAGAAAGCAAGTTATTCAAGAGAAATCTTACCTTGTTTGCTTCCTTGCAAGATGAACTTTCTTAGGCTTCCAAAATTTTCTCTAAATCTTTCTTCCTTCTGCTGAACTAGGCACAAAAAGACCACCAATTAGAGCTTCAAAAACATTAAGGAAGAGAGGAAAAAGAGGAAAAGAAGATTGGTAAGGAGAAGAGCATGAATAAGAAGCAATTTCCTACCTTTTCAAGCTTTGTTTCCTTCCTCCTTTCTTCCTTTTTAGTGCTCCACTTGAAGATGAGTGGGGTTTTTTTTTTGGAGTAGATTAAACCAGTTAAGAGAAGAGGAGAGGAGGGGGCATAGTATTCAGAAGGGAGGAGGACCAATTATGACATTTTCAAATTTTCTTTTTTGTCCCTTAACTTTGTTTTCCCTGTTTGAGCTCATTTCAACTCCTTTTTGAGAACCGTCTTTTCCATCATAAAATTTAACTCCTTTAATTCATAAAATGCCTATGGTTTCATCTTAGTTGAATTTAAAATTTTATCAAACTATTTGGTCAAAATTTCAATCAACTGACAGGATAAATTATAAACCGAAAGGGTTTTAACCATTCTGATAGTTCCTAGGGTTTTCTAGGCATCTAAAAATCTAGTAAGCTTAATTTTATTATTTAAAGCTACTTCCTTTAGATTTTCAAAAAGTTACCCAATATTACAATTTTGCCACTACATTTTGATTCATTCTATTTAGTCGCTTCGGCTCCAATTTCGGGCCATCCTTAATTTCCCAACCTCATTTCTAGATGCCTTATTTAGCATTCTAATCTTAATTTGCCTCAATTCAATTTACTTTGTGGTCCTCATTCATTAATTAAATGATTCTAATTTTCATTTCTCTTAATTCATTATGGCCTTCTCTAGGCTCATGACCCCTTGTAAATAACTCATTCCCTTTGTAAATAACTCATTTTAGCCTTAATTGGTGCAAAGGATTCTTTAGAAACTTGGGTAAGTAATTTCTAATGGATTCATGATGAAATGGATTAATGGATGGGAAACTCTTTTGTTAATAATGGTTAAATGATGATAATTGTACTTGTCATAGGCTTGATGGGTCTTTAGATTATGTTGGTAACTAAAGGAAGAGTAATTGGGCATCATTGAGGTAACCAAGGTTTTTCTAATTTTATATATATACTCATTTTAATCTTATATTTGTTGTACATGCCTGATTTTAAAATGCTAAATGATTGGTGGGCTATTTGAATTGTTGTTTTTGGACCGTGAGTGTAATGTCCAGTTTTCGTTAAAACAACGAAAACAGATACGTTTTCAAAGTAAGTCCTTTGAAATGAATTGGTTAAGGTCCAAAAAATTTAGAATAATAATCTAGACATTTAATAATGAATTTAGGAGCCTAGAGATACCTTGAAATAGAGGCTAAAATGGCCAGACGAAAATTAATGAAATAGTTACGAAACGTAATGGCATTTTCATAATTTTGGGAAAATTTTAGAATTCTCATAGGAGGGCTTTTTAAATGGTAAATTTGAGTTCTCTGAGGTTCTCAGAGGCTTTAAAAACCATAAGAAGCCCCAGGATAGTTAAAACGTCTTCGGTGTATGTTTTCTAATGTCGATTGACCTAAACTTTGACCTTTTCTTTTGGGAAGGTTTTCGCTTCGATTTGAGTAATTTCAAAGGCATTTTATAAAATTGGGAACCTAAATTTAATGATGAAAAAGACAATTCTTAAAAAAGAGCTAAAACAAACTAGAAACAAAAATGCCAAGACGAAAAGGCAAAATTTGAATTTTAAAAAATTGGAAGCTTCTTGAAACCTCTTCAAGTTTCACGTGTCTTCTCCTCATCATTTCCATGACTTGTTTCTACCCCTAAACTAGAGAAAAAAGGCAGCTCTTAGGCGCACATAGAGAGGAGATTTTGAAGGGAGAAAAAGCTAAGAAAAGGTAGGAAATTCCATAGAAATTCAAACTCTCTCTTTAGCAAGTTGTTGCTCCTTCTTCTCCTCTTTATTTTCATGGATTTGATGATGTTTTTTGGGTCTATATTGAGGGTAGAATAGAGGTAGAAATTTCAAAATTCAGGGGAGGAGGCCAACCAAGTGAAGAAAAAGCCAAAGAAAACAAGAATTTAAGGTAATTCATGATGTTTTAAGCTTCTTCCTCTATTCCCTTCTCTTGAATGTATTTTGCCCCACCTAAGACTAGCCAAGAGGGGTTGGATTTCTAACTAAACCAAGAGTGAATCTTAGGAAAATGTGGGAGTAGAACAAGAATATGCAAAGGAAACAATCAAATAGCCATTAGATTTTAAGATAGCAAAGTTAGGGTTTTAAGTGTTCTACCAAAAATTTGTTTTGATATAAGAGTCTCTAGGTTTAAATAGATGTTTGCATGAGCTCTAAAGGCTCTTAGGAACCTCCCCACATGCTTCTCCCATCAAAGAAAGTAAAGAAACTCTAAGAGTGCCAAATAAAAGCTGTGTCTCGACCTAGTGTAGTTGAGACACCTAGGGGTAGTTTTAATTTGTTCCAAGCTTATTTTTGAGTCATATATGATGGAAGAGGATGAGAGGAAGCCTTGGAAAAATTTTAGAAGTCATGGATATTGAGATGGTATCGTAGGTTCCATATTATGGCTTAAAGAAGTAACACCTACCTAGGTTCCTTAATTTGATTGTGTAATGACTCCAAGAGGCTTAAAAGAAGTCAAGAATTATAAGTGAATGAAGAGAATGGAGCAAAGATTATGTTTTCATAGGGTTGCTTCATTAGATGCATTATGGAACCATAAAAGAGCCATATGAACCACATAGTTTTGTTTTAATGAATGTGTAGCTCTAGAAATTGGTTCAAGAGTATAATTGGCTTCTATATGATGTTTCTAGGCCAAGAGAAATAGGTCCCACCTTATTGTGTGTGTGTGGCTGAGGAAGAGCAACCAAATCCAAGAGGAAAAGTGTGTGTGTAACAAAGGTAGCTCTCTCTTCTTTCTCTCATGCATGAGTGGATGTTTATCTTGTCTTTGAATGTGTGTATGTATGTTTTGAGCCATGAAACATGTCTTAGCAAGTATCTAATTGCCATGTGTAACACTATAATTTCTTAGCTTATTTCATGCTATCTCCATGTCTCACATCATGCATTTCATGGAGGAATAAGAAAATAGCATAAAAATAATGAATATTTTAGCGTTGCGTAGCGTATAAATTTTTTGTTCAGTATCTTATGGACCATATGAGCTCATGTATCTTACTCTCATATTTAATTATATAGATACAACTCATTTCCAACAGCAAAAGTGGCCTAGAGCTCGTGCAAGGCAAGAGAATACATAAAATTTATAGTTGCTATTCGGCCAGAATTTTACCTTTTCTATTACAAACTTTGGAAAATCATAACTAATTCTAAAAAAAATCAAAATCATTAATTCTTTGCTATTCTAAAATGCTACACATGTCTACTTTATGGTAAAAATATGAGCAAGCCATGAAACATCACATAGAGGACTTTAACATTCAAAAAAGTGCAAAGGTTCGACTGGCTACTGGTACTAATATAGGTTTCTGCTATAAAGTTCTAAAATGTCCAAATAATTCTAAAAACATCTAATCCATACAAATAATACCAATATGGAAAGCTAAAGATGTTAGATAGAGGTAAAAAATAACTTTAGACCAGTCCAAGCACATACAAGCCTCGAAAACTAATCAAATAATAACCTAGGTCAGTCTGGACAGCTGAAACTAGATAAAAACTTCAAAAATTTATATATCTCTCTCTCTAGACATCCAAATGAGGTGCTTCTAGTAATCACAAGTCATTGGGAATTTCTAGTTTATCCCTGTAAAATTTTATGGCAATTGGACATCATTTGCCCCTTGAGTGAGAGAATTTATTTTCGAACCTGAGTGAACTGTACCCTGAACCAATTTCAAAGAATTTCCCAACTTTGAAAAGCTAAAGTGCAGAATTTTTGGAGGTTTATGAAATATTTGATGAATTTTCAAAGTTGTGAAATTCTTTGAAATTGGTTCAGGGTACAGTTGGAAAAATCCAACTCCTTCTCTTCCCATTCACTATGGCCGAATAGTATGCCTTTCTTGGCCAAAATTTAGGAATTTTATCCCATGAGTTTTGGGGGCTTTCCCATAGGTATTCCTAGCTAAAAACACCCTTTTGAATCCATTGGAATGGATAAAATCATCAAATTCTAGCCTCAACATCACTTTGTGGTCATCATATAATCTAGCTCCGTTTTAGGCTCAAAGTGCATTTCTTTGGTTCTAAAAATTCCATAGCCTTTTCCTTTATATTTTAGGAATTGAAATTTGGTATACATGACTTTAAGACATTAAGAAAACACCATAAAAGTTTTGGGAAAATTCGGACAGCATCTCCCCATACTTTCTATTTTTCCAAAAATTACAGTCTTTGTGTTTTCCAAAGTCTCAGAACATAACAACAATAACTAAGCTCATATGGCCTTCATGTTCAGCATATAAACTTCATTTCAAGGCCTTCATATTCAGCATATAAACTCCATTTCTAATGATTCATATGCTGTCCAAAAATAACTCATAGGTAGGGTTTAACAAAACTAGCTTAAAGCATGTGATTTACAAGTATAAGATGGAGAAAACTTACTCTTTAAGCTTAAACCTTGCTTCCTTTGCTTTTCTCACACTAAAATCCTTTCTCTTCCCACTTAGAGCAACATTTTACCTTGAACAAAAGATGAATATGTAGCTGCCCTTTGGAGGAAAGGGTTGGAGGATGGAGAAGATGGAGAAATTTGGTGAAGAATGGTGGTAGTTTTGCTTGGTTTCACTTCATCTTCCACTTTTTCTCCCTCTCTCTCTCTCTTCACGTTTTTCTTTCTTTCTTCCATGTGTGTGGTGTGAAAATGGTGGAATGGAGGTGAAGACGATGAATCTAATGAAGGAAGCAACCTTTGTTTTGGAGAAAACACGTTAGAAGCAATGGGTTCAAGAGGCAACACAAGGCATGAAGACGCTCTCATCACATGAACACGTAATACACTGCATAAAGCTAGAGCTGAACGAAAGAGAAGAAATGACGTGGAAGAATTATATGAAGTGTGTGAGGGGCAGCTGAACATGTGATACAAAATGGAATAAAGAAGTATGCAAATCTGATGTGGGAATAATTAAACAACTCACGTGAACAGTGTATAGAGCTTGAACTAAAGCGGCACGTGAAATTATTAAAAAAACATGTAAGAGGAAGGCAACTGGGAGGAACAAAAAGAAGAACATAAGAATAACGTGAGTTGGGTGACGAGAAAAAGGGAGCTGGGTTAGAGTAATAGAAATGCAAAGATGGGGAGAAGAATTTGATTCACAAGGCTTGATGATTTTGGCTTCCTCTCTCCTCCATCGTCTTCCACTTATCTTCCCCATTGTTGCTTGAATTCACCTTGGTAGCTAGCTAAAGAGTGGACCTTCCTAGATGCAGATTTGAGCTTCAATTTGCCTCTTCATTTGGATAAAATTTTCTTTGCTCAATCTTTTAATTTCAGCATTATTTCCCTTATTAATTTGACTAGGTTCAGCTTATTAATTAAGGAATTTAATTGCTAGAAATTACTTGATTGATTTGATTTGTGGATTGGGTGTAATTTGATATTTGGATATTAATTTTGATCTCTACATGTTTGTGGAAATTCCAGACTTAGTTGTTATGGAATTTACTCTTAATTTCCTCTTGATTATAGGCCAATTGATGCAATGGTTGTTAAATTAAGTGGCTAGAATTTTTGTGCAATTGATGTGTTTGAGGAATTCATTAATCTAATTGGTTAATTAGCATTTTAAGTGGATTGTGTAGCAGATGTTTATGAGCATTTAGGATTCAATTTAGTGTGTTCTTGTTCCTAACTCAATTAATTAACTTTTCAAGGTTTCTTGTGGTTGCAAAGTCCTTGAATTATTGGTGATTTGAGTCTTGGATGGTAATTCAAGAGTTCTTATGGAGAATACACTAATGAGTAAGAATTTAAATCCAATTTTGGTACACTAAAAAGAGAGCAAGGATAACTGAATTCTATGGAATCCATCTAAAGGCTAGCTACCACATTTTCTTAATTGTTTACTTTGCTTAGTTTTAAGTTTTTAATTCTTGTCATTTCAAATTTAGTTTAAGTAAATTTTAGTAATTCAAAATCCCCTAAACAATTTTTCAGTTAGTGATGCTTGGAATACTCTTTCACAAACAATTAGAGGCAAAAACTCCTTGAAAAATGACCTAGGTTGCCCCATTCCCTACAAATTTATTTTTCTACCTGATTTTTTTTTAGATTGCATGACACAATCATCAAATTTGGTGCCATTGCTGGGGAGTTTAGTTTCTTAATTGTTTGAAAGGGTTTTTTAGTATTTTTGCTTTGTTTTTCCCCTGTTTTGAAGTGGGATTTTGAACATTTTGGTTGCTTGAATTGATTTTGCTACTTGCTGGAATTTTTGTTTAAAGTGCCCAAAAAATTCTCAAACTTTGTTTTCCATGGTTTTTGGGTGTTTTGAGCAAAAGTAATAGCTTTACTATTAGGTGCACCATTTTTTAGCCAAATTCCAACGTTTTAAACACCTTTTCTAATTTTTTAGTATTTTCTCGAATTTTCTAGGATTTTTCTAATTTTTATGGATTTATTGTTTTAATTTTTCTTTATTGATTTTTTGTGTTCCTTCTTAGTTTTTGCTTGTCTAATTGGTTTATCATAAGGACCTCTAGTGAGAAATTAATTGATTTGGATCCAAAAATTGAAAGAACCTTCAGAAGATAAGCAAGGATTAAGAAGAACAAAGATAGTATAGGAATCAGTAGTTCTACGTCTTCTACTTTTGATTGTTTGCAAAAAATTGATTATGTACTTCAATTTGCTGGTGATAATATGGTTGAACAAGATCAAATGAATGCTAACATGAATATGCATGTTTAGGCTAACTTGAATGTAAATGCAAATTTGAATGATAACATGCATGCAAGAACCATTAGAGAATTGACAGCTCCTAATGTGCATTATGAAAATCTTTGTATACAATATCCAGAATTAGATGCAAATTTTGAGCTTAAATCTGGTTTGATTCATTTACTTCCTAAATTTCATGGACTTGCAGGAGATGATCCTCACAAGCATCTAAAGGAATTCCATATTGTTTGCTCTACTATGAAGCCACAAGGAGTCTCAGAAGAACAAATTAAGCTTAGAGCATTTCCTTTTTCCTTGGATGGTGTAGCCAAGGAGTGGTTGTACTACCTACCCCTTGGTGCTATCACTTCTTGGGATCAAGTGAAAAAGCTCTTCTTGGAAAAATTCTTTCTTGCTTCTCACACTGCATCAATAAGGAAGGAAATATGTGGGATTAGATAGAATGGAAAGACTTTGTATGAATACTAGGAAAGATTTAAGAGATTACTGGCTAGTTATCCTCACCATCAAATTTCTGATCAGTTACTTATCCAGTACTTTTATGAGGGGCTATTGAGCATGGATAGAAACATGATTGATACTACCTCCGATAGAGCCTTAAGTGATCTGACACCTGCAAGGGCCTGGGAGTTCATTGATAAGATGGCTCAGAACGCTCAACAATTTGGTTCTAGATCAATGCAGGTGGCAAGAGAAGTAAATAAGTTGGGCACTCCACAGTATGATACTCAGGTTAAAAGTCAGTTGGTTGAGTTAACCTCTATGGTTTGTCAGGTAGCTTTAGCTCAGTAGCAGCCACAGCCATCCTCTACTCCATCTTAGACTTGTGCACCACAGTCTTATCCTACTCAGATACATTCTTATCGATAGTGCTATATACCTAGGCAGACATCTATCTCTACTACCTTTTTGGGAACCTTATGTGACATATGTTGTTTAGCCACACATGCCACTGATTAGTGCCCGATGTTAGAGGACAGGGTAGAGACTTATACTAGGATATTTCCAGTCAGGCTAATGCAACAAGGGCAACAAAAGTATGATCCCTATTCTAATACATACAATCCAGGATAGAGGGATCACCCCAACTTCAGATATGGGGGAAGGCAACACAAAATAGATATGATGTTACAGGACCTAGCGTACAGTCTTCCTAACCTATGAGGTAGTTAGTTCCTATACAGGAGGAACCAAAGAAAGGAAATAATATGTCGGACATGATGAAGTAGCTTATAGAGAGTAATGCAAAACTCACACAACAATTGCAGCAACAACAACAGCAGTTTCAAATGAACATGCAAAATTTAGAAAGAAAGGTTGATACTCAGTTAAGCCAGTTTGCTACCTCTCTCAGTAAGGTGAAATCTCAGGGTTTAGGCCAATTACCATCACAGACAATTATCAATCTAAGGAATGGTAGCAATGTTAGTGCCATCACTCTTAGGAGTGGAAAGGAAGTTCAGGGATCCTCAGATACTATTATAATGGATAAGCCGGCATCATCAAAAACACAAGTCGCACCAGATAAGCCCAAGAAAGAAGAGGAACCAAGGAAGATTTTGCTTTTCCCACATAAACCTATCTTAGGAAAGAGGCAAACTGAAGCAGAAATTGAAAAGAAATTCTTAAGACTTTCAAGAACGTTGAGGTCAATATACCTTTGTTGGAAGCAATCAAAACCATCCCTAAGTATGCTAAGTTCCTCAAGAAAATATGTACTAACAAGAGGTTATTAAGAGGGAATGAAAAAGTCAATTTTGGCAAGAATATTTTAGCACTTATACAGCCAACAATGCCCCCTAAGTGTCAAGATCTGGGAACTTTTACAATTCCATGCATTATTGAAAATTTTGAGTTTTTTAATACTTTGATTGATCTTGGTGCTGCTATAAATGTTATGCCTAAATCAGTGTATTTATCTTTGTAAATGGGAGAGTTGAAACCTACTAGAGTGGTTGTGCAGCTTGCAAATAGGAGTATCGCTTATCTTTCAAGAGTTTTGGAAGATGCCCTAGTTATGGTAAACGATTTGATTTTTTCAACTGATTTTTATGTCCTTAACATGGAGGATGATAGATATAGGTCTTATGGACATGCCTCACTCATCTTAGGTAGACCTTTCTTAAAAACTGCAAAGACAATTATAAATGTGCATGAGGGCACTCTTCAAATGAAATTTACTGGCAATGTGATACAATTTAATATATTTGATGGCATGAAACATCCTTATGATGATAACTCTATTTTTAGTGTAAGCCTAATTGATATGCTAGTTGATAATACCAGTGTTAATTTTAGGGATAGTTTGTTGATTGATTCTTATGATATTGCTGACTTAGATGATTCTCTAGATTGTGTATGTTCTGGAACCACTATATGTCATAGATGTACCAAGATTAGTGCTTTTATTGAGGATAGTGAGTTCCATACATGTACTGATTATCATGATTCTATGATCTCCTCTTTTTGTGATGATTTTATTGTTAGTCAGCCTGTGACTGATTTGGATGATTATGTTTCTAGATCAATCCACTTGTTTTAGAGATGATGTGCATGCTATTGTTTTCCTTGATTATTCTGATGTTACTGGATTTACTGATTCTCAAGATGTGTTGCATGTTGATGTCACTTCTAGATATGTTTATTGTGCTAGTTCATCTATGTCCACTCTTACCTTGCTTATTGATGGTGGTATTAGATATTGTATAACTAGTTCACCCAGTAGTGATACTGATGTTACTATTACTATTGGTTCTCTTGTTAATATTCATTCTGCTGATATTCTCAAAGATGGGAAAGTTGTTTCTTTTGTCTATAAGTTGTTTGAACAGGTATTTGGTATGGAAGAGATTGAAATCAAACCACTCATACCTTCAGTTGAGCAAGCTCCTACCTTAAAGCTCAAATCGCTGCCAGACAATCTCAAGTATACCTATTTAGAGAAGGATGAAAAGCTTCCAATATTGTAGCTAGTGATATTATTCCAGAGGAGGAAGAAAAGCTTCTAAAGGTCTTGAGGAGGAGAAGACAAGCAATAAGATGGACCTTGGCTGACATACCTATCATTAGCCCTAATACATGCATGCACAAAATTCTGTTAGAGGATGGGGCAAAACCAGTAAGACAACCTCAAAAGAGACTGAACCCACTTATTCTGGATGTGGTTAAAAAGGAAGTTTCTAAACTTTTATCTACTAGTAATATATATCCTATTTTTGATAGTCAGTGGGTTAGTCTTGTGCAAGTGGTTCCAAAAAAATCAAGGATCACAGTGGTGAAAATAATGAATTGGTGCCCACTCGTGTACAGAACAGTTGGAGGGTTTGCATTGATTATAGGAGACTTAATTTAGTTACTAGAAAGGATCATTACCCCCTCTCTTTTATTGATAAGATGCTTAAACATTTAGCTGGGAAGTTTGACTATTATTTTCTTGATGGATTTTCAGGTTATTTCCAGATATGCATAGCCCCAGAGGATCAAGAAAAAACAACGTTCACATGCTTATTTGGAACATATGCCTATACAAATGCCTTTTGGTCTTTGTAATGCCTTGGAACTTTCCAGCGGTGCATGATTTCTATTTTTAGTGATTTTCTAAAACACTGTATTGAAATTCTTATGGATGATTTCTGTAACATCTAGTTTTTTGCAAATCCAAGAAAATGTAAGGAAACACGAGAAACGTAACATATGGTTTTTCCGTCAACGTGCAAAATTCACCGGATACAAACGGAAGTCCCCCAAATGGAGTAAATTAAGGTCTAATGAAATTAGAATAATCTTTTAGACCGCCAATAATGATGAGTCAAGGCCAGAGGTGCCCTAAAATTGGGGCTAAAATAGATGAAAAAAAAAAGATCAGAAAAAGGTCCTGAAGAGCCTCCAAAGTCAAGTATGAAGGAGCCAAGGACCAAAATGCAAAGAAAACATTATGAGCAGGGCAAGATGTATAAATTACCCGAAAGTTCAGGGAACTCTAGTTTCACCCTATATTCATGGCTTTAGGCACGAATATCAAAAAATCAGGCAAGAATCTCATAAATCCGTGACCCATAGTTAAACTCCATTTGATGAGACGAGTCCAATGAGGCCAAGTTATCTAGATGGGCGGGCGGGATCCGATCCAGGATCCGGTTAGCCCGATCAGTAATTATGAGCAAAATAGAAAAAAGAAGTTATAAGAACTACAAAAATAAAAATAGCTAAAGGGCTAAGAAACCCTAAAGGAGTTTCACAGACTAAATTGCAGTAAATAAAAATTTTATAGCATAATCATAATACAGAACGGTAAAAATTACACCTATAAGACCCGAGTGTCCGATTGACACCGAAATTTATAAGGATTGAGGTTAAGGGCCCCTAATCTATGTTTAAAGCTCAGTATGGCCAGAGAGTAGAGGAAATCATATTTATAAATTATAGAAAATCTAAAGGTAGGCATTGTACCGTAAAACCTTAATCGGGCCCGGATATCGATTTTTAGACAGCTGTAAGGCCCAATAGCTGATTCTAAAGGCCCAAAAGAGAAGAGAAGATATAATTAGGGTTTTAGAGAAGATGAAATCCAAATATAAATAAAAAAAAGAGAAAAAGGAAAGAGGAAAGGATTTTAGTTGTTTTAAAAAACTAACCATGGTTAAGTTGGAAACTAACTATGGTTAAGTTAAAAGTTAACCATGGTTGAGTTAAGGAAATTAACCATGGTTACTAACCGTGACTTAAGGGCTAAGAAAAGGCTTCCAAGTGTGTGGCCAAGAATTTTTGGAAAAAGATATTTAGTTATGAAATTAGAAAATCAAAAGAAAAAGGAATGGAAGGTTAAGATTTGATCTTGAAAAAGTTGATCCAAGGGTCCAAATTTAGTACGACCATTTAACTTCATTAGATTCATCTCCTTCACTCCATTCCACCATTTTCATGCCACACACAAGGAAGAAAGAAAGAAAACCATGAAGAGAGAGAGAGAGGGAGAAAAAGTGGGAGAAGAAGTGAAACAAAGCAAAATTACCACCATTCTCCACCAAATTTCTTTATCTTCTCCATCCTCCAACCATTTTCTCCAAAGGGCAGCTGCATATTCATCTTTTCTTCAAGGTGGAGTGTTGCTCTAAGTGGGGAGAGAAAGGATTTTAGAGTGAGAAAAGCAAAGGAAGCAAGGATTAAGCTTAAAGAGTAAGTTTTCTCCACCTTGCACTTGAAAATCACATGTTTTAAGTTAGTTTTGTTAAACCCTAGTTATGAGTCACTTTTGGACAGCATATGGAGCATTAGAAATTGAGTTTATATGTTGAATATGAAGGCCTAGTAATGGAGTTTATATATTGGCTATGGAGGGCACATGAGCTCATCCATTTTGTTGTTTGTTGGAACCTTGAAAAATACAAAGCTTACAAATTTTTGGGAAAATGAGAATGTTAGGGAGATGCTGTCCGAATTTTTCCAAACTTTTTATGGTGTTTTCTTAATGTCTTAAAGTCATGTACCAAATTTCAATCCCTAAAACATAAAGGAAGAGGCTATGGAATTTTTAAAACCAAAGAAACTCACTTTCGGACCTAAAACAGAGCTAGCTTATGTTATGACAAAATGTATTGTTGGGGCTAGAATTTGATAATTTTATCCTTTCCAATGGATTCAAAAGGGTGCTTTTAGCTAGGAATACCTATAAGAAAGCCCCCAAAACTCATGGAATAAAGTTACTAAATTTTGGCCAAGAAATACATACTATTCGGCCATAGTCAATTGGAAGGGAAGAAGTTAGATTTTCTAATTCCAATGGTCCTATTAAGTTAAAAAGGGCTATATTACTTTAGAATTTTGGGTCCATATGTTAATTGTAATGAATTATCATTATGATTATAGGGTTTGATAATTGTTTGGAAACTCCAAGAGTAAGTGGGCCAAGTCCTAAAGCTTAAGGAGCAAGATTTCTAAGGTAGTAGTTTTCCTTTCTCTTTCTTTAAGCTTGTGTGTTGGTATAATGATGAGTATTATGTTATACTGAATGTCATTTATTCTATAAGATGAGGCATGCATGCGAGGATATTGCTTGGCCTTGTATGAAATTCCTTGCATCACTATGTAGTATGTGATACCTTGATTGGCATTATGTTATGTACTTACATGCTAGCTTATGGATGAGATTGGTTTACTACTACTGAGATTTCATAATCTCATCCCAAACATAACTTATATTAGGTCCGAGCTCAGGCAGAGAAAGGGCAAAAAGGGTGGAGGCATAAAATGAGGACTTTACTTTTATGTATCACAATTTGGTCATGTAATTAAGTATCTTAAATTCTTGTATGTATAAGTTATGATATGGTGTTGTAAGGTATTCAGGTATGTAATAGAGAACCATGTATATACTCGACTCTTAAGTAAAGAGAATATGACTAGCATGCCTAGAATGCAAAGATACATGCACTCATGTAAGGATAAATCAATATAAATACAATAATATGTTAAAGGAGGGGTAAAAATCATCCGATTTTTGTAAGGATATTTTTATACAAATTCATATGTATTCTATTGAGTAAGTATTTTTCCCTTGTAAAGGACTTAGAGAGCTTGAATTAGAGCCTTGAACTAACCTCATACGATTTTTCTATAATTAATTGATTGTTTTCAAAATTAGACAATATTATGGGAATGACCAAATGAATAATAAAATTGTATGAGCAAGTTCAGAAAACATATGTTGGGGAAGAAAATTTTCATCAGTTTAAATTTCCAATGGCTCTTCTAAGTCCTATATGAGGCATTAGTAGTAGGAGAGGTGTTATATAGGGAGGTATTACAATTTCACTGTATATGGGAACTCTTTTGATGATTGTCTGTGTAGTCTGGATAGAGTCCTAACAAGATGCATAGAGAAGAACCTTGTACTTAATTTTGAAAAGTGTCATTTTATGGTTCAAAAAGGCATTGTATTAGGCTATGTTGTATCTGAACAAGGCATAGAGGTTGATAAGGCTAAGATAGATGTTGTCACTTCTCTACCATACCTGACATGTGTTCAGGAGGTTTGATCTTTCTAGGTCATGCAAGTTTTTATAGAAAATTCATCCAAGATTTTAGTAAAATTGCTTTGCCATTATCTAAGCTGTTACAAAAAGATGTTGATTTCCATTTTGATGATACATGTAAAATAGCTTTTGATGATCTTAAGAAAAGATTAACTTCCCCACCCATTATTCAACCCCTTGATTAGAACCTTCCATTTGAGCTTTTATGTGACACTTCTAATTTTGCTATAGGTGCAGTTTTAAGCTAAAGAGTGAATAAGAGGTCCCATGTGATAGCATATGTGTCCAAGACTCTGGATGGGGCCCAAGCAAATTATATAACCACAGAATGAGTTTCTTGCTATTATTTTTATTTTGGATAAATTTAGATCTTATTTACTTGATACTAAAGTGATTGTTTTTACTGATCATGCAGCCTTGAAGTACTTACTGAAGAAGCCTAATGCGAAGCCAAGATTGATTAGATGGATGCTTTTACTTCAAGAGTTTGATATTGACATCTGAGATAAAAGTGGAGCTAAAAACTTGGTGGCAGACCATTTGAGTAGAATTGAGGCTCCGAAGGTAGATTCCTTACCTATTTATGATGATTTCCCTGATGAGCATTTGTGTGCTATGCATAATTTCTACCTATGGTATGCTGACTTAGTGAATTATCTAGCTACTTCTGAATTGCCTGTTGATTTGAATAAACATTAGTTGAATAAGTTTAGGAGTGAAACTAGGTATTATATTTGGGATGATCTATATTTGTGGAGACTGTAGTGACAAAGTGATTAGACATTGTGTGCTTGATATAGAATTTGATTCTGTTTTGAAATTTTGTCACACACTTGCATATGGAGGTCATTTCAGTCTAAAATGCACAGCTAGGAAGGTTCTAGATAGTGGATTGTATTAGCCTACCTTGTTTCGTGATGCCTTTGATTTTTGTAAAAGATGTGTCAGGTGTCAACAAACAAGTAGTATATCTAGGAGAAATAAAATGCCACAACATCCCATTTTGTTTTGTGAAGTCTTTGATATGTGGAGCATTGATTTTATGGGACCTTTTCCTACTTCTTTTGGCTTTGCATACATTTTATTGCCTATTGATTATGTTTCGAAGTGGGTGGAAGCAAAACCCACTAGGACTGATGATTCTTCTGTGGTTGTAGAGTTTGTTTGCTCTCACATTTTCTGTAGGTTTGGTATCCCCATAGCCATTATCAGTGACCAGGACATTCATTTTTGCAACCGGAGTATGCACAGCTTGCTTAGCAAGTATGGTGTTATGCATAAAGTAACTACTCCATATCACCCTTAAACAAATGGCCAGGTAGAGATTTCTGACCTAGAGGTAAAGCAAATTTTGGAGAAAATAGTGCAGCAAATAGGAAGGATTAGGTAAGAGTCTAGATGTTGCACTTTAGGCATATAGGACTGCCTACAAGACTCCTACTGGCATGTGACCCTATTAGTTGGTATTTGGGAAAGCTTGTTACTTACTGGTAGAAGTGGAGTACAAAGCTTACTAGGCTATGAAGAAATGCAATTTAGATTTGAATGGAGCGAGGTCTCACAGAAAATTCTAACTCCAAGAGCTTGAAGAGATCTAGTTGGAAGCCTATGATAATGCATGGATCTAGAAAGAAAAGACAAAGGCATTCCATAATAAGATGATTGCAAGAAAGAAGTTTGTAGTTGGCCAAAAAGTTATACTAAATCCTACTTAAAGCTTATACCAGGTAAACTTTATTCTAAATGGGAAAGTCTATATATAGTCTCTAATGTTTTCCCTTTTGGTGCAGTTGAGCTTTTGGATGAGCAGACAGGAGCTAAATTCAAAGTTAATGGACATAGGCTCAAGCACTTACATGAAAGAGTTCCAAAGGATGACAAGGAGGAGCTCCAACTTCATGACCCAGTTGTACCCTTTCCCTTTCCCCTTTTATATTGTGTTGTCTTTTTGTTGACTGGATTGTGTACTGGCATTGAGGACAATGCAATGTTTAAGTGTGGGAGGGATAAAAATAAAATCTTTCATTTTGCTTTGTTTTGGTTAGTTGATTTTTCTAGTTTCTAGGTATTTAGTCTTTTGTTTTATTTTTGAAATTTTGAAGTTTTGTGTTATTTTTCAATTTTTGGGAAAAAAAGATTGTGCTTTTGTGGAAGTTGCTAGTATTGAGGGATCATAGCTTTGATATATCTTGATTTGATAAGAAGTTGATCTTGTGTTGAGAATGCAAGTTAAGTGACAATTAGCTTTGCTTTAATGAAATTTGCTGATGGTCAATTGACTTCGTGAGATTTTTGAACCTATTACTTATTCGTTTTTAGTGTGTATCCCCTATCTTGCTTTTACTCTAGAACTTGGCTTGAATCTTCTTTAAGGCCAAATTTATTCATTTTCCATGCATGAAAAGCATTAAGGCATTCATTATTGTTTTGTTTTAGCTCAAGCTACAGAGCTATCCTATATATGTTTAATCCATTTGCTTTACCCCCCTTTGAGCCATATATGTTTCCTTTGTAGCCTTTTAGCCATGAAAAACAAACAAATGTTCTTCCTACCTTGATTAGGATGCTTTTGATTATTAAGGGCAATGTATCTTGTTAAGTTGGGTGAAGGTGCATTTTTCACATCATTTATAGGCCGTTTGTTTGTTCTTCATTGGAAATATTCCAAGTAAAAAAAGAAAGGAGAAAGGAAAATAAAATGAAAAATGAATGACTCTTTTGTTAAATAAAATGCAAAAAAAGATATACAAAAATATTAAAAAAAGAAGAGAAAAGCAAGCAAAAGAAAAGCATTAATAAAAAACAGAAGGAAAAGGAAAGAAAAGTTATTCTCTTAGTGCCTATATTTGTTTGTGGTAAATGGGGCCTTAAAATGCACTTACATTCCATTCTTATTCTTATTTTGATGCTCTTGATAATTTTTAGCATCCACTTTGCTTTTTGAATCCCCTTCATTCTTTTGTTCATCATTTGTTTCATACTTTGGCCTACATTACTATCATAATAAAGACCTTTTGATTCATTCATTGGCATTTGATTTTGTTGATGGAGATGTAGAAGATTGCCAAGCTTATGGTAGTAAGGTTGGATAGGATGGAATTTGAGAGTAAGCACTTCATCCTAAATACTAAAGAGTAGAGTGATAAGCACTAATCCAAGTGAGGGACTTTCATTGCATTTCATTTTTGTTAAGTGTATTCCCATGGTACTTGTTGCATTGATACAAGTGATATGACTTGGAGAATTGAGCTATTGATTTGCTTTGAACTTCCTTGTGCTTAGTGACTTACACATTTTCATTTTTTTTTTATTTTATTTGATTTCTTTTCCATTATCTTTTTCTTAAAATTTTGGTTTTCTTTTGCCCAGAGTGCAAAAGTCAAAGTGTGGAGGAATTTGATAATTGTTGTAACACCATAATGACTTAACTCCAACTCATCTCCCTCTAAGCTTGATTCCATATAATTTCCAAAGAAAATGACCAAAATTGTGGTATTTTACTACTTTAAGTCAGGGTTTAACCGGTCATATTTTGCCCCGTGGGTCCCGTGAACCCATCATTCACATTCTCTACTCAAACACCATTTATACAACTTGTACATAGCCTCAAACAACTCATAAACTACGGATATGAAGCCAAAGACCAAGAAAATGCAATTTCTCACATGAGCCCAAAAGTCAGATTTTTGGCTCTAACTTTGGAAAATCATAACTAATTTTAGAAAAATAGGAATCAAGCAAATAATAGCTCTATAGAAATACTTGGATGTTAAATTCACACTAAAAATAACTCCCAACCACAATCTCAGCGTTTGGACCATCTTTGACATCAAAAAAGAGACAGAGGTCCGGCTGTCCCTGGTACTAGTGCAGTTTACTGTTATGAACTTTGAAAATTCATAATTAATTCAAAAAAAATCCAATCTGGGAAATCTATACCAATTTGGAAAGATACAGATGTTAACTAGAGGATAAAAATAAGTCTAGATCAGCTCAGGAGCTCTTGGACCTTGAAAACTGATGGAACAGTAACAAAGGTCGGAAAGCTTCCCTGATGCTGATACAGAACTTCAGAAAGTCTTTTCTCCCTCTACATATCTCCAATTGAGGTGTTTCTAGTTGGATAGGTCACTTTGGATGTCTATTTTATGCTCATAAAATTTCATGACAATTGGACACCATTTGTTCCATGAATGACATTGATTCATTTTCGGACTAGTTGCACCATACCATGACCAAAACCATTAAAATTTCCAAACTTTAACAATTCGCCAAATATTCCCTGGACCTACAAATATTACCCACTTTAGCTTCTCAAGAATCTCTCAATAGACTCTAGAGGCATGCCAAATTTCATATCAAGAAGAGCTCATCTGGTCATACTTTGACGGAGCTCACAAAATTGGTGGTTTTGGCACCCAAAATGGTTCAAAGTGGTCCAAATGGCCTGCCACATGCTCTAGCATCTCTTGGGCAAGTTTGAAAGTACAAACATAGCATATATGAATTGCCCAAATGATCCAAGTCATCATACATTTCAAATTCACTATGCTACAGAATAAAATACACTATTCCATGTAAGCCACAAAAAGGCCAAATTCTACATTTCCATTGCTTTGATTCTATACATAGTTCATACATCATTTATACATATGTTTACATTTGCTCACATACATACATCTCAAAATAATAGGTGCATATTCATTTTGGCACCTCTTTACAACAAAAGAACTAAAACAACTACACAACTCCCTAAGCATACTCAACTAGACTCCTTGGTGTGCACTTGATTCTCCTTGAGCTCCACCTAAGATGTTAAGATGGGAGAGGGAAGGGGGTGAGATTCAGGGAATCTCAATAGCTCATACTCATTCAAGAAAGCAATCAAGGCATATAACAAGTCAAAGCATGCAAACCAATCACAAATACACAACACATGCTTTCCATGCCATGAATATCATATCAATGCCAAGAATAACCTCTAGGGACTTTTGGTCTAGCCTCACCCGAGTATTGGGACTTTTGGATTGGCCTCACCCTTGGTTTAGGGACTTTTGGCTCCACCTCACCCGTCTCAAGGGACTTTCGGCACTACCTCACCCGAGCAATTTCCACAATTCACATCATAAGCATGTTGGTACCAATGCATCGAGGCAACATCAAATGGCATGTCTCATCATACAAGCACATACACAAGCATACAATGACTATTACACATCCAAGAATGCAACAAGGAAGAGTAGAGAGCTACCTTAGCGGCTAACACAAGCCTTCCCTTTCAATTTCTCTTCTCCCTTCTTGATTTCACACTCACAACTAGATGGAGTTGCTTCCTTTGAGCCTAAGCACAACAAAGAGCATGGGATTATTCTCTCATAACTCACAAAGCTAAAGGGGCTCTTCATCGAAGCAAACCCCTACTACTCAAGTACGAAACTAGGGATTCTCTCTCTAGAATTCCACTCACTCTCTTTCCTCTCTCAAGCTCTCAAGAAGGAAGGCAAAGAGGAAGAAGTAAGGCTATGTGAGGTTTGGTCTTCTTCAAGAGGGGTTTTTCACTCTCCCTCTTCTAGACCAAGCTCAAAACATAACCACTTCAACTATCAAAACCATAGGAAGAGAAGGCAAGGGGAGAAGAACAATATTCTAAGAGAAAAGCCATGAAATCCTTACCTTTTCTTGTTCTTCCTTCCTTCTCTAGGTTCCTCTCTCTCTCCTCCGCCCTTTTCTCTGTCTTAGAAGGAGCTTAAGTCGGTTTCTAAGAGAAAGGAAGAGTTTGGAAGTTTTAAAAGATCAAAATCTCTTTTTTCACGCTTTTCCGGACCCACCCTCACTATAGCGAGCCATAACCCTCGCTACGGCGAGCTCGTGTCAGTCCCAGACCTTTGCTTTCGCTATAGCGCATGCTACGGTGAGCAACGCCCTGGTTTTTGTATGGAATGCCCACACTCGCTATAGCTAGAAGCATTTTCGCTATAGCGAGAAGGCACTCTCGCTATAGCTAGACTATTTCTCGTTATAGCGAACAGGTACATTCACTATAGCTAGGCTATAGCTAGCAAACTTAGAAAATTTTCAGCCTTCTGAAAATTTTCAACTTTCTCTTTCTTTTTCCCAGTTGTTACAATTGCTAATTTTCATATATTTGTATCCACTAATTTGGACATTTTGATAAATAATTGATGATATTTTGATCTTTAAATTAGATATTATTTAGTTTAGAAAATAATTTCATCATTTAGAATTTTGTTGAATAAATTAGGATTTTTAATGATTTTACTCTATTTTATTTCCTTTTCTTAGATGATGATTTCATTTTATTTTATTTTATTTTATTTTGGGCTTTAATTTTTGTTTTTGTTTTTGTTTTTATTTCTTTTTACTTAGGGAAATTAGCAAAGAGAAGTGCATCATATTGTTTATACACCTTAAAAAAGCACGTGACACCTGATAACACGCATCCACATGGCCTATTCATTTACTTACACACACATCCAATATAATTCATTCACACAAGTCAACCCCTCCACATCACTGACTAGCAGACTTCCACATACACATATATAGCTCTTTCTATGAAGCCACAACCATCCACATACATTGGGTCAAGGAACAGCTACATGGCTCTTTGGGAGGCATAATGTGAATGTCCAGTTTTCGTTAAACAACGGAAATAGGCACGCTTTCAAAGTGAGTCCCCTAAAATGAATTAGTTAAGGCTCTAGAAAATTTAAGTAACATTCTAGACTCCTAAAACTGAGAATTCTAACCTCAGACGGAAGGAAAAATGGAGCTAGAATGAAGAAACAATTTTGGACAGAAACCTTACAAAATGTAATGGTATTTTCATAATTTTGAGCAAATTTTGGAATTCACATAGGAGGACTCTTTAAATGAAATTTTTGAGTTCTCCGGGGTTCTCAGAGGCCCTAAAAACTATGGGAAGCCCCGGGACAAGAAAATATCCTCTGATGGACGTTTTCCAATGTCGGTGTACCCAAACTTTGACGGATTCGTTCGGGAAGGCTTTAGCTCCGATTTGAGTGATTCCAAAGGAATTTTATTTAATTGGGAACCTAAATTTTATAATGGAAAAGACTGTTCTCAAAAAGGGGCTAAAATGAAGGAGAAACGAAAATGCAAAGTACGAAGGGCAAACTTGAAATTTTTGAAAAAGTCACTTTTCTATACCTATATATAGGGGGCGGCCCACTTTCCCCTTCATTTGGAATCAGAAAATTTTTCATAATTTCAGAGGAGAGAGCTAGGGTTTTGGGTGCACCAAGGGAAGAAGAGAAGGAGAAGAAATTCCAAGCTAAAGGTATGTTTTCATGGTTGTTGTCATGCTTTTCTTCATCCACACCTCCTCTCCTCCCTTCTCCTTTGTTTCCTTTGATTGAAATGAAGTTTATAAATCTGATTCAAGGGAGAAATTCAAGGGAAAGTTCGGATTTGAAGAGAGGAGTTTGGAGAAAGCAAGATTCAAGCTAAAATAAGTAAGGAAACTAGGTAAAATTTCATTCTATGGTTGATGCTTTCACCCACCTTTCTTCTCCATTTTGCCTAACCCTAGGAGACATAGGAGGATCTGATTTTCAAGCCCAACCAAGCATGAATCTTAGGTAATTGAGGGAGAAAAACAAGAATATGCAAAGAAAACAACAAAATAACCATTAGATTTCAAGATGCAAATTCTAGGGTTTTGTGTGCACCTTCCAAATTTTGATTTTGTGTGATAATTCCTAAGTCTAATTAAGAGTTTAAATGAGTTCTTGAGACCCCTAAGATGCTCCCCACAAGCTTCCTCCTTCAAGAAAACAAAGCACACTCTAAGGAGCCCTAAACTATGCATAGTCTCGGCCAAAGCATGTTCATATAGCTAGGGAGAGTTTTAAATTTTTCTAAGGCCATTCTTGAGTCATATTTGATGAATGAAAATGAGGGGAGGCCTTGGAAAAAATTTGAACTCATAGAAAGTGATTTGGTGTCTTAGGTTCCATATTATGATCTAAAGAAGCAACATGATGTTAGGCCATTTGTTTTAATTGTGTGATGACTCCAAGAGGCTTAAAAGGAGTCAAGAATCATATTTGAAAGGAAAGAATAGAGCCTAGAAATTATTTAAGGGGTGTTGCTATTGGAGATTGTGCCTTAGGCCAATCATTTGTAAACATTGTGCTTCATTAAGAATAAAAGTTTTCTGTTACAATTATTATATTTGCATGTTTCTATAATAATTATATCCTTGGATAAATTGTATTAGTTATCTTAAATATCCCTAGTCGATCATCATTGTGGAAACAATGATCAATTAAGACAAGTATAATTTTGATTGATGGTTATGTGTTAATCATGTATAGAGATACAAATCAAAATCATAGGCGCCTGTTGGGAACAGGGCACTAGATCGACTCGTCATGAGGTAGCTTCATGGATTAGGTCATAAGCGTACCTCATATATAATAGTGTCACTAATCCCTCATACCTGAGATCATCATAGATTCCAAGATGAAGGATACTATACTTTAGCATTGTCAAAAGTCACCTTTGACTGGGTGATCATAAAGGCTATGGTCGAGCATAGTTGACTCCATGTAGAGGATGATGAGTGGTCAAGATGGAATTTGTCCCTCTGGCTAACGAAGAGATATCTCTGGGTCCCTTGATGAGTGAGACTGAGAAATGCATGGCCATGCTTGGATGGAAGGATTTTCCATTTGCTTTGTCAGTCTGCACACAAATTGAGAAACTAATGATCGAGTAAGATAAGGATGACAATTCCATGCCTCATGCTCGATTAAGATATCATGTGATAAAAGGGATGTGACAGGGTTATACAATAGGCTATATCAGATCACCAAACCCTATGTGATTTGGGTAGTCACTATGTTTTGCTAAAGGCCACTGGTGACTTGTGGGTGCAATAACGTTGTTAGCCCACTGCCAATATCATATAGGCCTACAGGGTCGTACACAAGAACGAATCAACTTGAACAAGAATGTCCAAATTCATTGAACCTAGAATTGTGTCTAGATTCATTGAATGTTACGCTTAATTAGGGTGAGATAATTATATATATATATATATGATATATATATGTAATTAATTCGAAATATAAGTATATATATTATTTGATATTTATATATATATATATGTAATATATATTTCATATATATATAGAAATTTGAAATATATATATATATATTTATATTTGATATAAATATATATATTGTATTATATATTTCAATATATATTTATTTATAAATGAATTAGCTAAAATTGAATTTATGAGATAAATTCGAATTTCAACTAATTTGTTTAAGATTAATTTGGATTAATTAAATAATGTATTTAAATTAACTAATTTAATCCAAATATACCTTTATAAAAGGAGAGGTAGGCTAGGGTTTAGATACACAAAAAGGAGTCAGATTTCTAAAACCCTAAGTTGTCACCCTAGAGAGATAGAGAGCAGCCATACACCTAGAGAGAGAAAGTGTACGGACGCCTAGAAAGAGATTGTCTTCTCATCAATTCGCGTACAAATGTGGTGAACGAAGGTGCTAGCATGCCTTTCAAGTTGCCAGATCGTTCATACGGATACCGGTAGAGGGGGCTGCGCATAGACGTCAGTTTTAAAGATCCGAAAGGACAAAGCACGCTGCAAAGGTAATATTTTATCTCATACTTGGTTTAATTAAGTCGACGGATCCATGGAAGGAAACGAATTAAAATTTTCGCTGTGTGTATAGTTCGTTTCTTATAGTTGCTTCATTAGGTGCATTTATGGACCATAATGGAACTTATAGAGCAATCTAGTATCTAAACAAGTTGTATGACCTCAGAGTTTGTTTCATGAACCTAATTGGCTTCCATAAATTGTGTCTAGGCCAAGAGAAACCATCTCCACAAGTTTGTGGGTGTGTGGCCAAAAGAGAAGGCTTGAATTCTAAGGAAAAAGTGTGTAATTGTGTGTAAGGTAGCTCTCTCTCCACCTTCTTTCATGCATGGATGTATGTTTAGCTTGTCTTAGAATATGTGTATGTGTATTTTCAAGCCATGAAAAGTATGCTAGCATAATTTTATATGCTATGATTTCATGATGACATATTATGCTTTCAAATGAATGTATGATGTTTGTTTGAGTTTGCTTGAGTGTGGAGAGGCCAAGAACTCTTAACTATGGTGAGGATGAGCCAAGAACCCTTAGAATTGGTTGAGATAAAGTAAAGAGTCTCTCAAAAGCAAAGTGGGCTCCCAAGAGTATGGTTGATTCCAAAGCTTATAAAGAATGGGTGAGGCAAGTCCGAAACCATGACGAAAAGTATGAGACCAATCCAAACACTTGGTGAGCTCTTGAATATCTTGTATGACTTGTTCACATGCCAAGCTTGCTTTTTGAATGTTCATGACTTCCACTTTATTCATGCTTGCATTTTTAAGGCTTGCTTTGCATATATTATGTATGATTGAATGGGAGCTAAGCTATTGGGATTCTTTGAATCTCATCCCCTCCTCTCCAATGATCTAATATGCTAGGTGGACCAAGTAGACATGGCAATGGGAGCCAACCACCTTGAAGAAAGAAGATTGACATCAATATGTCTAGCTTTTGCCTTTTTTGAACTATAATGATGCTTAATGATGTATAGTATTGTTGTGAATGGTCTATGGCCCTTGAGAGATATGTAATTATGATATTATGTGATGAAGGAATGAAAGAATATGTTAAGTGAATGATGGAATGTAAATTGAGTATGTTATGGCATTATAGCTTCATGAATGGCTTTATGAAAATATGCATAAGTGTGGATGAAAAGGCCAAAATGAGATGTATGAGGTTTGGGACCATTTGGGCAGCTCACACAAGTCTTAAATGTGCTTTTAGACTTGCCTAAAAGGTGCCAAAACCAAAGGAAAGCCAATTGGCAATTTTGGTACCCTATATGAAGCCAAAATTGACTATAATGAAACCCTATATCACTTTTTAGCCAAATGAGCTCTTCTTGATCTGAGATTTGGCAAACATTTAGAGCTTGTTGAGATATTTTCAAGAAGCAAAGACCATAATTTTTGGAGGTCTACATAATATTTGATAAATTTTCAAAGTTGGCAATTTTTCTAGTTTTGATCTGTTGCACTATTCATTTGGTCCAAAAATGAAATCTATCATATAGGGCTCAAATGATGTCCAATTGCCACAAAATTTTATACATAGAAACTAGGTATTCACAGTGACTCGTACCAACTAGAAGCACCTCATTTGGCGGTCTAGAGAGGGAGATATGAATTTTAAAAAATTTGTCCGATATCAAGAATTTGTCCGACCTGAGTTATTGTTCCATTGCATTCCGAGATCTGGGCTACCTGAACTGGTCTGGAAATATTTTTTCCCTGTAGCTAACATCCACAGATTTTTAGATTGGTATCATTTGCATAGATTGGATTTTTTGGAATTAATTGGACATTTTCAAAGTTTGCTGCAGAATCTGTGACAACATCAGGAGGCAGCTTGACCTATGGACCCTTTTCGGATGTCAAACGCCTTCTGTGATGAATGTTATGGTTTGGGCATATTTTTAGAGTGAAATAGACATCTTTAGCTTTCCAAAATGGTCAAGAATGGCCAATAATAAAGTGATTTCAATTTTTATAGAATTAGTTATAATTTTTCAAAGTTTGGTCAGAAAAGGGGCCAAGTCTGGCCGAAAATGCACTTTATTATTTAGAGCCCTTCCTTGATTTCCATGAGTTGTGGGCATGATTTTATGATACAAAAGAGTTGTAATGATGTAATTAAATATGAGAATGTATAGCATGAGTCCACACGATCCACATGACACCAAATGGAAATTTTAAATATAGCACAACATAAAGAAATTCATTATTTTTATTCCCTTTTTCATACACCCTCATGGAGTTTAATGATGTGAAACTTATGAGTATCATGAAATAAGCTAAAAATTATGGTGTTACATAATGATATCCATGTCACAACTCCATCTTCACATTAACACTCACATGCACTATTCTAGCAACTTCAGAACACACATAGGTTACAAGTTGCTTATTGTACACATGCATGCATGAGCTTCTCCTTAATCCATGCATCCATGTAGATAATAGTTTCACTCACTTTATATTATACACAAACATATGCAAAGGCAGTAGAAGTTACATGGAAGCACAAGCAAAATAAAGGAGGCACGTTAGGAATAAAAAGGAGCTTGGGTCTGGTGAAGGAAAAGTTGAAGGTGCTGAAGATAAAATGCATGAAGAAGCAAAGAATGTTGGAAAGAAGAGGAAGCTATAGGTTTTTAGAGCTGAAAGCAACATGTGGTGAGCTTTGGTGAATGGAGAAAAAGAAATAGAGCCACGTGATTCATTAAAAGGAGAAGCTATGGGCTGGGGACTCTATGAAAGAAGCAACCTTTGTTTTGGAGAAAACGTGTTAGAAGCAATGAGTTCAAGAGGCAACGCAAGGCATGAAGAAGCTCTCATCGCATGAACATGTAATACACTGCATGAAGCTAGAGCTAAACGAAAGAGAAGAAATGACATCGAAGAATTATATGAAGTGTGTGAGGGGCAACTGAACACGTGATACAAAAAGGAACGAAGAAGCATGCAAATTTGACATAGGAATAATTAAACAACTCACGTGAATAGTGTATGGAGCTTGAGCTAAAGTAGCATGTGAAACTATTAAAAAAATACATAAGAGGAAGGTAGTTAAGAGGAACGAAAAGAAGAACATAAGAATAACACGAGCTGGGGAGGTTGGAAACGCGATATATGACGGGAAAAGGTGAGCTAGGTTAGAGCGACAGAAATGTGAAGACAGGTAGAAGAATTTCATTCACATAGTTCAATGATTCTGGCTTCCTCTTTCCTTCATTGTCTTCCATTTATCTTCCCCATGGTTGCTTGAATTCTCCTTGGTAGCTAGCTGAAGAGTGGACCTTCCTAGATGCAGATTTGAGCTTCAATTTGCCTTTCCAATTAGATAAAAATTTCTTTGCTCAATCTTTTAATTTCAGCATTATTTCCCTTATTAATTTGACTAGGTTTAGCTTATTAATTTAGGAATTTAATTGCTAGAAATTACTGGATTGATTTGACTTATGGATTGGGTGTAATTTGATATTTGGATATTAATTTTGATCTCTGCATGTTTGTGGAAATTCTAGACTTAGTTGCTGTGCAATTTGCTCTTAATTTCCTCTTGATTATAGAGCAATTGATGTAATGGTTGTTAAATTAAGTGACTGGAATTTTTATGCAATTAATGTGCTTGAGGAATTCATTAATCTAATTGGTTAATTAGCATTTTAAGTGGATTGTGTAGCAGATGTTTATGAGCATTTAGGATTCGATTTAGTGTGTTCTTGTTCCTAACTCAATTAATTAATTCTTCAAGGTTTCTTGTGGTTGTAAAGTCCTTGAATTATTAGTGATTTGAGTCTTGGATAGTAATTCAAGAGTTCTTATGGAGAATAGACTAATGAGAAAGAATTTAAATCCAATTTTGGTGTACTAAAAAGAGAGGAAAGATAATTGAATTCTAGGGAGTCCATTTAAAGGCTAGCTATCACATTTTCTTAATTGTTTACTTCGCTTAGTCTTATGTTTTTTATTCTTGTCATTTCAAATTTAGTTCAAGTAAATTTTAGTAATTCAAAATCCCTTAAATAATTTTCAATTAGTGATACTTAGAATACTCTTTCACAAATAATTAGATGCAAAAAGTCATTAGGAAATGACTTAGGTTGCAATATTACCTACAAATTTATTTTTCTACCTACTTTTATTTGAGATTGGGTGACACAATCGTCAGCCATCATGCTATGATTGGGGCTTTCTATAACTCTATGGGATCTACTATGACCCCTAGGTCTACTACGACCTCTTAGAGCCCTGCTGGGGTCTACTACAACCCACTGTGTTATTCTAAGATCTTCTGCAATCCATCTCTGGGAGACGTCAAAGCCTAAGATTATTGTATCTGATAGTAAAACACGTACTCACTAAGTTTGGTTACCATCGCTCATAATAACCGAGGCTAAACTCAGAAGTACATCGTGCTCTTTGTGTGAAGTGGGTTTTGTGTCATCTAATTCTTTAAGATCCCGTCATACTAATATTCCAAAGCATCTAAATTTTTGTTCATCACTTCTCACGGGATCCTTAGGTTCCTGTCACACCTACACTTTACATACACTATAACTTACCATATGAAGGGATCTTGTACTACTAACAGAAGACCCTGTTGACAAGGTCTTACGTTTTACAAGGCGAAATCCAAGATCCTGTCGACAAGGTCTTTAATTTCCTTAGTGTGGAGTCCAAAATCCTGTCAACAAGATCCTAGACCTAAAAAGATAATTGTCATACCTAGACAACCTTCAACATTTTCATAAGAAAACCATAAGTTGATGATGCTAATGTGCTAGAACTAATCCCATGGTTATCATAATCAATTTCATGTAATGCAAACATAGGAGTTTACTTGTACCGGGAGTTCGGTAGCCCTAATAAACATCACAGTTAACTTACGGTAGATATCTCATGTATGATATTTATACAAATCAAAAGAGAGATTTATACTAAAATGTTACATCCTCACTGGAGTCAAACTTTACATTCAACCCTTGTTCAAAGGATTCATAAGACCAATTACAATCAATATGTAATCTATTGGTCAGTTTGTTCGTTCTCTATTTGTCTGGCTCCATTCGTAGCATAGTTAATACCTGTAAAATAGTCAATTTGTGGTGAGATAAAATCTCAGTAGCTAACAATGTACTCAAAAGAAAACATACATATAAATAGCACGGATTACTATCGAGGATACATTCGATGCAAACTTCGGTGTCGGAGCATGTAATATCTAGGTAGCAGCATGTTCACACTCGTTAGGCTACATAGCAGCATTTTCTTATCGTTAGTCTACGTAGCAGCATATTCTCATTCGTTAGGCTATGTAGCAGCATTTTCTTATCGTTAGGCTACATAGCAGCACATGCTCATTCGTTAGACTACGTAGCAGCATTTTCTTATCGTTAGGCTACGTAGCAGCATATTTTCATTCATTAGGCTACCTTGCTTCGGTTATTGGCCAATAACAGCAATCTGGTACTCATAAAGAGTCATATTAGTAGATATACATGCAACCAAACACAGCATAGGGACGTTGGGATTTCATCCAGTGCATTAACATAAATAACAAAGTGAGTACAGTGTTAACTACCTGTTTCGTCACTGTCGTTTGTCACGTTATTCCTTAGCCCTGGTTGTTCCAATGGCCTTCCTAAATTTCAATCATGCATTATACTAATTAAGAATGAGTCATGGTTAATATTTACATTGCAATCAAATTACTAATCCCCCTATACGAAGTTCCTAGATCCCTTTTGCTAATTAATTATTGGAATTCCTAATTGTAAACAATCACATCTTCATTTTCTTTTCCTTCTCATAATTAGTTACTGTCTAAGTTATCCATGTGTGATCCAGTGCTATAAAACTAATTTCTTAGCCCTTATTTTCAAGTTGGATTCTTACATTTTCCATGCAAAGTCACACTACACCGCAAAAGAATGAAAACTACCACAGTCTCAATTGAACTACATTTTCGGACCTCTTTTTGTGAAATTTCTTTCCTCCACTAAATAACCTCCAAAAATCATAAAAATTGGCAGAGTGACCCCTCATCATGTTAATTATAAGCCACAGAAACAGTTTTCAAGAATTCCCAGGGAAAGCCCCTAAACTCCTACTATTTTGGTCACTACCTCAGTTGAGCTCGTTGTACACTGCCCTTGCTGTTTCTGGCTTTGTTATCCTACCAAATGAACCCAGAAAATTCTAAGACTTTGTAAAACTGACGTGATACGTCTTAGCTACCTCTCCACCAAATTTCATGCACTAATTCCTACATTTACCCCTTTAACAAAATTCTTTATAAAATCAGCCCCAGGCTGTTCCGTACAGAAGCCAAATTGAATTAGTGGGTTGTTTCTCTCATTTTCCTTGTTCCAAAAATTCTGTAATTTTCCAGATTTCAAGTATAAGGGATGGACAACCTGTTATAAAAATTTTGGCTTCAAAATCCTTTTCTAACTAATTCTACAAGGCCAAAACATCCCAGTCCAGAACAAGGGAGCAACTTGGAGCTTACCTCTTTTTTGGAGTCCTTGTACTTCGGTTTTTCCTTCTCTTCTCTCCTCTCCTATGGCTGTCCGAAATTCCTTCCTTCCTTCCACTATTTCCTTCCGCCTAAAATTAGTTAAAGTGAAGGGTAATTAATGCAATGGACAGCTCCTGCTTCCCACCGCTATTAGGTGGCATGAAGGCAGATTACAATTTCATGACTCAGTGCAAGTGGCTAGGTGGCAGCAGCTATGTATCTTAGTCTCATGTAATCTATATATATATTAAAGCAATATTTAACTCCCACTATCACAGCACAGACGGCACCAGCAAATCACAATTTAATTAGGTGTCATGAAGGCAAATCATCATTTAATATACATATATATGAAAGTGGGTGGAGCAAGCATGAGGTGTCTTCATCTTAGATTACTCAAGCCATTCATTACATGCAACCTTCCTTCTTATCTCCACCACGGCTGATTATATTTCCTTAATGCAATCAAACATCATCTACCACATATACTCACATCTAAAGAAGAAGCAAGCCATAGTCAATTAATATATACATATATATCACTTCCATCTAATACAAAAATTGTGTATGATCCCTAATCCTCACGGAAATGCAGATTATGCCCATCCCCATAACTAGACATAATTCCACATACCCAAGTGAATGCTTATGCTCTTGTGTGGTGATGGTGTCAAATGGGTGTAACTATTTGACTGTGTGAATTAATATGGGTTATGTTAACAGTCACAGGAAGTTCGGAATGTGACAGTTCCCACTTCAACCCTTTTTTACTTGGGCTTTCTTTTCTTACTTTAGTTGTACTTAACTATCTTTTCCTCTCATATCTTGCAATTTCTGACTATGCCCACGTTCTGCTTTTAAGTGCATTGGCACTAGGGCATCTCACACACTGAGTGTGGCTACCATCTCTGGTAAGAGAGAGATTATACACTGGTCCCTTCTCATTTCATTTACATGTACTAAAAGAGACTCAAGCTATGCATACTGGACTCGTGCTATCTAAATCTGAACATTCCTTACTATTAGCACGTTCTTTTCTATGTTACTATTATTTACTAGGGATTCCTTTCTGCATGTTTTTCTTATTATTCTAATATTACTGGAATCCCTTTACCTTTCTTTTTTGACTTATCTCGTTCTTTAATTTACTATAATACCTTTTGATTATCGGGACACTTTAGTGATTGATGTTATCATGTGCTATGCACTCAAGTCACATTACTACTAGGTTGGTCAGACCCAATATTATGTAACCATTGTTGCAAGCAAGCCATAATATCAAACACTAATACACGGGCACCTCATGACTGAGCTCAAAGCCACTATCGACTGTATATTACAAGTTTCCCAATAACCTAAAGTATTTCCCTTTTACTTTTCTTTATTTACCCTATTCTCATAGGATACTCGAGGAATAGGACTCTTCCTCTACTTTATCCTAAGATCACTTTACATTGCCTGACTATTTTTTTTGGGCACTATCATGCTAGAAGGGCATCTATGCCAAGGACAAGTGTACTTTCTTAAGTACTCAAGCACATTAACTGGATATTTGTTCTCAATCTATTATATCCTTGGCTTGAATACTGTCATATCTTTTGCCTCTCTTACCTTTCTTATCCCTTTACTTGGGCAAAAGGATGTGTTACTACTGGCTGTTTCTGTTGCCAGTTTGGGTTTCTTTACGCTTAAGAACACCTATATTTTTCGGGATTCCTCTACTTGTTCACTCTCTATAACATCAAGGGGGCCTACTTTCTTATACTCTTGCTCTGCTTCTAACTAGACTATCCATTAGTAAGAAAATTTCTATTACCTGTAACCCCAAGAATTTCATTCTATGGCACTCTTGACTTATACTCTTTCTGTACATAATGCAAAGCTCGCCTTCTTAGGCGGTCTCTAGCTCTTTTGAACTTCCCTTAGGGTACTAAGGCACTAACTATTTATCCTTACTTGTTTCTATGTTCAGATTAGAGCTAGACTTTCTCTCTGTTTAACCTCTTTAGCCTCATCCCCCAGGAGCACAATGCATTAATTTTAGGGTTTTACTAACCCAATTTAGGACACATACTCTCATTGTCTAGATTTTACTTTACTAAAAACTTATGCTCTACTAGGTGCTCTAATTACTCATGTGCCTTAACCCTATATCATTCTCATATTAGGGAGCTTTGACTAACTATCGGACCCTTATCTGTTTACTTTTCTGTGCCCAATCTACTTGTTTAGTCATTACTAAAGCAAGGGCATCTCTTTTATAGCTAGTTTCTCAGCTCTTCCTCGCTTCCTTTATCACTATACTTTACAACTCAAGGGGGGTCTATCTAGGGGAATTTGCTAACCACTATTGAGTGGTCTCCCTGACTCAGGATGCCTTATCTTTCCTTTCTCAATCTAGGGCGAACTTTTGCTAAGCTTTTAGTCAGATTAATCTCTCTTTTTACTCATCTCACCTGGACGATGCTACCAGTCACTCCCTATAGCCTGCAGCTCATACTTAGTCTGAGCTGCCTATCTCATCAGACTTGTAGCTTGTAATAACTTAGTGCTTTCTAAGCTATCCTCATTCTCTTCTGAGCTTTTGTTACTGGGTTACTCATACTCATCTCTAGGTGTTACCTATGAGGTACACCTTTCTAGGCCACTCATTATGTGTCTCACTATTGGTAGCCTTATCTTACATAATTTTAAGGCTACATTAACATTTTGTTGTTCAGTGTCTCACAAGGTAGCACCCTAGGCTGGAGTCAACACCTTAAAGGCAGGTCTCAATAACCTTATCATCTTTGTGCCTAACTTCCCCTATGCTGAGCTCTTTCCTCAGTCTCAACTACTAGGCCCATTAATTTCTTACAAACTTTCTGTAATTATTTACTACTCCCTTTCTCTACTTATATTAGGGGTTCCCTCTCTCTATGGATCAACTAATCCCTTATCAGTTCATTCCTCAAGTTGGCCTGAATATAACTAATAAGGTATTTATACTGCCATTCGCCACGGTTAAAGTAACACCCCAAAATTAATTAAGGTGTTAATCATGGATTTGGGTTAATTAAGAATAATTAATATGGAATAATCGAGTAAGTTAAGTAAATGAAAATTTTGAAAGATAAATTATTAATATGAGTTAAGAATTAATTAGGATAGAAACTTCATCTAGGCCCAAATTAATGTAAGAGATCATGATAAGAGGCTAATGGAGGCCCAATAAGTTAGGTGCAGACCCAATTCGATTCAATGTGATAGAGGCCCAAGATCCACCTTTTATAGGTTCTTATAAATGGCCCAATAAATCTTGTACATCCCCAAAACAATGGAGTTCCTAAAACTAAGTCTAGCCTAATGAAATTCTGCAGCCCAACAAGTTAAAGATGGCCCAACAAAGCTAAAATCTGAAGCCCATTTAGAGTTGAATCTTGGAGCAGCCCATAACCTATAGAAAACCTAACTTAAACACTAAAAACTAACTTAGCCACCCCCCATTCTGCAGAACCACAAGAGACACACAAAAATTCGGAGGTCCAAAGGAGAGGCTAGGGTTCTTAGCATGTTTCCACCTTTTCCTACTTCTAGAGCAAGATTCAACCAGGGTAATAGTTGTATAACTTAATCCCCTTCTCTTTCTCTTCATTTTGGCCCAATCAGTTTTTTATTTGGAGTATTTTCACCCACACCCAAAATCTGAAACCTGCCATTTGATGTTTCCATGGTGAAAATTCATAGGTTGAGGCTAGGGCTGACATTAGGTAAGTATAAACTCTCCATTTTGATGCTTTCTTTGCTAGTTTGAGACCTCTATAACTGATTTATAATATGGGTATTGTTTCTATTTTGAATTTACTCAGAATTTGAGGGGTTATTTTGAGGTTTCTGGGGTAGGAGCAACCCAATCTGAATTTGGTTTTAGTAGTGATTAGGCTGAAGTAACATTTAATTGGCTCTTAGAGGATTGGCTATAAGTGAGGTAACCATGACTATATTAATTCCATGCATATATATGTTTTAATTTCATATTTATTATACATAAATGATTTGAAATGTTGAATGAATTGGTTGGCTATCTATTGTATTGTGATTGGACCTTATGAGTCCATGGTGGAGCTATGGTGCTGCTGCCACCCGTGCATGTGCTTTGATCGAGCACTGAGTTATGATCAAACCCCAGATGCACTGAGCCCTAGTTGTGCTCAATGGGGAGTAAGTGCCATGGACGGGCCTCTCCCGATGTTATTGGCCTTTAACATATGGAAATATGATTGCTAGTGTGGGATAAAAATTATGATAGCCTAATTATTTCATTTACTGATATGATTGATATATTTTCTGATGCTTATGTGAAATCATGCATATATGTTAATTAAACTGGAATATATGATAGAATTTGCCTTGGTTACTGGGATTTGCATCTCACCCTGTTTCATGTGATTATACTTTCAGGTGAAGGCCCTTCGGGTAAGGATAAGGGGAAGCAAGTGGATGAAAATCCATGAGCTCTAGCCATGTGTTGAGGAAGCTACACTTGGGCTAAATTAAGTAAAGTATATGCAATTTTGTTAATCGTTTATATAGCATCATCATGTAATCATATTGCCAAGTATAGGCGTTTATATTTTGATTAGTTGGAATGTATTTATTAAGGAGATAAGTCTTAATCTAGCTTAGTTTTAGATGTATGAACTTTGTTGAATTCATGATCTGGTTTACTATTGGGAATGTCATTATGGGATATATGTGATTGTTGATTTAAATCAGTGATGCATGAAATCTTTAAGGGAATGTATATTTGAATGATAATTGCTAGAAGCTTATGAAATTATGCTATTTTTAACCTATAAGTTGCTGGCATATGGTAGTTGAATAAGTAGGGATTTATACTTAAGTTTTGAATTGGTAATGGTAGATTAGCTGGGTAATTAAGGTACATAAATACCATTAGAGTTGCATAAATTAAGGTAAAGTGGACCTAGGGAGTTATTGGAGGGAGAATGGAGAGTATGAGACAAGATTTTAGGAGTTGTAGGATCAGAAGGCATTTTGCTGCGACCAAAATAGAGTTAGCAGCGACTAATAGTGGCAAAGTTGCCCAGGGAGAGTACCAGAGAGCAATTTGTTGTCGCAAAATGTGGAATTAGCCATGGCAAAATGTGAGAGGCAAAATTGGGGAGTCGTCCAAAGGGTAATTCGCCATGGCTAAATAGGAATTGGCCGCGGTGAACTTTTGTGTGAATTTGTCGAGCATTCCAGAAGAGAATTAGCCGCAGTGAAAAGGGGAATTGGCCGCGGCCAATAGCAAGAGGCGAGCGAGGTAGGTTCCAGGAGGCTTCCTCACCACAGCGCCATGTAAGTTAGCCGCGGCGAAGGTCCAAGCCACGGCGAAATCAGTAATGAAGTAAGGAGTGAACCCAAGGGCAATTGGCGACGGCTAAGGGGAATTTTGCCATGGTGAATATCCTGAAACCCTTGTATTAACACAGAAATCTTAATTTTTCATATGGTAACCCTAAGGGGTGACTTAGAAACATTGGTAGAAGGTTTTTGTGAGTTGAAATTAATCGGTAATAGAATTAAAGGCTTATAAATGAATGCTTATTTCCCTTATGTACATGAGTGCTTGTAATTATACGGTTGATGACTCTAATAACATTAAGGTTCAAATTTCCCCGCATTTCTAGAATGTAATTAGTCATAATGTCTTGTAACCCCAATCTATGATTATTAATCACGTATTTAACCTTAATTACAATTATTAGAAGTTAGGGTCGTCATAGCTAATTAGCCTTGGGTTCACCCTAGTCTCCTGTCTAAGTATTGGCTATGGCAAGGAATCCTCTGGATTGCCTCACTGCTTCTTAGAATAATTGGTCATAGATAACTACCTCTGATTGGCTTACTTCTTCATAGATTGGAATTTTGTCTTTAGCTACAAAACCCGAGCTTCATGGCCTCTACATTCAGCCCATCATCAAAGCTAGAGGGTTCCCCCTCTTGCTTCATTTGTGTATAACTAACTATCACCTTCGGGCTATTAGGGCTCTATGGAGTGTAGCTTGTAACTCAACCTCTGGCTTGAGGGAATTAATCATTTGGGCTCTGAAACTTATCTAGACATTTGGGTGTCATGGCTAGGGGGTAACTTTCTTTTTCTCACATCCCTTCTAAACTGGTCCTGTGGCAGCCGCAGTCTCATCTCATATTGTGCTGCATCACTACTCATCTTTGCATTACACAAAACATCTCGGAATGGCCTAAGTATGACTACCAGGGAGAATTAGGCCTCACGTACTCTCTCTAATAAGCCTTTTCGTATCAACGAGATCATTTCTCATAGTTCATATCTGGGGCTTGGTATTGATCCTGGTGAGTTATCATATTTCATAAAGCTTTAGTCATCGGATCACTTAGCTCTGCTCAAGCTATTCTAGAGGCCAATCATTCTTGATGTTTACTATCTTCCCCAAGACCATTCTACAACTTATTTATCATAAACATAGCCACAAACTATTTTTTCACACCCGAAATGTCTGATATAAGGCTTCACATATCTATACAAGCCTTTACATAGCCTTGTTACTACATCCTTAAGCCAAATCCAATCTAAGAGATCCTGGAACTTTGCTCTGATACCAATAAATATAACATCATAATTTCTTAGCTTATTTTATGCTATCTCCATGTTTCACATCATGCATTTGATGGAGGAATAAGAAAATAGCATAAAAATAATGAATATTTTAGCGTTGCGTAGAGTATAAATTTTTCGTTTGGTATCCCATAGACCATATGAGCTCATGTATCACACTCTCATATTTAATTATATAGATACAACTCATTTCCATCACCAAAAGTGGCCTAGAGCTCGTGCAAGGCAAGAGAATACATAAAATTCATAGTTGTTATTTCGACCAGAATGTTCCCTTTTCTATCACAAATTTTGGAAAATCATAACTAATTCTAGAAAACTCAAAATCATGCATTCTTTGCCATTCTAGAAAGATACACATGTTTACTTTATGCTAAAAATATGACTAGGTCATGAAACATCATACAGAGGATGTTTAACATTCAAAACAGTGTAAAGGTCCGACTGGCTACTGGTATTGATACAGGTTTCTACTATAAAATTCAAAAATGTCCAAATAATTCCACAAAAATCCAATCTATGTAAATGATATCCAGAAAGATATAGATGTTATATAGAGGGGAAAAATAACTTCAGACCAGTCCAAGCAGGTCTAGGCCTTGAAAACCAATCAAATAAGAACCTAGGTCAGTCTGGATGCCTAATACTGGATAGAAAATTCAAAAATTTATATCTCCCTTTCTAGACATCCAAATGAGGTCCTTCCAGTTGGCACAAGTCACTGGGAATGTCTAGTTTCTCATGTAAAATGTCATGGCAATTGGACATCATTTGCCCCCTGAGTAACAGAATTCATTTTCGGACCTGAGTGAACAATACCCTAAACTAATTTCAGAAAATTTTCCAACTTTGAAAATTCGTCAAATATTCCATAGATCTCTAAAAAATTTTCACTTTTTCTTCCCAAAAAGCTCTAAATGCATGCCAAATTCAGACCAAGAAGAGCTCATTTAGACAAAAAGTGGTATAGGTTTCTAATATGATCAATTTTGGTCCATATTAGATACCAAATGTGTCCAAATGGTCTTTCTTGATGTTTGGCACATCTTGGAAAAGTTTTAAAGCATGAATATGACTTGTACAAAATGCCTAAGTGGTCCCAAACCTCATATATCTCAATTTGGTCATTCCACATCCATTATTACATATAATTCCAAGATGCTAGTTTGCCATTACATCTCCAAAATGCACATTTTCATACATATAACCTTAAATCTCATTTATACATGATACATTAGCATAATTATACACGTTCATAACATCATAGGACATATAAAACAATGGATTACAACATTTGCCATTCGTATGGCCTTAAAGAAACAAAATCTATGCACTTTGATGTCACATTCTCATCTACCAAGGTGTGGGCTCTCATTGCCTTATCCACTTTGTCCACCTAGCATGTTAGAATATTGGAAAGAAGGGGATGAGATTCAAGGAATCCTAATAGCTCATCTCCTTTTCAATCACACTTAAAGTATATAATACAAGCCTTGAAAATGCATGCATGGACATATTAACATATATGAGCATTCAAGAAACATTCTTGGCATTTAAATAAGTCATACATAGCATATATAGGCTTGCCAAGTGAGTGGATTAGCCTCACCCATTTACTTATAGATTTTGAACTTGCCTCACCCATTTTCTTTATGAGGTTTTTAACTCAACTTTACTCTTGAAAGTCAACTTCACTCTTGGGAGACTCTTTACTTTGTCTCAACCAACTTTAAGGGTTCTTGGCTCATCCTCACCATAGCTAGAGGGTTCTTGGCTTCTCCACACTCAAACAAACTAAGGCAAGCATATAAAGTATCATTTCAATGCATAAAACATCATCATGGTACCATGAATAAAAGCTCATCCTAAAATACTTTTCATAGCTTAAAACATATATACACACATTCAAAGACAATGTAAGTACACATCTATGCATGAGAAAAGGTGGAGAGAGCTACCTTGCTTGCATTTACACACTTTTTCCTTAAGCCTTGAGTCCTCTCCCATGACCTCACACACCTAAGAAGGTGGAGATCACTTCTCTTGGCCTAGACACATCATATAGAAGCCAATTATACTCTTGAATCAAATTTTAAGGCCACACATTTACTAAAAAAGTTAGGTGACTCATAAGGCTCTTTTATGGTTCTATAACACACTTAATGAAGTAACCTTTGAAAAACATCATTTTAGCTCCATTCTCTCCATCTATTTATGATTTTTGACTCCATTTAAACCTTTTAGAGTCATCACACAATCAATTCTATGAGCCTAGCTAGGTGTTGCTTCTTTAAGCCATATTATGGAACATATAAGGCCATCTCACTATCTATGGTTTCTAAAATTTTTCCAAGGCTTCCTCTCATATTCTCCCATCACACATGATGCAAAAATAAGCTTAGAAGAAATTAAAACACTCTCTAGGTGCATGAACTCTTCTTGGCTGAAGCATGTACTCTTCTTAGCACCCTTAGAGTTTCTTTACTTCCTTTGATGGGAGAAACATGTAGGAAGCTCTCTTGGTGTCTTAGGAACACATATGAACACTTAAACATCATAACATATGGCTAGGGTTCATGATAGAGTTCAAAGTGCAATCAAAACTCTAGCCTCCCTATCTTGCAAATCCATGGCTTTTACTTAAATTTCTTTGCATATTCTTATTCTCTTCCCTTAAATTCCTAAGATTCACCTTTGGTTCTGCCCAAAATTCTAGCCCTCTTATAGCTACATACATAGGGCAAAATAGGGAGAAGAAGGGGGAGGAAGTAACTATCATGGGATGGAAGATTTACCTTATTTTTCCTTATTTTCTTGCTTGATTCTCACTTTCCTTGCCCTCCTCTCTTTTAATTCGAATTTTTTCCTTTTTTCTTCTCTCAAAACTGATCCAAAGCTTTCAATAAAACCATATAAAGAAATCTTAAGAGGAGAGGAACAAGTTTGGAAGAAGGAGGAGTATGAAAAATCTATGAAATTTAAGTTTTCCTTGCTTTTTCTCCTCCTTTCTTCTCCTCCATGGTGCACCTAAGAGAGCTGGTGTTTTCTCTAGTTTTTAGGTAGAATAGGTAGTGCAAATGAAAGGGAGAAGAAATAAGAAATTAAAGAGTGTTTAAGAAGCTTCCACTTTCTTAAAAATTCTAATTTTGCCCTTCATTGTTGGCATTTCGTTTCTAACTTGTTTTAGCTCTTTTTTTAGAACCATCTTTTCTATTATGAAATTCAAGTTCCCAAACTAGTAAAATGCCTATGGAATTACTCAAATCGGAGCTAAAGCCTTCTCAAATGAATCAGTCAAAGTTTAGGTTAACCGACTTTGGAAAATGTCCACCGGAGGGGTTTTAACTGTCTTGGGGCTTCCCATAGTTTTCAGGGCCTTTGAGAACCCCAGAAAACTCAAAACTTTCATTTTGAAAGCTCTCTTATGTGAATTCCAAAATGAGCTCAAAATGATGAAAATGTCTTTACATTTCATCACAATTCGTTTTTTCATTTTAGCTCCGTTTTTCTTTTCATCTAAGCTTGGGATTCTCATTTTTAGGAGTCTAGAATGCTTCCCAAATTTTTTGAGACCTTAATTAAGTCATTTCAGGGGACTTACTTTTGTATCTAGTGAATTTCATTCATTTACAGAGAAACTGTACATTACATTTCTTGTGTTTTCTCTCATTTTCAGAGAATCGGATATTACACCATGGTACAATGATATTGCATTATGTCTTTAAATGATACTTTGTAACTTTGATTTGATTTGCTTGAGTATGGTGAAGCCAAGAACCCTCTAACCATAGTGAAGATGAGCCAAGAACCCTCAAGAATGGTTGAGACAAAGTTTAGAGTCTCCCAAGAGCAAGGCTTAATTCAAAGCCTTTAAGAAAAAGGGTGAGACAAGTCCAAAATCTGTGAAGAGAATGGGTGAGGCTAAACCACTTACTTGGCAAGCCTATGTATGTTTTGTATGACTCCTTGAATGCCAAAAATGCTTCTTGAATGATTACATACTCCATGATAGTCATGCATGCATTTTTAGACATGGATTTGCATTCTCTATGTATGGTTGAAAGGGAGAAGAGCTATTGGGATTCCTAGAATCTCATTCTTTCCTCCCCATATGTCTAACATGTCTAGGTGGACCAAATGAGCCACAAAATGGGAGCCACCAAGCTTGAAGAGGAAAGTTTGATAACCAAGTATATGAAAATGCCAATTTGTAGCCATATGAGTGCCACATGATGTAATCCCTTATTATATATGTTGTATGACCTCTTGAACATATGTAAATATGTAAATGTATCTTGTACAAAGGAGATTTGATTCCATATGTACAATATTGCATGGATTAGACATTAAATGGCAAGAACTAGCTTGTATAATCTTGTGTATGTCTTGGGGTGGATGAGTGAGTTTGTGAAATATGGGTTCATGCTCCTTTGAGACATGTTTAGTAGACTATTTTGGTGCTTTTCCATGTGTTCAAGTGGCCATGGGAGTTATGGAATCAAATTTGACCCTTTAGGACCTTTTATGAGACATAGAAATGACTATTTTGCAATCTAATGTCAAGATCTGACCAAATGAATATAGGCAATTCTGCTTGAAGCAAGTATGTATCCTAGTTTCCTTTCATCTCTAATATGCAGGCCTTTAACATGTCCTCTAAGGTTTGGATGGTTTTCTTCATCTGACCATCTGTTTGGGGGTGATAGGTTGTGCTAAATCTAAGTTTAGTACCTAGAGCATCTTGTAATGATTTCCAGAAATTCAAAGTGAATCTGGGATCACCATCTGACACTATACTCTTAGGCACACTATGCAATCTAACTATCTCCCAAATATATAGCTAGGCTAATTTATCTAGGGTAAGAGTGGCTTTCATTGCTCACACGATGCAATCTAACTATCTCCCAAATATATAGCTAGGCTAATTTATCTAGGGTAAGAGTGGCTTTCATTGCTAAAGAGTGTGCTGACTTTCTTAATCTATCCACTATTACTTATATGGCATCATGCCCCGATGATGTCCTAGGTAGACCCATGACAAAATTTATAACTACACTATCCCATTTCCACTCTGGGATGTCTAGGGGCTAAAGTAACCCAACTAGCTTCTGATGCTCAATTTTGACTCCCTGAAATACTAGACAATAGGAGACATACTCTACTATATCTGCTTTCATTCCAAGACACCAAAACATTTTCTTTAAATCATGATACATCTTATTATTGCTTGGATGAATGGTATATTTACTTTTGTGTACCTCATCTAGTATTTTCTCTTTAATCTCTATATTTCTAGGCATATACAGCCTATCCCTATACCTTACTATGTCATCCTCAGACAGATTGAACTCTTGAGTGCTACTCTAAGCTATCTAAGATTTAATTTTACTTACATGGTCATCTGTTTGCTGGGCCTCTCTTATTTGACTCCTCAGGTCATTTTCTATTTGGGTTTCACTCATTAATAACTTTCCCGAATGCACCTCACATAAGAGATTCATATCTTTAAATCTTTTAATTAACTTTTACTCTCTGATCATCATACATGCCATATGCATGGATTTCCTGCTCAAGGCATCAACTACCACATTAGCCTTACAAGGATGGTATTTTAATCTAGAGTCATAATCTTTCAAAAATTCTAATCATCTCCTCTGTCTCATATTCAATTCTTTATATTTAAATAAATATTTAAGGCTCTTGTGATCATTATAAATTTCTATAGCTACCCTATACTAGTAGTGTCTCGATATTTTTAAAGCAAACACCACAACAGCTAACTCTAAGTCATGTGTGGGGTAATTTTCCTCATAAGGCTTTAGCTGTCTAGAGGCATAAGCTACCACTCAGCCTTTCTACATAAGCACACATCCTAACCCTTTCTTAGAGGCATCACTATAGACTACAAAAGTCTCTCTAGGGTAAGGAAGTACTAAAACAGGGACAGTGGTTAACTTATGCTTCAGCTCTTGAAAACTCTTTTCACACTTCTCATCCCATACAAATGGTACATTCTTTCTAGTGAGTCTAGTCAGTGCATCGCTATTTGAGAAAAACCCTGAATGAATCTCCTATAATAACTTGCTAAACCTAAGAAGCTCCTAATCTCTATCACTATCCTAGGTCTCTCCCATTGTAATACTGTCTCTACCTTATAGGGATCTACTACGACCCCTGCCTAGAAGATCACATGGCATTGGAATTGGACTTCAGTGAGCCATAACTCACATTTACTAAGTTTAGCATACAATTGTCTCTTTCTCAAGGTTTCCAAGGCTAATCTCAAATGCTGCTCATGTTCTTCTCTACTCTTTGAATAGATGAGGATGTCATCTATGAAGACAACTACAAATCTGTTTAAGTATGGCCTGAACACTTTGTTCATGTAATCCATGAACACTGCAGGTTCATTCATTAACTCGAAGGGCATAACTAAAAACTCATGATGCCCGTATCTGGTCTTAAAAGTAGTCTTAGGAATATCCTGAGCCTTTATCCTAAGCTGATGATGTCTTGACTTGAGGTCTATCTTAGAAAATACTAATGCTCCTACTAACTGATCTAGGTAGTTATCTATGCGAGGAAGAGGATACTTATTCTTAATGGTTATTTTATTGAGCTCCCTATAGTCTATACACAGTCGAAGGGTCCTGTCTTTCTTCTTTACGAATAAGATCGGAGCTCTCCTCATGGTAAGACACTGGGTCTAATCAAACCCTTCTCTAAAAGCTTTTCTATTGTTTTTTGAGATTAACTAGCTCGGTGGGAGCCATCCTATATGGGGCCTTAGACATTATACTTGCCCTAGGTACAATGTCTATAGGAAACTCGACTTCTCTCTCTAAGGGTAGTTCGCTAATCTCTTTAGGGAACTCTTTCACTATTGGGATTTCTTCTATACCCTCTTCTACCTCAGCTTGAACTAAAATGAAAACTAGATGTCCTTGACAACCATGCCTTAGAGACCTCTTAGTTTGAGAGGTAATCATAATAGATAACTCAGTCCTTATACTAGATACAATCCCATATTCAGGTAAATTAATACATTTATGGGAACAATCAAGTGTGGCATTATTTACAAACATCCAATTCATATTGATAATCAAATCAATGTCAATAAAAGGCATACATATTAAATCAAGTGTGGTATAACAATGATTAAACTAGACCATACAATTCAAACAGGCATGGGAGGTAATGGCTCTGTTTTCTATGGGGGTAGATACATGCAAGTCATATGGTAGTGTATGTATACTCAAACCCAACCTCCTAGCATAGTCATATGATATGAAAGAGTGACTAACACCTAAATCAAATAATACAGTCACAAAAAAATTATTTATCTTAATAGTACCTTGGATCAAACTCAGGGACTAGCTAGCCTCCTATTATGTCAGGGTAAAGACTCTACCCTGAATCTGAGATCTGGGAGTAGGAGCCATCTCCCACTGTTGAGAAAACTATGAGAAGCCTGAGTGCAGTCCTTGGCCATGTGTCCTGGCCTACCACAACTATAGCACAAGTTTTGCTATACTAGGGACATGTTGTAGGTGCAGAACTACCTCTACTAGACTGAGTCCTCCTTTTCTTGCCTCTTTTGTTCCATTGACTTCTACCACCTCTCTTGCTAGTAACTGTGGCTTGTGTTTCCTCTCTAGATCTCTTAGGCTTAGGGAGGAGAGGTCTGGCACTGGAAGTAAGCTACATACATCTAAGGTTTGCTTCTGTCACTTTACAAATCTCAACTAGGGTGTTAAAGTTCTTGGTTCTTTGTGGAACCACCCTGTCTCTGATCTCAGGTAGTAAGCCTTTCTCTAACTTATCTGCTCTCTAACGCTCATCATAATGTCTTTGTAAATATGAAGAATATCTAGAGAGATCTACAAACTTAGCCATATCTTAGTCCACGAACATTCCCTCTGTCTATCTCAGGGGTACAAACTCTGACTCTTTCTTATCTCTAATGATGCTAGGGAAATATCTCTCATAGAAGGCCTCAAAGAATGCCTCTCAAGTAATCAGAAGATTCCTTGCTCTCAGGATAGGCTCAGTGCCCCTCCACCAATAATCTACTTCTTTCTCTAACTAAAAAATAGCCATTATGGCTTTCTACTCAGAAGTACACTCCATCATCCAGAATATCTTCTTTAGCTGCATAATCCAAGCCTCAACTTTCTTCGTATTCATCTTATCATTAAAGGTGGGAGGCCCAAACTTTCTGAACTGAGTAATAATCTATTTAATGAAAGGTTGTTTTAGGGTTGGAGGTGTCTGAGCTGGTGGAGTCTAAGTAACCTAATGTATCTATATGTGTGGCTGTGGGTCAGTATGAGTCACCCTTAAATGCTCGAGATGATCTGAGTGCTATAGTGGTTGTGGAGGAGGAGGTGTAGGGGGTAACACCCTAAAAATTAATTAAGATGTTAATCATGGATTTAAGTTAATTAAGAATAATTAATATGGGATAATTGGGCAAGTCAAGTGAATGAAATTTTTAGAGAGATAAATTATTAATATGAGTTTGAGATTTAATTAGGATAGAAACTTTATCTAGGCCCAAATTAATGTAGGAGATCATGATAAGAGGCTAATGGAGGCCCAATGAGTTAGGTGCAGACCTAATCTAATTTAATGTGATAGAGGCCCAAGATCTACTTTTTATAGGCTTTTATGATTGGCCCAACAACCTTTGTGCAGATCTAAATCCTTTGAGCTCTTAAAACTTGGTCTGGCTCAATTAAAATTTTGCAGCCCAACAATGCTTAAGTCTAAAGCCCACTTGGTATTGGACCTTTAGGTCAGCCCATGACCCATATTAGACTTAACTTAAAACCCTAAAAACTAACCTAGCCACTCCTCATTCTGCATAACACAAGAACATAAAAGAGAAATTTGGAGGTTTGAAGGGAGGCTAAGGTTTGAGGCAAGAAATCCACCATTTCCCACTTCTAGAGCAAGATTCAGCCAAGGTAATAGTTGTATAACTTAATCTCCTTCTATTTCTCTTCATTTTAGCCCGATTAATTTTTCATTTGGAGTATTTTCACCATACCCAAAATTTGAAATGTGGTTGTTTGGGATTTTCTTGGTGAAATTTCATAGGTTGGGGCTGAGGGTGTTATTAGGTAAGTATAAACTCTCTATTTTGATGCACTTTCTACTGGTTTAAGACCCTCATAGTAGACTTATGGTATGGACTTTAGTTTTATGCGAATTTTCCTATGATTTGGAGTGATATATTGATGTTGCTGGTCTAGGGAAGGCAAAATCTAAAATTAGAGGCTCTTAGTAATTAGGTAGGTATCCCTTAGGTAACTATTAGTAACTTAATTCTTTAAGCATTAGGTTATTACCACAAATGATGAATGAGATAGTAATGAACTGATAAAAATGAACATTTTCTGATATTGTGATTTTAGGAGGATTTTGGTATTGCTGTAGCTTCCCAACTTGTCTACAAGTGAGGTAACCGAGACTATATTAATTCCATGCATATATCTATTTTAATTTCATATTTTCTGTATATGAATGATTTGAAATGCTAAATGAATTTTTGGCTATCTATTATATTATGATTGGACCTTGTGAGTCTGGTGGAGCTGTGGTGCGGCTGCCACTCGTGCATGTGATTCCCTTGGGCACTGGATTATGATCAAACCCCAGATCACTGAGCCTTGGTTGTACTCATTGGTGAGTGGGTGTCATGGATAGGCCTCTCCCGGTGTTATTGGCCTTTAACATGTGAAAATATGATTGCTAGTATAGGATAGTAATCATGATAGTCTAATTGTTTCATTTACTGATATGACTGGTATGCTTTCTGATGCTTATATGAAATTATGCATATATGTTAACTGAACTGGAATATATGAATGGAATTTGCCTTGGTTACTGAGATTTACATCTCACCCTGTTTCATAGGCTAAATATTTCAAGTAAAGGTTCATTGGGTAAGGATAAGGGCAAGCAAGTGGATGAACATCCATGAGCTGAGGCCTGGTGTGGGGAGCTACACTTGGTCTGAGTGGAATAAAGAGATGCTAATTTTGTTAACTTTTGTATAGCATCATCATGTATCTGTATAGCTAAGTGTAGGAGTTTGTATTTTGATAACATAGAATGTAACCATTGAGAAATTGGCTTTATATTAGTTGTTGATGGATGTATGAGTTTATGACACTTATTATGGCTTGTAAACCTGTGTTTTAACTGACTATTTAAGTAATGAAATCATGTGATATATTGATTGTGGATTTGAGCTAGCAATGCATGAATTATCTGATGAAGACATGATTGAATGACCATTGTGAGAAATTTATAAAGTTGTTGATATAAGATCAATGAATAAGTAGGAGAATCCACCTTTAAATGTGGGATGGGTAATGATATAATGGCTGGAACATATCTGCTAGATAGATGCTATTAGAATCTTATAACAAGTGAGAGTGTGGCCTTAGAGAGCCCTTAGATAGAGAGTGAAGAGTATAAGACAAGATTTTAGAAGTTGTAGGGTCAGAAGATATTTCGCCACAGCCAAAATATTATTAGCTGCGGCCAATAGAGGCGAAGTTGCCTAGGGAGAGTACCAGAGAACAATTTACCGCAGTGAAAAGTGAAATTAGTCGCGGTGAAGTGTGAGAGGCAAAATTGGGAGTCGTCCAGAGGGTACTTCGTCGTGGCTAAATGGGAATTGGCCGCGACAAACTTTTGCAAGAATTTGTCAGGCATTCCAGAGAGGAATTAGCCTCGGCAAAAGGGGGAATTGGCCATGGCCAATAGTGAGAGGCGAGCGAGGTAGGTTCTAGAGGCTTTCTCATCGTGGTGCCATATAGGTGAGCTGTGGTGAAGGTCCAACTCGCCATGGTTATCGCCGCAGCGAAATCTATGAAGATAAGGAGTGAACCCGAGGGCAATTAACCACGACGCAAGGACATTTAGCCATAGCTAACGGTCCCAAACCCTTATTCTAACCTAGAAATCTTGGTTTTTCATATGGTAACCCCAAGGGATGACTTAGAAACATTGGTAGAAGATTCTTGTGAGTTGAAATTAATGGGTAATAGAATCAAAGGCTTATAAATGAATGTTTGTTTTCCTGATGTACATGAGTGCTTATAATTACATGATTGATGATTCTAATAACATTAAGGTTCAAATTTCTCGGTATTTTCTGAAGGTAATTAGTTGTAATGTCTTGTAACCCCAATTTGTGATTATTAATCACGTATTTAACCTTAATTATAATGATTAGAAGTTAGGGTCGTCACATAGGGCCCTGACTATCTCTCTCAGCAAGTCATTCTTGTAACTACGTAATCATGGCTTGCTGCTAATCCAGGCGAGCCATTATAGCCTGTAAGGCTCTAGCTACTATATCACTAGGCTCGGCTCTATTATCTGCATGAACCTCTTTGGAAGGCCTACCTATCCTAGTATTAACCATCTTGTTGAAACATCATTAACAAACTTTAGCATCAAAGGGAACACATTCACCACCATTACACTCAATTCATCCACAAATAGGTCATATACAAAAGGCAAATCTCATGTTCATAAGCCATAACCCACATCAAAATGCTTGAACCTTTTCTTTGATATCAATAAAGTGTAACACCATAATTCTCTAGCTCATCTTACATCATTTATAAGTTCATTTCCTTGGATCATACAAGCTTGCCAAAGAAAGTCATTAAAAATATTCATTTTAATTGCATTACGTCACGCATAAAATTTTTGTTTCATGTCTTGTGGACCATATGAAGTCATCCATCTCCTTCTCATATTTAAATAGACAAATACAACTCAAAACCGTCTCAAGAAGTGGCCTAGAACTCGAGCTAATGAAGCATATGCATGAAAATAAAGTGTGCAGCATTGTACTAAAATTCCAGCTTTCTGTCATGACCTTTGAAAAATCATAACTAATTCTAAAAAAATTGAAATCAAACACAGTATACCATTATGGAAATATAAAGATGTCTAATTTATAGGAAAAAGAAATCCAGACCATAACATGGATGTATAGCCACTGGAAATCGATGGAATAGTAACAAAGGTTAGCTATCACTGCTAGTACTGTCCCTCAATTTCAAAAATTCATATCTCCCTGCTCAAATGTCCAATTGGGATGATCTTGGTGGCCATGGAAATCTTATCATGTCTAGTTTATGTTTGTAAGATTTCATGAGTATTGGACAGCATTTGCCCTTTAAATAATATAGCAAAAAAACTGACTATATAAATAGTGTTTACGTCAGTTCCGCAAAAAAATGCCAACTTTGGAAAATTATAATTAATTCCACAGAGCTCCAAATAATCTGTTCTTTAGTTTACTAAAAATATCTGAATGAGATCTATATGCATGCCAAATTTCATGGGTAAATTTGTTCATTTGGTCAGATCTTGACATTAGATTGCAAAATGGCTCATTTTGTGTCATATAAGGGTCTCAATTCGTCCAAAATTGTTTCTATGACAACCATGGCCACTTGAGCACGTGGGAAAGCACCCAAATGGTCTACCAAACATGTCTTAAAGGTGCACAAACCCAGATGTCACAAACTCACTCATCCACCACAAAACATACACAAGATTACACAAGCTAGTTCTTGCCATTCAATGTCCAATCCATGCAATATTGTACATATGGCATCAAATCTCCTTTGTACATGATACATTTACATATTTACATATGTTCATGAGGTCATACAACATATACAATAAGGGATTACATCATGTGGCACTCATCTGGCTACAAATTAGCATTTTCACACACTTGGTTATCAAACTTTCCTCCTCAAGCTTGGTGGCTCCCATTTCTTGGCTCACTTGGTCCACTTAGACATGTTAGACATGTAGGGAGGAAAGAATGAGATTCTAGGAATCCCAATAGCTCTTCTCCCTTTCAACCACACATAGAGAATGCAAATCCATGTCTAATAATGCATGCATGACTATCATGGAGTATGTAATCATTCAAGAAGCATTTTTGGCATTCAAGGAGTCATACAAAATATACATAGGCTTGCCAAGTAAGTGGTTTAGCCTCACCCATTCTCTTCAAGGTTTTTGGACTTGCTTCACCCTTTTTCTTTAAGGCTTTGAACTTCTTAAAGGCTTTGAAGTAAGCCTTGCTCTTGGGAGACTCTAAACTTTATCTCAACCATTCTTAAGGGTTCTTGGCTCATTCTCACCATGACTAGAGGGTTCTTGGCTTCACCACACTCAAGTAAACCAAATCAAAGTCACAAAATATCATTTGAAGACATAATACAACATCATGGTACCATGGCAATTAGATACTTACTAAGACATATTTGATGGCTCAAAACATACATGCACACATTCAAAGACAAGATAAACATCTACTCATGCATGAGAGAAAGAAGAGAGAGCTACATTTATTACATAAGCACACTTTTCCTCTTGGTTTTGGTAGCCTTTCCTCAGCCCCAAACACATAATAAGGTGGGACTTGTTTCTCTTGGCCTAGACACATCATATGGAAGCCAATTATACTCTTGAACCAATTTCTAAGGCTACACATTCATTAAAAAAACTAGGTGGTTCATATGGCTCTCTTATAGTTCCATAATGCACCTAATGAAGCAACCCTATGAAAACATGATCTTTGCTCCATTCTCTTCATTCATTTATGATTCTTGACTCCTTTTAAGCCTTTTGGAGTCATCACAATCAAACTAAGGAGTCTAGCTAGGTGTTGCTTCTTTAAGCCATAATATGGAACTTATGATACCATCTTGCTATCTATAACTTCTAAAATTTTTCCAAGGCTTCCTCTCATCCTCTTCCATCATATATGACTCAAAAATAAGCTTGAAAAAATTAAAACTACCCCTAGGTGTTTCAACTACTTTAGGCCGAGACATAGCTTCTATTTTGCACTCTTGGAGTGTCTTTTCTTTCTTTGATGGGAAAAGCATGTGGGGAGGTTTTTAAGGGCCTTTAGAGCTCATGTAAACTCCCATTTAAACCTTGGAACTCTTATATCAAAATAGATTTTTGGTGGAACACTTGAAACCCTAACTTTGCTATCTTAAAATCTAATGGCTATTTGATTATTTCCTTTGCATATTCTTATTCTTCTCCCTTATTTTCCTAAGATTCACGCTTGGTTTGGTTAGAAATCCAATCCCTCTTGGTTGGTCTTAGGTGGGGCAAAATACATACAAGAGAAGGGAATGGAGGAAGAAGCTTAAAACATCATGAATTACCTTAAATTCTTATTTTATTTGGCTTGTTCTTCACTTGGTTAGCCTCCTCCCTTGAATTTTGAAATTTTCACCTCTGTTCTATCCTCAATATAGACCCAAAAACATCATCAAATCCATGAAAATAAAAGAGGAGAAGAAGGAGCAACAACTTGCCAAAGAAAGAGCTTGAATTTCTATGGAATTTCCTACCTTTTCTTGGCTTTTTCTCCTTTCAAAATCTCCTCTCTTTGTGTGCCTAAGAGTTTCCTTCTTTTTCTCGTCTAGGGGCAGAAACAAGTCATGAAAATGATGAGGAGAAGAAATGTGAAACTTAAAAAGGTTTCAAGAAGCTTCTAATTTCCTAAAATTCCAATTTTGCCTTTTCGTATTGGCATTTCGTTTTCAATTCATTTGAGCTCCTTTTTGAGAACTGTCTTTTCCATCATAAAATTTAGGTTCCCAATTTTATAAAATGCCTTTGGAATCACTCAAATCGAAGGTAAACCCTTCTCGAACGAAAGGGTCAAAGTTTGGGTCAACTGACATTAGAAAACGTATACCGGAGGGGTTTTAACTGTCTGAGGGCTTCTCATGGTTTTTAGGGCCTCTGAGAACCCTAGAGAACTCCAATTTACCATTTAAAAAGCCTTCATGTGAGAATTCTAAAATTTTCCCAAAATTACAAAAATGCCATTACATTTCCTAACTATTTCGTTAATTTTCGTCTGGCCATTTTAGCCTTTGTTTCAAGGTACCTCTGGGCTCTTAATTTCATTATTAAACATATAGATTATTATTCTAAAATTTTTGGACCTTAACAAATTCATTTCAGAGGACTTGCTTTGAAAACATATCTGTTTCTATTGTTTTAACAAAAATCGGACATTACAGTGAGCAAGTCCTTGGTGGAGCTATGGTGCAGCTACTGCTCATGCATTGTGCTTCAATTAGACACTGAGTTTTAATCAGACTCATAAATGATAGATAGTTGGTGCTATTGGCCATTAATATGTTATATATGATTACTAGTATAGGATAATAACCACTGATAGTCTAACTAATTCATTTGCTAATAATATTGATATCTTTGATATGTTTTTCTATATAAATACATTATGTTGATTAATCTAAACATATATATAGAATTTTCCTCTTGTTATTGAAATTGTATATCTTACTCCAGTTGTAAGCTAATATTTTCAAGGACTGAACCTCTTAGTAGCAAGAAAAAGCTAATAAAAAATGTAACATCCTAGAAAATTAGGAATTTGTAATTATTTAGTGTTTTTATGTAATGAATCTATTAAGTTTTAATTAGATGAATTTGAATGAAATAAGTCTATATATGAAAAGTATAAGATGAGTATGATCCATACAAATTTTTAGATTTTAGGGAGTTCAGGGGGCCAAGGGCAAAATCATCATTTGTCACTTGGATGAACTTTAATAATTTTTCTAGAAAAAAAAGGAATTAAGAACTATCCCAATATGTATATATATCAATAATTAGGAAATAATATGCAAAAAATTATAAAATTCATTTCATAAAATTCTAAAATCATTAGAACTAGAAAATGACCCTAAACGATTAAGAATTTATATGGTGACGAACTAAACCCCTAAGCTCGAGTTAATTATCCCAGGAGATTCTGTGCAAAAAGATCTATTTGGTGGTGGTGGAAGAATTTGGAGATGGGAGTTAAGACAGAGATATAAGCAAAAAATGAACAAAGGTGTTTGTCTGTTACATTACTACTAAGGGTAAAATAGTCATTTGAACTTTAAAATAATAAAATATTAAGGAAATAAATAATAAAATATAGGGTTGGAGACATTAAATAGAACCAATGTAGGCCTAAATAATATTAAAATATAGCAAAGAACTTAGAGAATGTGGACTAAATAAAATATTATGAAAAACCTACGATAGGAGATATTAGTGAAACAGTGGCATTTTTTAAAATTTAGGGTAGAAGAAGGCTGATGTGGCACCATGGACAAGGAGCAGGACATATGGCACAATATGGGTGAAGAAGATTCTTGAGACTGCACGAACTGCAAAGCAATGACACAGGCTTAAATAATAAAATGTTAGTAAATATCACATATTACAAGAAAATTATTGCTAACATTAGAATGACATAGACATTCACTCAACTAGTAATAAATGCAATTATCTTTACAAGTTATGAGAAAATAACTCTGGTTAAAATTTAACCATAGTTAAAATCCAATGGCTAATATTCATCTATAAAACGTGATGCAATTTTAACCATTAATGCAATCTAATGGCTTACATTTCTTTACTTTTTAAGATCAAATCATAACTTTTGATCTAATCTAAGGCCCCTTATGAAATCTCTAAAATCAAGATTTAATCATAACCATCTAATGAATCTAAAAGCATAGATTTAACATCATAAAACCATAACAAATCCTAACCATCCATTTAGAAATAAAATATGCATGAAACACACACACACTTTCCCACGACACACACACAACAAAACATACACACACAATTTGGCCAAGACAGCAAGGAAGAGAAGGAATGAGAGCTTGGCCAAGAGAGAAGGAGAAGGAAGGAGGAAGAAAGGAAGAAAAGCTACAGGAGAAAAACAAACATCATAAATTCAAGGTAACATAGGTAAACTCTCTCCCTCTTGGTTTTTTTTTTTTATTTTCTTCCATGAATCTTCTCTTCTTTTCTTCTTTATGTTTCGGCAATGGAAAGAGCAAGGGAGGAGTTTTTTTGTTTTCATGAATCCAAGCTAAGAAAAGATGGAGAAATCATATATATGGCTTATGGATTCATGTGATTCAAGAAAATTCTTATTCTTGGCAATTTTTCTACAAACTATTGAACTTGGAATTTCAAGAAGCCATGGGAGAAATTAAAGAGAAAATAAATGGAAGAATAATGAAAGGAAGTCTTAGGAAGAGATAGATTAATATAACTTTGATTTTCATGAAGAATTTGGCAAGAAACCCTTGAATTTTATTTTGAGAAAATTGTAGAATATACATGAAATTTCTAGAAATTGGTTGAGGGCTTTTGTTCATCTCCCTTGAATATGTATCTATGGCTATTTGGTGACATAAAAATGAAGCAAAATCACATATTCTCATTAGTGTATAGTTTCGGCCAAGACCATTCGAGGAAGCTAGGGAAGAGTTTTCCAAAATCCAAATAAATTAGGTTAATCTACACTCAAAATAAGGCTTATGGTGAAATTTTAGTGAATTATAGATCACTATATAAAAAGTCAAATTTTTGAAAAAAAGTGTTGACCAAGAGCTTTTTGAATTTTTTACCTATGTTATTTGATATGTTTTGGATGATTTATGTTGTCTAATATGTTATATATGCTATCTACATTATGCTGATATTCATTTTGTAAGTTTTGGAGCCCATTTGTGATAGTTAGAAATTTATGAAGCATTATGTCAAGAATGGAATATATGGTAAACATATGTTCCGACTTGTGCTGTTTGCTATACTGATGTTTTTCTTACTATTTGATTTATTGAAATTGGTTATTTGATAAAGGAGTGGCCATTATATATATATAATATGGTAGAGTAGATTTATTTAGGGGATAAGCCCCATGTGTGCCAAAGTTGGCCACTGGATAGCTACTGTTATGCTAAATGTCTAATTTTAATTAAGAAAGACATTTAAAAATACCTGAAATACTAATTAGGATCGGTGAAGCCATTTAGATATTTTGGACCTATTTTGGACTTATTGGGTTTTATAGGGCTTTCTGTATACCAGAATAAGCCTTTTATGGCTATATTGGACTTTATTTTGTACTTAGACGTCGAACCTTGATTTATGAACTTTTTTGAACATCGAATGGCCCCAAGACAAATCTAGACTTAGAAAAAGAAAAAGATAATTTTAAGTATTTAAATATAATTTTCCAGAATTCCAATATGCTGTTTTGCTATTGGGATTATTTACTTTTGCATAGAGTTGTGCAAGGTAGTTCTTTCCTAAATATACTTTTTATGTCTTAATCAAATGATGGCTTGGATGACATATTATTGTGATATTTTTATGACTTTCCTTGGGTACCCACTGAGAGATGCCTGTTAAATGCCATTTTTATATATTTTATTTCCCTTAATTTGGATATTTTAATGATGAATTTTGGTTTAATGGATTTAATTAGATGAGATTTGATCTGATTAGCCATTTTTGCACTCTAGGAATTAATTTGAAAATTTATTGGTTTTTAATGTATAAATTCCTTTTAAATAATTTTGTAAACTTTCTTAGTTAATGTTTCCTATTATTTTTGCAAATTTTAATAGGCAAATGGAATTTAAATAGGAAATTGATTTGGAGGAGAGATGGAAGCTTCAGGTGTTCAATTTCAAGGAGAGATTAATTGCCATAGTTTTTAATATATTTTTAAGAATGTAAAAATTAGAAAAAAAAAGTGAAATGAATGGCACGAGCACTTGAGCACACAATGACTCCATTCTTACATGGAAGCACATAAGGACACCAAACTCTCTCACATATATACACACAGATAGCCCTTTTCTCCATCTTCATTCAACACACTCCATTCTCCCACATAGTTGCACGGCCTTACACTCTCCATTCATTCATGTCACTCATACACTCTCACATACATAAGTGTAATGTAACACCATAATCATTAAGCTCATCTCACATCATTGCTAAGCTCATCTCTTTGGATTACATAAAATTTTCAAGAAAAGCTATTAAAATTATTCCATTAAATTGCGTTATGTCACGGATAGAATTTTCATTTCATGTCCCGTGGCCCATATGAACTCATCCATCTTATTCTCATATTTAAATACACAAATAAAACTCATAACCATCTCAAGAAGTGGCCTAGAACTCGAGCTAATGAAGTATATGCATGAAAATAATGTGTGCAGCCTTGGATTGAATTTTTAGTTTTCTGTCATGATATTTGAAAAACCATAACTAATCCTAGAAAAATTGAAATCAAGCACACTATACTATTCTAGAAAGCTACAAATGTCTACTTTATGGTAAAAATAAATCCAGACCACAACAGGGACGTCTAGTAACTAGAAATAGATGGAATAGTAATAAAGGTTGCTTGTCACTACTATTACTGTCCCTTAATTTTAAAAATTCATATCTCCCTACTCAGATGTTCAATTGGGGTAATCTTAGTGGCCATGAAAAGCTTACCATGTCTAGTTTGTATCTGTAAAATATCATAAGCATTGGACACCATTTGTCTCTCAAATGATACAGCAAAAGAAACTGACCATATGAACAGTATTTATATTAGTTCAACAGAAAAATGCCAACTTTGAAAAATCATAATTAATTTCATAGAGCTTCAAATAATTTGTTCTCTGACTTACCAAAATGCTCTAAGTGAGATCTACATGCATGCTAAATTTCATGGGCAAATTTGTTCATTTGATTAGATCCTGACGTTGGGTTGCAAAATGGCTTATTTTGTGTCATATAAGGGTTTCAATTGGTCCAAAATTGCTTCTATGATAACCATGGCTGCTTGAACATGTGGAAAAGCACCAAAATGGTCTACCAAACATGTCTCAAAGGTGCACAAACCCAGATTTCACAAACTCACTCATCCACCCTAAGATATACACAAGAATGTACATGCTCATTCTTGCCATTCCATACCTAAATCATGTAATATTGTACATATAACATCAAATCTCATTTGTATATGATACATTTACATATTTACATATGTTCATGAAGTCATACAACATATGCAATAATGAATTATATCTCATGCCACTCATATGGCTGCATAATAGCATTTTTTCACATTTTGTTGTCAATCTTCATTCTCTAGGCTTGGTGGCTTCCATTCCTTAGCTCACTTGATCCACCTAGACATGTGGGAAGGAAGGAATGAGATTCTAAGAATCTTAATAGCTCTTCTCCCTTTTAATCACACATAAAGAATGCAAATCCATATCTAAAAATGTATGTATAAACTTTATTAAACATGTGATTATTCAAGAAGCAATTTCTAGCATTCAAGAAGTCATACAATACATCCATAGGCTTGCCAAGTAAGTGGCTTAGCTTCACCTATTCTCTTTTAGGATTTTGGACTTGCCTCACCCTTTTTCTTAAAGGCCTTGAAGTAAGCCTTACTCTTGGGAGACTCTAAACTTCATCTCAATCATTCTTGAGAGTTCTTGGCTTATCCTCACCATGGTTAGAAAGTTTTTGGCTTCACCACACTCAAGCAAACCAAAACAAGTTCACAAGGTATCACTTGAAAACATAATGCAACATCATGATACCATGGCACATGAATGTATGCTAAAACACTTTTTCATGGCTTAACACATACATACACACATTTAATGACAAGACAACATTCATCCATGCATGAAAGAAAGTAGAGAGAGCTACCTTTGTTACACAAGCACGCTTTTCCTCTTGGATTTGGTTGCTCTTCCTTGGTTGCACACACAAAATAAGGTAGGACTTGTTTCTCTTGGCCTAGACACATCATATGGAAGCCAATTACACTCTTGGAATCATTTATAAGACTATACATTCATTAGAAAAACTAGGTGATTTATATGGCTTTTTTATTGTTTCATAATGCACCTAATGAAGCAAACCTATGGAAACATGATCTTTGCTCTATTCTCTTCATTCATTTATGATTCTTGACTCCTTTTAATCCTTTTGGAGTCATCACACAATCAAATTAAGAAGCCTTGCTAGGTGTTGCTTCTTTAAGCCATAATATGGAACTTATGATGCCATCTCACTATCTATGACTTCTAAAACTTTTGCAAGACTTCCTCTCATCCTCTTCCATCATATGTGACTCAAAAATAAGCTTGGAACAAATTAAAACTATCCCTTGGTGCTCCATCTAGCTTAGGCCAAGGCTAGGCTTCAAGGAGGCACCAAATGGATTTGCTTTATTTTCTTAATGGAAGATACATATGAGGAGCCTTCTAGGGATCTTAGGAGCTCATCCAAGCACTCAGTTAGGTCTAAGAATTATTGTATCAAATTAAAATTTAAAGGAAACTCATGAAACCCTAACTTTTCTATCTTGAAATCTAATGGCTATTTGATTATTTCCTTTGCATATTCTTGTTCTCCTCTCTCATTTTCCTAAGATTTGTCCTTGGTTTAGCTAGAAACTTAACCCCTCTTAGCTGGTCTTAGCTAAGGCAAAACACACATAAGAGGCGGAAGAAGGAAGATCAAGCATGAAGATGGCAAAATACCTTAGTTTCTTGGTTTCTTTTTACTTCTTTTTCACCTTGCTTAGCTTCTTCTCCTTGAATTCAAATTTTCCCTTCTGTTCTTCCTTTAAAACAAATCCAAGAACTTCAACAAAACCATAGGAAAGAAGGGAAGATGGAGGAAAAGGAGTTTGTTAAAAAGAAAGCATGAAAATCCATGAAAAATCATACCTTTCCTTAGCTTTTTCTCCTTCCTTTCTTCTCCTTCTTGTGTTCCTTAATCCCTTGCTCCTTTCTTTGGTTTAGGGTAGAAACAAAATGGGCTAAGTGAAGGAGGAAGTAGGGCGTGAGGCTATATATAGCTAGGTTTAAGAAGTAGCTTTCAAAAATTTCAATTTTGTCCCTTCATCTTGGCATTTTCATTTTTAGTTTGTTTTAGCTCCTTTTTTTGAACTTTCTCTTCCATTATAAAATTTAGATTCCCAATTTAATAAAATGCCTTTGGAATCAATCAATTTGGAGCTAAAGCCTTCTCGAACAAATCCATCAAAGTTCAGGCTCACCGTCGTTGAAAAATGTACACCGGAAGAGCTTTAACTATCTTAGGGCTTCCCATAATTTTTAGGGTCTTTGAGAACCCCAAAAAACTTAAATTTTCCATTTAAAAAGTCCTCTTGTGAGTATTCTAAAAATTGCCTAAAATTATGAAAATGCCATTATGTTTCATTGCATTTTCATTAAAATTCGTCTGGCTATTCTAGCTCTGGTTTCATGGCACCTTTGGCCTTAAATCACCATTATTTGAGGTATACAATATTATTCTAATTTTATTGAACCTCAAATCACCCTATCTAGGGGACTTCCCTTTTTATTCGGTGAATTTCATACGTTTATGGAAGAATTGTACGTTATGTTTCTCACATTTTCTCATACTTTTGAAAAACCAGATATTACATGTAACACCATGTCTATATAGGTCTTGACTCATGGTACAATTGGCTTATAGCACTCAATTTCATTGAAATAGCACTTTCAGCAGCGAAAAATTATTTCATTGGAAGCTAAATTAATTCATTCTTGACTTAATAGACCATATGAGCTTACCAAATTTATTTTCTATCCTTAACACATTTGCTTAACTAGAATCATCACAATTTGAAGCTCAAAATTCTGGTCCAAGACATAGGACATGAAATTGCATTACACTTTGCATTTTTTTCATACATTCCATATTCTGATATGAATTTTAGAAAATCATAACTAATTTTAGAAAATTCCAAATCATGCAAACTATATCTTTCTAGAAAGCTCTAATTGTTATCTAGTTGTCATAAACATTTCAAATCAAAACAACTATGTTTAGCCCATGAAAACTGATGGCACAGTACTTTGGGTATGGTGGTCATCCTACAGCAAACTAGAAACTTAAAAAATTCATATCTCCTTCTACAGAGCTCCAAATTAGGTGCTCTTAGTGGCTATAAAAAGCTTATAATGCATAATATTTTTCTATAAATATCATGAGCATTGGATTTCATTTGACCCTTGACTAACATAGAAAAGAAAACTAACCATATGAACAATAATAGTGACAGTTTCTGCATAGTTTAGCCAACTTTGAAAAATCATAATAAAATCTCTAGAGTTCTAAAAATAGTACTCTTTAGCTCTATAAAAAACTCTATATGAGACCTATTTGCTTGCAAAATTTCATATAAAAACGTATTCATTTTGTCAGTTTGTGGTTCAGGTCAAGAAAGTAACTAATTTTGAGACCATAATGGGTTCAAAGTGCACCAAAGGGCCTTCTACTCATACCATGATCCATTGAGCACGTCCAACAACATAAACATAGCATATAAAAACATCCCAAATAGTCCAAATGCTCATGAAACTCAAAATCACCTTTCTTGTTATTCATATGCACATGTAAATCAAAGCTCATGAATGTCAAAAACTCACATATTCATACATTTGGTTCCAAAATGGATTCATACATCATAATTACATGCTTTTACTTATGCTCAATGGTTTACATCTCATGAACTTCATATATATACAAACTTTGACATCAAAATGCATAAATTCCCTATTCTATTGTCAAAGTCTCATCTTTTAATGTGCTTGGCTCCCATTCCTTACTCCATGTGGCTCACCTAAACATGGTTAGACATAATATAGGGAAAAGTGAGATTTAAAGAATTTTAATAGCTTTTTTACCCTTTCAAGAATACATACGTGACACATTTTCATGTGAAGGAATGCAAGCATGCAATGAAAGCTTCTAGTGAACATATATAAACATTTTTCAAGTCACATAAACTCATTCAAATCAAATATAGGCTCTAGGGACTTTTGGTTTAACTTATCCAATTTCTTTGGGATTTTTGGATTTGCCTTATCCACTTTTAGAGACTTTTGACTTAGCCTCACTCTTTCTTAAGACTTTTGGCTTTGTCTCACTTATTCTTAGGGACTTTTGGCATCTCCTCACCCATTCTAAAGGACTTTTAGCACAACTTCACCAATTTAAGCCATCTTGCATTCAAAACATGTTTCAAGAAGCATAATGGTACCAAACATTACATCAATAGCTATAAACATATCTCATGATTCAAACATACACACAAGCATCCAATGACAATCAAACATCCAAGACATGCACATAAGAAATGATAGAGAGCTACCTTGAGTAAAAAATCACAAGCTTCCTTCTTTGGATTTTCCTTTCCCCTTCTCAGCCTCACACGCACACCTAGGAGAATCTTGATTTGCTTGGTCTAGACACATGAAATGAGACACAATCACTTCATTGGAACAAGTTCTAGCTTCACATAAACTGTATGCAATCATACTCTAACTTATAACATACTTATGGTTTCGTACAAGGGCACACAATGAAGCAACCTATGTAATTCTTGGTCTTGGCTCCAATTTCTCATTCAATTTAAGTCTCTTGACTCTATTTAAACTCCTTAGAGTTATCACAAACTCAATTCAATGAGCCTAAACTCAAGTTGCTTCTTTATGCTTTAAAAAGGAACCTAAACTTCCATCTCCTAAACTTCCATCTCATAAACCATGGCTTCTAAATTCAAACCAATAGTTCCTTTGGTATTTATTAATCATATCTAGGTCATTCTTACCCTTTGAATTAAAGAAAAATCTCTCTAGGTGCATCATCCCCTCTTGGCTTAGACATAGCCCAAGGGGAGAGCCCATAGATTTTGCTTGGTTTTTCTTAGGGAAATGGCACTTGTGAAGCTTTCTAGACTTCTTATGGACTCTTACATACTCTTACATAAGCTAGATTATCCTTAGAAAACTTTAAAAATTGCTAGGTGCAACAAGAACCCTAGGTAACATAATTTGAATTCTAAAGCTTCTCATTTAAATCGAATTGTATATTCTTGTTTCTCATGCTCTAAAACCCTTATTCCTACCTTGCTAAGACCAGAAATCATTCCCTCCTTGATAGGCCTGGGGTTGGTTAAAAATACTCTCGAGAAGAACAAGTAAGAAGAAGCAAGACAAGCCATGGAAATTACTTTATTTTTTAGCTTTTCCCAAGAACTTTTACTTGCTTTTTATTGCTCCATCAAAGTCTCTCTTCCTTTTACTGAAGCAGCCAAGGAATAGCTCCAAATTAATTGTCAAAACTATAGGAAAGGAGAGGAGAAAGAGAAGAAGAAGTTAGAAGAAGGAGAAAGCATGAAAAATCCTAGATTTTCTTACCTTTTCTACTTGGCTTTCCTCTTTCCTTGCTCTCCCTCTTGTGCACCTCCTTAAGGTGAATGGAATTCTAATTTGAGATAGAATAAGGTCAGTTAAGAAAAGAGGAGGAGGTGGGACATGTAAATAAGAAGCAAGTGGTCTAATCATAACAATTCCCTAAATTCCCATTTTATCCCTAAACTTTGTTTCTTCCATTTGGGCTCATTTCAACTAATTTTCAAGAACCGTCTTTTCCATCATGAAATTTAGGTCCTCTAATTCATAAAATACCTTTGGTTTCACCTAAATTGGATTTAAAACCTTCTTGAATGAATCAATCAAAGTGTCAGTCAATTGACACTCTAAAATGTAAACCAGAGGGGTTTTAACCATTCTAGGAGTTCCTATGGTATTTAGGGCCTCTAAGAATCCCAGAAAACTCAAATTTTCTATTTAAAGATCCCTCCTTTGAGTTTTCTAAAAGTTACCTAAAATTATAAAAATGTCATTGCCTTTTTCGTCTAATTTTGTTTAGCTATTCTAGCTTCGATTTTATGGCACCTTTAGCCTTATATCCCTATTTTTAGATGTCTAAATTTTTGCTATAGCTTTGTTTGGCATCTAATCATTCAATTTAGAGGACCTTCTTTTGTAATCTCTTTAGTTTATAGCTTTTAGAAAAATAGGGTATTACAATAAGCATGGACATATAACACCTCCATAAATCGGCCATCTCACACTCACTTGCATACAAGGATGGGAATCACACAAGGGCCTACATATTCTCATTTCCATGTCACGAGGCACTCTCTTCCATTTCACAAAGACAAACCACACTGATGGGTCATGTCGTGCAACTATAAAATAAACTAGGTAAAGTAAAGATTTGTAACTAGTGGCAAAACTTAGATCGTCTCCCTTGGAAATGAATTTTAATATTTAATTGAGTTTTCTAAGTGTAAGAAAATCCTAGAACTACCTAATTTAAGGGGGGTTTGATCTAATTAAACTAACTAAAATTAAATTGAAATAAAGCTCCTAGTTACTACCTGAATGCATGAACTAAGAAGTGAATGATAGATATGTGACTAGCTTTGGATGATTCCCTTGGTATCCACTATCTTTATCCTAATTCGATTATTAATGTTCTAGTATAAGAGTTCTTAATTGTGTTCATAGTAAGTGATCTTGAGTTACCACTCAAGATTCAAGTGATTAACAAATTAATGTTGAATTGAAACATCAACTCTACATCTAATTATTAACTCTTGTTATTAAGATTAATGAATACTTAAATTTGAATGATTAATCAATCAATTAGCCTATGAATTAACACCTTAGTATGTTCAATTAACTAATTAAAATCTAAGGAATCCTTAAATCAAACAATTAAGCAGACAATTTTATTATATATTTCATCGAACACCTTGACTACATACATGAGAAATTAAAAGAAAGTGAAAATTTTAGCACTTAATTCAATCCATTAATCATCAAATAGTCTCTTAATTAGTGTCTAATCAGTCACTAATTATAAAATATACCAATCTTAGTTAATTACAAGCTTAACCAAGCAAATAAAATAACAAAAATTGATGTACAAAGAGAGAGAGAGAGAGAAAAAAGAATTTTAGCCAAAATCTCTTGATTATCTCTATGGATTCAAGCTTCTCCAAGGTCTTTCTCCTCGCCAGCCACAATTATAGAGTTAGTGCTTCATGGAGGTGGAAGGACACGGAGGAAAATAGGGTGGATGTAGCTATGATAAAAGAGGAATGGCATGGTGAATGAATTAATGCGTAATGGTTGAATGAATGAATAAAAATAGATTATGGATGCCTCCCCCTCACGTATTCTGCCTCTCCCCCTTTATCCCTTCCTCACATGCTTCTTTTTATTCTTCACGTGTTTTGCATGGATAATGGATGTGATGGACAAATGCTGCAATGTGAATGGAATATGGATGATGTGTATCTTGGAGCTTGCCTGAGTGTGTTATGACATGCCCCCCTCATGTGTTCTCTCATGAGCTTCATTTAATCAATTTTCTTCTGCTCTTCACATGCTTTAGACGTATTGCTCTCTCCTACCTGAGCCTTTTTCTCATGTGCTGTTTCCATCCTCTCCAACCAAACACATAGCTTCTCTTCCTCTTTCCTACTCATTCCCATGTGGTTCTTTTCTCGTGTATCTTCTGTGAGCTATTCTGGAGGAAGCCCATGCCTTGCATGTGTATAATGGGTAACGCATGTATGATGGTGTATGCTTGAGTGAGCTAACTATTGTAAGTTATTTCTTGTGTGAGTGTAGAGCTCGTGGCAATGTGTTGAATGAGTGCATGAGTATGATGTTAAGTGTGAGTTACAACTGCAGCTTAGAGTGCAGTGAGTAAGCAGTGTGATTGAAATTAGCTACTGCACATGCTTCTTGACTTGAGGTTCTCCATGCATCTCTCCAGGCCATGGTTTGTGTCTAAAAATAGATGTGCTTTAGCCCGTGGGTGTGTGATTATGTTGCTGCGACCTTGAAAGTGTGAGATGAGACAAGGTTAGATTTACAACCCATGTCCAGTGAATGAAGGAGCTATGTGAGAGAGCCTGTGTGACCTGATGCTTACTCATGTAAGAGAGTGTGATTTGGTGAGTGTTAATGTGAAGCTTTTACGTGTACATGGTCTAAACCCAAATTCCCGTTCAACTTAATTTTTTTATTTTATATTCTAAAAAAAGTATTTGCATTAAAATTGTGGCACTTATTCTCTCCTTAAGATTGCATACTTGAAACTTCCATCTTTTCTCTAAATTAATCTCCCATTCAAATTCTATTTTCCCATCAAAAGGTTTGCAAAAATAATAAGCAATATTAAGTAGGAAAATTTTACAAGAATTATTTAAACAAATTTATGCATTAAAACCACTAATTTTGTAATTTAATTCCTAAGCTATAGAAAATGGCCAATAAAATCTATTATCATCTAATAAAATGCAATAACCCATATTCAATCATTAAAATGCCTAAGTTTAGGGAATTAATATATATATATATATATATAATTAGTAATTATCAAATTCCCCCACACTTAAACCTTTGCACTCCTGGGCAAAACTCAAAATCAAAAGAAAGGCTAGTGAAATGGCAAGTGGAGAATGAAATGCAAAAGGAAGCATAAAAATCACAAGCTAAAGACTATTCATAACTCTTCAACACTTCAATAATCAAAGGTAACTTCACTTGTATCAAGAAAGCAAATTCCTTGGCAATTTAATTTGAAAAGAATGAATTAAAGTGCATAACCCCTCACATAGATTAGTATTTACTCTCAACTCTCAAGTGGTGAAAGCAATGTGTATCACTCAAGTTCCACCTATCAAAACCTCATTACCATAGACTTGTCTATCCTCTAAATCTCCACCACCTAAGCCAAATGCAATGCACTTATCAAAGGGCTTTATTCAAGGTTGTAATGGGGCAAGGGAATGAACTGAATGGGTTCACAAGAACAAGGAAAAACAAACCAATGGATACCTTAGAATCTCAAAAGCAATGAAAGGAACTTATGATAGGGGAAATGTGCATTTCAAGGCCTTCTTTCTAACTAATAATAGTAAATGCAAATAAAACTCAAGAACTTTTTTCTTTGATTTTCTTATGCTTTCCTTTTCTTTTTTTCTTCATTTTTTTTTCTTTTGCTTTAAACATTTTCCTCAACTTTTATTGGCAATGACCTAAATGATGTAAAGAACACATTCACCTATCTTAATTAGATATAATGCTTATTAAAATCCATAAGGTATCTTAAAACAAGGAGGGAAACATTTATTTTCATTTTTCTCATGGCTATGGGTTCAACAAGAAAATAAAACAAGGTCTAAAGTAGCTAAACAATGGATAGAATGCATGTAATGGTTGGCTTATTGGCTACTAGCTATAAAAGAAATGAATGCCTTATCATTTTCATGCATGCAAATGCAATTATGCTCTCAACAAAGAATTAAAACAAGTTTTAGAGTAAAAATAAAGATAGGTGAATACACACTAGAAATGGACAAATAAGGCTCAAATCTTCACCAGCTAATGGCTATCAAAATAATCCATTGAAATCAAATTTATTGCCGCTTCACTTGAATCAAAACACAAGATTCATCACTTATCATGTCAAAGTGAATCCAAACTATAATTATGTTAACTTGCAACTTTTACAAAAAAAAATCACACTATTTTTTAATTTTTCTCAAAAATTTTTATTTTTATTTTTATTTTGTAACAAAACAAGGAAAAGATGAAATGGAATGGGTTTCCCCACCGACACTAAAATATTGCATTGTCCTCAATGCTAGCACAAGATCTAATCAATAGATAGATAGCACAATATAAAGAGTAGAAAGGAAAGTATACAACTGGATGAAATGGATATGAAGATCTCAAGGGCGGCTCAGATTTCCATGTAGCTGGACTACATCCTACAAAACAAAATGCGAAAAAGAAAAGATAACTACATCCTAAACTAAAAAGGACACTATCAAAGACTAACTAATTATATGTATCAAAAACCAAAATTAAAAGAGCTTTATTCCTCTTCAATTGAACAATTTTAAGTTTGACTACTTTGAAACATTTTGATTGATCATTTAATGATGATGCATGGACTTCCTTAACCATCAGTAGTTTTGGAAAGTCATATTCAGCATGTTTAGAAGTAGTAAAAGAATAAAAATCAAATTTTGTATGCTCAAAGCTAGAGAAAGAGAAATTGAAATAAAGTTTATATGCATCAAACACTAAATCCCCTAGATATCTATCAAAACCAATAAAATCAATTAGACTCTCATTAGTAAAAGTCACTACATCTATAGAAGAATTCAAATGCAACTTCTCACAATCTTTCAAGTGAAAATCCTTCAAGGTATTTGGAAATTGCTTCATCTTAGTTGAGGGAGCCTGTTGATTGTTGGTGTAACGAACGGTAATTTTCGTAAAACTAAGAAATGAGTTGTATAAAGGCAAGTCCCTTGAAATGAGCTAGATAATATCTTGAAAAATTTGGGTAGTGTCCTAGGCTCCTAAAAATAATAATCCTAGGCTCAGACAGAAAGAAAAACGGAGCTAGAATGGTGAAACAAATTATGACGAAACGTAATGGCATTTTTTGTAAATACATGCAAATTTTGGAAAAACACACAAGAGGGCTTTTTAAATGAAAATTTTGAGTTGCTCAGGGTTTTTAGAGGCCTTGAAAACCATAGGAAGCCCCAGGACAGTTAAAGCCCCTCTGGTGTATGTTTTTCAATGTCAGTGAACCTAAATTTTGATGGATTCGTTTGGGAAGGTTTTAGCGCCAAATTGAGTGATTCCAAATGCATTTTATTAAATTGGAAACCTAAATTTTATAATAGAAAAGATGTTCTAAAAAAAGAGCTAAAACAAAATTGCCATTATGGAAGGATGAAATTAAAATTTTTGAAAAAGCTAGCTTCTTGAATGTTCTATAAGCTTCATGACTCTTCCTCCCCTCATTTAGGGTGACATACCTTTTGCCCAAATATATAATAAAGAAGCACAATTCTAGGCACAACAAGAGGAGGAGAGAAAGGAGGAAGAAACTGAGAAAAAGGTGAGGAATTTCATACTTTTCTTTCTTCCATTCTTGTTCCTCTCCTTCTTAGCTCTCTTTCTAGGTTTATTTGAATTGATTGGTTCTATTTTGAGTCCAGAACAAGGGGGAGTAGTTTGAATTGCTTGAGAAGAAACAAACTAAGAAGAAAAAGTCTTGAAATTAAGCTTGAATCTAAGGTAAAATCTCATTTTGGTTGCTTCCTATAACACCATAAATTTTAGTTCAGTTCATGACATTCATGGGATTCACATTATCAATTCCATGAGTGTAGAGAAAAAGGGAATACAATAATGACTATTTTCGCGTTGCGTCATATCTAAAAATTTCATTCGGTGTCACATGGACCATGTGAACTCATGTTATACATTCTCATATTTAATTACATCAATACAACTCATCTGCATCATAAAATCATATCCACAACTCATAGAAACCGAAATGGAGTTCAAAATAACTAAGTGTATTTTTAGCCAAATTTGCCCCTTTATTTGACCAAATTTTGGAAAATCATAACTAATTCTAGAAAAATTAAAATCATTCAATCTTAGTCATTCTGGAAATCTATGGATGTCTATATCACACTAAAAATATGTCCAGATCATAACATCCATCACAGAAGATTTTTGACATCCAAAATGATCCAGAGGTCAGACCGCATTCTGAAACTATCACAGAATTCTGCAGAAAACTTTGAAAATGTCTAATTAATTCCACAAAAATTAAAACCATGCAAATGATACCAATCTAGAAATCTTTGGATGTTAGCTAGAGAGTAAAAATATCCTAGACTAGTTCATCAAGCCCAGGCCTCGAAATTTAATGGAATAGTAACTTAGGTCGGGCAAAATTCCTTATACTTGATAGAATGTTCAAAAATTCATATCTTCCTCTCTAGACCTCAAAATGAGGTGCTTCTAGTTGGTACAAGTCTTTGTGAATGTATAGTTTCTCTGTATTAAATTTTGTAGCAATTGAACATCATTTGAACCCTATGTGATAGACTTCATTTTTGGACCAAATGAATAGTGCAGTAGACCAAAACTAGAAAAATTGCCAACTTTGAAAAATTCTCAAATATTCTGTAGACCTCAAAAAATTATTATCTTTAGCTTCCCAAAAAGCTCTTAATGAGGTCTAATTGCATGCCAAATCTCAGACCAAGAATAACTCATTTGGCCAAAAAGTGATATAGGGATCCATTATGGTCATTTTTGGCTCTATATGGGATACCAAAATTGCCAAATGACTTTCCTTTAGTTTTGGCACCTTTTGGGCAAGTCTAAAAGCACATTTAGGACTTGTGTGAGCTGTCCAAATGGTTCCAAACCACATGCATCTCATTTTGGCCTTTCCATGCACACATATGCACATTTCCATAAACTCATTCATGAAGCCATCTTTGCCATACATACTCAATTCACATTCCATCATTCACATAATACATACTTTCATTTCTACTTCATATAATAGCATAATTACATATGTCTCAAGGGTCATATACTATTTACAACATTAATATACATCATTATGGTTCATTATGGCTTTAAAAGGAAAATGTTAGACATATGGATGTCAATCTTCTTCCTTCAATGTTCATTATGGTTCATTATGGCTGTAAAAGGAAAATGTTAGACATATGGATTTCAATCTTCTTCCTTCAATGTTGTTGGCTCCCATTACCATATCTACTTGGTCCACTTAGCATATTAGATTATTGGAGAGGAGGGAATGAGATTCAAAGAATCCTAATAGCTCATCTCCCATTCAATCATACATAACATATGAAAAGCATGCCTTAAAAATGCATGCATGGTTATCATGGAAGTCATGAACATGTAAAAGACAAGCTTGGCATGTGAACAAGTCATACAAATCATTCAAGAGCTCACCAAGTGTTTAGATTGGCCTCACACTTCCCCTTATGGATTTTGGACTTGTCTCACCCATTCTTTAAGAGCTTTGGACTCAACCATACTCTTGGGAGCCCACTTTACTTTTGGGAGACTCTTTGCTATGTCTCAACCAATCTTAAGTGTTTATGGCTCATACTCACCATGGTGAAGAGTTCTTGGCCTCTCCATACTCAAGTAAATGCATCAAACATCATACATTCATTTAAAAACATAACATGACATCATGAAATCATGGCATATAAAATCATGCTAGCATACTTTTCATGGTTTGAAAATACCCATACACACATCCTAAGACAAGTTAAACATACATCCATGCATGAAAGAAGGTGGAGAGAGCTATCTTGCACACAATCACACACTTTTTCCTTGCATTTCAAGCCTCCTCTTTCTGCCACATGTAACACCCTAAAAATTAATTAAGGTGTTAATTATGGATTAGGTTAATTAGGAATAATTAATATGGAATAATTGGGTAAGTTAAGTAAATGAAAATTTTGGAAAGATAAATTATTAATATGGGTTTGAGATTTAATTGGGAGAGAAATTTCATCTAGGCCCAAATTAATATAGGAGATCATGATAAGAGGCTAATGGGGGCCCAATAAGCAAGGTGCAGGCCCAATATAATTCAATGTGATAGAGGCCCAAGATCTACCTTGTATAAGCTCTTATAATTGGCTCAATAACCCTTGTGCAAACCAAAAACCTTTGAGCTCTTAAAACTTGTTCTGGCCTAATGGAATTTTAGCAGCCCAATGCATAAGAGTTGGCCCAACAAAGCTAAAATTTGAAGCCCAAATGGAGTTGGACCTTTGAGCAACCCATGACCCATCTTAGACCCAACTTAAATCAATCTAAAACCTTAAACACTTTAGCCATTATCCCATTTTTCTGAAACACAAAGGAGAAAATCGGAGGTCTAAAGGAGATGCTAGGTTTCTTGGCATAAATCCACCATTTCTTACCTCTAAGCTCAAAATCTGCCAAGGTGCTTGTTATATATCTTAATCCTCTTCTCTTCCTCTTTAATTTGGCCTAATTAGTTTTTCATTTGAAGCATTTTCGCCTACACCCAAAATTTGAAACTTGCTATGTGATGTTTTCATGGTGAAAATTCGTAGGTTAAGGCTAAGGCTGTCATTAAATAGGTATGAACTCTTCTCTTTGAGGTAATTCTACTGATTTGAGACCCTAATGACTTGATTATATAGTATGGGTATTAATTTTGTACGAATTTGCTTAAGATTTTGGGTGAAATATTGAGGTTTCTGGTAGAGGACACATCAATCCGAATTTGGGACTTGTAGTAGCTGGGTAAGCGATCCCTAGGTAGTCATTAATATTTTAAATTCTTTGGGTACTTATTGCTACTGTTAATGTTGAATTAGAGTAGTAATTCTCTGATGTTATGGTCATAGGGACATTTTGTACCATTGATGGCTATTGCAATTGTCTACAAGTGAGGTAACCGAGTTTATATTAATTCCATGCATATATCTATTTCAATTTCATATTTTGCTGTACATGAAAGATTTGAAATGTTGAATGAGTTGGCTATCATTATATTGTGATTGGACCTTGTGAGTCTATGGTGGAGCTATGGTGCAGTTGCCACCCGTGCATGTGCTTCGATCGGGCAATGGGTTATGATCAAACCCCAAATGCACTGAGCCCTGGTTGTACTCAATGGGGAGTAGGTGCCGTGGACGGGCTTCTCCCGGTGTTAATGGCCTTTAACATGTGAAAATATAATTGCTAGTATGGGATAGTATTTATGATAGCCTAATTATTTCATTTACTGATATGACTGGTATTTTTTTGATGCTTATGTGAGATTATGCATGTATGCTAATTAAACTGAATATATAATGGAATTGCTTTGGTTACTGAGATTCATATCTCACCTCGTTTTATGGGACTAAACATTTCAGGTGAAGGCTCTTCGAGTAAGGATAAGGGCAAGCAAGTGGATGAACATCCTTGAGCTGAGGCCTAGTGTGGGGAGCTACACTTAGTTTGAGTAGAATAGAGTAGATGCTAATTTTTGTTAACCTTTGTATAGCATCATCATGTATCTGTATTGCCAAGTGTAGGAGTTTGTATTTTGTTAACATAGAATGTAACCATTGAGAAATAGGCTTCATATTAGCTATTGATGGATGTATAAACTTTGACACTTATCTTGGATGGTGAATCTATGATATAACTGACTATTTGAGTAATGTAATCCTATGATATATTGATTGTAGACTTGAACTATTGATGTATGAAATACCCAATGAAAGTATGATTGAATGACCATTGTGAGAAATTTGTAAATCTGTTGATATAAGACCAATTGATGAGTAGGAGAATCCATCTTTAATTATGGGATGGGTAATGATCTAATGGCTAGGGAATTCATTAAATAAATGCTATTAGAACTTCATAACAAGTGGGAGAGTGGCCCTAGAGAGTCTCTAGATAGAGAATGGAGAGTATAAGGCAAGGTCTTAAGAGTAGTAGGATCAGAGGGTGTTTGGCCATGGTGAATGTCTTGAAACCCTTATAATGACTAGAAAATCTTGGTTTTTCATATGGTAATCTCAAGGGATGACTTAGAAACATTAATAAAAGGTTTTTGTGAATTGGAAATGATAGGTAATAGAATCAAGGCTTATAAATGAACGTTTGTTTTCCCCTGATATACGTAAGTGTTTGTAATTATATGGTTGATGACTATGATAAAATTAAAGTTCAAATTTTCCCATATTTCCATAATGTAATTAGTTTTAATGACATGTAACCCTGGATTATGGTTATTAATCACATATTTAGCCTTAATTACAATGATTAGAAATTAGGGTCGTCACACCACACACCCATAAATTTGTGGAGATGGTTTCTCTTGGCCTAGATACAATTTATAGAAGCCAATTAGGTTCATGAAATAATCTCTAATGCCATACAACTTGCTTAGATGCTAGATTGCTCTATAAGCTCTATTATGGTCCATAAATGCACCTAATGAAACAACACCTCTCAAATAATTTTTAGGCTCCATTATTTCCTTTCAAATATGATTCTTGACTCCTTTTAAGCCTCTTGGAGTCATCACACCATTAAAACAAAGGGCCTCATATCATGTTGCTTCTTTAGTTCATAATATGGAACCTAAGGCACCAAATCACTTTCTATAAGTTTTAAATTTTTTCCAAGGCCTTCCCTCATTTTCATTCATCAAATATGACTCAAGGATGGCCTTAGAAAAATTTAAAAGTCTCTCTAACTATATGAACTCCTTATGGCCGAGCCTATGCATGGTTTAGGGCTCCTTGGAGTTTTCTTTGTTTTCTTGAAGGAGGAAGCATGTGGGGAGCATCTTAGGGATCTTAGAAACTCATTTAAACTCTTAATTAATCCTAGGAATCATCTTATAAGGTCAGATTTTACAAGGTGCACACAAAACCCTAGAATTTGCATCTTGAAATCTAATGGTATTTTGATAATTCCCTTTGCATATTCTTAATCTCCACACCCTTTTTCCTTAGATTCATGCTTGGTTCTGCCTAAAAATCATCTCCTCTTAGGTTTTCTCAAGTAGGGCGAAATGGTGGAGAAGGGAACTAAAGATGGCAACCATAAGAAGAGAAATTACCTTGTTTTCTTGCTTTTTCTCACTTGAATCTTGTGTTCTTTGAGCTCCTCTCTTCAAATCCGAATTTTCGGCTCAATTTCTCCCTTAAAACTGATTTGTAAACTTCATTTTAATTATAGGAAACAAAGAAGAATGGAGGAGAGGAGGTTTGGATGGAAGAAAGCATAGAAAACTACCAAGAATCCATACCTTTTCTTGATTTTTCTCCTCCTTTTCTTCCCCTTCTTGTGAGCCAAAGAGAGCAGATCATATTCTGTATTTTGGGCAGAAATTTCGTGCTTAAGAAGATGGGAGAAGAAAGGGGAAGTATGTGGGACCTTCTAGAAACACACTTTTTCAAAAATTCCAATTTTATCCTTTTGCAATGGCAATTTCATTTTAGCTTTGTTTTAACTCCTTTTTGAGAACCTTCTTTTCCATTATAAAATTTAGGTTCCCAATTTAATAAAATGCCTTTGAAATCACTCAATTTGGAGCTAAAACCTTACCGAACGAATTGGTCAAAGTTCGGGTCAATCGACATTGGAAAACATCCACCGGAGGGGATTTAATCATCCTAGAGCTTTCCATGGTTTTAAGGGCCTCTGAGAACCATGGGAAACTCAAAGCTTTCATTTAAAAAGCCCTCTTGTGTGAATTCCAAAATTTACTCAAAATTACAAAAATGCCATTACGTTTTGTAAGCTTTTCGTAAGAAATTGTTTCTTCATTCTAGCTCCATTTTTCTCTCCGTCTGAGCCTGAAATTCTCATTTTTAGGAGTCTAAAATGCTTCCCAAATTTTTTGAGACCTTAACTATCTCATTTCGGGGGACTTTCTTTTGTATCCAGTGAGTTCTGTTCGTTGACAGAGAAATCATACGTTACATTTCTCACGTCTTCTCTCGTTTTTAGGGGATCGGATATTACACTTCCTTCCCTTGCTCTTCCTTTGTCCCATTTTTAGCCAAGAATAGAACCCTATGGGCGAGGGACTTTATGTCCAAAAACAAGGGAGAAACTAGGATTTTAGACCATAGGGAAGTGGAATATGCTAAGAAATTGTAAGAAAAACTAATGAAAATCAAGTTAGGAAAGTGTAGAATTCTTTAGGGTTTTGTAAACTCTAATTCAATACATAAATTTCTTAGGCTATTTAAGTGTTCCATTGAGCTCCTAAGACCTCTAGAAAGCCTCCCAAGTGGCTCTCCCATCAAAGAAAAATCAAAACTCTATGAACCTCCTTTTGTGTCATGGTTTGGCCAAGGCTAAGGGATGTTTTAATTTGTTCTAGCCTTGGTTTGGGACTTTATATGATGTTAGAAGATGGGAGGAAACATTGGGGAAAATTTAGGAGCCATGGAATGAAAGATGGGACAATGGTTCCATAATGGTGCCTCAAGAAGTAACTTGTAATTAAGCTTGTGCAAATGAATGTGTGATGGCTCCAATGGCTTTGAATGATGGCAAAAGGCCTAGAAATGAAATGAGAATGGAGCCTAGAACTTGAATTATGAGGGTTGTTTCAATAGGCCATTTATGGAACCATTATGCCACTTATAGAATCAAGTGTGTGTTTAAGAATAAAATTGGTATCTTGGCTTGGTTCAAGTGTATAATTGTGTGTTAATTGTAACGCCATATATTTGTAACTTATTTCATAACATTTTCATGCTTTACATCACCAATCCCATGAAGGAGTAAGGAAAAGGGATTAAAAATAATACATTTCTTTGCGTTGCGTCATGTATAAAAATTTCATTCGGTGTCACATAGACCATGTGAGATCATACATCACATTCTCATATTTAATTACATGAATACAACTCATTTGCATCATCAAAAGTGACCTACATCTTGTACAACTCGAAGGGAAGTAGAAATATACATATTCATTTTCAGCCAGATTTTTCCACTTTTCTGTCACAATTTTGGAAAATCATAACTAATTTTAGAAAAATCAAAATTATGCATTCTTGGCCATTCTGAAAATCTACAGATGTCTAATTAATACTGAAAATATGTCCAGACTATAACATCCAACACAAAGGACTTTTAACATTCGAAAAGGTCCAGAGGTCAAGCTATCCATTGGTACTGTCACAGATTTTTACAGCAAACTTTAAAAATGTTCAATTAATTCCACAAATATCCAATCCATGCAAATGATATCAATATGGAAAGCTGTGATGTTAGATAGTGGGAAAAAATAACTCCAGACTAGCTCAAGTATGTCCAAGTCTTGAAATCTAATCAAACAGTAACTAAGGTCAGCTGGAGTTTCTGATACTAGACAGATTCTTTAAAAATTCATATCTCCCACTCTAGACATCCAAAATGGGTGCTTTTAGTGACAAGTCACTGGGAATGTCTAGTTTCTCTGTATAAAATTTCATGGCAATTGAACATCATTTGAGCCCTGTGTGACAGATTCCATTTTCAGATATGAGTGAACAATGACATGACCAAAACCAAAAAAATTGCCCACTTTGAAAATTCATCAAATATTCTCTAGACCTCCAAAAATTCTATTCTTTCTCAGATTAAGAAGAGTTCATTTGGATAAAAAGTGACCTAGAGTTCTAAATTGGTCAATTTTGGTTCCATATGGGATACCAAAATGTCCAAATGGCTTTCCTTGGGGTTTGACACCTCTTGAGCAAGTCTAAAAGTATAATTAGGACTTGTGTAGGCTGCCCAAATGGTCCCAACCCTCATACTTCTCATTTTGGCCATCTCATCCACACATATGCACAATTCCATAAACTCATTCAAGAAGCCACATTGTCTATACATACTCATATTGCATTTAAATGGTCTCATAACATATTCTCTCATTTATACATGACCCGTTATCATAATTACATATGTTCCAAAGGTCATAGCCCATATACAATAATAATTTACATCATTAAACATCAATATGGCTTTAAAGAGCAAAAACTATGCATATTGGTGTCAAGCTCTCTTCTTCAAGGTAGTTGGCTTCCATTACCTTGTCCACTTGGTTCACCTAGCATGCTAGATCATTGGAGAGGAGGGAATGAGATTCAAAGAATCCCAATATCTCATCTCCCATTCAATCACACATAACATATGCAAAGCAAGTCTTGAAAATGCATGTATGGATATAATAGATGACTTGAACATTCAAGAAGCAAGCTTGGCATGTAAATAAGTCATACAAAGCATTCAAAGGCTTGCCAAGTGGATGGATTGACCTCACCCTTTTCCTCATGGATTTTGGACTTGCCTCACTTATTCTTTACGAGATTCTTGGACTCAAACTTGCTCTTGGGAGTCCATCTCATTTTGGGAGACTTCTTTACTTTGTCTCAACCAATTCAAAGGGTTTTTGGCTCATCCTCACTATGGCTAAGAGTTCTTGGCCTTTCCACACTCAAGCAAACCCAAATAAACATCATAACATCATTTAGAAACATAATATGTCATCATGAAACCATGTCATATGAAATCATGCTAGCATACTTTTCATGACTTGAAGATACACATACATTCATTCTAAGACAAGCTAAACACACATTCATGCATGAGAGAAGGTGGAGAGAGCTACCTTGAAAGCAATTGCACACTCTTTCCCTTGAATCTCCCTTCCTTGCTTTAGCCACATACACACAAAAGTGTAGGAAAGATTTCTCTTGCCCTAGACATAATTTATGGAAGCCAGTTAGGTTCATGGACTCAATTCTAAGGCCATACAATTTGCTCAGACACTAGCTTAGTCTATGACCTCATTATGGTTCCATAATTGCACCTAATGAAGCAACACCCCTCAAATAAATTCTAGGCTCCATTCTTTCCTTTCAAATATGATTCTTGACTCCTTTTAAGTCTCTTGGAGTCATCACACAATTAAAACCAAGAGCCTAACTACATGTTACTTCTTTAGGTTATAATATGGAACGTAAAGCGCTAACTCACTTTCTGTGGGTTCTAAATTTTTTCCAAGGCCTCCCCTCATTTTTATTCATCATATATGACTAAAAAACGGGCTTAGAAAAATTTAAAACTCTCCCTAGGTATGAGAACCTCTCTTGGCAGAACCTATGCTAAGTTTTGGTACCCATGGACTTTGCCTTGTTTCCTCAAGGGAAGAAGCACATGGGGAGACTTCTAGGGATCTTAAGAGCTCATTCAAACACTTATTAAGTATAGGAATCATCATACAAAGTCAGATTTTACAAGGTGCAATTGAAACCCTAGAAATTGCATCTTGGAATCTAATAGCTAGTTTGTTATTTTCTTTGCATATTCTTGTTCTTCTCCCTCAAATTTCCAAGATTCACCCTTGGTTTGGTTGCAAACTTAACTCCCTAAGGCTGACCATATATAGGTCAAAATACTCACAAAAGAAGGAAGGAAGAAGATTAAGTGAAAAGATTGCATGATACCTTGATTTTCTTAGTTTTTCTTGCTTGTTCTTTGCTTTCCTTGGCTTCCTCCCTTAAATTTTGAAATTTCCCCTCTATTCTTCCTTTAAAACAGCCCTCAAAACTTCAGAAAAATCATGGGAAAGAAGAGGAAAAAATAGGAGAAGAGATTGGCTAAGAGAAAGCATGAAAAATAAGCAAATTTCCATACCTTATGCCTTGAATTTCTCCTTCTTCTTCTCTCCCCTTGGTGTGCCTAAACCTTAGCCTTCTTCTCTGAAATTGGGAAGAAAAATCTTAGACTAAATGAAGGAGAGAGTGGGCACCACCTATTTATAGGGAGAGGAGGAAGCATTTTTCAAAAATTTCCATTTTGCCTTTCGTTCTTAGCATTTTTGTTTCTCCTTCATTTTAGCTCCTTTTTTAGAACTATCTTTTCCATTATAAAATTTAGGTTCCCAATTTAGTAAAATGCTTTTGGAATCACTCAAATCGAAGCTAAAACCTTCTCAAACAAATCAGTCAAAGTTTGGGTGTACCAAAGTTAGAAAACGTCCACCAGAGGGGATTTAACTGTCCCTGGGCTTCCCATGGTTTTCAGGACCTCTAAGAACCTCAAAGAACTCAAAACTTTCATTTAAAAAGCCCTTCTATGTGAATTCCAAAGTTTGCTCAAAATTATGAACATACCATTACGTTTCGTAAGATTTTGTCAAAGTTTGTTTCTTCATTCTAGCTCCATTTTTCCTTCTGTCTGAGGTTAGAATTCTCATTTTTAGGAGTCTAGAATATTATTCAAATTTTGTGGGATCTTAACTAATTTATTTCGAGGTACTTGCTTTGAAAACGTGTTTATTTTTATCGTTTAACGAAAATCAGACATTACATTAATTATGATGTCTAGGCCAAGAGAATCTTAACCCACCTAAGTGCACTTGTGAGGCCAAAAAAAGGAAGGAATAAAATGAAGCCAAGCTTGCAAAAATTCAAGGTAGGCTCTTCACCTCATTCTCCTTGCATTTTTGTGTGCATATGTATGTCATTGTATACTTATGAGTGTTCTTGTGACTTGATGACATGCCACTTGATGTCTTGACATTGCATTGGTACCAATGTGTCTTCTTGAATGGCTTTGATTGTGGAAATGGCTCATAAGGGTAAGGTGATGCCAAAAGTCCCATAATGTAAGTGAGGAGAAGGCCAAAAGTCTCTTAGATGGGTGAGACCAAGTCAAAAGTCTCTAGTGTAATACCTCCCCATATAACACCTCTCCTACTATTGATGCCTCATATGGGACTTAGAAGAGCCATTGGAAATTTGAACTAATGAAAATTTTCTTCCGCATCATATGTTTTCTGAACTTGCTCATACAATTTTACTATTCATTTGGTCATTCCCATAATATTGTCTGACTTTGAAAACAATCAATTAATTATAGAAAAATCGTATAAGGTTGGTTCAAGGCTCTAATTCAAGCTCTCTAAGTCCTTTATAAGGAAAAAATACTTACTCAACAGAATACCTATGAATTCGTATAAAAATGTTCTTACAAAAATTAGATGATTTTTACCCCTCCTTCAACATATTATTGTATTTATATTGATTTGTCCTTTCACAAGTGCATGTATCTTTGAATTCTAGGCACGCTAGCCATATTCTCTTTACTTAAGAGTCGAGTATATACATGGCTCTCTATTATATACTTGAGTACCTTACAATGCCATAGCATAACTTATACATACAAGAATTCAAGATACTTAATTACATGGCCAAAATGTGATACACAAAAGTAAAGTCCTCAATTTATGCCTCCACACCTTTTTCCCTTTCTTTGCCTGAGCTTGGACCTAATATAAGTTATGTTTGGGGTGAGATTATGAAATCTCAGTAGTAGTAAACCAAACTCATCTACAAGCTAGTATGTAAGTACATAACATAATGCCAATCAAGGTATCACATACTACATAGTGATGCAAGGAATTTCATACAAGGCCAAGCAATATTCTAGCATACATGTCTCATCGTATAGCATCAATGCCATTCAGTACAACATAATACTCATCATTATACCAACACACAAGCTTAAAGAAAGAGAAAGGAAAACTACTACCTTAGAAATCTTGCTCCTTAAGCTTTAGGATTCAACCCACTTACTCTTGAAGTTTCCAACAATTATCAAATCCTATAATCATAATGATAATTCATAACAATTAGCATAGAACCAAAATCCTAGAGTAATATAGCCCATTTTAAACTTTATGGGACCATTGCAATCGGAGAAATTAACTCCTTCCCTTCCAATGCACTATAGCCGAATAGTACGCATTACTTGGCCAAAATTTAGGAATTTTATTTCATGGGTTTTGGGGACTTTCCTATAGGTATTCCTAGCTAAAAACACCCTTTTGAATCCATTGGAAAGGAGAAAATTATCAAATTCCAGTCCCAGCAACACGTTTTGTCATAACATAAGCTAGCTCCGTTTTAGGTCTGAAAGTGAGTTTCTTTGGTTCTAAAAATTTCATAGCCTCTTCCTTTATGTTTTAGGGCATAAAATTTGGTATGCATGACTTTAATACATTGAGAATAGACCATAAAAATTTTGGGAAAATTCGGACAGCATCTCCCCAACATTTTCATTTTCCCAAAAATTTACAAGCTTTGTGTTTTTCAAGGCTCCAACAAACAACAAAATGGATGAGCTCATGTGCCCTCCATAGCCAATATATAAACTCCATTCCTAGGCCTTCATATTCAACATATAAACTCAATTTCTAATGATCCATATTCTGTCCAAAAGTGACTCATAACTAGGGTTTAACAAAACTAACTTAAAACATGTGATTTTCAAGTGCAAGGTGGAGAAAACTTACTCTTTAAGCTTAATCCTTACTTCCTTTGCTTTTCTCACTCTAAAATCCTTTCTCTTCCCACTTAGAGCAACATTCCACCTTGAAGAAAAGATGAATATGCAGCTGCCCTTTGGAGAAAATGGTTGGAGGATGGAGAAGATAAAGAAATTTTGGTGAAAAATGGTGGTAATTTTGCTTGGTTTCACTTCTTCTCACACTTTTTCTCCCTCTCTCTCTCTCTTCACGGTTTTCTTTCTTTCTCCCTTGTGTGTGGCGTGAAAATGGTGGAATGGAGGTGAAGGAGATGAATCTAATGAAATTAAATGGTCACACTAAATTTGGACCCTTGGATCAACCTTTTCAAGATCAAATCTTAATCTTCCATTCCTTTTTCTTTTGATTTTTCTAATTTCATAATTACATATCTTTTTCCAAAAATTCTTGGCTACACACTTGGAAGCCTTTTCTTAGCCCTTAAGTCATGGTTAGTAACCATGGTTAATTTCCTTAACTCAACCATGGTCAACTTTTAATTTAACCATAGTTAGTTTCTAACTTAACCATGGTTAGTTCTTTAAAACAACTAAAATCCTTTTCTTCTTTCTTTTTAATTTATTTTATATTTATATTTGAGTTTCATCTTCTCTAAAACCCTAATTATACCTTCTCTTCTCTTTTGGGCCTTTAGAATCGACTATTGGGCCTTACAACTGTCTAAAAATTGGTATCCGAGCCCGATTAAGGTTTTACGGTACAATACCTACCTTTATACTTTCTACAATTTATAAATATGATTTTCTCTACTTTCTGGCCATGCTGAGCTTCACACATGGATCAGAGGCCCTTAACCTCAATTCTCATAAATTTCGGTGTCAATCGGACACCCGGGTCATATAGGTGTAATTTTTACCGTTCTGTATTATGAATGTGCTATAAAATTTTTATTTGCTGTAATTTAATCCTTGAAACTCTTTCAGGATTTCCTAGCTTTTTAGCTATTTCTATTTTTGTAGTTGTTATAACTTCTTTTTTCTATTTTGCTCATAATTACTGATTGAGCTAACTAGATCTTGGACCGAATCCCGCCCGGCCATCTGGATAACTTGGCTTTATTGGACCCGTCTCATCAATTGGAATTTAACCATGGGTCACGAATTTCTGAGATTCTTACCCGATTTTTTGATATTCATGCCTAAAGCCACGAATATAGGGTGAAACTAGAGTTCCCTAAACTTTTGGGCAATTTATACATCTTGCCCTGCTCATAATTTTTTTCTTTGCATTTTGGTCCCTAACTCCTTTATACTTGACTTCGGAGGCTCTTTGAGACCTTTTTCTGATCCTTTTTTTTTCATCTATTTTAGCCCCAATTTTAGGGCATTTCTGGTCTTGACTCATCATTATTTGCAGTCTAAAAGATTATTTTAATTTTATTAGACCTTAATTTATTCTATTTGGAGGACTTCTTTTTGTATCCGGTGAATTTTGTACGTTGACGGAGAAACCATATGCTACATTTCTCGCGTTTCCTTACGTTTTCTTGAATTTCCAGAAAGTCGGATGTTACACCTAGGCCAAGAGTAAGGCAAATCCAAAAGTCCTAGAAATGGGGTGAGGCAAAACCAAAAGTCCCTAGAGCATGTTCTTGATTTAGTGTGAATGGTAGTATGGAAATTTTGATCTTACATGCTTTATGGTTGTCTCACTTTCCATATGTGAACACTTGATGTGTATATACCTTGAATGTGTGTGTGAATGGATGTGTGAGCTATTGAGATTCCATGAATCTCATTCCCCTTCCCTCTTCATTCTCAAAATGTCTAAGTGGTGCTCAAGAACTAAATAATGCAAGATAAGGGAGTTGAAAAGCTATATTTGGATCATTATATAGTTTATTTTGTAATTGAATGTCAAAGTGATTATGTATTGTTATTTTTGAGATGCAAGACCTTGAGTAAATGTAAAATGATGTATGAACTTTTGATGGCACCAAAGTAATGTAAATATGTAAATTGACTCTTTGGTGGCTTATGTGTATTAGTGTATGAATGGATGTGGAATGGTCAAAATAAAATACAAGAGGTTTAGGACCACTTGGGCAGTCCATATAAGTTGTATTCAAGCATTTAAACTTGCCCAAGAGGTGCCAAACCATAATAGAAGTCATTTGGACCAAGTTGATGCATTATGGGAGCTAAAATTGGCCATTTTGTGAAGTTATGTCACTTTTTGTCCAAATGAACTCTTCTTAGTCTGAAACTTGGCACGCATCTAGAGCTTATTGAGAGATTTTTGGGAAGCTAAAGTATAGAATATTTGGAGGTCTATGAAAGTTTTGGCGAATTTTTGAAGTTGGGAATTTTTCTGATTTTTGTTAGTGTTATTGTTCATATAGCTCAAAATGAAATTCTATCATTATGGGGAAAACGTTGTCCAATTGCTGTGAAATTTTATAGGGAGAAACTAGACCTTCCCAGTGACTTGTACCAACTAGAAGCACCCCATTTGGATGTCTAGAGAGGGAGACATGAATTTTTGAGGTTACTATTTTGTTCTAGGAGTCCAGTCAGACCTCTAGCACTGTTCCACCGACTTTCGAGGTCTGAATGCTCTTGTATTAATCTAGAACTTTACCCTCCATCTAACATCCATACCTTTCCAAATTAGTATAGTTTGCATGAATTGGATCTTTTTAAAATTAATTATAAATTTTCAAAGTTTACATCAGTAAGCTGTATCAGTATTTTAGGCAGTCTGACCCTATGGCTTTTCTGTTATCAAACATGGCCCAAATGAGATTTTCATGGTTTGGAATTATTTTTATGTAAAGTTAACATCTAGTGCTTTTCATAAAGCTATGGTTTTCTTGATTTCAAATTTTTCAGATTTAGTTATGATTTTTCAAAGTTGCCTCAAAATTTGCCACCCTAGAACTCGAGGAAAAACATGAGAATTTGTGATTCTTAGCTTTTGGTCCGTGGTTGATGTGAAGTTTTGAGATGTTTATGATTTGTATGAATAGAAAAAAATTAGAGAATGTTGTTGGTAAATTTTTAGGGTCCACAAATTAAATTTTGAATTTTTAGATGCGACGCAATGTAAATGAATGACATTATTTATGGGAGAATTATAATAAAGGACCTAAAGATGAAGAAAATTATTTTTAAGGACCTATTACCACTTGTTTTAGGATGATTATCACTGAGTTTAGCAACAAATCATTGAACCTAGTGGTAAAGGTCCTTAAGAATAATTTTCTTCATCTTTTGGTTCTTAAACATAATTTTCCCATTATTTATTCCCTTTTTTTGGCATTTCTTTGCTTGTACATGAATGTTTCCTTATATATAGGAATATAGAGTATGATAAAGTATGGTGTGATAGTTAGGAACTACTTCACCAACTTCATGAACCTATTCAAAACTCTCAACAAGAGAAATAATATCCTTCCTGACCAAAGAGACATTAGTAGACTCATAAGACTCTATACAATGATCAAAGTCAAGTCTCTCATTACTGTTAACAATAGCATAAGCATCAATAGGATTTTGAATATCAGCACCAGCATGATCAGAAGAATCAATATTAATAGCTTCAATGTAGACATAGGACTTTTTGGACTTAACAGAATTATCAGACCTCAGAAACTCATCTATCTCAACATACATAGGACATGTATGCAAATCATCACATAAGCATCTAAGAATAAAGTCTGAATTATCAACAATAAGCTATTCAACAATTGTACCATCTATATCCTCATTACATGCTACATCCACTATTTTATTAGTCATTTCGTCAAATGCTAAGTCACCCCCACACTTATCTACTACCCTAGAATTAATAAGATCATCATCAACTGGCTGACAAATGAAATTATCACCATAGTCACAGCTAGGAGTAGAAAAATTGAGTGCATTAATACACAAGGACTCATTAACATCAACACCTATATCATTTTTGTTTAATGCATTACCACAATCAACCATATTAGAGGATTCAACGACAATTTCCACATCTACATCATCATCCTCATTCAATTCAGAATCAACATCATCACATGAATTAGTAATCACTATTTTATTGTGTATACTAGAACCAGTCCCAACAAAATGCAAAATATTAGAAGATGGAAGCATATTGCCCAATGAATAAGATTTTTCCTCCTTTATACATTCTCTTCTAATTTACTCTTCTTTCAGTTCAATAGCACTTGAGGTAGGTTGATTCAGTTGAACTCCTGAATCCTTCATGAGGTTATCCATCATCTGTTGGTTTTAAAGATGCAACTGTTCATTTTCCCATTGGAGTTGAAGATTAAAAGCTTCCAGTTGCTGCCTCATCCTCTCTTCTCAACTTGGTTCCCAATTAGGCTCTTGCTGCATATATTATTCATGATAGTTGTAGGAATAATAGTTTGGTTCTTGCACATGGAAATTGTGATATAGCTCAATGTAACTAGGGTGAACTTCATGAGAATGGTGGTAAGGCTGGTAGCATGGTTGTTGTGCTTGTCTTCGTTGCTTAAGTATGCCATGAAGCATTGATATAGCTTCATCCATCCTCTGGATAATTCTATCATTTGCACAAGAATCATAGACACCTTGATTAGACATGTAATATGGATCCATTTTTAAGCAAGGAATATGAGAAGTTTAATCAATTTAAGCACAAAGCAAATTAGTAACAAATTACAACTAACATTAACTTTAATTCAAGAAAATAAAAATCCAATGGAGCTAAGAACTACCTGAGAATAAAAAAAACTCCAAAACAGAGGACAAACATAGAAGATGAACTCACAAAAAATAAAGAAATTAAATCTAGAAAAATTGGAAAAATCCAAAAAAAATTCAAGAAAATACTAAAAAATGAGAAAAAGTGTCTTAAACGTTGGAATTTGGCCAAACAATGGTGTACCTAATAGCTTTGCTAATATTTTTGCTTAAAACATTTAAAAACCTTATAAAACAAAGTTTGAGAATTTTCTCAGCACGTCAAACAAAAATTCCAACAAGCAGAACACTTGTTATGCAACACTGAAATGTCCAAAAACCAAGTCCAAAATAAAGCAAAAACCAAACAAAAACAAAGCTAACTATATGATTCTTTCTTTTCAAATATGATTCTTGACTTCTTTTAAGCCTCTTGGAGTCATCACACAATTAAAACTAAGAGCCTAACTACATGTTGCTTCTTTAGGTCATAATATCGAACATAAAGCACTAACTCACTTTCTATTGGTTCTAAATTTTTCCCAAGGCCTCCCCTCATTTTCATTCATCAAATATGACTCAAAGATGGGCTTAGAAAAATTTAAAACTCTCCCTAGGTGTCTCATCCCCTTTAGGTCGAGCCTATGTCTCCTTTTGGCCTTCATAGAGTTTGCTTTGTTTTCTACATGGAAGATGCATATGGGAAGACTCCTAGGGATCTTAGGAACTCATTTAAACATTTATTTAGGCCTAGGAATAATTATATCAAATCAGATTTTCAAGGGAACCCATGAAACCCTAGGTTTGGTACCTTGAAAATCCATGGCTTTTTCTTGAATTTCTTTTCATATTCTTACTCTCCTCCCTTAAATTCATGGAATTCACCCTTGGTTCCCCTCAAAATTCCAACCCTCTAGCATCTACATACATGGGGCGAAATATAGAGAAGAAAGGGGGAGGAGTAGCTACCATGGGATGCAAGATTTACCTTGTTTTCTTGCTTTTTCTTACTTGAATCTTGTGTTCTTTGAGCTCCTCTCTTCAAATCCGAATTTTCCCCTCAATTTCTTCTTTAAAACATATCCATATACTTCATTATAATCATAAGAAATGAAGGAGAATGAAGGAGAAAAGGTTTGGAAGAGAAAGAGCATGAAAAACTACTAAATTTCCATACCTTAAGCCTTTGATTTCTCCTCCTCTTTGCCTCTCTCTTGTGCCCCACTCTCCTTAGGGTTTTCCTCTAGTTTTGGGCAGAACCTGGTCATGCAACATGAAGGGAGAAGAAAGGGACATCATATATATAGGTGGGAAGAAGTTACACTTTTCAAAAATTTTCATTTTGCCATTCGTTCTTGGCATTTTCGTTTCTCCTTTGTTTTAGCTCCTTTTTGAGAATCGTTTTTTCCATTATGAAATTTAGGTTCCCAAGTTAGTAAAATACCTTTGAAATCACTCAAATCAGAGCTAAAACCTTCCCGAACAAATCCATCAAAGTTTCAAGCACACCAACATTGGAAAACGTCCATCGGAGGGGCTTTAGCTGTTCCGGGCCTTCCCATGGTTTTCAGGGCCTCTAAGAATCTTGGGGAACTCAAAACTTTCATTTAAAAGCCCTCTTGTGTGAATTCCAAAATTTGCTCAAAATTACAAAAATACCATTACGTTTCATAAGCTTTTCGTAAGAAATTGTTTCTTCACTCTAGCTTTATTTTTCTTTTCATCTAAGCCTAGGATTCTCATTTTTAAGAGTCTATAATGCTTCCCAAATTTTTTGGGACCTTAACTAATTCATTTCAAGGGACTTCTTTTGTATCCGATTAATTTTATTTGTTGATGGAGAAACCATACGTTACGTTTCTCACATTTTCTTTTGTTTTCAGAGAACCTGATGTTCCACTAGACACATTATATGGAAGCTAATTATACTCTTAAATCAAATTCTAAGGCCACACAACCACTAGAAAACCTAGGTGACTCATATGGCTCTTTTATAGTTCCATAATGCACTTAATGAAGTAACCTTAAGAAAACATCATCTTGGCTCAATTCTATCTATTCATTTATGATTTTTTGACTCCATTTGAACCTCTTGGAGTCATCACACAATCAATTCTAGGAGCCTAGCTAGGTATTGCTTCTTTAAGCCATATTATGGAACATATAAGGTTATCTCACTATTTATGGTTTCTAAAATTTTTCGAAGGCTTCCTCTCATATTCTCCCATCATACATGATGCAAAACTAAGTTTGGAAGAAATTAAAACACTCCCTAGGTGTATTAACTGTCCTTGGCCGAAGCTATACTTCCATAAAGCACCAATAGAGTTTCCTTGCTTCCTTTAATAGGAGAAACATGTAGAAAGCTCTCTTAATGTCTTAGGAACTCATATGAACACTTAAACATCATAAAATATGGCTAGGGTTCATGGTAGAGTTCAAGGTGCAATCAAAACCCTAGTTTTTCTATCTTGCAAATTCATGTTTTTTACTTGGATTTTTTTGCATATTCTTACTCTCCTCCCTTAAATTCATGGAATTCACCCTTGGTTCTCCTCAAAATTCTAGCCTTCCTATGGCTTCCTGAGTGGGGAAAAATAAAGAGAAGGAAGGGGGAGGAATAGTGTAACACCATAATGTGTTATGCTCAACTAATCTCCATTTAGGCCTGATTCCATGAAATTCCAAAGAAAAGAACAAAACCGTGGTATTTTAATACTATATGTCGGGGGTCAAACACTCATATTTTACCCCATAGGTCCTGTGAATCCATCATGCATATTCTCTACTCAAACTTCATTTATACACTCATACATAGCATAAAACAACCTATGAACCACAGATATGAAGCCGAAAACTAGAAAATACAATTTCTCAAAATGAGCCCAAAAGTCATATTTTTGGCTCTAATTTTGAAAAATCATAACTAAATCTAGAAACATGGGAATTAAGAAAACCATAGCTTTTTGGAAAGCTATAGGTGTTAACATCACAGAAAAATAATTCTAGGACATGAATATGGCCTTTGGACTATGTTTGACAATGAAAAAGGCACAAAGGTCTGGCTATCCCTAATACTGATTCAGTTTACTGTCATGAACTTCAAAAATTTATAACTAACTCTAAAAAAATCTAATATGGAAAACCTATACCAATTTGGAAAGCTACAGATGTTAACTAGAGGAAAAAAATAAGTTTGGATCATTTTAGTGGTCTTTGTGTCTCAAAAACTAATGGAACAGTAATGAAGGTTGGCTGGCATCCCTAATGCTGACATAGAACTTCAAAAAATTATTTCTCCCTTTACAAACCTCCAATTGAGTGCTTCTAGTTTGTATAGGTCACTGTGTATTTCTAATTTATGTTCATAAAATTTCATGACAATTGGACACCATTTGCCCTATGAATGACAGATTTATTTTTGAACCCATTAGCACAATATACTAACCAAAACTAGAAAATTCTCCAACTTCAACAATTCGCCAAATATTTCCTAGACCTCCAAATATTTTGTAATTTAGATTTCCAAGAACCTCTCAATAAACTCTAGATGCATGCCAAATTTCATATCAAGAGAAGCCCATTTAGTCATATTTTGACATAGCTCACGAATTTGGCAAATTTACCACCATATATGGTTCAAAGTGGGTCCAATAGCCTCCTACATGTTCTAGCACCTCTTGGAAAAATTTTAAAGCATAAACACAACATATATGAATTGCCTAAGTGGTTCAAACCATTACACATCTTAAACTCACCATGCTACGGGCAAAAATGTACTACTACATACAAGCCACCAAGGGGTCAAATCTCATATTTTCATTGCTTTGGTTCCATACATGGTTCACACATCATTTATATATATTTTTACACTTGCTTAAGTATTTACATCTCAAAAAGAATATGTATACATAAGCACTTTGGCTTTCCTACACATCAAACTATGCATAATTGTGCAAAAGTGTCAAGAGATGGCCATCTATGCCTCATGGCCTCCACTCTTTGGCTTTTAAGCTCCACCTGAACCACAAGAGATGGGAGAGGGAAGGGGGTGAGATTCATGGAATCTCAATAGCTCACACACTCATTCAAGGAAGCAATTAAGGCATATAAACATGTCAAAACATGCATGTAGGCATCCAACCATTCAAAATCATATAACACGTGATTTATATGCCATGAAAACCATATCAATGCCAAGAATAAGCTCTAGGGACTTTTGGTCTAGCCTCACTTTATTTTTAGGACTTTTGGATTAGCCTCACCCTTGGTTTAAGGACTTTTAACTTGGCCTCACTCATCCATGAGACTTTTGGCCTTGTCTCACCCACTTCTAGGGACTTTTGGCTTCACCTCACCCATCACAAGGGACTTTTGGCACTACCTCACCCTTTAAGAGTAATTTTCATAACCCAAAACATAAGCATATTGGTACCAATACATCAAGGCAATATCAAATGGCATATCTCATAATATATGTGCATACACAAGTATACAATGACCATCACACATCCAAGAATGCATCAAGAAGGAGTGAAGAGCTACTTTACAAGCTAACACAAGCCTTCCCTTTGAACTTCTTTTCTCCCTTTTTGGTCTTACAATCACAACTAGATAGAGCTTGATCTCTTGGGCTGAGACATAACAAATAGCATGTAATTACTCTCTTATAACTCAAATAAACATTTACGAGGCTAAAGGATTCCTACATCAAGTCAAACTCTACAAAGTATTTAAGAATCTCTAGTTTCTCCCTCTAGAATTTCACTAGTTCTTCTTCTAATTCCTTTGCATTTCTTAACTTCTCATACTTTATTTCAAGGGTTCATACTTATTCCAGGTTAGAACTTCCTTCCTTTCATGGTTCTGTTCTTGGCCAACACACTTAAGGAATAAAAGCAAGGGGAGAAGATGCAACAAAATGGAAAGAAGTTACCTAAAATCAATCTCTTTCCAAGAGGCTCTTCCTTTGCCTAAACCTTCCCCTCAAATCCGTACACTTCCCCCCTGAATTAGGCCCAAAAAAAAGCCAATTCAAAATTTTAACCCTTAAAGAGAGGGCAAAGAGAGAAGAACAAAATTTTAAGAAAAAAAGCTAAGGGGATCTTAAGTTTTGCTTACCTATTCCTTGTTCTTCCTTCCTTTTCTTGGTCTCTCTCTTGTCTCTCACTCTTTCAAGCCCCTTTTCTCTATTTTGGTTGAAGCTTAAGTTGGTTAAAGAGGAAGAAAAATAAACTTTTTTATGCTTTTCTAGACCAACCCTCGCTATAGCAAAAAATAACCCTCACTACGACAAGTACGTATTAGTCCCAGGACCCTGTTCTCACTATGGCGCGTTATTGCGAGGAACTCCCTAGTTTTTGTATGGGACGCCTGAAAGCATTCTCGCTATAGCAAACTGGTACATTTGCTATAGCCAAGCTATAGCGAGTAGACTTAGAAAAATTTTAGAAATTCTGGTTGTTACAAATAGCTACCATAGGATAGAGATTTTACCTTGTTTTCATGGCTTTTCTTGCTTATTTCTCATTTTCTTTAGCTTCCTCTCTTCAAATCTGAAATTTTGCCTTAATTTATCCCTTAAAATAGATCCATATACTTCAATATAATCATAGGAAAGAAAGGGAAATGGAGGAGAAGAGGTTTGCAAGAGAAAGAGCATGAAAAACTAAGAAAATTCATACCTTTCTACCTTGTTTTTCTTCTTCCTTCATCCTCCTCTTGGTGCGCCTCATCCCTCAGGGTTTTCTTTTGGTTTAGGGCAGAAACAAGTGAGGCTAAATGAAGGGGAAGATAGGGCGCCTTATATATATAAGTGGAGGAAGGAAGACTTTTCAAAAATTTTCATTTTGCCCTTCATTCTTGGCATTTTCATTTCTAATTCGTTTTAGCTCCTTTTTTAGAACCGTCTTTTCCATTATGAAATTTAGGTTCTTAATTTAGTAAAATTCCTTTGGAATCACTTGAATCAGAGCTAAAACCTTCTTGAATGAATCAGTCAAAGTTTAGGTCAACCGACATTAGAAAACATCCACCAAAGGGGTTTTAATTGTCTCAGGGCTTTCCATTGTTTTTAGGGCCTCTAAGAATCTTAGAGAACTCAAAACTTTCATTCTCAAAATGACAAAAATGACCTTATATTTTGTTAATCTTTTATCATAATTTGTTTCTTCATTCTAGCTCTATTTTTCTTTTTGTTTGAGCCTGGGATTCTCATTTTTAAGAGTCTAGAATGCTTCGCAAATTTTTTGGGACCTTAACTAAGTCATTTTGGGGGACTTCCTTTTGTATCCGGTGAATTTTGTTGGTTTACAGAGAAACTATACGTTACATTCCTCACGTTTTCTCTTATTTTCAGAGAACTGGATATTACAAAAGGGTTGTGGTTGAGTGAGCTGACTGTTGTAAGTGTGTTTCTTGTGTGAGTGTAGAGCTCGTGGCAATGTGTTGGATGAGTGCATGAGTGTGATGGTGAGTTGTAGCTGTAGCTTGGAGTGCAGTAAGTGAGTAGTGTGACTGGAATGAGCTACTGCACGTGCTTCTTGACTTGAGGTTCTCCATGCATCTCTCCAAGCCGTGGCTTTTATCTAAAAATGGATGTGCTTTATCCCATGGGTGTGGGATTGTGTTGCTACAATGTGAGAGTGTGGGATGAGACAAGGCTGGATTTGTAACCCATGTCCAGTAAATGAAGTAGCTGTGTGAGAAAGCCCATGTGACCTGATGCTTACTCATGTGAGGGAGTGTGATTTGGTGAGTGTTAATGTGAAGCTTCTACGTGTACATGGTCCTGACCCAAATTCCCATTCAACTCAATTTTTTTTATATTCTAAAAAAATATTTCATTAAAATTGTGGCACTTATTCTCTCCTTGAGATTGCATACTTGAAACTTCCATCTTTTCTCTAAATCAATCTCTCATTCAAATTCTATTTGTCCATCAAAAGGTCTACGAAAATAATAAACAATATTAAGTAGGAAAAATTTTACAAACATTATTTAAACAAATTTATGCATTAAAACCAATAATTTTCCAATTTAATTCCTAACCTATAGAAAATGGCCAATAAAATCAATTATCATCTAATAAAATGCAATAAGTCATTCAATCATTAAAATGCCTAAGTTTAGGGGAATTTATATATATATAAATATAATTAGTAATTATCACACACACACACACTGTAACAGCCAAGAAAAAGAAAAGAAAAAGAAAATAGAAAAGAAATGAGAAAAGAAAAAGGAAGGAAAAGAAAAGCTGAAAATTTTTGGAAGCTGAAAATTTTCTAAGTCTGCTAGCTACAGCCTAGCTATAGCGAATGTACCTGTTCGCTATAGCGAGAAATGGTCTAGCTATAGCGAGACTGCCTTCTAGCTATAGCGAGAAAGCTTCTAGCTATAGCGAGTTCGGGCACTCCCATACAAAATCCAGGGAGTTGCTCGCCGTAGCGAACGCCATAGCGAAGGCAGAGTTCTGGGACTTATTCAAGCTCGCCATAGCGAGGGTTATGGCTCGCTATAGCGAGGGTTAGTCCGGAAAAGCGAGAAAAAGAGAATTTGACTTTTTAAAAGCTTCCAAATCCCTTCTTTCTTCTTCTAACCGACTCAAGCTCACTTTAGAAGAGAGAAAAGGGCGGAGGAGAGAGAGAGAAGCTTAGGAGAAGAAGAAAGGACAAGAAAGGTAAGGATTCTCATGGCTTCCTCTTAGTATGTTGCCCTTCTTCCTTTTTCCCCTCTTTCCTACGGTTTAGATAGCAAAAATGGTTAGGTCTTGAGGTTGGTTCAGAAGAGAGAGAGTGGGAAATTACTCTTGAGAGAGGTTAGAAGTATATAGTCTTCTCTTTCTTGCTTTCCCCTTTCTTAAGAGCTTAAGAGTTGAGAAAAGAGAGAGGATAGCTAATGGACCTTAGTGTGAGAAAAAGACCTAGATTGAGAAGCTCAGTAGAGCTGATTAGAAGAGATCCCTAGCTTAAGAATCGAGTATTAAGGTATTAATTCCATGCTTTTGTGTGGTTAGGCTCAAGAGAAGCTCTCCCATCTAGAAGTTGTTGTGAAACTAACAAGGGAGGAGACAAGTAAAAGAGCAAGTAGTGAATAGCTAATAAGGTAGTTCTCTCCACTTTTCTCTCATGCATAATTGTGTGTTACATTGTCTTGCTTGTGTGTATGAATGATATGAGCTATGAGAAGTGTGTTAGCATGATGATGTGTTATGAATTAAAATGATGATTTATATGATTGTTTTGGTTTGCTTGAGGAAATGGATAGTTAATAACCCTATAGCCAAGGTGAGGATGAGCCAAGCCCCTAAGTGGTTGAGACAAGAGTAAAAGGTCTCCCAAAAGTGAGGTTGACTAGGGGAAGCTAGGGGAGAGTGTAAAGGCTTCTTGTAATGTGTTGTACATGAGAGTTGTATATGTAAAGTACTGATGTATATGATGTAGTTCTTAAGAGTTTTTGTAAGATAATGTATGTATGAATGATGAATGTATGAGAATGAAGTTTATGATGAATGAAGAGGCAATTTTGATATGCAATACTCAAAGTAGTATAGACTATATGGGTGCATAAGTGGGCATGGGATAGTGAGTTTCCCCAATCTAAGTTATTAGACACTTGAGGCATGATTGATAGCTCCTATAGATGCTTTCTCATGTGCTCAAAGAGTCATAGAAGTAGAAAAGCCAAGATTGGACCCTATGAACCCCACTTTTGGCCAAGAAAGGGCCTTCTTGCACATGATGTCATAGATTAGCCATATGACCTCTCTTTGTTATGAGATTTGACATGTAGCTAGATTATGTTTAGAGCTTTCTGGGAAGCTAGAGTTCATGTCATTTAGAGGTCTATAGCATTTTCTATGATTTTTCAAAGTTGACATCAGAAAATCGGGTTTCAGAAATCACTGTTCATTTGGTCAGTTTGAGAAACGTGTCATCCGAGGGGAAAACGTAGTCCAATGGCTACGAAATTTTATACACAGAAACTAGATGATTACAGTGACTTTTAGGAACTGGAAGCACCTCATTTAGAGCTCTAGAGAGTAAGTTATGTAATTTCGAAGTTCCTGCCCAGAATCAGACACCCAACCAGACCTGAAGTACTGTTTCATCGGCTTCCGGGAAATTGGCTTGGTGAACTGATCTGGAGATATTTTTTTCCTCTAGATAGAATCCACATCTTTCCATAGAGATATATTTTATGAGTATTGGATTTTTGTGGAATTAGTTAGATATTTTCAAATTCCATATCAGTAAACTGTGACAGCAAAGAAGCCCCCTCTGACCAGTGAACGATTTTGATGTCAAACACAGAGTATGTGAGATATTGAGACTTTTAAGTATTTTTAGCATGAAGTAGACGTCTCAAGATTTCTAGAATGACCCAGATCATGCAGTTACGATTTTTCTGTAATTAGTTATGAATTTCCAAACTTAGCCCAGAAATGAAGCAAAATCTGCCAAGAACGAAAATGCATATCTCCAATCCCTTTTTGCTTTCCATGAGTTTAAAGCATATTGTGGGGATTGAAATAAGTCTCAATAGTGTAATTGAGCATGGGGAAGCATAGAGAGAGCTCAACCGGTCCATATTACTTCTAAGTGGATCTCTACCCACACATAGTGCCATAGAGAAAGAACCATAAGGTAGAGTAAATTATCTCTCTTGTGAGTTCCGCACGTGCATATGAGCAAGAGGGCATGTTGGGTATGAGCTAGAGGTTAAGGTGTTACATTTGGTGGTATCAGAGCAAAGGTTCAGGCTTTCATTGTGGATTGTAGCATATGTTTGTGAGTTGTCAAGATGTTTATGAGCTTGCTATAGATGATTGAGTGCATGAAAGTGGCATGTGTCTCTATTATGTATGCTAAATCATGTTATATGTTTTAGAAGGATGGTTGACACGCGCCAAGGCCGAGGTAGAGGTAGAGGAAGAGGTAGGCCTCCCAGAGCGGCTCAGGCTGATGAAGCCGGGCCTAGTGATCCAGTTGTTGGAGCCTTATAGAGTATAGTGGCTCGCCTGGATCAGTAGCAAGCTGTTATCATGCAGCTACAAGAACGGCTTGCTGAGAGAGATAGCCAAGGTTCTACACCTCCCCCTCCTCAGCCAGCTCCACACTCAGATCGTCCTGAGCATTCAGGGGCGACTCTTACAGATGCACAGCCACACATGCAGGCTGTAGCCCCAGTTCCACCAGCTCAGATGCCTCCTGCTGAGCAGCAACCCTCGATCAGAAAAGTAGTTACCCAGTTCAGAAAGTTCGGGCCTCCCACCTTTGATGGTGAGATGAGTGCAGATAGAGCCGAGGCCTGGATTATAGAACTAAAGCAGATTTTTGAGGTTATGGAGTGTACATCTGAGCAGAGAGCCAAGATGGCTGCCTTTCAGTTAAGAAAAGAAGCGATATATTGGTGGAAGGGCACTGAGCCGATACTGAGAGCGAGGAACGTCCCGATCACGTGGGAGGCATTCCTCGAGGCATTCCACGAGAAGTATTTCCCCGACTCCATCAGAGATGAAAAGGAGTCAGAGTTTATTCTGCTGAGATAGACACCGGGGATGTCCGTGGACCAATATGTAGCAAAGTTCATCGAGCTCTCTAGATATTTCTCATACCTACAGAGACATGATGATGAGAAATAGAGGGCAGATAGGCTAGAGAAGGGTTTGCTCCCTGAGATCCAAGACAGGGTGGTGCCCCAGAGAATCAGGCACTTCCATACCCTGGTAGAAGTATGCAGAGTAACAGAAACGAATCTCAGGATGATGCAACCTACCTCCAGCGCCAGACCATTACTTCCCCTCCCGGAGCCTAAGAGATCTAGAGATGGTTCCCAGTCGGCAGTGACAAGCCGTAGAGGTGGAAAGAATCAGTGGAACCAAAGGGGAAAGAAAAGGAAAACTCAGTCTAGTAGAGGCAGTGCTCCACCTCTCATATGTCCCTAGTGTGGCAGGAATCACGGTACCAGGCCGTGTTATGCGGGGCAGAATGTATGCTATAGATGTGGCAGGCTGAGGCACATAGCCAGAGACTGTATGCAAGTTCCCCTACAGGCCCCTCTACCGATCACACAACAGAGAGAGATGGCTCCTCCTCCCAGACCACAGACCCAGGGTAGAGTCTTTGCCCTATCATAGCAAGAGGCTAGCCAGTCCCCGAGTCTGATTCAAGGTACTATTAAGATAAATGATTTTTCCGTAACTGCCTTATTTGATTCGGGCGCTAGCCATTCTTTCATATCTTATGACTGTGTTAAGAGGTCGGGTCTGAGTGTGCATACATTGCCATATGAGTTGCATGTATCTACCCCTACTGGAAACCGAGCCATCACTTCCCATGCTTGCTTGAATTGTGTGATCCAGTTTAATCATTGCCTGACCACCCTTGATTTGATTTGCATACCCCTCATTGACATCAATGTAATAATAGGCATGAACTGGATGTCTGTAAATAATGCCACACTAGATTGTAGCCATAGGTGTATTACTTTACCTGAATGTGGGACTGTGCCTAGTACTAGGACTGAGCTGTCTGTTATGACCACTTCCCAAGCTAAGAGATCTCTAGGGCATGTTTGGCAGGGGTATATGGTCTTCTTTTCAGTACAGGCTGAGGTAGAAGAGGGTATAGATGAGATCCCCGTAGTGAGGGAATTTCCAGAAATATTCCCTAAAAAGATGAGTGGACTGCCCCCAGAGAGAGAGGTCGAGTTTCCTATAGACATCGCACCTGGGGCAGGTCCAGTGTCTAAGGCCCCGTATAGAATGGCCCCTACTGAGCTAGTAGAGCTTAAGAAACAGATAGAGGAGCTCTTAGAGAAGGGTTTCATCAGACCCAGTGTCTCACCGTGGGGAGCCCCAATCCTATTTGTAAAGAAGAAGGATGGGAGCCTTAGGTTATGTATAGACTACAGGGAACTCAATAAGATTACCATTAAGAATAAGTACCCTCTCCTTCGCATAGATGACCTCCTAGATCAGTTAACAGGAACGTCAGTGTTCTCTAAGATAGACCTTAGGTCGGGATATCACCAGCTTAGAGTAAAGGCGAATGATATTCCTAAAACAGCTTTTAGAACCAGATACGGGCATTATGAATTCTTAGTTATGCCCTTCGGGTTGACAAATGCACCTGCAGTTTTTATGGATTACATGAACAGAGTTTTCAGGCCATATCTAGACAAGTTTGTGGTAGTCTTCATAGATGACATCCTCATTTACTCGAAAAGTGGAGAGGAACATGAGCAGCATTTGAGATTAGTCTTGGAGACCTTAAGAGAAAGACAGTTGTACGCTAAACTTAGTAAATGTGATTTCTGGCTCACAGAGGTTCAGTTTCTGGGTCATGTGATCTCCCAGGCAGGGGTCGCAGTAGATTCCCAATAAGGTAGAGGCAGTATTGCAGTGGGAAAGACCTAGGACAATAACAGAGATAAGGAGCTTTCTAGGTTTAGCAGGGTATTATAGAAGGTTCATTCAGGGCTTTTCTCAAATAGCAATGCCATTGACTCGGCTTACTAGAAAGAGCGTGTCGTTTGTGTGGAATGAGAAATGTGAGAGTAGTTTTCAAGAGTTGAAGCACAAGTTGACCACGGCACCAGTTCTAGTACTTCCCGACCCTAAAGAAATGTTTATAGTGTACAGTGATGCCTCTAAAAAAGGGTTAGGATGCGTACTCATGCAGAAAGGCCAAGTGGTAGCTTATGCTTCTAGACAGTTAAAACCTCATGAGGAAAACTACCCCACACACGACCTAGAGTTAGCCGCAGTGGTATTTGCTCTAAAGATATGGAGACACTATTTATACGGGGCAGCAATAGAAGTGTATAGCGACCACAAGAGTCTTAAGTACCTATTTGAGTAGAAAGAGTTAAACATGAGGCAAAGAAGGTGGGTAGAATTCTTGAAAGATTATGAGTTTACATTGAAATACCATCCTAGTAAGGCTAATGTGGTAGCTGATGCCCTAAGTAGAAAATCCATACACGTGGCCTGTATGATGATTAGAGAGCAGGAATTGATTGAGAGATTCAGAGACATGAGTCTCTCCTGCAGGGTGTGCTCGGGAAATTTATTAATGAGTGAAACCTGAATAGAAAGTGACCTGAGAGATCAGATAAAAGAGGCTCAGCAGTTAGATGATCATGTAAAGAAAGTTAGAGCCCAGATGACCCAAGGTAATGTTCAGGAGTTCAATCTGTCTGAGGCTGACATAGTGTGGTACAGGGATAGGCTATATGTGCCTAGGAACACTGAGATCAAGAAGAAAATACTAGATGAGGCACATAAGAGTAAGTACACTATTCATCCGGGTAGCAATAAAATGTACCAGGATTTGAAAAGATTGTGCTGGTGGCTCGGGATGAAAGCAGACATAGCAGACTATGTCTCCCGATGTTTAGTATGCCAGAGAGTGAAAATAGAGCATCAGAAGCCAGCAGGGTTACTTCAACCTTTAGATATCCCAGAGTGGAAATGGGATAGCATAGCTATGGATTTTGTCATGGGTTTGCCCAGGACATTATCAAGCTATGATGCAATATGGGTAATAGTGGATTGGTTAACAAAGTCAGCACACTTTTTACCTATGAAAGCCACTTATACCCTAGATAAGTTAGCCCAGCTGTACATCAGGGAGATAGTTAGACTGCATGGTGTGCCCAAAAGCATAGTGTCAGATAGAGATCCCAGATTCACATCGAATTTCTGGAGATCATTACAAGATGCTCTAGGTACCAGACTTAGATTTAGCACAGCCTACCACCCTCAGACGGATGGACAGACAGAGAGAACCATCCAAACCCTAGAAGACATGTTGAGGGCATGTGTGCTAGAAATGAAAGGGAACTGGGATACGTACTTTCCTCTAGCAGAGTTTGCCTACAATAATAGTTATCATGCTAGCATACAGATGGCACCGTATGAGGCATTGTATGTGAGGAAGTGTAGATCCCCAATGTGTTGGGTTGAGCTAGGAGAGCGGAGCCTTATAGGCCCAGAATTGTTGGATCAGACCTCTAGACAGATAGAAACCATCAGAAGAAAACTTTTGACGACCCAGAGTAGACAGAAAAGCTATGCAGATAAGCGTAGACGGCTGTTAGAGTTTGAGGTTAGAGACCATGTTTTCATTAAGGTATCTCCATTCATAGGTATAGGTCGATCCATTAAAAGTAAGAAGCTCAGTCCCAAGTACATAGGTCCTTTCCAGATTCTAGATAAAGTAGGACCTGTGGCATACAGACTAGCTCTTCCTCCAAATATAAGCCAAGTTCATAACGTCTTTCATGTTTCCCAATTGAAAAAATACCAGCTCGACCCCTCACATGTCATAGAATATGAGAATGTGCAGTTACAGGAGAATCTATCTTATATAGTATCGCCAGAACGGATCGTAGATGCTAGACTCAAGCAGTTATAGCATAAGACGATACCATTGGTGAAAGTGGTTTGGAAGGGTTTGTCACCCAAAGAAGCCACATGGGAATTGGAGGAGGATATGAGGAAGAAACATCCAGAACTCTTCCCATGAGGTATGTTGTTTAAATTTCGGGGACGAAATTTTTATAAGGAGGGTAGAATGTAACAGCCAAGAAAAAGAAAAGAAAAAGAAAATAGAAAAGAAATGAGAAAAGAAAAAGGAAGGAAAAGAAAAGCTGAAAATTTTTGGAAGCTGAAAATTTTCTAAGTCTGCTAGCTACAGCCTAGCTATAGCGAATGTACCTGTTCGCTATAGCGAGAAATGGTCTAGCTATAGCGAGACTGCCTTCTAGCTATAGCGAGAAAGCTTCTAGCTATAGCGAGTTCGGGCACTCCCATACAAAATCCAGGGAGTTGCTCGCCGTAGCGAACGCCATAGCGAAGGCAGAGTTCTGGGACTTATTCAAGCTCGCCGTAGCGAGGGTTATGGCTCGCTATAGTGAGGGTTAGTCCGGAAAAGCAAGAAAAAGAGAATTTGACTTTTTAAAAGCTTCCAAATCCCTTCTTTCTTCTTCTAACCGACTCAAGCTCACTTTAGAAGAGAGAAAAGGGCGGAGGAGAGAGAGAGAGAAGCTTAGGAGAAGAAGAAAGGACAAGAAAGGTAAGGATTCTCATGGCTTCCTCTTAGTATGTTGCCCTTCTTCCTTTTCCCCCTCTTTCCTACGGTTTAGATAGCAAAAATGGTTAGGTCTTGAGGTTGGTTCAGAAGAGAGAGAGTGGGAAATCACTCTTAAGAGAGGTTAGAAGTATATAGTCTTCTCTTTCTTGCTTTCCCCTTTCTTAAGAGCTTAAGAGTTGAGAAAAGAGAGAGGATAGCTAATGGACCTTAGTGTGAGAAAAAGACCTAGATTGAGAAGCTCAGTAGAGCTGATTAGAAGAGATCCCTAGCTTAAGAATCGAGTATTAAGGTATTAATTCCATGCTTTTGTGTGGTTAGGCTCAAGAGAAGCTCTCCCATCTAGAAGTTGTTGTGAAACCAACAAGGGAGGAGACAAGTAAAAGAGCAAGTAGTGAATAGCTAATAAGGTAGTTCTCTCCACTTTTCTCTCATGCATAATTGTGTGTTACATTGTCTTGCTTGTGTGTATAAATGATATGAGCTATGAGAAGTGTGTTAGCATGATGATGTGTTATGAATTGAAATGATGATTTATATGATTGTTTTGGTTTGCTTGAGGAAATGGATAGTCAATAACCCTATAGCCAAGGTGAGGATGAGCCAAGCCCCTAAGTGGTTGAGACAAGAGTAAAAGGTCCCCCAAAAGTGAGGTTGACTCCCAAAGAGTAAGGGTTGAGTCTAAGGACCTCTAAAGAGTGGGTAAGGCAAATCCAAAAGCCACAAGGGAGTGGGTGAGGCTAATCCATGTACTTAGCAAGCTCCTAAATGTTATGTATGGCCTACTCACATGTTGAGACTGTTTTCCTTTATGCATGGCCAATTCATGTGTTTTAAATGTTTTCATCATGGTTTTATATGCTAACATGCCATACATGCATAATGAGACTTGTTGCATGCGATATATGTATGATTGAATGAGAGTTGAACTACTGGGATTCTCCGAATCTCACCCTCCCTCTCCACCATCCAACCATGCCAGGTGGGCCAAGTGAGATTAGAGATGGGAACCACCACCAAGCATGAACCTAGGGGAAGCTAAAGGAGAGTGTAAAGGCTTCTTGTAATGTGTTGTACATGAGAGTTGTATATGTAAAGTACTGATGTATATGATGTAGTTCTTAAGAGTTTTTATAAGATAATGTATGTATGAATGATGAATGTATGAGAATGAAGTTTATGATGAATGAAGAGGCAATTTTGATATGCAATACTCAAAGTAGTATAGACTATATGGGTGCATAAGTGGGCATGGGATAGTGAGTTTCCCCAATCTAAGTTATTAGACACTTGAGGCATGATTGATAGCTCCTATAGATGCTTTCTCATGTGCTCAAAGAGTCATAGAAGTAGAAAAGCCAAGATTGGACCCTATGAACCCCACTTTTGGCCAAGAAAGGGCCTTCTTGCACATGATGTCATAGATTAGCCATATGACCTCTCTTTGTTATGAGATTTGACATGTAGCTAGATTATGTTTAGAGCTTTCTGGGAAGCTAGAGTTCATGTCATTTAGAGGTCTATAGCATTTTCTATGATTTTTCAAAGTTGACATCAGAAAATCGGGTTTCAGAAATCACTGTTTATTTGGTCAGTTTGAGAAACGTGTCATCCGAGGGGCAAACATAGTCCAATGGCTACGAAATTTTATACACAGAAACTAGATGGTTACAGTGACTTGTAGGAACTAGAAGCACCTCATTTAGAGCTCTATAGAGTAAGTTATGCAATTTCGAAGTTCCTGCCCAGAATCAGACACCCAACCAGACCCGAAGTACTGTTTCATCGGCTTCCGGGAAATTGGCTTGGTGAACTGATCTGGAGATATTGTTTTCCTCTAGATAGAATCCACATCTTTCCATAGAAATATATTTTATGAGTATTGTATTTTTGTGGAATTAGTTAGACATTTTCAAAGTCCATATCAGTAAACTGTGACAGCAAAGAAGCCCCCTCTGACCAGTGAATGATTTTGATGTCAAACGTAGAGTATGTGAGATATTGAGACTTATAAGTATTTTTAGCATGAAGTAGACGTCTCAAGCTTTCTAGAATGACCCAGATCATGCAGTTACAATTTTTCTGTAATTAGTTATGAATTTCCAAACTTAGCCCAGAAATGAAGCAAAATCTGCCAAGAACGAAAATGCATATCTCCAATCCCTTTTTGCTTTCCATGAGTTTAAAGCATATTGTGGGGATTGAAATAAGTCTCAATAGTGTAATTGAGCATGGGGAAGCATAGAGAGAGCTCAACCGGTCCATATTACTTCTAAGTGGATCTCTACCCACACATAGTGCCATAGAGAAAGAACCATAAGGTAGAGTAAATTATCTCCCTTGTGAGTTCCGCACGTGCATATGAGCAAGAGGGCATGTTGGGTATGAGCTAGAGGTTAAAGTGTTACACACACACACACACACACTTATACATTCAATTACAAGACATGAATGAGAGGGAAGAAAAATATTATTCGCATGGCTCTCTCATCCATTATACACACATCTCTCACATGTAGCATGCATTCTACACACACTTCACAACTGGACATAGAGACTTGGGGTAAAAGGTCTCACGTGGCTGGAGGAATGGATATAGACACAAAAATTTCATTCACTCCATGCATGGCTCGTGCACATTTAATAGGTTAACACTCCATGTAGACAGCAGAAGCCATTAAGTTACACGTTCATACATGCATGGGGTCTCTCTTCTCCAGGTCTCTCACTACACGGATCATTCACAATGTTAAGTATGCATTCCACTCATGGGATTTGAAGGCTTCATTCTCATGAAGAATAGCTCACTCTTACATGGCATTTCCATCCACTTACACGTCACTTCACTCACTCATACACACATAGCACTTACATGAGGCTCAGGTTCTTTTTTGATAATAAGAGGCCCTTAACTCACACATGCATAAGCATACATGAAAAGAAAGCAACAAACTCCACTCTCATAGATTTATGACACAATAGTTCCATCTTGTTACACACATATTCAAATATGGCCCATGTTGATTCTCAAATCTCACCAGAAAACACACTCATGTACATGCACGGGGAGGCTCAGTTTTTAGGGTCTCGAATAGAGAAGGATATACACAAACAGGGGGCCCACTTCTTAATACACACATTCACACATTGAGGGATGAATCATGTGAGAGGGAGGTTGGGGAGAAGGAAGCAGAGCCACGGGATTGATAGGCACTATTAGACCATAACGTGATAAGTGTCTGAGAAGTGAAGCATAAGGAGTTTCAGGTTTTTGGATAGGATAAACATGCATAGCACTCCAACCGAATAATTCACATAGAGGAAACATGGGTTTAGACAAAAAGAAAAAGAAAAAGAAGGCAGCACATGTGACACATAAAGGAGAACGCTTGAGTTAAAAAGGGAGAGCATGGAGCATCACATGAAGAATATATGTATTCCCTCACCTTGAAAAGCTAAGAGGTCGTGACTTTCATTCCACTTTTTCTTCCATCATTTTACACTCCATGAAAGATTAATCCCATCATTATGGCTAACTAGGATGAAGACTTGATTGGAGCTTGAATCCATGATGATTAGCAAGAGATTTGGCCAAGATTTCTACATTCTTGTATTATCTTTCTAACACTTCTTATTATTCATATACTAGCTTGGTTAAGTTTCTAATGAATTAGGATTGGTATTGTTTATAATTGGTGGCTGGTTATACATTAATTAGGAGAATTTTGACGATTAATGGATTAATTTAAGTGCTACAATTTTCATTTACTTCCAATTCTCCATTTTGCAATCCAAGTGTTTGATGAAATGCATGTTAGAAAATTATATGCTTAAATGTTTGAATTGAGATTTCCTTAGGATTTAATTGGCTAATTGAACCCTTAAGGATGAAATTTCAAAGGCTAATTCGATTAATTAATCATTCAATTTAAGTGTTCAATGATCTTAATCATAAGAATTAATGATTTAATGTGGAGTTGAGGTCTCAATCAACATTGAATTATTAGCTTCTTGAATCTTATGTGGTAACTAAAGAGAAATACCATGAACACACGTAGGATCTCTTAGACCAGAGCCATTAGTAATTGAATTAGGACAAGGATAGTGAATATCAAGGGATAAATCCAAAGCTAGTAACATGTCCAAGTTTCTTGTTAATTCATGCATTTTAATAAGTAGTTTAACATTTTAAATTCAATTTAATTTTTAGTTAGATAAGTTCAATTAATACCCCCTTCAATTAGATAGTTTTTAAGTCTCTCTTACACTTAGAAGGCTCTTTTGAATATTGAAATCCATTTCTAAAGGAAACGATCTAGATTGCATGATGAATGCTAGTTTTATATAGATGAATCCTCCTAATCTTGGCACTTTAATAATTGAATAAGATTTAATGGACTTTATTAGATGATAATTGAATTAATGGCCATTTTCTGCACTTTAGGAATTAAATTGTAAAATGATTGATTTTAATGCATAAATTTCTTTGAATGATTTTGTGAATTTTCCTATTAAATTGTTCTTACTATTTGTGCAGATTTTTTGTTAGGCAATGGGAATTTTAAGGATGGAAATTAATTTAGAAAATGATTGAAGCTTCAAGATTTCAAAGGTGGAAGCCACATTTTTGCAACTCAAAAGGGAGAACATTTGGGCAAAATTTTTAATAAAATCTTTAGGAACTAAAAATGAAACGAAAAAAAAAAGAGCAGCAACTTCAGATTCAGTCACACTCCTACGTAGTCTTCATGCTCATTGCCATAAGAATCCATTCTCTTCCATTACACATAGATACACACAAGGGTAGCATCACACAAAGTCATGTTTGCATGTTGACATGCACATGAAGCCACACATCTAGCACATCATTGTTGGGTTTGGCAAAACATGTAGTAGCTTCCGTGACACATCACTCTCATGGCTCCCTTGTTCAGATGTGGAAGACACTCACGAGCTTCATACACTTACCAGCCATATCTTCTCTTTCAGCAATACAAACCTATTGGTTCACAAGAAAGGAGACCATGTGGGATAAATTAGAAGTAGAACAAGGAACAGAAAACTACATGGAATGAAGGGATGGATAGAGTGAGCTAAAAAGAAGAAGCTACGGGCTGGAAGACATAAGAAGCAATGCAAGTTAAGAGCAAAAAGGGCAGTAGTGAATGAGGGGAATAAAAATGCAAAGGACGGAGCTAGTGTGGAAGAAAACACGTAGAAGGCTGACGTGTTTGCTACAGGCTCAAGGAAGCATGAAGATAGAATGAATGATAAAGAAAAGGACAGTGGAATGAAGTAAGAAGCTACAGCAGAAACAAGAGGCACAATGCATGTATATGGGTTTCTCATTCATAACACCATAGTCCTGACACAACAACGAGAGAGCTTTGCGTTAACACATACACAGTAGCTGGATAGCATGTGACGTAGGAGCAATTAAATAATCCATGTGAACAGTGATAGAGCTTGAGCTAAAGTAGCACGTGAGAGATAAATGAAAGAAGCACATGAAAAGAATGTGAGAAGCTATGGGAAATTGAAGCAAAGGAAGAGAAGAGGCTTTATTTATGCGTGTCTTGTGTGCTGCCCACGTATATACACTCCTCATGTGATGAAGTAGATTAGGGCCCATAAAAAGGACAAAAACGTGCTAAGGACTGGAGAGGAAAAAGGGGGTAGCATGTCATGTGATGAAAGAGGGATCCATAAATTCATGATATATCATCATTCATTGAAAAAAATCGGGGAGAATTGATCATCTTTTCCATTCACAGAACACACTCCATCGTCTCATCCTCCATTCCCATTTCATCTCCACCTCTATTCCATTAGAGTTTGATTCATCCTTATGATTAGCTTGGAAAAGGATCCTTGGTTGAAGCTTGAGTCTATGGAATAGCAAGGGATTTTGGCTAAGCTTCCTATTTTCTTTTCTCTCTTTCTACATTGATTTTTGTTATTTTATTTGCTTGGTTAAGCTTGTAATTAGTTGGATTAATGTAGTTTATGATTAGTAGCTAGTTAGACACTAATTAGGAGAGCAATTGATGTTTTAATTAATTAATTTTAGTGCTGGATTTTCATTTTCCTACCATTTTCCTTGTATGCAATCAAGGTGCTTGATAAAATGCTTGTGAGAATTGGTGTGCTTAATTGTCTAATTTGAGGATCCATGGGGGTTTAATTAGTTAATTGAATCTCCTAGAGTGTTAATTCATAGGCTAATTAATCAATTAATCATTCAATTCAAGTGTTCATTGATCCTAATGACAAGAGTTAGCAATTTGATGCGGGATTGAGGTTTCAATTCAACATTAAATTGTTAATCCCTTGATTCTTGTGTGGTAACTCAAGAAAATTTGTATTGGACATAAATAAGGACTCTTAGACCCGAATTAATCACAAATGAATTAGGATAAGGATAGTGGATGCCAAAGGACAAATCCAAAGCTAGTCACAAGTCCATTATTCATAATTCATACAATTAGGTAGTTAGTCATTTTAATTCAATTTCATTCTAATTAGCTTAAGTCAATCAAACCCCCCTTAGTTAGTAAATTTTTAGAGTCTTTTAACACTTAGAAAATCCAATTGAACATTGAATTCCATTTCCAAGGGAGATGACCTAGGTTGCATGATTAGATATATATTTTATCAACCTAGTTTTATTTTGAGGGTTGCGCGACACAACTTGTCATTGCACTATATATTGCAAATTTTATTCAACCTAGTTTATTTGAGGTTGCTCGACACAATCATCAACGCCTCATCAATAGAAGCAAGGGTGAGCCTACTAAGTCATAGCAGTGTAATATGATTTAAATATTGAGCCTGCCAAGCTAGTGCAACATGATCTAGGTATTGAGCCTGACAGTCTTCAAGGCCTAGTGGTCAAACTGGAAATTGTTGTCTGTCATATTTTCTACTTTCTATATTCTGTGCATATTGATATCTTACCAATATTGATCTCTAAATCTATAATTATCTTATGGTTTTAAAATCATATTCTATTTACTTGTGAGAAATCTTGAGATATACATGATATACTCTATCATATGTTTGTATAATACTCCTTGTTACTCTTCATTTTTGTCATCTTGTGTTCCTGTTAAATATTATAGAATTAATTTATTTCTCTAGTTATGTTATTCTGTTGATCAATTTTTTTTTGTAAAGTTGTCTATTTATATTATCTAATATTTGTTAAATTTATACTTGGCATTTCTTAATGAATATTATGTCATATTAATTATATCAATATTACAGAGAAAATTATTTCTCACTCTATTATATCTATCTTATTGGAACTCTGGGCAAAGTGGATCCAGTTCCCAATATAAGGATGGACATTTGTCATTCACAACATTAGGATTTTCACGTGTGATGAATTATTTCAAGCAGTACCTATTATATTCGTGGCGATGGACAAGGTGAGTCCCCCATTCCCTATTGGAAGGATGCCTCATCCGTTTCCATGAATGGAGGCTCCAAAATAATCTTGATATGACCTTTTTATGCAAAAAGGGGATCGACTTTTTGGTTCTTTCAGTTACTTGGGGATTTTCTTTTTGCGTAGTTATAGGATAAACCCCCAGTGATATGATGTAGTTTGTACTTAACTCTTGACTATATGTAATGACAGTAGTTTTATTTTCATTACATTTCATGATTTGTTACACTATATAGGATAGTTGATATGCAGTGAAGAATTTTTTGTCAATAAAAATAATATTAACTAAATTGAATCAAATTAAATTATCTTAAGGATAAATAAATAAATAAATACAAGTAAAACAATGAGATATAGGGAATTAAAGAAGGTGTTACATTTTATGGTATTAGAACAAGTTGATTTATTGGTGCTTTTAGGTATGGTAACTGAGATCGATCTAGGTGAAGTCTTGAAAAGGTTAAGGCTAGACTTTGTTTAGGGCTTAGAATACAAATAGGAGTTTACTAGTGTTTCCTTAGCAGTATGCTAATTAAGTTGATATTGTTAAAATGAATAAATAAATAAAGGTGTTGTATTTTTCTGTTTCACTTTTGAGCCTAATCACCTCAATAATATCTATTTGTGTAAATAAGAAAATCATGATGACTTGACACAATGCTAACAAAAATTCAAATAGTACTGACGAGACTCTATAGGGATTAGCCTTAGCTATTTGGGAGTAGGCCGCTACCACACACTGAATCCTACAACACCTACAAGAAAATGGTCAAAATGAAAATGGAAAAAAAAAGGGATGAAAGAAGGGAAGAAACAGCAAACTAACAAGGGTGGTCAGACTTTAGAAGGCTAAATCTCCTACCTTCATTGAAGTCTTTGACCCAGAAAAGGCTAATAAATGGATAAGGGAATTGGAGAAAATTTTTGAAGTATTGGGATTTTCATATAAACAGAAGGTAATGTTTATAGTTTATAAGCTTTATGGGGATGCTAAATATTGGTGGGTGTAATACCTTAACCTCTTAGCTAGTATACCATTGTCTCATTATCCATTTCAATGCATTTCAAGAATATTGGAGCATAACATATAGAGAAATAAGCACTTCCCATGAAAAAGGCATTAATTTAATGAGATTTATTGTGTTACGTAAGATCCCATTTCCTCATTTTATGCTCAGTGAACTATGTAAACTCATCCACAACATTTTCTAGTCATACACATCCATATAAGTCATACGCATCATATTTGATCTCATTCATTTCGGGTTTAAAGCTACATCACATAAAACCCATAGTTTGCTCTCGGGTTCAAAATTTGGTTTTCTGATACAAAATTTGGAAATTCATAACTAATTCTAGAAAAATTACAATCAAGCAAATAATACTATTTTGGAAAGCTAAGGATTTTTAATTTTGACTAAAAATAATTCTAGACCAATGCTCTCAGGTTCAAATTTTAGTTTTCTGATACAAAATTTGGAAATTCATAACTAATTCTAGAAAAATTAAAATCAAGCAAATAATACTAGTTTGGAAAGCTAAGGATTTTTAATTTTGACTAAAAATAATTCTAGACCAATACAATAGCCTTAGCAACTGGAAATCGATGGAATAGTAACATAGGTCAAGCTGCATTACTAGTACTGTTATACAATTTCAAAAATTGATATCTCTCTCTACATAACTCCAAATGAGGTGATCTCAGTGGCTATAGAAAGCCTATGGTGTCTAATTTAGGCTTACAAAATCTCATAAGCATTGGACTACATTTGGCCCACGTGTGATACAGAGAAGTAAACTGATCAAATGAAAAGTAACCATACTATTTCTATGTAATTTGGCCAACTTTAAAAAATTATAATAAATTCTCTAGAGCTTCAAATTGAGTACTATTTAGCTCTGTGAAAATCTATAGATGAGACCTACTTGGCAGCTAAATTTCATGGAAAAAACCATTCATTTGGTCATACTTTGGTTCAACTCACCAAATGGTCAAAATTGAAGCCAAAAATGGAACTTTAAGACACCAAAAGCCCCTCTTGAATTTTCACAACCACTTGGGTAAGTCTAAAAGCATAAATACCATATATAAAAGCATACCAAATGATCCAAATCCTCATGGAGTTTAATCTTGTAAAGTCCCACATAGGCTAGAAGGGGCCTATGGCTAGCCCATATAAGTGGGAAGAATCTTCCCCCTCATGAGCACGCTTTTCCTATAGGAAAGGACAAATCCCAACGAACTGGGAAGGCAGGGTCGAAGACCCACAAATCTGGAAGGAAGGGATAATACTTGTGAGGGCTCTGTATGTGTGTTGGTATTAGAGCAATCTTGGTCCATGTACGACCCGAGGATGGGTCGGCCCCAAAAGGGGGGTGGATTGTAAAGTCCCACATAGACTGGAAAGGGCCTGTGGCTAGCCCATATAAGTGGGGAGAATCCTCCCCCTCACGAGCGTGCTTTTCCTATAGGAAATGACAAATCCCAACGAACTGGGAAGGTAAGGTCGAAGACCCACGAACCGGTAAGGAAGGGATAATACTCGTGAGGGCTCTGTATGTGTGTTGGTATCAGAGCAATCCTGGCCCATATGTGACCCGAGGACGGTTGGCCCTAAAAGGGGGGTGGATTGTAAAGTCCCACATTGGCTGGAAGGTGTCATACCTTATTTTAAACACTTTTCCTACTACAATTACCTCATATAAAACTTAAAGAAGTCAATGGAAGCCTAAACTAATTAAATTTTTTTCTTTTAAAAACTTCCTCATACAATTTCACTATTCATTTGGTTGTTTCCAATTTCTTATCTAACTTTGAAAATACATAATTAATTATAGAAAAATCATATGTGGTTAGTTCAGAGCTCTACTTCAAGCTTTCTAAGCCCTTTACAAGGGGAAAATACTTACTTAGCGGAGCACATATAAATTCATATAAAGATGTCCCTACAACAAACTGGATATTTTTACCCCACATTGGTCATATTATTATTATTATTTTGCCTTTATATAAGCACAGGCATTCTTGCATCTTAGGCATAGTAGTCGTACTCTTTTTACTTTAGGGTTATGTATATACATGGCTTTCCATTTCATACCTGAGTACCTTATAGTGTCATAATATAACTCATACGCAGTAATCTAAAATATTTAATTACATGACAAAATGTGGTACATAAAAGTAAGGTCCTCGATTTATGTCTCCACATTCTTTGCTCTTTCTTTACTTGAACTTAGACCTAGTATGGGTTATATTTGGGGTGAGATTATGAAATCTTAGTAGTAGTAAACTAATCTCATTCATAAGCAAGCATATAAGTACATAACATAATGCCAATCAAGGTGCCACATACCATATAGGAATACAAAGAATTTCATACAAGGCCAAGCACAGTCTAAACATACATGTCTCATCTTATAGCATAAATAACAACTTGATATAGCATAACACTCATCATTATACAAATATACAACCTTAAAGAAAGAGAAAGGAAAACTACTACCTTAGCAAACTTTGCTCCTCAATCCTTGGGACTCAGTTTACTTGCTCTTAGAGTTTCCAAACAATTATCAAACCCTATAATCATAATGATAATTCATTACAATCAACATATAGACCCAAAATCCTAGAGTAATATAACCCATTTTAAACTTAATGGGACCATTGGAATTGGAAAAATCCAACCCCTTCCCTTCCAATTCACTATGGCCGAATAGTACGCATTATTTGGCCAAAATTTAGGAATTTTATCCCATGAGTTTTGGGGGCTTTCCCATAGGTATTCCTAGCTAAAAACACCCTTTGAATCCACTAGAATGGATAACATCATCAAATTCTAGCCCCAACATCACATTTTGGTCATAACATAATCTAGCTCCGTTTTAGGCTCAAAAGTGAGTTTCTTTGGTTCTAAAAATTCCATTGCCTCTTCCTCTATGTTTTAAGGCTTGAAATTTGTATACATGACTTTAAGACGTTAAGAAAATACCATAAAAATTTTGGAAAAATTCGGACAGCATCTCCCTATGATTTCTATTTTCCCAAGAATTACAATCTTTATGTTTTTCAAAGTCTCAGCACATAGCAACAATAACTAAGCTCATATGGCCTTCATGTTCAATATATATATACTTCATTTCAAGGCCTTCATATTCAATATATAAACTTCATTTTTAATCATCCATATGCTGTCCAAAAGTGACTCATAGCTAGGGTTTAACAAAACTAACTCAAAATATGTGATTTTCAAGTGCAAGGTGGAGAAAACTTACTCTTTAAGCTTAATCCTTGCTTCCTTTTCTTTTCTCACTCTAAAATCCTTTATTTTCCCACTTAGAGCAACATTCCACCTTGAAGAAAAGATGAAGATGCAGCTGCCCTTTGGAGAAAATGGTTGGAGGATGGAGAAGATGAAGAAATTTGGTGAAGAATGGTGGTAATTTTGCTTAGTTTCACTTCTTCTTCCACTTGTTCTCCCTCTCTCTCTCTCTTCACATTTTTCTTTCTTTCTCCCTTGTTTGTGGCATGAAAATGGTGGAATGGAGGTGAAGGAAATGAATTTAGATAAAGTTAAATAGTCATACTAAATTTGGACCCTTGGATCAACCTTTTCAAAATCAAATCTTAACCTTCCATTCCTTTTTCTTTTGATTTTCTAATTTTATAACTAAATATCTTCTTCCAAAAATTCTTGGCCACACACTTGGACACCTTTTCTTAGCCCTTAAGTTATGGGTAGTAACCATGGTTAATTTCCTTAACTCAACCATGGTCAACTTTTAACTCAACCATACTTAGTTTCTAACTTAACTATGGTGAATTCTTTAAAATAACTAAAATCCTCTTCTCCTTTCCCTTTCATTTTATATTTATATTTAGGTTTTATCTTCTCTAAAACCCTAATTATATCTTCTTTTCTCTTATTGGGCCTTTAGAATTAACTATTGGCCCTTACAGCAGTCTAAAAATTGGTGTTTGGGCCCAATTAAGGTTTTATGTTATAGTACATACCTTTAGACTTTCTATAATTTATAAATATTGTTTCCTCTACTTTCTAGCCATATTGAGCCTCAAACATGGATCAGGGGCCTTCAACCTCAATCCTTATAAATTTCGGAGTCAATTGGACACCCGGGTCTATAGGTATAATTTTCACCGTTCTGTATTATGATTGTGCTATAAAATTTTCATTTACTGCAATTTAGTCCCTAAAACTCCTTCAGGATTTCTTTGCCCTTTAGCTATTCCTATTTCTATAGTTGTTACAACTTCTTTTTTTTATTTTGCTTATGGTTATTGATTAGGATAACTAGATCTCGGACCGGATCCCGCTCGACCATTCGGACAACATGGCATCATTGGACTCGTCTCATCGAACTGAGTTTAGCCGTGGGTCACAAATTTATGAGATTCTTGCCTAATTTTTTTTATATTCATGACTAAAGCCACAAATAGAGGGTGAAACTAAAGTTCCTTGAACTTTCAGGCAATTTATACATTTTTCCTAGCATATAATTTTTCTTTACATTTTAGTCATTGGCTCTTTTATACTCGACTTTGAAGACTTTTTGGGACCTTTTTTTGATCCCATTTTTTTTTCTATTTTGACCCCAATTTTAGGGCACCTCTAGCCTTGACTCATCAATATTTGTGGTCTAGAATATTATTCTAATTCTATTAGACCTCAATTTACTCTATTTGGGGGGCTCCCTTTTGTACCCGGTGAATTTCGTACATTGACGAAGAAATCATGTGTTACGTTTCTCACGTTTCCTTACATTTTCTTGGATTTTAGAAAACTGGATGTTATAGACAGGGCCTGTGGCTAGCCCATATAAGTGGGGAGAATCCTCCCTCTCACAAGCATGCTTTTCCTATGGGAAAGGACAAATCCCAATGAACTGGGAAGGCAGGGTCGAAGACCCACGAACTGGGAAGGAAGGGACAATACTCGTGAGGGCTCTGTTTGTGTGTTGGTATCAGAGCAATCTTAGCCCATGTGCGACCCGAGGACAGGTTGGCCCCAAAAGGGGGGTGGATTGTATTATCCTATATTGGCTAGAAGGGGCCTGTGGCTAGCCCATATAAGTAGGGAGAATCCTCCCCCTTACGAGGGCACTTTTCCTATGAGAAAGGACAAATCCCAATGAATCGAGAAAGCAGGGTTGAAGACCCACGAACCAGGAAGAAAGGGATAATACTCATGAGGGCTCTATATGTGTGTTGGTATCAGAGCAATCCTGGCTCATGTGCGACCCAAGGATGGGTCGGCCCCAAAAGGAGGGTGGATTGTAAAGTCCCACATCGGCTGGAAAGGGCTTGTGCTAGCCCATATAAGTGGGGAGAATCCTCCCCCTCATAAGCGCACTTTTCCTACGAGAAAGGATAAATCCCAACAAATCGGGAAGGCAGGGTCAAAGGCCCATGAACCAGGAAGGAAGGGATAATACTTGTGAGAGCTCTATATGTGTGTGTCCTCCCCCTCACGAGCGCGCTTTTCCTATGGGAAAGGACAAATCCCAATGAACTGGGAAGGCAGGGTCGAAGACCCACGAACTAGGAAAGGACAATACTCGTGAGGGCTCTATTTGTGTGTTGGTATCAGAGCAATCTTAGCCCATGTACGACCCGAGGATAGGTCAGCCCCAAAAGGGAGGTGGATTGTATTGTCCCACATAGGCTAGAAGGGGCCTGTGGCTAGCCCATATAAGTAGGGAGAATCCTCCCCCTTACAAGTGTGCTTTTCCTACGGGAAAGGATAAATCCCAACGAATCGAGAAGGCGGGGTCGAAGACCCACAAACCAAAAAGGAAGGGATAATACTCATGAGGGCCTATATGTGTGTTGGTATCAGAGCAATCCTGGCTCATGTACAACCCGAGGACAGGTCGGTCCCAAAAGGGGGTAGATGGTAAAGTCCCACATCAGTTGGAAGGGGCATGTGGCTAGCCTATATAAGTGAGAATAATCATTCCCCTCATGAGCGCGCTTTTCCTATGAGAAAGGACAAATCCCAATGAACTAGGAAGGCAGGGTCGAAGACCCACAAGCCAGGAAGGAAGGGACAATACTCATGAGGGCTCTGTATGTGTGTTAGTATCAGAGCAATCCTAGCCTATGTGCGACTCGAGGACGGGTCAGCCCCAAAAGGGGGTGGATTGTAAAGTCCCACATCGGTTGGAAGGGGCCTGTGGCTAGCCCTTATAAGTGGGGATAATCCTTCCCCTCACGAGCGCGCTAGCCATAGGCCCCTTCCAACCGATATGGGACTTTATAATCCACCCCCCTTTTGGTGCCAACCTGTCCTTGGGTTGCACATGGGCCAGGATTGCTCTGATACCAACACGTAGATAGAGCCCTCGTGAGTATTGTCCCTTCCTTCCCGGTTTGTGGGTCTTCAACCCTGCCTTCCCAGTTGATTGGGATTTGTCCTTTCCTATAGGAAAAGCGTGCTTGTGAGGGGGAGGACACACACATACAGAGCCCTCACGAGTATTGTCCCTTCCTTCCTGGTTCGTGGGCCTTCGACCCTGCCTTCTCAATTTGTTGGGATTTATCCTTTATCGTAAGAAAAGCGTGCTCGTGAGGGGGAGGATTCTCCCCACTTATATAGGCTAGCACAAGCCCCTTCCAGCCAATGTAGGACTTTACAATCCACCCCTTTTTAGGGCCGACCCGTCCTTAGGTCGCACATGGGCCAAGATTGCTTTGATACCAACACACATACAGAGCCCTCACAAGTATTGTCCCTTCCTTCCTGGTTCGTGGGTCTTCGACCCTGCCTTCCCGGTTTGTTGGGATTTGTCCTTTCCCATAAGAAAAGTACGCTCATGAGGGGGAGGATTCTCCCTACTTATATGGGCTAGCCACAGGCCCCTTCCAGCCGATGTGGGACTTTACATCTTCTATTTCTGCATAACGAAGGGAAAATCCTGAAGGAACTTTAAGTTTATATGGGTTTAGTTGGATTATGGGCTAACCTATGGGCCCAAGTCCATTTGGATTTCAAATTTTGCTTGTTGGGCCAAACCTTAGGGATTGGCCTACAGAATTTTTAACATTTTAGTATGGTTCTGGGCTTCTAACTCACTAAACCAAATTGAGGCATTGCTAGGTGATCTCTTTTGGGCCAAGTTTCATAATAGGAAGTTGGATCTGCACCTCAAATCATTAGGCCTCCATTAGTCTTTATCCATGATCTACTTAAATTAATTATGGGCCTAAATTAAGTTTTAACCCAATTGAATTTTAAACCTACATTAATTATTTATTTTTCCATAGACTTCTATTCATACAGCTTGCCTAATTTTTTCATAATAATTATTCTTAATTAGTCTAAATCCACAATTAATACCTTAATTAATTTTAGAGTGTTATAGAACTAATCTTTTTGGTCTTTTTTGTTATCTAGAGATTTTCTTTTTTGATAGCTATAGGATAAATCCCCTTTGATGTAATGTGATCTATATGACCCTGCTCCCCTGTGATGGAACACTTAAACTAGTTTGTATTAATTATAGTCTATTTTCATTATTTTTTTATTTTGTTATGCCATAAATTAGATTTTATTATGAAGGAATAATTAAAATAGAAGAAGGTAATTAAACTTAAATTAAGAATTTCTTGTAGAAAAATTGCTAAAAATGTGAAATTAGAAGAGGCATTACATTTATGGTATTAGAATATGTTGATTTATCGGTGCCATTGGGTATGGTAACTAAGATCAATCTAGGTGAAGTCTTAAAAGAGTTAAGGCTAGACTTTGTTGGGGGTTAGTGTACAAATAGTAGATTACCAGTGTTTCCTTACTTGTATGCTAATTAAGTTAATACTATTATAAGTATGGGTGTTGTATTTTTCTATTTTCACTATTGGGCCTGATCACCTCAAAAATATCTATTTGTGTACACAGGAAAATCATGACGACCTGATGAAATGCTAACAAAAATTCAAATAATACTAACGAGACTCTGCAGGGATTAGCCTTAGCTATTCAGGAGCAAGCTGCTACAACACACTGAATCCTGCAACACCTACAAGAAAATGGTCAGAATGAAAATGGAAGAAATAAGGATGAAAGAAGGGAAGAAATAGCAAACCAACGAGGGTGGTTAGATTTCATGAAGGCTAAGCCTTTTACCTTCACTGGAGTCTTTGACCCACAAATGGCTTATGAGTGGATAAAGGAATTGGAGAAGACTTTTAAAGTGCTGGGATTTTTAGATGAACAAAATGTAGCGTTTGTAGTTTATATGCTTTTTGGGGATGTTGAACATTGGTGGGGAAGTACTAGACAATTATTGGAAAGCCAAGGTACCCCTATTACTTAGGCAATTTTTTAGGAAGTCTTTTATGAAAAATATTTTCCTGAAGAAATCCACAATCATAAAGAAATAGAGTACCTCAAGCTAGTCTAAGGAAAATATGACCTTTGAACAATATTTGGCAAAATTAGAAGAATTATCCAAGTTCTCCTCTTATCTTTGACATAACCAAGGCGAAACTTGGAAGTGTTGGAAATTAGAGTTAAGACTACGGATAAAAATGAAAAAGGTCATATCCCTGTTAATGATAAGGAACTATCTGAAGTTAGTGAACCGGTGTAGGGTGGTAGCAAAGACCTTTCAAACCTTTCTATAAGAACTTATAGAATGAGAAGAAACCTGCCCCTTATCAACTTAAATCAGATAATACCATGGTATGTAAAAGGTGTAGGAAGCAACACTCTAGTAAGCCATGCTCATCAGGACCTCCTACTTGTAATAAGTATGGTCAGATGGGACATTTCATTAGAAACTGTCCATAGTGGAAAAAGGAGCAAAATCCTACCTGACCATAACATGAGGGGAGAGTCTATTCCTTAGATAAAAGAGATGTGGCTTAGTTGTCTAAATTGATACAAGGTACATGCTATATTAAAAATAATTTTTACCTGTATTATTTGATTCTGGAGCTACCCATTCATTTATATCTATAGACAGTGTAAGAAATTTGTAACTTCCTATCTCTGTTTTACCCTATGATCTTGTTGTGATTATCCCTACCAAAAAGGTTATCACTTTCCATGCTTGTCTAAATTGCCCTATCCATGTTGTGAACAAGATTTTGTTTTTGACCTTATCTGTTTGCCTATGACTGATCTTGTTGTCATTTTGGGAATGGATTGGTTATCCGTTAAGCATGTTATCCTAGACTATCATAACAAGACTATTTTCATTCCTCCAAAGATCTTTGCCAATTCCTATGGAAAGGAAGATGATTTAATGAATTTAGAAATTTCCCTTTTGAATTTGTCACAGGTCAAAATAAAGATAACTCAAATTCCTATGTCTATAAGTTTCCTAAAGTCTTTCTAGATGAAATTCTAGGTTTACCCTCTAAGAAAGAAATAGGATTTTCCATTGACCTTATACCTGGAACAAAACCAATTTCCATTACTCCTTATAGGATGTCACCTTTTGAATTATAAGAATTAAGGAGCCAAATCAATAAACTGTTAGAAAAGAAATTTATTAGGCTTAGTGTTTCACCTTGGGCAGCACCAGTGTTGTTTGTAGTTAAGAAAGATGGGAGCCTTAGATTATGTATAGATTATAGACAATTGAATAAGGTAACCATTAAGAATAAATACCTTTTCCCAAAAATAAATGACTTGATTGACCAACTTGGAGGAGCCTCTATCTTTTCCAAAATAGACTTAAAATCTGGATATCATTAAATTCGGGTAAGAAAAGAAGATATTCCTAAGACTACTTTTAAAACTAGATATGGTCATTATGAGTTCTTGATAATGCCATTTGGACTCACTAATGCACCTGTAATGTTTATGGACTACATGAATAGCATTTTCCAACCTTACTTGGATCAATTCGTGGTAGTATTTATAGATGATATCCTGGTTTATTCCAGGAGTAAGGAAGAACATGAAAAACACTTAAGAAGGGTTTTGCAAGTCCTTAAAAAAAATAATTGTATGCTAAACTAGAAAAATGTGATTTTGGTTGTCTAAAGTAAAATTTTTAAGCCATGTGATCTCTAGTCAAGGTGTGTTAGTTGACCCTAGTAAAATAAAAGTTATGCTTAAGTGGGATAGACCAAAGACTGTCATTGAAATTAGAAGTTTCTTGAGATTAGCTAGGTATTACTGTAGATTTATAAAGATATTTTCTCAAATAGCTTCACCTTTGACCAAGTTGACTAGGAAAGAAAGTCCTCTTTTTTGGACCACAAAGTATGAGCAAAGTTTCCAAACTTTGAAGGAAAAATTAACACTGCTCCAGTGTTAACCATACCTAATTCTTTAGGAACCTTTGAAATATATAGTGATGCATCAGGGAAAGGGTTAGGGTGTGTGCTAATGTAAGATAGGAGAGTAATGGCCTATACTTCTAGGCAGTTGAGACCTCATGAAAAAAATTATCCTACTGTAACCTACAATTAGCAGTTGTAGTGTTTGCCTGGAAAATTTGGAGACATTACCTATATAGGGCCACTTTTCAAATCTTTAGTGACCATGAAAGCCTTAAATATTTATTTTAACAAAAAGAACTCAATATGAGGTAAAGAAGATGGATTGAGTTATTGAAAGACTATGACTTTAAGTTGATATCACCCAGGAAAAGGTGATAAGTATGATTTTTATACATTTTAATCCTTTTAACTTAAACATTTTAGTATCCAAATATGGCTTTAAGGGTCTAATTAGATGAAATTTGATTTTAGTAGCCATTTTCTATATTTGAGGAATTAAGTTACAAATTATTGGATTTTAATGCATAAATTTATCTTAACTAATTTTGTGAAAATTCCTATTTGATTTTTCCCACTCTTTTGTGCAGAATTTTGTTGGGCAATGGGAATTTTAAGGATAGAAATTAATTTAGAAAATGATTGAAGCTTCATGAGTGGATCAAGAGCTTCACATGGAAGGAATAAGTATGTTTGAACGTGTGATACAAAAAGCTTAGAAGAGACAAAGAGCTGCATAAAGGGAGCTTGTGTAATAAAAATGAAACAAGAAGCTTGCATGGAAAACACGAAGGAGTTTGGAGTTGAGGTGGAAGATACACAAGGGCAGAACTGCACATGGAAACAACATGAGCTATGGAAGGTACACATAAACAAGCACGTGGGAAATAAATGAAGAAGAAGCAGGTTCGAACTGCATGAGCTTCAAAGATACGAAAAGCAGCTGCATGGGACGTAAAAAGCAAAGTAAAGAAGCAGCTGTAACATGTAGAAGCATCATGTGGTATTAAGAGAAGGTTCAAACTAGCTACAAGTTAAGAAACATGGCTGAGAACAGAGCAAACATGTGAGGAAGAAGGAACTTGGTTTTGACGTAAAAGGAGATTGCATGAGGAAGCACAAGCTGGAGAAGAGCAAGATGTGGTAAAGAAGGCTGAGAAGACCCTGTAGTTGGAGAAGAAGCTGAGCTGAAGGAAGCTCGAGCCTGCATGGAAAGAAAAGAGGACGTGCTACACGTAAAAGAAGCAGCTGCATGCAGAAGCTATGCCTTTAACACATTAAAAGCGAGCTGAACTCGAGCAGAACAAAGGAACACGTGGATAAAGGATTAAATGAAAGGAAGTAACGTGAAGAAGCTGAGTAGAGAATGATGAAGCTGCATGATACGAAGGAAAACACGTGAAAACAATGCATGAACGAGCTGAACTGGGCAGAACGTGGTTAATGCGAGATGAATGAATAAAGGAGCAGTAGATGGAATTCATGTATAATAAAATAACCAGCGGGGCCCACACCAATATGCACAAGCAAATTCAGAACCACATGAATAGTGAGAAGAGTTCAGATCATGCATAATACACACGAAGAAGCTGGCGTTTATAATTTGCTGAGCACGTGGAATCATTAAAACAACACGTGAGAGGAAGCAAGCATCCAGCACATTCACGCCTCCTTTATTCAATTCATTGGATCCTTCCATCCACGTCTCTACAAGTCTGCATGCTTCCTTCGTCCATTCGGATATCTTAATCCATTCACAATCCACCCATCCCACGTCTCTATATTTTCGGAAACTCATGCCTATATATATCAAGCCATTCATTCGTTCAAGGGGGCAACGATTCCTTCGTCCACTCTATCCTCTTCTCACCACTCCACTCCATCTTCCATCTCCATCATCCCATGAAGTTCTAATCTCCATCTTGAGGCTAGTTAGGAGGAAGTCCTTGGAGAAGCTTGAATCCAGGGAGAATATTCAGAATTTTGGGCTAAGACTTTTCTATTTTCCTACACCTTTTATCTTTCATTTATTATCTTGGTTAAGTTGTATTTGATAGGGAATTTGTGTAATTATAATTGGTGGCTGGTTAGACACTAATTAGGAACCTTTTTATTGATTAATTGATCTGATTAATTCTAATATTATCTGAATTTCCCATGTATGCTTTGAAGGTGTTCGATAAAATACATGAGTGAGCTTAATTGTTTAAATTGAAGATTCCTTAATGTTTGGTTGGTTAATTAAATATTTAGGATGATTCAGAGGCTAATCAATTAGTTAATCAATCAAATTGGATGTTCATTGATCTTAGAAACAAGAATTAACAATTTAATGCGGGGTTGAGGTCTCAATTCAACATTAGATCGTTAATCTCTTGAATCTTGAGTGGTTACCCAAGATAAATTGTTATGAACACAATTAGGAACTCTTAGGCCAGAATCAATTACAATTAGAATAGGATAAGGATAGTGGATACCAAGGGACGAATCCAAAGCTAGTCACAAGACCATCTTTAATCTATAATTCACTCAATTAGATAGTAATTAGGAATTTTAATTCAATTTTATTTTAAATAGTTTAAGTAAATCAAAATCCCCTTTAGTTTAGAAATTTTAGAGTCTTTTAATATTTGGAAAACTCAATTAAACATTGAACGCCAATTCCAAGGGAGATGACCTAGGTTGTGCCATTAGCTACATATTTTATCAACCTAGTTTTATTTTAAGGGTTGCGCGACAAGCCACTCAAAAGGTCAATGTAATGGCAGATGCTTTGAGTAGGAAGTCTTTACATGTATCATCCTTAATGGTAAGAGAGATGAATTTGATTGAGTAAATTAGAGATTTATCTACTTTTCTTACTAAGTCACCTGAGGGTTATAGGTTGAATAGGCTTGAAATCTCGTGTAATTTGATGAATCAGATTAGAAAAGCCTAAGAATCTGACATAACCTTATAAGATCAAAGTAGACAACCTAGATTCACCAGAGTTAAGGATGGAACTATAATGTTTCAAGGTAGATTGTATGTTCCTAATGGAAAATTAAGGAAATTGATTCTAGAAGAAGCTCATAAAAGTAAATATATCATTCATCTTGGATCCACAAAGATGTACCATGATTTCAAGAAATTGTATTGGTGGCCAGGAATGAAGAAAGACATAGTTAAATTTGTGTCTAGATATTTAGTGTGTCAGAAAGTGAAAATAGAACATCAGAAACCTTTAGGATTGTTGCAACCTCTAGAAATCCCTGAATGGAAGTGGGACAATATATTTATGGACTTCGTGATGAGATTACCTAGAACCCAGTTAGGGCATGATGCCATTTGGGTCATTGTAGATATATTGGCCAAGTCAGCTCGCTTCTTACCCATAAAGACTACCTATTCTTTAGATGGATTAGGCCAATAATATATACAGGAATTATGAGGTTGCATGGAATGCCTTCTAGCATTATTTTAGATAGGGATCCTAGATTCACTTCTCGATTTTAGAAATCTTTTCAAGCTGCCTTCGAGACTAGATTATGCCTTAGTACAACTTATCACCCTCAAACCGATGGACAAACTGAGATGATCATTCAAACTTTAGAGGACATGCTTAGGGCTTGTGTGAAGATGTAATACCTTAACTTCCTAGCCCTTAAACAAATGTCACAAAGGCTATCTTAACATATACTTGGCATATGGGTACATATTTACAAGAAAGTGGCACTTTTATCCATGGTTATTTGCGTAGTTAGAAAGCCATATATAACATTCTTGGCTTTAGGGACCATGTGGACTTACAAATATCATTTTACATCCATAACATATCCATTCAAATCATAAACATCACAATTGATCTCAAGAATCTCAGATTTAGAACTAAGACTCATAAAAACTAGAATTTACTCTCGGGTTGGTGTTCCAAAATCTTAATGTGAACTTTTGAAATTCATAACTAATTTTATAAAAATAGAAATCATGCATATGATAGTTTTTTGGAAAGCTCTAGATGTTAACTAATGAATAAAACTAGTTCTAGACTAAGATAGTAGCATTTAGCCTACTAAAAGCAATAGAATAGTACATCAGGTTTGTTCTCAAACATCTCAAGAACCTAAAATTTTAAAAATTTGGTTTTCCCTCTATAAAGCTCTAAATGAGGCGCTCTTAGTATGGAAAGCTTATAATGTCTAGTTTATGCTTGTAAAATTTCATGAGTATTGGAATTTATTTGACTAACAAGTGACATAGAGAAGCAGACTGATCATATAAACAGTACCCATACTAATCTGCATAATTTGTCCAACTTTGAAAAATCATAATAAATTATCTAAAGCTCCAAATTGAGTGTTGTAACACCCCATAATTAATTAAGGTGTTAATCACGGATTAGATTAATTAAGAATAATTAATATGGGATAATTGGGCAAGTTAAGTGAATGGAGATTTTAGAGAAATAAATTATTAATATGGGTTTGAGATTTAATTGGGAGAGAAATTTCATCTAGGCCCAAATTAATGTAGGAGGTCATGATAAGAGGCTAATGGGGGCCAAATTAGCTAGGTGCAGGCCCAATATAATTCAATCTGATAGAGGCCCAATATCACCTTGTATAGACTCTTATAATTGGCCCAATAACTCTTGTACAGACCCAAAGCCTTTGAGCTCTTAAAACTTGGTTTGGCCCAATTGGATTTCAATAGCCCAATGCATCAGAGTTGGGCCAACAAGCTAAAATCTGAAGCCCAAATGGAGATGGACCTTGGAGCAACCCATGACCTATATTTGACCTAACTTAAACCCAACTAAAACCCTAAATGCTTCAGCCACTATCCCATTTTTCTGAAACACAAAGGAGAAAATCGGAGGTCCAAAGGGGAGGCTAGGGTTCTTGGCCTAAATCCACATTTTCTCACATTTAGAGCAAGATTCAGCCAAGATAATAGTTATATAACTTAATCCTCTCATCTTTCTCTTCATTTTAGTCTGATTAGTTTTTCATTTGGAGTATTTTCACTATACCCAAAATCTGAAATGTGGCTGTTTGGGGATTTTCTTGATGAAATTCGTAGGTTGAGGCTAGGGTTATCATTAGATAGGTATGAACTCTTCTTTTTAAGGTAATTCTATTGATTTGAGACCCTAATGACTTGATTATAATATGTGTATTAATTTTGTACGAATTTAATTAGGATTTTAGATGAAATATTGACCTTTTCTGGTAGAAGACACTTCAATCCGAATTTGGGACTTGTAGTGGCTGGGTAAGTGATTCTTAGGTAGTCATTAGCATTTTAAATTCTTTGAGTACTGATTGCAACTGTTAATGATGAATTAGAGTAGTAATTCTATGATGCTATGGTTATAGGGGGATTTCTGCACCATTGGTGACTATTGCAATTGTTTACAAGTAAGGTAATCGGGTTTATATTAATTCCATGTATATATATTTGATTTAATTTCATATGTTGTTGTACATGAATGATTTGAAATGTTGAATGAATTAGTTGGCTATCTCTTGAATTGTGATTGGACCTTGTGAGTCCATCGTGGAGCTGTGGTGCGGCTGCCACCCGTGCATATGCTTCGATCGGGCACCGGGTTATGATTAAACCTTAGATGCACTGAGCCCTGGACGTGCTCAATGACAAGTAGGTGCCATGAACGGACCTCTCCCGGTGTTATTGGCCTTTAACATGTGTAAATATGATTGCTAGTATGGGATAGTAATCATGATAGTCTAATTGTTTCATTTACTGATATGACTGATATTTTGTTATTGCATATGTGAAATTATGCATGTATGCTAATTAAACTGGAATATATGATGGAATTGCCTTGGTTATTGAGATTCATATCTCATCCCATTTTATGGGATTAAACATTTCAGGTGAAGGTTCTTCGGGTAAGGATAAGGGCAAGCAAGTGGATGAACATCCATGAGCTGAGGTCGGGTGTGGGGAGCTACACTAGGTCTGAGTAGAATAAAGTAGATACTAATTTTTACTAACCTTTGTATAGCATCATCATGTATCTGCATTGCCAAGTGTAAGAGATTGTATTTTGATAACATGGAATGTAACTAATGAGAAATAGGCTTTACATTAGCTGGTGATGGATGTATGAACCTTGACTCTCATTTTGGTTAGTGAACCTATGATATATTGACTATTTGAGTAATGTAATTCTATGATATATTGAGGTAGACTTGAACTATGGATGTATGAAATACTTAATGAAAGTATGATTGAATGATCATTGTGAGAGATTTGTAAATCTATTGATATAAGACCAATGAATGAGTAGGAGAATCCATCTTTAATTGTGGGATGGGTAATGATCCAATGGCTAGGGAATTCAGTAGATAAGTGCTAATAGAACCTCATAACAAGTGAGAGAGTGGCCCTAGAGAGTCCCTAGATGGAGAGTGGAGAGTATGAGGTAAGATTTTAAGAGTAGTAGGATCAGAAGGCATTTGGCCGCAGCCAAAATACTATTAGCCGCGGCCAATAGTGGCGAAGTTGCCCAGGGAGAGTCCCAGGGAGCAATTCACCTTGGCAAATGTGGAATTGGCCGCGGCGAAATATGATAGGCTAAACTAGGAGTCGTCCAGAGGGAAATTCACTATGGCAAACTTTTGTGAAAATGAGCTAGGCATTCCAGAGAGGAATTGGCCGCAGCCAATAGCGAGAGGCGAGCGAGGGAAGTTCCAAGAGGCTTATTTGCCATGGCACCATGTAGGTTGGCCATGGCAAAATTAGTAACAATACGAGGGGTGAAGTCAAGGGGAATTGGCCGCGGCTAAGGGGAAATTGGCCGTGGCGAATGTCCTGAAACTCCTATATTGACTAGGAAATCTTGGTTTTCCATATTGTACCCTCAAGGGATGACTTGTAAATATTGATAAAAGATAAATGTGAGTTGAAAATGATAGGTAGTAGAATCAAGGCTCATAAATGAATGTTCGTTTCCCCTGATGTACGTAAGTGTTGGTAATTATATGGTTGATGACTTTAATAAAATTAAAGTTCAAATTTCCCCATATTTCTATAATGTAATTAGTCTTAATGCCACGTAACCTTGCTTTATGGTTATTAATCACGTATTTAACCTTAATTACAATGATTAGAAGTTAGGGTCATCACAAGTGCTCTTTGACTCCATGAAAATTTCTAGATGAAACCTATTTGCTTTCTAAATTTCATGTAAAAAATTGTCCATTAAGTTAAACTTCAGTTCACTCAAGAAATGGTCAATTTTGAAGTCCATAATGGTTTCATAAAGTACTAAATAACTTTCTTAACATTCCATAACCACACGGGCACATCCAAAAGCATGATTATAGCATGTAGGAGCATGCCAAATGGTTTAAATCATCATGGAGCTCATTCTCCCCTGTCACTGGCAATCATACACATGCATATCATGGCACATAGGTGGTAAAAATTCATACATCCATTCATTTGGTTCCAAGATGGATACATACATCATATTTACATACATTTGAATATGCTTAAAGGTCTACATCATATGGTTACATAATTTGACATCAATATGCCATCAAAATGATTACATATCTATTCCATTATTAAAGTCTTGCTTCTCAAGATGGTCGACCTCCATTCCTTAGTCTACTTGGCTCACCTAGACATGGTTAAACATATGTGGGGGAAGAGTGAGACTCAAAGAATCCCAATAGCTCTATACGTTTTCAAACATACATAATGAATGCATATATATATGTCAAAGAATGCATGTATGGCATTTAAGTTACTAGTAAACATTCATAAAGCATTTTCCTTGGCATATGAACTCATACATATCAAACATAGGCTCTCAAAGGTATTGTCTAGCCTCACCCAATTTCTTTAGGATTTTTGGATTTGCCTCACGCACTTTCAAGGGATTTTTAACTTAGCTTCACTCTTTTTGAGACTTTTGGCTTTATCTCACCCATTATTAGGGACTTTTGGCTCATCTTCACCTATGCTAAGGGACTTTTGGTATAACTATACCTATTCAAGCCACTTTGCATTCATAAATATCTTTTAAGAAATATAATGGTATCATAACATGTAAGGAATGGCTAGAACCATTCTTATAGTTCAAACATGCGCACAAACACTCAAAGACAAGTAGACATCTAAGCAATGCATATGAGAAAGGTTAGAAAGCTACCTTGAAGCAAGAACACAAACTTTTCTCTTTAATTCTTCTTCCCCTTTTCGGCCAAGCACATGTAACTACGTGGCACTTAATTCTCTTGGCCTAGACACATCAAATGAGACATATTTCAATCATTGGATCAAGTTTTAGCTTCTCACAAACTCTATGCAAGGCTACTTTGTTCTAAGACGCAATTATGGTTCCATATAATACATAATGAAGCAACTATTGGAATTCATAATCTTGGCTCCAATTTCTCCTTCTATCTAAGTCTCTTGAATCCATTTAGATTCCTTGGAGTCATTACAAATTCATTTCAAGGAGCCTAGATACAAGTTGCTTCTTTATGTCTTAAAATGAAGCCTACACCTCCATCTCATAAACCATGCTTTCTAAATTTATTTCCAATGTTTCTTTTTCAATTCCAATTGCATATCCTTAAGTCCCACACTCTAAAACCCTTGTTCCTTGCTTGGTTTTGGTTAGAACTCATTCTCTCCTAAGTGTCCTATACTTGGCCAAAACATTCCTCATGAAGAATGATAAGCATGATTTTTATGTATTTTATTCCCCTTAACTTAAGCATTTTAATAGTTAAATGAGGCTTAATGGGTTTACTTAGATGGAATTTAATTTTAGTAGCCATCTTTTGCTCTTTAGGAATTAAATCACAAAATCTTGGATTTTTAATGCATAAATTTCTATAGATAATTTTGTAGTTTTTCCTACTTAATTTCTCCTTCCATTCTTGGTGGGCAGATCATTGGGCTTTCTTAGTTTCATACATGGGGTGGACTTCCACATGTGGCTCCACTTGTGGCATCACACACTCATACATGGAGAAGAGAAATGAATGAAGAGAAGGCAAAGCAAGATGTAAACTCAAAACAGAGGAGAAGCCATGGTTTAAGAAAGAAGAAAGCAACGTAGAAAGAAGTGTAAAGCAAAACCATGCATGAAGCTTCGAGTTAGTGAGCTGAAGGAAGTTTCTAACATGATTAAGAAGATGCAATGGATTGTGAGATGACCACGTTAGCTTAAGTGTGAGGAGTACGTGGCAAAGGAAAAGAGAACCATCCACGAGCTGCAGCTGAAACAGAGGTTCAGAAATAAGATGTATGAGCTGGAATGAGTAGAAGTAACGAGCATGTATGTCTGCTCAAGGAGAAGAGTTGTGCATCCAATTCATGTGGAGCTGAAACGAAGAAATACTGTTGAAATAGAGAAGCATCTTTTGAGTAGAACAAACACACCAACTGAGCACGTTGATTGGCACGGGCAGAACGCATGCAAAAGCTGAAGAAAACGCGATGAAAAGCTGAAAAACCATGTAAGATGAAGCAACGAGCTGAGCTGTGAGCTGGAGCAATAAAAATAAGAAAATCACATTGGGGCCCACCAATACATACACATATCCATGAGCTGGGCAATGGCTGAGCACGTGGAATCATTAAAAGAATCACGTGTGAGAAGAGGCAAGGGGGAGCAGATGATTTCATTCATTTTTCATCACACGCCGTAATTCATTCACTGATCATTCACTCATTCCATCCATTCACATGCCCCCATCGTCCAGCGTCTCCATCCCCATCTCTTTCCACCCTAAAATGAAGTTTTAATCTCCATCTGTGGCTAGCTAGGAGGAAGATCCTTGGTGCAAGTTTGAATCCATGGAGAAGAACTCAGAATTTTGGCTAAGATTTCTTTAATTTCCTACACTTTTGTATTTCAAATATTGTCTTGGTTAAGTTGTATTTGATAGAGAATTTGTGTAATTGTAATTAGTGACTAGTTAAACACTAATTAGGAAGTCTTTTGTTAATTAATTGATCTGATTAGACACTAATTTTTCATTATTCTCTAATTTTTCATGTGTGCCTCGAAGGTGTTCGATGAAATGCATGAATGAAATTATGTGTCTGAATGTCAAACTTGAGAATTTCTTAGTATTTAATTGGTTAATTAAATATTTTTGGATGATGATTCAGAAGCTAATTAATGATTTAATCAATTAAATTGAGTGTTGATTGATCCTAAAACAAGAGTTAGCAATTTGATGCGGGATTGAGGTTTCAATTCAACGTTACATTAATAATTTCTTGATTCTTGCGTGGTAACTCAAGATAATTTGTTATGAACACAATTAGAGACTCTTAGGCCAGAATTAATCACAATTGAATTAGGATAAGGATAGTGAATACCAAGGGATGATTCCAAAGCTAGTCACAAGACCAACTTTCCCTCATAATTCATATAATTAGGTAGCAATTAGGAACTTTATTTTAATTTCATTTTACTTAGTTTAATTAAATCAAAAACCCCCCTTAATTTAGAAATTTTTAGAGTCTTTTAACATTTGAAAAACTCAATTAAGTATTGAACTCCAATTCCAAGGGAGATGACCTAGGTTGTGCCACTAATTGCATATTTTATCAACCTAGTTTTATTTTGAGGGTTGCGCAACAAGCTTCTCAAAATTTGGCACCGTTGCTGGGGAATTGGATTCTCAATTGTTTGAGAAAATTTTCTAGGTGTTTTAGCTCTATTTTTGTTCTGTTTTGGTTTAAGTTTTGTTCTGTTTTGAGTTTGGAATTGGGTAATTTCGGTGTTATGCGTCAAGTGTCCTGCTTGCTGGAATTTTTGTTTGAAGTGCCCAGAAAATTCTCAAACTTTGCTTTCCATGGTTTTTGGGTGTTTTGAGCAAAAATAATAGCAAAGCTATTTGGTGCACCATTTTTTGGCCAAATTCCATCATTTGAGGCATTTTTTCAAATTTTTTAGTATTTTCTCGATTTTTTTTTTAGGAATTTTTCAAATTTTCTGGATTTAATTTCTTTATTTTTTGTGAGTTTGTTTTGTGTCATTAATCTCTGTTTTTAAGTGTTTTTGATAGTTAGGTACGTCTTAGTTTCATTTGAATTTTATTTTCTTGAATTAGAGTTAATTTTAATTATAATTTGTTAATGAATTTTTTTTTGTGCTGAAATTAATTGTGCTTCTCATTTTTTTTCTTTGCTTTAAATGGATCATTATTATTCTAATCAAAGTGTCTATGATTCTTGTGTAGAGCATAGGATTTCTCGGAAGTTGGATGACACCATGACAATGGTTCAAGACCTTCTTGAACAACAAAGACAAGAGCAACAAAGCCAACAATACTAGCAAGTCCAGCAACCATGCTACCAATCACACCATCATTCCTATGAAGTTCACCCTAGCTACCAACCATACCACAATCCATATGAGATTCACCCAAATTACCACCATCATTATGAGCCATACCATGATTACCATGTGCAAGAGCTAGAATATCATCCTGATAATTACCATGAAGGGTACACGCAACAAGAGGTCCACAGGGAACCAAGTTAGGAAGAGCAACTAATGGAAGCTTGTATTATCCAAAACCAACAATTGGAGCAAATGGTCCAACGGGGAACTGAATGGTTGCAACTCCAAGACCAACAAAAGATGGATAACCTCATGAAGGATTCAAGATTTCAAATGAATCAATGTACTTCAAGTGCTATTGCATCAATTGAAGAGCAAATTAGAAGGGAATGTATAGAGGAGGAAAAGTCCTATTCATTGGGTAATATCCTTCCATCTTCTAATACTATGCAATTTGTTGGAATTGAATCTAGTTTACTTGATAGCATTATGATTGTTAATGCACATGATTGTGTTGATTCTGAATTGCATGATGATGATGTTGATGAGGAAATTATTGTTGAATCTCCTGATTTGATTAATTGTGGTAACTCATTGAGTAAAATTGACACATTTGTTGACGTTCATGAATCCTTGTGTACTGATGCACTTGGTATGTCTACACCTAGCTGTGACCATAATGATGAATTCATTTCTGAGCCTGTAATTGATGAATCTCTTAAGTCTAGGGTAGTAGATAAGTGTGGGGGTGACCTAGAATGTGATGATCATTCTATTTCTAGTCTAGAATTAGTTGATAATCATGTTGATGATGCATCTACTGAGTTTAGGGATAGCATACCATCAGGACCTTGTGACATAGTTAATTTGAATGCATCTCTTGATTGTGTGTGTGTTGGATCCACTATATGTGATGAATACTCTTAGATTAATTCTTTCATTGAGACTAGTGAGTTCCTTACATATACTAATCAACATGATTCCTCACTGGCAAGTAATGATGTGACTGATGAAACAGTGAAAGTAGCATGTGATAATGATATAGACATTGAAATTGTTGAGCAGCTTATTGTTGATGAATCAAACTTAACTCTTAAATGCTTATGTGATGATATGCATACATGTCCTGTATGTGTTGAGATTAATGAGTTTTTAGAGTTTGATAAGTTTGTTGAATCCAAAGAGTCCTATGTTTGCACTAAAATTGTTGATGAGATTGATTCTTTTGATCACACTAGTATTGATGAGAGCATGCATAGTGATAGTGCTGATATTGAATACCCTATTGATCCTTATGCTCTTGTTGATATTAGTGAGAGACTAGATTCTGTTGTTGATCATTGTTTAGAATTTTGTGAGCCTACTGATGTCTCTTTGGTCAGGGAAGATGATGTTTTTCTTGTTTAGAGTCTGAAACAAATTCTTGAAGTTGGTGAGCTAATTCCCAACAATCAATAGACTCTCCCAACTGAGAAAACGCAACTACCAAATACCTTGAAGGATTTGAACTCAAAAGACTGTGAGAAGTTATAATTAGATTTTTCTATTGATGCAGTGACTCTTACTGATGGGAGTCTAGTAGATTTCATTGGATTTGATAGATTTTTAGAAATTTTTGATTTTAAATTTTCTTTCTTTGGTTTTAAATGCCTTAAATTTGATTTTCCTTCTTTCATTGTTCTTGAATATGCTGAATATGACTTTCCAAGACTACTTATGGTTGAGAAAGTCCATGAGTCAACACTACATGATCAATCCAAATGCTTTAAAGTAGTGAGATTTAAAGTTGTTCAGTTTGAGAAGGAATAAAGTAGTTTTAATCTTGATTTTTGATACTTATGATTAGTTAGTCTTTGATAGAGTTCTTTTTAGTTTAGGATTTAATTTTCTTTTCTTTTCTGCATTACAGTTTGTCTTTGTTTCTGTTTTGTAGGTAATAAAAGGGTTGCTAACCAGCTACATAGGAAGCTGAGCCTACCATTGGAATCTCTATTTTCAAGTTCATCTGGTTGTACACTCTCTTTTCACTCTCTTTATATTGTGTTGTTTATCTGTTGACTGGATTGTGTGCTGGCATTGAGGACAATACAATATTTAAGTGTGGGGGGGAGAGTCATTGATTCCATCCATCTTTTCCTTGTTTCCTTGTTTTGAAAAAAAAAATTTGAATTTTTGAGAAAATTTTTTGAAAAAATAGCGTGATTCTTTTCAGTTTTTCTGTGGAATTTGCAAGTTGAGATGATTATAACTTGGATTCACTTAAACATGATAAGTAATGGATCTTGTGTCTTGATTCAAGTGAAGTGGCAATGAAGTTGATTTCAATGAATTATTTGATAGCCATTAGCTGGTGAGGATTTGAGCCATAATTGTTCATTTTTAGTGTGTATTCACCTATCACTGTTTTCACTCTAGAACTTGTCATGATTCTATGTTGAGACCACATTTGCATTTGCATGCATGAAAATGATGAGGCATTCATTTCTTTTGTAGCTAGTGAGCCAAAAAGCCAACCATACATTCATTTTATCCATTGTTTTAGCCACTTTGGACCTTGTTTTGTTTTGTTGTTTAACTATAGCCATTTAAAATGTTTTCCTACCTTGTTTTAGGATGCCTTAGGGATTTCAAGGAGCATTACATCAAATTACGATGATGAATGTATATCTTACATCAAGTTAGGCCATTGTTATTCAAAGTTGAGGAAAATGTTCAAAGTTAAAGGAAAGAAAAGATGGAAAAGCAAAAAGAAAGAAATTGAAAAAAAAAAGGCAAAGAAAAGAAAAGGAAGCCATGGAAAATCTAAAAAAAAAAAGTGTTTCAAATTGATTTTGTAGTTGCCTATTGCTAGTTGGAAATAAGGCCTTAAAATGCACATTCTTACCTATCCTAGATTTCCATTGTTTGCTTGTGAAGTCCTAAGGTGTTCCATTTGTTATTTGTTTTTCCCTTGTTTTTGTATCCATTCATTTCATTTCCCTAACCCCATTACAACCCTAAATAAAGTCCTATTGATTTGTGCTTTGCATTTGGCATGGGTGGTGGAGACTTAGAAGCTTGACAAGCTTATGGTAGTGAACTTTGATAGGTGGAAATTGAGTGATATACATGGCCATAAACACTTGAGAGTTGAGAGTAGACACAAATCCATGTGAGGGGCTATGCATTTTGATTCATTCTCTTCAAATGAAATTGCCATGGAGCTTAATTCTTGATGCAAGTGAAATTAGTTTGGATTGTTGAAGTGTTCATAAGTTTTGATCATTCTCAATCTTGTAACTTTCTACACTTTCTTTTCCATTTTTATTTTTCCACTTGCTTTTCCTTAAATTTTGAGCTTTGCCCAAGAGTGCAAAAGTTTAAGTGTGGGAGAATTTGATAAGCATGATTTTTATGTATTTTATTCCCCTTAATTTAAGCATTTTAATGGTTAAATGAGGCTTAATGGATTTACTTAGATGGAATTTAATTTTAGTAGCCATCTTTTGCACTTTAGGAATTAAATCACAAAATCTTGGATTTTTAATGCATAAATTTCTATAGATAATTTTGTAGTTTTTTCCTACTTAATTTCTCCTTCCATTCTTGGTGGGCAGATCATTGGGCTTTCTTAGTTTCATACATGTGGTGGACTTCCACATGTGGCATCACACACTCATACATGGAGAAGAGAAATGAATGAAGAGAAGGCAAAGCAAGATGTAAACTCAAAACAGAGGAGAAGCCATGGTTTAAGAAAGAAGAAAGCAACGTGGAAAGAAGTGTAAAGTAGAACCATGCATGAAGCTTCGAGTTAGTGAGCTAAAGGAAGTTTCTAACATGATTAAGAAGATGCAATGGATTGTGAGATGACCACGTCAGCTTAAGTGTGAGGAGTACGTGGCAAAGGAGAAGAGAACCATCCATGAGCTGCAGCTGAAACAGAGGTTCAGAAACAAGATGTATGAGCTGGAAGGAGCTGAAGTAATAAGCATGTACATCTGCACAAGGAGAAGAGTTGTGCGTCATATTCATGTGGAGCTGAAACGAAGAAATGCTATTGAAATAGAGAAGCAGCTTTTGAGCAGAACAAACACACCAACTGAGCACATTGATTGGCAAGGGCAGAACGCATGCAAAAGCTGAAGAAAAACGTGATGAAGAGCTGAAAAACCACGTAAGATGAAGCAACGAGCTAAACTGGGAGCTGGCGCCATAAAAATAAGAAAATCACATTGGGGCCCACTAATACATACACACATCCATGAGCTGGGCAATGGCTGAGCATGTGGAATCATTAAAAGAATCATATGTGAGAAGAGGCAAGGGGGAGAAGATGATTTCATTCATTTTTCATCGTATGCCGTAATTCATTCACCGATCATTCACTCATTCCATCCATTCGCACGCCCCCATCGTCCAGCGTCTCCATCCCCATGTCTTTCCACCCTAAAATGAAGTTTTAATCTCCATCTGTGGCTAGCTAGGAGGAAGATCCTTGGTGCAAACTTGAATCCATGGAGAAGAACTCAGAATTTTGGCTAAGATTTCTTTAATTTCCTATACTTTTTCTATTTCAAATATTGTCTTGGTTAAGTTGTATTTGATAGAGAATTTGTGTAATTGTAATTAGTGACTAGTTAAACACTAATTAGGAAGTCTTTTGTTGATTAATTGATCTGATTAGACACTAATTTTTTATTATTCTCTAATTTCTCATATGTGCCTCGAAGGTGTTCGATGAAATGCATGAATGAAATTATGTGTCTGAATGTCAAACTTGAGAATTTCTTAGTGTTTAATTGGTTAATTAAATATTTTTGGATGATGATTCAGAGGCTAATTAATCAGTTAATCAATTAAATTGAGTATTCATTGATCCTAAAACAAGAGTTAGCAATTTGATGCAGGATTGAGGTTTTAATTCAACGTTAGATTATTAATTTCTTGATTCTTGTGTGGTAACTCAAGATAATTTGTTATGAACACAATTAGAGACTCTTAGGCCAGAATTAATCACAATTGAATTAGGATAAGGATAGTGAATACCAAGGGATGATTCCAAAGCTGGTCATAAGACCATCTTTCACTCATAATTCATATAATTAGGTAGCAATTAGGAACTTTATTTTAATTTCATTTTACTTAGTTATATTAAATAAAAAACCCCCCTTAATTTAGAAATTTTTAGAGTCTTTTAACATTTGGAAAACTCAATTAAGCATTGAACTCCAATTCCAAGGGAGATGACCTAGGTTGTGCCACTAACTGCATATTTTATCAACCTAGTTTTATTTTGAGGGTTGCGCGACAAGCCTCTCAAAGAACAAACAAAGAGATACAAGAAAGGCCATGAGAGGTACCTCTTTTTAATGCTTTTCCAAGGAGCTTTCTTATGCCTTAGCTTTCAATTCCTCTCTTCCACTTGCTAGACCAGCCACAAAACATGTCCAAAAAAAACCATTAAAACCATAAAAGAAGAGAGGAGAAAGAGGGGAACAGATTTAGTAAAGGACAAAACATGCAAAAGGAAGGTTTTCTTACACCTTTTAGGCTTCTTCTTCCTCCCTTCACTTGCCCCTTTGGAGTGCCTCTTGGAGCTATCTCAAAATATGTTTGGACTAGAAGCAAGTCAGTGGTGAGGGCTAGAGAAGAGGAGGACATGATTTAAGAAGCCTAGGTGTCCATTTAACACTTTTTTAAAATGACAAATTAGTCCTTCAACTTGGTTTCTTCAATTTGGACACATTTTAACTCTTTTTTGAGAACTGTCTTTTCTATCATAAAACTTAGGTCCTAAAACTTATAAAATGCCTTAGACTTTACTCAGATTGGATTTAAAACCTTCCCAAATGAACAGATCAAAATTCGAGTCAAACATCGCTCTAAAATGTAAACCGAAGGGGTTTGAACCATTCTAGGGGTTCTTATAGATTTTAGGGCTTTTAACAACCTTGGGAAACTCAATTTTCCCATTTAAAGATCCCTCCTTTGAGTTTTTTAAAAAGGTTACTAGAAATTACAAAAATGCCATTAGATTTTGTCTGTTTATTTAGCTATTCTGACTCCAGTTTTCAAGCTTCTTTTGCCTTGTATCCTCATTTTCAATTATTTAGAATTTTGTCCTAATTTCATGCAACCTCAAATCATTCGATTTAAGGGGCCTCCTTTTGTATTTTCCTTGGTTTAGGACTTTTAGGACATGTTAGGTATTACAATGGAACAAAAGGGAAATTGGGATAAATACTTACTATTAGTAGAGTTTACTTATAACAATGGTTACCATTCCAGTATCAAGATGGCTCTTTATGAAGCTCTATATGGACATAAGTGTAGATTCCCTGTGTGTTAGTATGAAGTTGGAGAAAGGTCTTTGCTAGGACTCGAGTTAGTTCAACAAACCACAGATCAAGTTAAGAAAATTAGAGAAAAGTTACTCATAGCCTAAAGTAGGCAAAAGAGTTATTCTGATGAAAAAAGAAGGCCTCTAGAATTCAATGAAGGAGACTATGCTTTTCTTCGATAATGAATTGGTATAACTTCAGGAAAATTTAACATACACGATAAGACCAGTATCAATTTTGGACCCTAATGAGAAACAGTTGAGGAATAAGACAATTCCTTTGGTGAAAGTGGCCAGGGAAGGAATGACACCTGAAGAAGCAACTTGGGAAATGGAAGAAGAGATGCGACAAAAGTATTTAGAATTATTTAATTAAGGTACATATTTCAAATTTTAAGGACAAAATTCTTAAAAGGGAAGGAGAAATGTAACATCCCTAAAAATTTAAAATTTTAATTATTTAGTACTTTATGTAATGAATTTATTAAGCTTTAATAAGATGAATTTGAATGAAATAATTTCATCTATGAGAAGTATAAGTTGAATATGACCCATAGAAATTTTTAATATTTTAGTGATGCCCAGGGGCAAAATCGTCATTTACTACTTGGACAAACTTTGATAATTTTTTTGGAAAAAATAGAAATTCAAAACTAGTCCAATATATATATCACTAGTTAAGAAATATTGTGCAAAAAGTTATAAAATTCGTTGCATGAAATTTTGAAATCATTAGGACCAGAAAAATGGCTCAGAATGATTACAAGCTTATACAGAGACGAACAAAACCCCTAAACTTGAGTTAGCTATCTCAAGAAATTCTATGCAGAAAGATATATCCGATGGTGGTGATGGAATCCAAAAATATAGAGATATGAAGAAGATATAAGCGAAAAATGAATAGAGGTGCTTGTCTGTATTTGGACCCTAAAATAATAAAATATTAAGAAAATAAATAATATTTAAATATATGGTTAGATGCATTAAATGGGACCCACATAGGCCTAAATAATGTTAAAATATAACAGAGAACTCAAAGAATGTAAATTAAATAAAATATTATGGAGAGCCTACAAAATGGTAGCAATTTTGTAAATTCTAACTGGGGAAGAGCTGATATGGCACTATGGAGTTGGAAAGGTGCTGATGATGGTGTCATGTGTGAAGAAGAAATTGGAAATTGTAAGAGAATTTTTGAAAATTGCATGAACTATGAAGCTACTATGTAAGCTTACATCAGCGAATTTTAGAAAATCTCACGTATTACAAAAAAGTTATCATTGACATCAGCATGACATAGACGCTGACCTAAGTGACATTAAATGCAATCCTATCTTCACACATTATGAAAAAGTAACCATAGTAATCCAGCAGCTATTATTCATCCATAAAACATGATATGATCTAAACCGTTGACATAACTAATAGTTTAGATTTCTTTACCTTTTCAAGATCAAATCACAACCTTTGATCTAATCTAAACTCCTACATTTAATCTTTTATTTCAAGGTTACTTTAAAATTGATTAAATCTTAACCATTCATTTGTAAATAAAATATACAAAACATGCCCTACTCTTCCTCATTCTTAGACTGACTTATTTTGTCCAAAAACAAGAGAAGGCTCAAGAGACTTAGGCGCACAAGACAAGGAAGGGAGAAGGAGAAAATCAAGGCAAGAAAAGGTAGGAACTTCCATGGAAATTCAAGCTTTCTTTTAATGAACGTAATTTTCATAAAATGATGAAATGAGCTGTATAAAAGTAAGTCCTCTGAAATGAGCTAGATAATATCCTAAAAATTTTAGGTAGAGTCTTAGACTCCTAAAAATGATAATTTTAGGCTCAGATGAAAGAAAAATGGAGTTAGGATGGAGAAACAATTTTTGACAAAAACTGACAAAATGTAATAACATTTTTGTAAATAAGCGCAACTTTTAGAAAAAAATATATAGGATGGCTTTTTAAATGGGAAATTTGAGTTTCCCAGGGTTCTTAGAGGCCCCAAAAACTATGGAAAGCCCTGAGACTGGTAAAGCCCCTCTGATGTACTTTTTTCAACATCAGTGAGCCTGAACTTTGACAAATTCATTTAGTAAGGTTTTAGCTCCAAATTGAGTGATTGATTCAAAGGCGTCTTATTAAATTAAGAATCTAAATTTTTATAATGGAAAAGATGGCTCCCGAAAAGGAGCTAAAACGAAGCTGAAACAAATTGCCATTATGGAAGGATGAAATTGAAATTTTTGAAAAAGTGTGTTTCTAGAAGCTTCCACATATTTCTCCCTTCTTTTCCCCCTTACATAGCATGATTTTCCTCTGCCTAAAATACAAAATATCATATGCTCTCTTAGGTGCACAAGAAGGGGAAGAAAAGGAGGAGAAAATCAAAGGAAAAGGTAAGGAAATCTAAGGAATTTCATGCTTCATCTTCCTCAAATCTTGTTCCTCTCTCTCCTCCTCTTTTCCTATGGTTTTTTGAGATGATTGGTTCTATTTTTGGTCCAGCACACAAGGGGAGAGGTCAAATTACTTGAAGAGAAGAGAACCAAGGAGAAGAAGCTTTGAAACCAAGTTAGAATCCAAGGGTAATTTCCCATTCTTAGTGCTTCTTCTTTGTTGCTCTCCCTTGTGTCATTTTCGGCCTTGTATAGAACCATTAAAAGGAAGGGAGTTCTGTCCAAAAACAAGAGAGAAACAAGGGTTTTAAGCTATGGGGAGATAGAATATGGCAAGAAATTTCAAGGAAAACTAATGGAAAAATGTAGGCTTCTTTAGGGTTTTGTAAAATCTGATTTTGTGTGAATGTTTTCTTGGTTATTTGAATATTTTCTTGAGCTCCTAAGACTCTTAGAAACCTTCCCAAGTGACTCTTCCATTAAGGGAAATTTTGAAACTCCAAGAACTCCTTTTAGTGTGCTTGTCTCGGCCTAGGCTAGTCCATAGAGCTAGGGAGTGTTTCAATTTGTTTTAGCCTTAGTTTAGGAATTATATGATGTTAGAAGATGGGAGAAACCATTGAGAAAATTTAGGAGCCATGGAATGAGAGATGGCACAATGGTGTCCATAATGGTGTCTTAAGAAACAACTTGATTTTCTAATTATGCAAGAGAATGTGTGAGAGCTCCAAGGACCTTAAATGAGTCCAAGAAGTCTAGAATAATAAGAGAATGGAGCCTAGAACTTGAAATGTAAGATTTGCTTCAATAGGCCAATTATGGAACCATTATGCCACTTATGGAACTAAATGTGTGTTCAAGAGTATCTTTAGTGTCTTGGCTTGCTTCAAGTGTGTAATTATATGTTGTTTATGGTGTGTAGGCCAAGAGAACACCAACACACTTAGGTGCACTATTGAGGCTGAAAAAAACAGAGGAATAAGACAAAGGAAGGCTTGCAAAATTCAAGGTAGCTCTCCACCTCATTCTCCTTGCATTCTTGTGTGCATATGTATGTTATTGTATGCTTATGTATATTCTTGTGACTTGATGATATGCCACTTGATGCCTTGACATTACACTAGTACCAATGTGTCTTCTTGAATGGACTATGGTTGTGGAAATGGCTCATAAGGGTGAGGTGATGCCAAAAGTCCCTTAATGAAGGTGAGGAAATGCCAAAAATCTCATGGCATGGGTGAGACAAGGCCAAAGGTCTTTTGGAAGGGTGAGGCCAAGCCAAAATTCCCTAGGCCAAGAGTGAGACAAATCCAAAAGTCCTAAAAATGGGGTAAGGCAAAACCAAAAGTTCTTAGAGCATGGTCTTGGCTTGAATGTGAATAAGTGGCATGAGAATTGTGATCTTGCATACTTTATGATTGCCATACCTTCCATACATATGTTTTGATGTATATATGCCTTGAATGTGTATGTGAATGGGTGTGTGAGCTATTGAGATTCTTGGAATCTCACTCCTCTTTTCCGTTTCATCTTGAATTGTCTCAATGGCTCACAAGAAACAAAGAAAGCAAACCAAGAGCCTTGAAGGGCTATACTTTAAACCTTTTGTAGTTTTCTTTATGTATCAATGTGAGAGTAATATTGTACATGTTATTTTTGTAATGTAAGATCATGATCAAATGTAATATTATGTATGAATGATGTATGAACCTTGTATGGTGCCAAGACAATGGAAATATGGAAATTGAACACTTGGGTGCACACTTAAATGTATGTATTCTTCGGTGTGAGATGGTCAAAATGAGATGCATGATTTTTGGGACCACTTGGATAGTTTCTAAAAGTCATATTCATGCTTTTAAACTTTCTCAAAAGGTGCCAAACTCAAAGGAAGGCCATTTGGACCAAAGTAATACCTTATGAGAGGTAAAATTTACCAAATTGGTGGGCTATGTCACTTGTTATCCAAATGAGCTCTTCTTAGTCTGAAATTTGGCATGTATCTAGATCTTGTTGAGGGATTTTTAGGAAGCTAAAGTGGATATTATTTGGAAGTCTACAGAATATTTGATGAATTTTTTAATTTGGAAAAAATTTTGGTTTTAGTTCAGTGCACTATTTATTCTGGTCCGAAATGAAACCCTGTCACTCATGAGGCAAATGATGTCCAATTGCCACAAAATGTTACAGGCAGAAGAACTAGACCTTCCCCAATTGGAAGCACCTCATTGGATGTTTAAAGAGGGAGATATTAATTTTTGAAGTTTTTGTCTAGTATCAAGAGTCCTATCAGACCTGTGTCATTGTTTGATTAGTTTTTGTGGTCTGGATGTGCTTGGTCTGGTCTGGAGTTATTTTTTCCCTCTAGCTAACATCTGTAGATTTCCATATTGGTATCATTTGCATGGATTGCATTTTTGTGAAATTAATTGGACATTTTTTTATTTTATGACAGTAAATTGTATCAATACCAGGAACAGCTGAACCTTTGTGGCTATTTCATTGTTAAACATGGTCCAAAGGCTATTCTCATGTCCTAGAAATATTTTTATGTGAAGTTAACATCTAGAGCTTTCTAGAAAGCTATGGTTTATGTGATTTCAATTTTATTATATTTAATTATGATTTTTCAAAATTACCCCTAAAATCTGCCACTGTACTGTTGGAGATTGTGCCCTAGGCCAATCATTTGTAAACATTGTGCTTTATTAAGAATAAAAGTTTTTTATTACAATTATTATATTTTCTTATTTCTATAATAATTATCCTTAGATAAATTATATTAGTTATCCTAAATATCCTTAGTCGATCATCATTGTGGGAATAATGATGAATTAAAACGAGTATGATTTTGATTGATGGTTATGAGTTAATCATGTATGGAGATACAAATCAAAATCATAGGCACCTGTTGCGAACAGGGCACTGGATCGACCCGTCATGAGTTAGCTTCATGGATTAGGTCATAAGTGCACCTCATATATAACCATGTCACTAATCCTTCGTACTTGAGATCATCGTAGATTCCAACATGAAGGACACTATACTTTGGCATTGTCAAAAGTCACCTTTAATTGGGTGATCATAAAGGCTATGGTCGGGCATAGTGGACTCCATGTAGAGGATGATGAGTGGTCAAGATAGAATTCGTCCCTTTGGTTAACAGAGAGATATCTCTGGGCCCCTCAATGAGTGAGACTAAGAAATGCATGAGCATGCTTGGATGGAAGGGTTTTCCATTCGTTCTATTGGTCTGCACGTAAATCGAGAAACTAATGATCAAGTAAGATAAGGATGACATTTCCATGCCTCATACTCGATCAAGATATCATGTGATAAAAAGGATGTGACAGGGTTATACGATAGGCTGTATCAGATCACCAAACCCTATGTGATTTGGGTAGTTACTATGTCTTGCTAGAGGCCACTGGTGACTTGTGGGTGCAATAAGATTGTTGGCCCACTACCAATATCATATAAGCCTACAGGGTCGCACATAAGAATGAATCAACTTCAACAAAAATGTCCAAATTCATTTAACCTATAATTATGTCTAGATTCGATGAATGTTATGTTTAATTAGGGTGAGATAATTATATATATATGATATATATATATGTAATTAATTCGAAATATGAGTATATATATTATTTGATATTTATATATAATATATATATTTCAATTCAAAATATATATATTTATAAATGAATTAGTTAAAATTGAATTTATAAGATAAATTCAAATTTCAACTAATTTGTTTAAGATTAATTTGGATTAATTTAAATAATGTATTTAAATTAACTAATTTAATCTAAATATAGCTCTATAAAAGGAGAGGTAGGCTAGGGTTTAGACACACAAAAAAAGGAGTCAGCTTTCTAAAACCTTAAGCCGTCACCCTAGAGAAAGAGAGCACAGTCGTACACCTAAAGAGAGAAAGCGTACGAATGCCTAGAGAGGAGAATATCATCTTCTCGTCAATTCACGTACGGACGTGGTGAACGAAGGTGCTAGCAGGCCTTTCAAGTTGCCAGATCATTCATGTGGATACCAGTAGAGGGGGCTACACATAGACGTCAGTTCCAGAGATTTGAAAGGATAGAGCGCGCTGCAAAGGTAATATTTTATCTCATACTCGGTTTAATCAAATTGACGGATCCATGGGAGGAAACAAATTAAAAATTTTGCTACGTGTATAGTATGTTTCTTTCAGGTACAACTGTGGGAATGAAGAAATTTTTGGGGTTTTTACTCTTGATAAGTGGTTTGTACCAATTTTTGAGAATATTATGATTGTATGTATGGAAAATAATTAGAGAATGTTGTTAATGAGTTCATAAGGTCCCGGAGATGCAAAATGAAAAAATTTATCTGCTATGTAACGCAATTAGATTCATTATTTTAATGTATTTCTTGAGAGATAGTACCAATAACGACAGACGACCTTTGTTATTGTTCCATCGATTTTCGGTAGCTAGACATCTCTGTTGTGGTCTAGAATTATTTTTAGCATAAATTAAATATCTGTAGATTTTTAGAATTGTATAGTGTGCTTAATTTTGATTTTTTTAGAATTAGTTATGATTTTTCAAAGTTCATGACAAAAATCTAGAATTTTAGTCCGAGGCAACACATATTATTTTCATGCATATTCTCCTTTAGCTTGAGTTCTAAGCTACTTCTTGAGATGGTTATGAGTTTTATTTATGTATTTAAATATGAGAATGAGATGGATAACTTCATATGGTCCATGGGACACAGAATGAAAATTTTATATGCGATGTAACGCAATTTTATTGATTATTTTAAGGACTTTTCTTGAAAATGTTATGTAATTCTTGGAAATGAGCCTAGATATGATATGAGATAAGTTATATAAATATGGTGTTACAAAATACAAACACATAAATTTGGCTAAGACAAGGAGAAAAAGGAGGAGAAGCTCGGCCTAAGGAAGAAGAAAAGGAAGGATGAAGAAAGAGAGAAAAACTACTAGGAAGAAACAAACACCACAGAGCCAAGGTAACATAGATAGACTTTCTTCTTCTTAGTTTTTCTTCTATTTTTCTCCAAGAATTTTCTCTATTCTTCCTCACTAACTTTCGATCATGGCAAGTAAGATAGGAGATTTTGTTATTTCCATGAATTCAAGCTAAGAAAAGATGGAGAAATCATATATATAGCTTATGGATTCATGTGATTCAAGAAAATTCCTATTCTTAACAATTTTTCTACAAACCATGAAACTTTGTATTTCAAGAAGCCACAGGAGATATTGAAGAGAAAATAAAGGGGAAAATAATGGAAGGAAGCCTAAGGAAGAGAAAGATTAATATAGCTTTGATTTTTATGAAGAAATTGGCAAAAAAACCCTTGAATTTGAACTTGAGAAAATTGTAGAATACATATGAAATCTTTAGAAATTGGTTGAGGGATTTTGTTTATCTTCCTTGAATATGTATGTATGGTTATTTGGTGACATGAAAATGAAGCAAAATCATGTGTTTTCCTTAATGCATAGGTTAGGTCAACACATGTATATATACCTAGGGAAGATTTTTCTTAAATCCAACTAAATTAGGCTAATTTATATGAAAAATAAGGCCTCTGGTGAAATTTTGGTTAATTATGGATCACTATATAAAAAGTCAAATTATTGAGAAAAAAGTGTTGACCAAGAAGTTTTTGAATTTTTATTTATGTTATTTGACATATTTTGGATAATTTTTATGGCCTAATATATTTTACATGTTATTTGGATTATGCTAATATTTATTTTGTGAATTTTAGAGCCCATTTGTGTAAGTTAGAAATTTACGTAGTATTATGTCAAGAATGGAATATGTGGTAACATGCATTTTCAATTTGCATTGTTTGCTATGCTGATATACTATATAATTTCTTACATAGATAATATTTTGTTTACTGTTTGATTTTATGAGCATTGGTCACTTGGTAAAGGACTAGCCTTTGTTTATGTACATAATATGGCAGAGTAGCCTTCTTCAAGGGGTAACACCATAATACATTAGCATAAGTTATCCCTCACTTAAGCTTGAATCCATGTACTTTCAAACAAAAGAAGTAAATCATGGCATTTTATTGCATTATATCGGGGTTTATAACTTCATACTTTGCTCCGTGGACCGCCGTGGACCCATCCATATTATCCTCTACCATATCCCATCCATACAACTCATATATATTATAAAACAACCCATAAACCACAGATTTGAAGCCATAAACTAGACAAATGGCAAGCTATTTGCGGGTCCAAAATTCATATTTTTGGCACCAACTTTGGAAAATTATAATTAATTTTAGAAAAATGGAAATCAAGCAAGTGATAGCTTTCTGGAAAGCTCTCGATGTTACATTTGTACTAAAAATAATTCCAAGCCATAATAACATCATTTAGACCATGTTTGACAATAGAAAAGTGACATAGGTCATACTGTGACAACCCTACCTTCTAAATATGGTAACTATAGTTAAATATGCAATTAATAATTAATGATCAAGGTTTGGAGTCATTACAGTTTATTACGTTATGAAAATATAGGGAAATTTGAACCTTGATGTTAGGGTCATCACTAAACAACCACAATCAAAATAAAAATGCATAAGAGAAATCATACTACCATGAGGGGTTTACGATTCATCCATTCATCAGTTTCAACACACAAAAACCTTCGACAAGTATTCCTATATCATTTCCTAGCCTTACCATTGAAGAAACTAGGGTTTCTAGGCTAAAGGAAGGAGTTTGGGGTTTTGCGCCATGGTCCATACCATTCCCGCCGTGGCTAAGTTGCTCTCTGGAATTACTGGGCAAATTTCTCAAATTTCGCCATGGCAGAAATGCCTCTTGGAGCTACTGTTCTAAGTCCCCCGACTCTCGCCTCGGTGCAATACACTTATGCCGTGGTGAGATTTGCTACTGGATACCCCTCAGTTTGTTCCCTCAACTAGCGCCGCGGCGGTATGTGATACGCCACGGTAAGGTTTCATTCTATTACCCTCCTGGGTGATTTTTTTTCACTCTGCGCCGCGGCGAGATTCCTCAAGTCGCGGCGTTCCTTGCCACTGTTACTCTCCAAGAAAATTTTATTTGCTTGCGCCGTGACGGGATTACTCGTGCCGTGGTGCCCCTCGCTTCTATCACTCATCTGGCTACGACGAAGCCTTCTTAGCAGCGGTGTGGCTCCCTCTTGTAATTACATCTCCTAAATTTCATCCCCTACACTCCAATTCTCATCTTAGGACTATCCTAGGACCACTCCCATTCATTTTATATGTCTCTAATGGTATTTATCTGCCCTATACACCCAGCTATTCTACCATTACCAATTCAAAATTTAAATGTAAGTTTTCACTCCTCCAACTATCCTATACTGGCAAGTCCATAGCGTAATATCAACAAAAACTCATACACTATTGGAAATTAAAATTTGATATACATTCCGTCAGAGGTTTCATACATCAATGGTTCATATTACATCTAATACATCACATAATTATGTTTCCAACAGTATACCATACCATAAATTCAGCAAAATACATACGTTAAGTGTTATGGGTTCATACATCCAATATCAAGCTAAAATGAGGTCTAACTCCTCAATGAATACATCCAAGGCAATCAAAATGTAAGAGCCTACACTTGGTAACATAAATATATGATGATGCTATACAATAAGGAATACAAAATTTAGCATCTATATTAAATAAGTCAGCCTAAGTGTAGCCTTCTCCCCACATGTTGGGGCTCGTGGATTTTCATCCACTTGCTTCCCCTTATCCTTACTCGAAGAACCTTCACCTTGAATATTAATCCTATAAAATAGGGTGAGATGCGAATCTCAGTAACCAAGGCAATTCCATCATATAATCCAGTTTAATTAGCATACATGCATAATTTCACATAAGCATAAGAAGAACACCAGTCATATCAGTAAATGAAACAATTAGGCTATCATGATCACTATCCCATACTAGTAATCATATTTTCATATGTTAAAGGCCATTAACACCGAGAGAGGCCCATCCACGACACCTACTCCCCTTTGAGCTCAACCAGGGCTCAGTGCATTTGGGGTTTGATCATAACCTGGTGCCCGATCAAAGCACATGCACTAGTGGCAGCTGTACCACAACTCCACCATGGACTCCCAAGGTCCAATCACAGTACAATAGATAGCTAACCAATTCATTCAACATTTCAAATCATTCATGTTTAGCAAATATGAAATTAAAACAGATATATGCATGGAATTAAGATAAACCCTGTTACCTCACTTGTAGACAATTGCAATTGCCACCAATGGCACCAAAATCTCCCTATAATCATAGTATCATAGAATTACTACTCTAATTCATCATTAACAGTTGCAATAAGTACCCAAAGAATTTAAAATGCTAATAACTACCTAGGAATCACTTACCCAGCTACTACATGTCCCAAATTCAGATTGATGTGTCCTCCACCAGAAACCTCAATGTTTCACCCAAAATCCTAGGCAAATTCGTACAAAATTAATACCCATATTATAAATCAGCTATGGGGGTCTCAAACTAGCAAAGAAAGCATCAAAATGAAGGATTTATACTCACCTAATGTCAGTCCTAACCTCAACCTACGAATTTCACCAAGAAAATCCCAAACAACCACATTTCAAATTTTGGGTATGGTGAAAATACTCCAAATGAAAAACTAATTAGACCAAAATGAAGAGAAAGATGAGAGAATTAAGTTATATAACTATTACCTTGGCTAAATCTTGCTCTAGAAGTGGGAAAATGTGGAAATATGCCAAGAACCCTAAAGCCTCCTTTGGACCTCCGAATTTTTAGATGGGTGTTTATGTTTCAGCAAATGGGGAAGAGGCTGAAGCATTAGGGTTTTAGTTGGGTCAAATATGGGTCATGGGTTACTCCAAGGTCCAACTCCATTTGGGCTTCAGATTTTAGCTTGATTGGGCCAACTCTTATGCATTGGGCTGCTAAAATTCTATTGGGCCAGAACAAGTTTTAAGAGCTCAAAGGTTTTGGGTCTACACAAGGGTTATTGGGCCAATTATAAGAGCCTATACAAGGTGGATTTTGGGCCTCTATCACATTGAATCATATTGGGCCTGCACCTAGCTTATTGGGCCCCCATTAGCCTTTTATCATGATCTCCTACATTAATTTAGGCTTAGATGAAATTTTTCTCCCAATTAAATCTCAAACCTATAGTAATAATTTGTCTCTCCAAAATTTCCATTTACTTAACTTACTCGATTATTCCATATTAATTATTCCTAATTAATCCAAAACTATGATTAACACCTTAATTAATTTTGGGGTATTACACATACTGCTAGCATTTCTGATATAGTCTACTGACATAAATTTCAAATATTCATAACTAATTCTACAAAAATTCAATTTGGGCAAACTATACCAATTTGAAAAACTACAGATGTCAACCAGAGGGAAAAAATAAGTTTAGACAAAAAAAAGCAATTAGGGCACAAAAACCTATGGAACAGTAATGGAGGTCAAGCTGCACCTCTAATACTGATCTATTTCTCCCTCTCTATAAATCCAAATGAGGTGCTCTCAACTGCTATAGAAAGCTTATCATATTTAGTTTATGTCTATAAATTTCATAGCCATTGGATACTATTTGCCTCATAAATGACAGAGGTAAAGTATTTGACCATTTGCATAGTAATAATGCCAATTTGGTCAAAATTTTCTAACTTTGAAAATTCACCAAAACTTCTCTAAAGCTCCAAATAATATGCACTTTAGCTTCCTAAAAAGCTCTAGATAAGACCTATACACATGCCAAATTTTAAGTCAAGAGAGGCTCATTATATTTTGACATAGCTGACAAATATGGCAAATTTGGCACCATATATGGGTCAAAGTTAGTCCAAATGGCTTCTTAATTACTCTACCACCTTGTGGGCAAGTTTTAAAGCATAAACACAACATATACAAGCTTTTCAAATGGGATAATGCTTCATACCACTCAAACTCATTATGCCACATGTAAAACTACACAGCCAATAATGGTCCTCTAAGTACCCAAAACATAATTTTTTATTGATTTGGCTCTAATATTAATATATACAATATATTCACATACTTTTACATTTGCTCAAGCATCTACATCTCAAAAATATTATATGCATATCCACTTTGACAATGGAATACATCAAAACTACATTCCTATCAAAGTATAACCAACTATGCTCCTTAGCTTCCATCCTTAGCCTTTTGAACACCACCTAAACATGATGAGATAGGAGAGGGAAGGCGGTGAGATTTAAAGAATCTCAATAGCTCATACACTCATTCAAGTAAGCAATCAAGACATATAAACATGTTAAAACACATAAGTAAGTATCCAACACCGTAAAGAATCATTCACACATGATTTCCATGCTATGAAAACATATCAAAGCCAAGAATAAGCTCTAGGGACTTTTGGTCTAGTCTTACCCTATTTTTGGGACTTTTGAGTTAGCCTCACCCTTAGTCTAGGGACTTTTGACCTGACCTCACTCATCCATTAGACTTTTGGCCTTGTCTCATCCATTCCTAGGGACTTTTGGCTCTACCTCACCCATCTCAAGGAACTTTTGGCATCACCTCACCCTTAAGAGTAATGTTCACAACCAAAACACAATTCATAAAATATATTGGTACCAATGCCACAAGGCAATATCAAATGGCATGTCTTACAATAGAAATGCACGTATAAGCATACCATGACTATCATATGCCCAAGAATGCAAACAAGAAGGAGTGAAGAGCTACCTTGGCAATTAAACACAAGTTTCCCTCTTGATTGTTCTCTTCCCTTTATGGTCTCACAACCACAACCAGATGGAGCTAGAGTTTTTTGGCCTAGACATGACAAATAGCATTCAATTACTCTCTTAGAACAAGTCAAAGCATTAAATACACACTTAAGAAGTATACTTAGTCTATTGGTTCTATAATAGCTCCATTAATGGCCTAATGAAGCAACTACCATAATTCAATCTCTTAGTTTCATTTCCTTCTCATATCTAGGCCTCTTGGTTCCATTTAGACTCCTAGAAGTCATCACAAGCTCATTCCCAAGAGTCTAGGTTCAAGTTGTTTCTTAAGGCTACATTATGGAACTTATTGATCTAACTCTCAATCTATGGCTTTTAAATTTTTCCCAAGGGTTTCTCTCATCTTCTTCCATCACATATGGCCTTAAACAAAGCTTAGATTCAGTTAAAATGCTCCCTACCCCTCTTAAGTGCTCTAGGTTGAGCCATGAAGAGTATTTAGAGTCCACGGAGTTTCTAATTTTTCCTTGGTGGAAAGGGCACCTGGGAAGCTTTCTAGGGGTCTTAGGAACTTAAACAAATACTGACATAGGCTATGGAATTCTTAGACAAAATCATGTTTTACAAGATGTTAAAGAACCCTTATCTTTCCTATCTTGAAGTTCAATGGTTTTTCTTCCACTTACTTTGCATTTCCTTGGTTTCCACACTCTAAATCAATGGTTTCTTGCTTGTTCTAGATTAGAACTTCCTCCCTCTCTCAAGTTCTCTCCTTGGCCGAAACACACACATAAAGGAAGCAAGAAGAGAAAAGTAAGAAATGAGTGGAACTACCTTAAATCCAAGCTTCCTTCAAGAGCTTTTTCCTTGCCTTAGCCTTCCTTCTTGAAACTCTAAACTTTCTCTGAACTAAGACTAAAACAAACCCAATTCATCCATCAAACCATGGAAAGGAAAAGCAAGGAGAGGAAAATAAGATATGTAAAGGCAATTCCATTAAATCCTTAGTTTTTCTCACTTTTTTCCTTGCTCCTTTCTTCTCTTTCTTAGCTCTCCCTGAATTTCCCCTTATCTCTCTCTCTCTCTTAGAAAGAGCTTCTTCTATATTTACCCAGCCCAAAGTTTGTCAGAAAAGGAAAGGCTTTTGGACACTTTAATAAGCAAAATTTCACTTTTTCATGCTTTTTCTGAAATAACTCTAGTTATAGCAGGCAGCACCTCTCGTTATGGCAAGAACTTATTAGTTCCAGGTCTTAACTATTCTCGCCATAGCTGGCGCTATTGCGAGAAATTCTCTAGATTTTGTATAGGACACAAACTCACTATAGCGAACTAGTATCCTCACTGTAACAAACTGGCACCCTCACTGCAGTGAATTAGCACCCTTGTTATAGTGAATTAGGATCCTAGCTATAGTGTGAAGACTTAAAAAAAATTCTAAAACCTTGGATGTTACATTTTTGCAGGGAGGTTTGGTCCATAATCTCAGGTCCTATCAAGCTCCTTTCACTTAGCTTAACTTAACACAGAAGGGATCTGCATTTTCTCCTATACAAAGCCTTATAAGGGGCCATCTGAATACTAGAATGGTAACAATTATCATATGGAAACTCTACTAATGGAAAATACGCATCCCAGTTACCCATCATCTTTAACACACATGCTCTCAACTTGTCTTATAGGGTCTAGATGGTCTTCTCAGCTTGACCATCTGTCTGGGGGTGATACGCAGTACTAAACTGCAACTTGGTTCCCTAGACATGCTGCAATGACCTCCAAAAGTTTGATGTGAACTTAGGGTCTCTATCTAAAACTATGCTACTAATACTCCGTGAAGCCACACTATATCTCTAATATACAATTGAGCTAATCTATTTAGTGTGTGAGTAGCCTTAATAGCTAAAAAGTGTGCAGACTATCTATCCACAACTACCCAGATAGCATCGTGTCCAGAGAATGTCCTGGGCAACCCTATAATAAAGTCCATAGCTATACTATCCCACTTCCACTCAGAGATATCTAGGGATTGTAACAACCCAGTAGATCTTTGATGTTCTATCTTTACTCTCTGACACACTAGGCATTTAGCCGCATAATCCTTTATATCATTTCTCATTCCTAGCACTAGAATATTCTTTTCAAATCCTGGTACATCTTAGTGGCACCTGGGTGGATAGTATACTTACTCTTATGTGCCTCTTTTAAAATTCTTTCTCTTAATTCATTTTGACTAGGAACGTAGATTTTATCCCAATATACTATTATACCATCCTCAAACACCTTAAAATTGAGGTCTTACCTTAGCAAATCTCATTCCTGACCTGACTCATGAACTCATCCTTTCTCTGGGCATTAAGCATATGGGTTCTCAATTCATTCTCGATTTGGGTTTTACTTGAAAACAACCCACTTAACACCACCTGATAAGAGAGGTTCATGTTTCTAAACTTCTCTAGGAGTTCTTGCTCCCTAATCATTGTATGGGCTACATAGATGGATTTCTTACTCAGGACATCTGCCACTGCATTGGTTTTGCTCGAATGATACTTTAAGGTATAATGATAATCTTTCAGGAACTTCATCCATCTCTTCTATTTCATATTCAATTCCTTTTGATCAAATAGGTATTTTAGACTATTGTGGTCACTATAGATTTCTATAGTAACACCATATAGATAGTGCCTCTAGATTTTAAGAGCAAATACTACGGTGGCTAACTCTAGGATATGTGTGAGATAATTCTTCTCATGAGGCCTCTACTGCCTAAAGGTATATGCCACTACTTTACCCTGCTGCATTAACATATATCCTAACCCTTTGCTTGAGGTATCACAATAAACCACAAATGATTTACTAGGGTAAGGGATAATCAGTACAAGGGCAGTGGTCAAATGGAGTTTTAACTCCTAGAAACTCCTCTTACATCTATCACCCCACATAAAAGGTGTCTCTTTTCTAGTCAGCCTCGCCAGTGGTAAGGCTATTTGAAAAAAGCTCTGAATAAACCATTTGTAGTTGCTAAACCTAAGAAACTCCTAATCTTAGTGATAGTTCTAGATCTAACCCATTGTAACACTGCTTCCACTTTATGGGGATCAACCGCGACCCTTACCTATGATATCACGTGACCTAAGAATCTCACCTTGGTTAGCTAAAACTCACATTTACTAGGTTTAACATACAACTTCTTATCTTTCAAGGTTTCTAGGACTAGTGTCAAATGCCTTTCATGCTCTTCAAAGGATTTGGAGTACACTAAAATATCATCAATAAAGACCATCACAAACTAATCTAGATATAGTCTGAATACCCTATTCATGTAATCCATAAACACTACAGGCATATTTGTTAGCCTAAATGGCATCATTAGGAACTCATAGTACCCATATCTCATTCTAAAGGCTGTCTTTAAGACGTCTTCAGTTTTTACTCTCAACTAGTACCTAGATCTAAGATCTATCTTGGAAAACAGAGATGCCCCAGCTAACCGATCTAATAAATCATTTATTTTAGGAAGAGGATATTTATTCTTGATGGAAACCTTATTCAACTCTCTGTAATCTATATATAATCTTAAGCTACCATCCTTCTTCTTCACAAATAATACTAGACTCCCCAAGGTGAAACACTAGGGCATATTCCTTTATTTACTTTTTTAACTCAGTGCACTTGGCAAGAGCCATCCTATAAGGAGCCTTGGACACCATTCCAACCCTAAGCATTATATTTATAGGAAACTCTAACTCTCTCTCAGGGGGTAAACCACTAAAATCCAAATCTTTAAGGAAAAATTATGAGAATTCCCTAATCATTAGGATCTCCTTTATCCCTTCCTTTACCTCAGCTTGAATGGAAAAAAAAATTAAAAACCTTTGACATTCATGCTTTAAGTGTCTCTCAGCCTGGGCAGTAGTCATAAAGGATAACTCAGCTCCTCTCTTAGGTATGGTCCCATAAGTAGGTAAGGAAATGGCTCTGTGTTCACAATCAAGTACTGCATTATTCATGGCCATCCAGTTCATGCTAACAATCAAATCAATGTCATGGAAAGGCATACATATCAAATCAATAATAGTATGACAATGATTAAACTAAACAATGACATTTAAACAACATGGGAAGTACCAATGTGCCTCTAGTAGTTGTAGTGATGATAAGTCAAATGGTAAAGTACTAATGGCCAAACCCAATTGCTTTACACAATTATAGGATAAAAATGAGTAACTAATACTTAAATTAAACATAGTAACTACAAGAAAGTCATTCATTATCAACGTACCTCAGATCAAACTAAGGGATGCACTGGCCTCCTGCTGAGTGAGGGCCAACACTCTGCCCTGGGTTTGCAACCTGGGTGGAGGCACTGTAGCCATATGAGGGCAATTCCAAGTAATATGCCCCAGCTTTCTACACTTGAAGCACGTCATCGGAGACTGCTGGGTAGCCCTGAGGAGGCTGCATCTTCTTGCCCTTTTATGGCTTTTATTCCATAGCATCTTGCCTCTCCTCTTGCTACTAGGTGCCACGCTAGAGCCCTCATCAAGTCTCGGTCTTATCAATTCTAGAGCCCCCTTCTAACTAGCTGTGGTCATAGTAGGCATGATGTCTTGGATTATTTTCAATCACCCTGTTGATCTCTATAAGGCTACTGAAGTTCCTGACTTGCTATAGAGTCACTCTATTTCTAATCAGGGGCTTCAACCTAGTCTCAAACTACTCACATCTCCAAGGTTCATCATCATATCATTAAAGGTAAGAGGAATATCGAGACAACTTAAGAAACCTAGCCACATATTGATCAACAATCATCTCATCAGTTTGCCTCAAGCCCATAAATTCCATTTCCTTCTGCTTCCTTGTAGAATTAGGGAAATATTTTTTATAAAACTACTAAAAATTTTTCCCAAGTAATTTGAATATTCTTAGTATACATCAGGGGTTTCATGCTACGCCATCACCTATCGGCTTCTTTTTGTAGCATAAAAGTGGTGAGCTAAGCTTTTTACTCTGTGGTACAATCCATCATCGAAAATATTTTCTTTAACCCTATGACCCATGCCTCTACCTTATCTGCACCCAATTCCCTGTCAAACGAGGGTGGAATGTTCTTTCTGAACTGATTCAACAGTTTCTAGATAGGCGTCTCGGCCTAAGCAGGTTCCTGGAAAGGTGGAAGTAGAATGTTGGAGGTAGATGGCTGGGGTACAGGGGATTCTCTCCTCATTCCTTCTTGCCTGGCTAGGGCATCCTATAGTTGCATGATTATGTCATGCTGATGTTGCGCAACCTGTCTCTGTTGCTCTAGCATCTCTTGTTGTTGCTTCATCATGGCTTGTTGTTTATCTAATCTCTCTATGATAGTGCGCAGAGGGTCCTTAAGCTCAACTTGAACCTCTGACTCAATCCTCTAAGCACTGGGTGGCCTGCCTTTGCCCTTGCCCCATCTATTTTCAACCATCTTATCTAAAAAGAACCACCACTATCAGTATATAATAGTATTCCAAGCACATATGCATATGCATTCCACTATTTGCATGGCAATCCATACTTTAACACAACCAATATTGTAATTCAAGAGCCAAACACCCAGCAAAAGTGCTTGAACCTTTGCTCTAATACCAAAATGTAACACCATAATACCTTAGCCTTAGTTATCCCTCACTTAAGCTTGAATCCATGTACTTCCAAAGAAAAGAAGTAAAACTGTGGCATTTTATTGTGTTATATCGGGGTTTATAAGTTCATACTTCACCCCGTGGACCCTTGTAGACCCATCCATATCATCTTCTACTCATATTCCATTCATACATCTCATAGATATCATAAAATAACCAATGAACCATGGATTTGAAGCCACAAACTAGAAAAATGGCAAGTTACTTACGAGTCTAGAATTCAGATTTTTGGCACCAAATTCGGAAAATCATAATTAATTCCAATAAAGTAGAAATCAATCAAATGTAGCTTTTTGGGGAGTTCTAAATGTTAAATTTATAGTAAAAATAATTCCAAGCCATAATAACATTATTTGGACCACGTTTGACAACAGAAAAGTGACATAGGTCAGACTGCCAATGTTTCTGATACAATTACTGATATAAATTTCAAAATTTCATAACTAATTCCATAAAATTTCATTTTAGGCAAACTATACCAATTTGAAAAGCTACAGATGTTAACTAGAGGGAAAAATAAGTCCAGACTAAAACAAAAGCAATTAGGGTATGAAAACCTATGGAACAATAACAGAGGTCAGGCTGCACCCCTGATACCGATCTAGAACTTCAAAAATTTGTTTCTCCCTTTCTATAAATCCATATGAGGTGCTCTTAAGTGATATAGAAAACTTATCATGTCTAGCTTATTCTTATAAAATTTCATAGTCATTAGACACCATTTGCTTAATGAGTGATGAAGGTAAAGGATCTAACCATTTGTATAATAACAATGCCAATTCTATCAAAATTTGCCAACTTTGAAAATTTACCAAAAATTCTCTAGAGCTCTAAATAATATGCACTTCAACTTCCTAAAAGGCTCTTGGTAACACCTATAGGCATGCCAAATTTTAGGTTAAAAGGAGCTCATTTGGTCAAATCTTGACATAGCTCACGAATATGGCAAATTTTGCACCATATATAGTTCAAACTTGGTCCAAATGGCTTCTTAATTACTCTGCCGCCTTGTGGGCATGTTTTAAAGCATAAACACAATATATACAAGCTTCTCAAATGGCCTAGAACCTCGTACCACTCAAACTTACTATGCCACATGCAAAACTACACAGCCAAGCATAGTCTTCCAAGTACCCAAAACATACATTCTTATTGATTTGGCTCTAATATTGTATTCACATACTCTTACATTTTCTCAAGCATCTACATCTTAAAAATATTATGTACATATCTACTTTGACAATGGAATACATCAAAACTACATTAGTCTCAAAGTATAGCCAATTATGCTCCTTGGCTTCCATCCTTAGCCTCTTGAACACCACCTAGACATAGTAAGATGGGAGAGGAAAAGGGGTGAGATTTAAGGAATCTCAGTAGTTTATACTTTCATTCAAATAAGTAATCCAAGCATATAAATATGTCAAAGCATACAAGTAGATATCCAACACCATTAAGAATCATTCACACATGATTTCCATGCCATGAAAATATATCAAAGCTAAGAATAAGCTCTAAGGACTTTTGGTCTACCCTCACCCCAATTTTAAGGACTTTTGGGTTAGCCTCACCCTTGGTCTAGGGACTTTTGACTTAGCCTCACTCATCTATAAGACTTTTGGCCTTATCTCACCTATTCTTAGGGACTTTTGGCTCCATCTCACTCATCTAAAGGGACTTTTGGCACCACCTCATCCTTAAGAGCAATTTTCACAACCAAAACATAATTCATGAAATATATTAGTACCAATGGCACAAGACAATATCAAATGTCATGTTTCATAATACAAGTGCATATACAAGCATACCATGACTATCATACACCCAAGAATGCAAACAAGAAGGAGTGAGGAGTAACCTTGGTAATTAAACACAGGCTTCCCTCTTGATTATTCTCTTCCCTTTTTGTTCTCAAAACCACAACCAGATGGAGCTGGAGTTCTTTGGCCTAGACATAACAAATAGCATTCAATTACTCTCTTGGAACAAGCCAAAGCATCAAACACACACTTAAGAAGCATACGTAGTCTATTATTTCTATATTAGCTCCATTAGTGGCCTAATGAAGCAACTACCATAATTCAATCTCTTAGCTTCATTTCCTTCTCATATCTAGGCCTCTTGGTTTCATTTAGACTCCTTGAAGTTATCACAAACTCATTCCTAAGAGCCTAGGTACAACTTGCTTCTTAAGGCTATATCATGGAACCTATTGACCCAACTCTCAATTTATGGCTTCTAAATTTTTTTTCAAGGGTTTCTCTCATCTTCTTCCATCACATATGACCCCAAACCAAGCTTAGATTCAATTAAAACACTCCCCACCCCTCTTAAGTGCTTTAGGTCAAGCCATGAAGAGTATTTAGAGTCCATAGAGTTTTCAATTTTTCCTTGGTGGAAAGGGCACTTAGGAACCTTCCTAGGAGTTTTAGGAACTCAAAAAAACACTCACATAAGCTAGGGAATTCTTAAACAAAATCAGATTTTACAAGATGTTCAAGAACCCTTATCTTTCCTATCTTGAAGTTCAATGGTTTTTCTTCTACTTACTTTGTGTAACAAACGATAAATTTTGTAAAATGATGAAATAAGCAGTATAAAAGAAAGTCCCCTAAAATGATCTAGATAATGTCTCAAAAAATTTGGATAGTGTCCTAGGCTCTTAAAAATAATAATCCTAGGTTCAGACAGAAGGAAAAATAGAGCTAGGAAGGTGAAACGAAATTGTTGTGAAATTGACAAAAGGTAATGGCATTTTTGTAAATATGTGTAACTTTTGGAAAAACTTATAGGAGGGATTTTTAAATGAAAATTTTGAGTTGCCCAGGATTCTCAGAGGCCCTAAAAACCATGGGAAGCCCTGGGACCGATAAAGCCTTTCCGGTGTACATTTTCTAATGTCGATGAACCCGATCTTTGACGGATTCGTTTGGGAATGTTTTAGCTTTAAATTGAGTGATTCCAAGGGCATTTTATTAAATTGGGAACCTAAACTCTATAATGGAAAAGAAGGTTCTTGAAAAGGAGCTAAAATAAATCTAGAACAAAAAGGCCATTATGGAAAGATGAAATTGGAATTTTTGGAAAAGATTTCTTCTTGAATGTTCCACACACTTCAAGCCTTTTCTCCTCCCTTTTTTAGGTCGACTCCCTTTGCCCAAAAAATAGAAAAAAGAAGCACAATTCTAGGCACACAAGAGGAGGAGAGAAAGGAAGGAAGAAACTAAGGAAAATGTGAGGAACTTCATGAATTTCATGCTTCTCCTCTTTCCAATTTTGTTCCTCTCCTTCTTAGCTCTCTTTCTATGGTTTTATTGAATGGAATGGTTCTTTTTTGAGTCCAGAATAAGAGGGAGTAGTTCGAATTCCTTGAGGAGAAGTAAACCAAGAAGAAAAAGTCTTGAAACTAAGCTTGAATCCAAGGTATTTCATGGTTTTGTTGCTTCTTCTCTTTGCTTCTTTCTTGTGCACAATTTAGCCAACCTAGGGATGAGTAGGAAGGGATGGATTTTGGGTAGAACCAAAGGTGAATTGTAGGAAAAAAAGTGTGAGGATTAAGGTTATGCAAAGAAATTAAAGAAAGAACCAATGGAAAGCAAGTTAGGAAAGTGTAGGATTCTTTAGGGTTTTGTAAAATATAATTTAATACATGAATTTTCTTAGCTATTTAAGTGTTTCATTAAGCTCCTAAGACTTCTAGAAAGCCTCCCAAGTGGCTCCCCCGTCAAAGAAAAGTCAAAATCTCCTTGAACCTCCACCAATGTGCATGTCTCGACCAAGCTAGGTTCATTAGGTTAGGGAGTGTTTTAATTTGTTCTAGCCTTGGTTTAGGACTTCATATGATGTTAGAAGATGGGAGGAACCATTAGGAAAAATTTAGGAGCCTTGGTTTGGAAGATGGGACAATGGTGTCCATAATGGTGCCTTATGAAGCAACTTATATGTAAGCTTGTACAAATGAATGTGTGATGGCTTCAAGAACCTTGAATGATAGCAAGAGGCCTAGAAATGAAAAGTGAATGTAGCCTAGAACTTGAATTATGAAGGTTACTTCAATAGGCCATTTATAGAACCATTATGCCACTTATAGAATCAAGTGTGTGTTTAAGAACGAACTTGGCATCTTGGCTTGCTTCAAGTGTGTAATTGTGTGCTATTTATGGTGTTTAGGCTAAGAGAACACCAAACCACCTAGGTGGGCTTGTGAGGCCAAAAAGGGGAAGGAGTAAAGTAAAGAAAAGCTTGTATAAAGTTCAAGGTGGCTCTCCACCTCATTCTCTTGCATTCTTGGTTACATATATATGTCATTGTGTGCTCATATGTGCTCTTATGAATTTAGAACATGCTATTTGATGTCTTGATATTGCATTGGTACCAATGTTTCTTCTTAAATGGCTTTGGTTGTGGAAATGGCTCATAAGGGTGAGGTGATGCTAAAAATCTCTTAATGAAAGTGAGGAGATGCCAAAAGTCTCATGGCATGGGTGAGACAAGGCCAAATGTAACACCATATATTTTTAAGGAAAAATTAGTGCGAAGGACCAAACATTGCAAATATTATTATAAAGGACCAAAAAATGCAATATTATTCTTGAAGACCAAATGAAATTTGGTGGACAAGAATGCCCTCTGTTAAATAAGCCTTCTAAAACCCATGCAATCTATTCCATCGAGTTCCTCCCACCATTTTTGTTCCCCACAAGGTCCAACAACCTCTATGATCATCCTCCTTTATTCTAGAGTTGTCTGCCCTTTAGTTCGTCAGCCTTCTTCCCTTCATTTCTTCATCCATCCTCCCCCAATTTCTTCTACCTTTCATCAGATTCTCTTATCATCCTACGTCTTGTTATTTGCAACTACTCACAGTCATGGTGTGAGTAAAGGAGAACAAAATGGCCTAGCCTTTTTGTATGATTGAGTAAGTAGCAATTTATGATATACGATGTCTCTCAAATTCTCATGGTTAATGGCAACTTCTTCTTCCTGTGCTTGTTAAGGATAGTATGTACTTGGAGTTATAAGGAGTTTTAGACGTTTAACAAGTTTACGACCATTATTGATGTTCTATTTCTTAGAAAGAATGCAATACTTATAGAAATATTATTACTTCTTTTTAGGAATATTACTACCTACTTTTAGCTTTATTCCTACTGATATTGTTGTTTTGGTGTAAAAAATAACGAGCAAGTTTAAAGGTTTCTAATTTTTTTAGGTGTAGTTGTGATGAGTAGAAGATGGAAAATCAAATGTCAGGTGAGGTGTTCTGCTACTTTCATTTAGGTGGACAAATCTTAAAAGATTCAAGCAGGAAGATCCACGATGAGGGGGGTTGAACAGGTGGAAGACTGATAAAGGAAGGTATATCGTTGGAAGAACTAAGGAGAGAAGTAAGATTATGCATGGACTATGATGACAATGAAATAGAAATAAAATACATTTTGAAATTTGATGCCTCTCAACTATTGGACCTAGTGGACGATAATGGTGTGCAACAACTGATCAAATACAATGATCAATGTGCACATATATATAGAATCAATGGGAAACAAACCAAAGCATCACCATCCCACTTGGTAACAGGGTGAGAAATTTGTCTTTTATAACTTGTCCAGTAAATATCTATTATATGTTAGAATTTTAATTGGTATACTTGGGTATTGCCCCTAAACTAACAAAATAGGAAATGAATGAAAATGCAGAATGAATTCAAATTTAGTTCATTCCACTATTGGGTTTCCTTCCAACCGGGAACTTGTACTTCATCCATGTGCCATACAAAGTATCTCTTCACCAATGACTAAATTAAATTCTACCAAGTGGACAGATTTGATTGTTGGATGCAGGTAAATTTTTTCGAATGCTGTTGAATTAAGGCAAGCACTGTATAAGTATAGTATTGCTTATAAATTTGGATACACTTTCCTCAAGAACAGCTACCACAAGATGATTGTCAAATGCAATGTGAAAGGATGCAAGTGGAAGCTAACAGCGTATGTAGTGGCTAAAAGCACACCCTTCCTAAGTGTGTGAACTTTTTGTAGTGAGCATATGCACTCAGCACAAAATAACTTGGTAGTAACTCACAAACAAAGGGCAGACTTGGTAGCATGCATAATGGTAGAGAGTGTCAGATCAAGTAGAGATAAAACACCAAATGATATCTGTGGTGAGCTGTTCAGAGAATATGGATTAGCATTAAGTTACTATCAAGCATGGAGGGGGAAGGAAAAAGCTTTAGCTGATATCAATGGACTGGTAGACTGGTCGTACATGCTAATCCCTTGGTTGTGCAATTGTTTAATGGAAACAGATTCAGAAACTATTGCAATCTGGACTTCATCGACGAACAAACATTTTTGAAAGGTTGTTCATTGCATATGGATGTTGTATAACTAGCTTTATACTCGGTGCATAACCGATATTGTACATTGATGGTTGCCACCTTAGTGGACCATACTTGGGAACTCTCTTAGCTACATCTGTGTATGATGCAGACAATGACTTGTTTCCACTTGGTTATACAATTGTAGGTGCAGAAACATTTGATGATTGGGTGTAGTTCCTTTGAAAGGTTAAAGACATGGTGGTATAGAAATAACTCTAGTTTTAGATCGCCACAATGCCATAATCGGTGCAGTAAGAGAAGTGTTTGGTGGGGAGAGACATGCATTTTGCTATCGACATATAAAGGAAAACTTTAATAGTGAGTTCTTAAGAGTTTGCAAAGGGCAAAGAAGACAGTGTAAGAATGACGCGCTAAAATTACTAGATGGGATTGCGTATGCTCGGTTGGACACAGACTATGTGAAAGCATTGGAGAAATTGAGGTCATTCTCCCCTGAGTTAGGTAGATGGGTGGAGACCCAGGCTGATGCTGATAGGTAGGCATTAGCTAGATTTCCATACCGACGATGGGATAATATCACAACGAACCTTACAGAATCTTTTAATGCATGGATAGTGAAAGAAAGGAAGGACAATGTTTGTGTATTAATCAACGAGCACAGGGATAAGCTAGCTAAAAAACTATATGCTAGCAAAGAAGGCATGGCTAAATGGATAAACATAGTGGGCCCAAGGATTAAGGCAATGCTGAAGGAGAATGTTGAAAGGGAAAAAAATATGATAGTAGAGCATTATGGTATTAATCGGCTCCTAGTTCAAATACGAAGCAATGATTTGAGGGTGAATGTCGCATTAAGAGAGTGTACTTGTCAATCTTGGCAAATGTCTGGCATCCCATGTCCTCATGCATGTGCAGCGATAAAAAAGGTGCATGGGAATGTGTACTCATATGTGGAAGAATGCTACTCACTGAGCTCACATCAAAAGATGTATATGAATACTATGATTCCTGTAGAGACTCATGATATGCCAAACCTGAATAATCTTTTGATTAAAGATTATGCTAGCAACACCTTCCTACTACCACTCATCACCAGCCGTCTAGCAGGAAGACCGCAGAAAAGGCGACATGAATCACAATTTCAAGATAAGGTTAAATACATATGTTCTTATTGTCAAAAGGCAGGACATAACAGAGCTAGGTGCAAAACTCCTAATCCTTCTTTATCTTGATGCTATAAATGTAAAAGTAGCTCTTAGGTGGTTATATATTGGTGTTTTTCTGAAGGATCTGGTTAGTAGTATTGTTAATGTGTGAAAGTTAGTCTCTGTTTGTACATGGGTAGACACAACCTATTTTTGTTGAAGGGCTAAAAGTTGGACTCTTTTGTACATAGGTAGATATAACCTATTTTTTGAAGTTATGGAAGTTAGCCTCGCTTTTATACATAGGCAGACTGATTCTTTTGTACATGCATTAGAAACATGTAAAGGTTCTTTGTAGTAGTTACAGGGAAGTGAAGTCTGAATTTGTTGGGCTACTGGCAACTGTATGTAATACGAATGCAAAGTAATGAAAATGAAGTATGTGTTACAAGTGCTATGTGTATGTAATATTTGTTTATGTCGAATTTCTGTGCACAAGTTATGAAAAGAATTTATAGCATATTAGTATTTGATTGAACTGATCATTAAAGCCTCCACTACAAAGTTTAGGTGTAGGCATTTTTATGTATCTTTTCCCTCCATACTATGTCATTTTTTGTTGGTTTTGTAACTTTTCCTTCCCAAATATAAGTGGAGGTTGATCATTTTTAACTTTCCTTGGGGTCTAGAGCAAACAAAGAAAAAAATGTCTTTATAGTAGGCCACACATTTTCATCCACTCATGGAACTCTTGCACTTGAGGTACTCAAATCATTTTATTTCAAGGGCATGGCTGAAAAGCATCTGAATGCTACTGTTGTTCATTATTGTATTAGAACTCCAGCTTATTTTATTGATCTGCACGTGAATCACAATTTTAGCTGCAGCCAACCTTGCTAGTTTGCACCCTCTATGCCTTATTAATGAAAAAATAGCAACTGGCTTGGCTTATGGGATTTATAACACAGCTTCCTGAAAATGATCAACCCATATAGTATCACACACAGCAGATCCAGAGGCACTGTTGAACTCAAGGATTCATCAAGATGGAGAAGAATGTTAGGGGATTCAGCCAGCGTGAGAATTTTCAGCAACTAAGTGTTCAGATTTTGGATTCTGTTTGGTATTCAGAGATTGATATTACAATCCACCATTAGTATAACACCAAACACCAATCCACCATTGGCGGGTCATCAGAAAGAAAAAAAAATACAGCCAGTAGATCAATTATTCCTCCCCTGGTTTTCATTTTTACGAATCCTGGTTGTTCATAATCCAGTGGTATAGAGTTTTAAGACTATTACCATGAGGTTTAGGGGGATCACTACTGGATTTAAGCATATTTTCATCCATTTTTAGGGACCTTCCAAAGTATAATTACTAGTGTTGTTTACACCCATTGCTACATGTTTTTAAGATATTAGTTTTTAAGATATTACTAGTGGCCTTCAGGGATTTTATTACCATATTCAGGCAATGAGTTTAGGACGTTAATGGCCAACTTAATGATATACCTCAATGGACCTTAAGCAAATAAAAGATAATATGTCAAAAAAAAAGCAACTCAAAGAATTTCATAATCTTGTTATAATCACAGGCCAACAGTATATTTACAACTATCAGTTTACAAGTTTACAAGGCAAGGCTGACAGAATGTTCTATCTGTAACTACAATAGGACAAAGTCTTGGGGAGGAAACTATCAATGCATCATGACTTCCTGGTTTGCTTCCCTTTGATTGTTGCCCTTGTAACTGCCATTACATCACCTCGGCACTTGTTCAGTGGATGGTTCGCCAAGTCCCACATGAGTTGGACACGGAACGCATCCAACTCTTCCTAAAACCACAACAATTTACCCATGAGCCATCAGGCAGTAAACTATAATAAACAATAAAAGAGATGCTTAAACTGAAGTATATATTGGCATGGTGCGCCTTTCCTACTTAGGCTTTGGTTTTCCAGTCCACAGTTGCAAGTATTTTATCAAATATACTTCACAATCATCACTGAGCAACAAATGAGATATCATAAAGTCAGGGCTATCCATGCAGTACTACAAATATTGTGAGTTCAAAGTAATTCACTTACATGTTTGGCTGCTGAGGCAAGTCAATGTATTTCACTGTGACAACTAGGCCTGCTACCATAAATCTCTCTAGTTTCAATAATTTTAATAGCGTGGCTAACCGATCTTTCTATTATATCACCCAGAAAGTATCACACATAGCTTACTCATTACAATTAACTTTAACAACTACATTTCAGTAGAACACAGCCTAATTTTATCGTGATGTGGGCCATCTTTCTTTGGCCTGCATTGGTCCTTTGACCAAATGAGTCAAGGATGTATAGAATGCATGCATGAAAGTCTAAAGCAAAGCAAAACTAGTGGTTCATAAATAGCATAAGGGTGAATACTTGCAACCATTTCCAAATGACCAACACTTTCCAGGGGGATAGGCCAACAGAAAATAACAAATACCCTATAAGTACGTTACCAAGGTGCAGTCCATGATGTTATAGCCCACTTTGTCAAGCCACAATTTTTCCAGTAAATGATCCACATTGTACTGCCTAATAGGTTTCCAAAAGGTTCTCTACACCAATAATTTCATAAAGTGCATCAAAGCAAGACTTAAAGCAAAGGATCATTAATGGTAATATGAAAGGAAAGACATATTAGTCATTATGAAATCCCCATCCAGAATGTGTCATTTAACAGTCAAGTTCTCCCACTTTTGGTCTTCCATAAGCACTCTGCACACCATGGTCATCACTTACACACCCAATAAACACACGCATAAAATAATCACTTTTAAAAATTTTACACTAGTCGAGGCATGCAAAAGTTAGACTCATCGATGTGTTGATCCACTTCCATCTACTAAGGCGCTGGCATTCAGCACGGGTGAGGTAAAAGTCAAACAAATCAACTACTATCCTAGTAACAAAGCAAACACATTCACTCACTAATATTAGTACATCAAATACATTTCCATTGTCAACGACATCAAATGAAATAACTAACCTAAATTATACAAATATATGAATTCTCCTATACTAATACACATACTCATTGCTATTTGCCCAGGCAGTACAGGAAGTGCAATATTCATACACTGCCTTTTTCTCTTTCTCTATTCTAGCATTATGGGCTTCCTCCATATATGGTGACCATTTGACGGCTTTTTGACATTCTCATACTGACTTGCATAGGTGTTCTTGTCCCTCAACTTTATCCTTCAGGCTAGGGGCATCTAGTTTTTCGCTTCTTCAGCTCAACCTCACTAGCCCTTCTAGATGATTCATCCAATTCATCATCCTCCCCATCTCCGCTTGACATGCACCCAAGTGATGCAGCAGCTTCTTCTCCATCCCCTGCCTCATCACCAGCCACGTTACCTGTAAAGATTCCCTCCATGTCAGCCACAAGAGTCACCGCATAGGTAGGGCTAGTAAGTTCTATCTGTAGTATCAACAGATCTTCAGCAAAGCCATGAGCAAAAAGGTCAAGATTCTTTTATATATTTTCTTGATACCCTACAAGGTTTCCACAGATAATAGTTAGTTCACAAATGCCTAAGAACCCTCAACACAATTGATATTCAAGGAGAATTAAAGTTGAGGATCTAAATATAGAAAAAAATTCCTTAACAGGATTTGTTACCACTAGGTTTAGGATAGATTACCACTGACTTAAAGTAAAACACCTTAAACCCAGTGGTAATAGGTCTTTCATAGTAGAAATACCCTAACTCCAATTCTCCCTTAAGTTGATTCATATATAGGAATTGGCACCAGATGGGGAAATGCAAATTCCGAAGGGAATGCGCGTGGGCCTTTGGTATTAAAGATTCCCTGCATCCAGAAGTAATATCAGAATAGTTGGTAAATTACCAAATAATCATATAAGCCTATACAATAGCATTATCATATATATCCAAATAGAGAGTAGCTTACCTGAGTATGCTCCTTCTCAAGTTTAACCCTTTCTTGGATGCGTTGTTGGGTCTAAAACTTGATAGCATTAGCATTGCTGGGCATAACTACATCTCCAAGAGGAAAATACTACAGGAAAAAATACTAACCAAAATTGAACTTGTCAGATGTGTGAAATAATAGGTCAAATAAATATACAGGTAACAAACCATACCATCAAGAACAGTAAACATCCTTCAATGCTCTTCTTCTCCACTCTTTTACATGGAGGTTTTTCGATGCTTACCACTTCCCTTACAAGAGTAGATAGGACAAGTTCTGCTCAGTCATACGTGGTTGCATGGTCAATGTCCACAATTGCAGGAAGCAATTTGTCATTCACGTATAAGCTAGATGTCAGGCATAGGAAAGTCCCTAAGGCAAACAGCAAAAAGCCTACTTGAAGTCTCTGCCAGCCTTACCTTTTAATATAATATCTTTCATATCCTTCAACTTTTTCCCTTGAACTTTCTTTTGACTGCAGCCATGCCTTCTCCCTTTAAACTATCAGGTATAGGCTGGCCACCGATGGGAATGCCCATTATGCCATGGACATCTTTGGCTTTTAGCAGTACTCGTTTACCTCTGATTGATAGCAATCTGGTTGGAACATCAAAGGCTGTAACAAGCTTCATGCACAAGTCCCTTAACAGGGTTTGGAATGCCAAATCTAGTAATTTTCCAAACCCCATTTCCTCCACCAATTTATTGCACACAGTGTTATTTTTTATAAATTCAACAACTTCCTTGAACTGAGAGGGCAAGCACTTTGTCCCAATTGGTATCTATAAAACACAAATAATTCAATAACATAACATGAACTCATTAAATGAGGGATTTCATGGATGCATAACAATGAATTTTTCCTTACACAGGAATTTCCAGGAACATACTCCTTCTTGTGCTCCATTCACTCTTTATAAGCTTCATCCTTATACCTCTTTTGCTTACTTGGCTCCAAGTTCTGCCACTCTGCTAGGACTGTAGCATTCCCTTATAGAAGGATAACCAATGATGTTACTCATTTCCCCACTATATTTTGGACATCATTTGCTCTACAACAATTATGTTGCTTACCCCTTTAACATTGTGGGACTTCTTTTTATTTTTTTAATAAAATTTAGCCCTGGAAATAAAAACACCCATCTGATTAAGTCTTTTTTCGATTACCATAAATCATCACCATGTCATAAAATATAAAAAAAGATCACCTGAACTTTTGCAATCTAGATCTGTATTTATATGAGGTATTGTCTTTACCTTTCATTGTACTCTATCTTGACAGTTACAAATCAGTACCCTTCAACCACAGCCACAAACAACCAAAGAAACCATCAATAATTTCTTCTTATACAAACAACCAAGTGTGATTGACAATGACTCTATGCATGCCAGCTACAAGTAATACAACTATTGCATTATAATTAACAAGCAAAACAGAAAATTTGTGTAGCACACATGCTTGTCATATATGTTGCATTATACAATTAAATTATGAATGTTCTACACTCAACCTCCATTAATAATTCATACATTCATTTTACCACATTATTACCAACTTTAGTGTTGTAGCCCATTACTACTAAGTTTAGGTGTGTTACTATTGCACTTCAGGAAAAATACTGCTATGTTTAGAGATATTCACACATACTGCCCTACTTCATTTGAACACATTTAGAACTGTGATTTGCTATTGACCTTTAGCCATGCAACCACTAAGTTTAGGTGTTTCCAACTCCATTTAAGGAAATTTATCAAGAACCATGGATAACCGTTATTACCATATTTATGGATTTACTCCTGTGCTTAAGGACATTTACTACCAGGTTTTAGGAACTATCGTCTATTATTGACTTTTAGGCGATTTACTTCTAACTTTAGTTATGTTACTACTTAATTTTAGCAAATTTACTACCATGTTTAGGGATTTGCCATAGCATACTTAGAGTTTTAGAACTCTTACTCCCAGGTTTAAGGACTTTGCTAATGGAATTAGGAAATTTTACACCACCAAGTTCCAGACACATTACTCGCTACTGGATCATCAAATTGAAACTTATCCCCCAACTTATACCATATCCCAAATTCCAAATCCAGGTTTCAAATAATATCTAATACATAATAATATTCATCTAATGCTTGAAGGAATTTCACATTCACAGGTCTAAATCTAGAGCCTCGCCATTCACTGCCCAAATTCCCTTTGCCAACAATACCCAGATTTATTTTTGATGTAAAAGCGTGTAAATACTAGCATTATGAAGGAATGAAAGTGCAAATCTTTAGACCTATCGCATGAGAAGGAGAGGTGCTACTTACCTTGCTTTTCATAGATTTTCGAGCATAAGAGAACCCGTCGAAGGCAGTACTGATGTGACGTTCAAACCATTGAAGGATGCCTCTCTGGTGAGAAGCTATCTATGGATTTTCGGTGATCGGTTGTGAGAGAAAAATTCCAATGATTTCCACTTACCAATTATAGGAGAAACAGTCAAATGCTTAGCAATGGAGGGCAATGGGGGGAGGGAGAAGCAACCAGCATCGTCTGGAGGGCAAAAGGCGTGTTTGGATGCGATTTGATTTGATTTGAGCGACTTATTCAGCAAAGAAGCTAAGGGTATTTTTGTTCGCCAAAGTTTCCTTAGTCCTGCAGCATAATATTTAATTTTTTAGTCCTTTATAATAATATTTGCAATGTTTAGGTCCTCTGTACTAATTTTTCCTATTTTTAACTCATTTCACCACATTCTCATGCTTTACATTCATAAATTCCATGAAAGAATAAGAAAAGGGAATTAAAATAATGCATTTCTTTACGTTGCGTTATGTATGAAAAATATATTCATCACATTCTCATATTTAATTACATGAATACAACTCATAATTAAAAGTGGCCCACATCTTGTGGAACTCAAAGGGAAGCATGAAATACATACATATATTTTCGGCCATATTTTCTATATTTCTATCACAAAATTTGAAAAATCATAACTAATTTTAGAAAAATCAAAATCATGCATTCTTGCCCATTATGGAAAGTTACACATGTATAATTCATGATAAAAATATGTATAGACCTTAACATCCATTAAAGAAGGCATTTGATATTCGAAAATGTCCAGAGGTTAGGCTGTTCACTAGTGCTATCACAGAATTCTACAGCAAATTTCAAAAATGTCCAATTAATTCCACAAAAATCTAATCCATAAAAATGATACTAATATGGAAAGCTATAGATGTTATCTAGAAGGAAAAAATAACTCCAAACCTGTTTAGGCATGCCTAGATCTTTAAACACAATCAAATAGTAACTAAGGTCGGCTGTAGTTCCTGATACTGGACAAATTTTTTGAAAATTCATATCTCCCTCTCTAAATATCCAAATGAGGTGATTCTAGTTGACACAAGTCACTAGAAATGTCTAGTTTCTTCATATAAAATTTTGTGACAATTAGATAACATTTGAATCATGTGTGACAGATTCATTTTTGGACCAGTATGAATAGTGATATGACCAAAACTATAAAATTATCCAACTTCAAAAATTCATCAAATATTCTATAGACCTCTGAAAATTTTGTTCTTTAGATTTTAAAAAATATCTCAACAAAATCTAATTGTATACCAAATCTCAAATCAAGAAGAGCTCGTTTGGATAAAAAGTGATATAGGGTTCCATTATGGTCAATTTTGGCTTCATATAGGATACCAAAATGTCTAAATAGCTTTCCTTTGGGTTTAGCACCTCTTGGGCAAGTCTAAAAGCATAATTAGAACTTTTTTGAATTGCCCAAATGATCCCAAACCTCATGCATCTTATTTTGGCTATTCCACTTCTATTTATACATGAAATTCCATAATGCAAAATTGCCATTACATGACCAAAATGAGTATTTCCATACATATAACCCTATCTCTCATTTGTACACAATACTTTAACATAATTATACATGCTCATAACATCATAAGTCATATACAACTAGGGATTTCATCAATTGTTATCCATAAGGCCTTAAAGTAGCAATTTTAAGACACTTTGATGTCATGCTCTCATTTTCAAGGTAGTTGGCTTCCATTACCTTGCTCTCTTGGTCCACCTAGCATGTTAGAACATTGGAGAGGAGGGGATGAGATTCAAAGAATCCCAATAGCTCATCTCTCATTCAATCATACATAAAGCATTCAAAACAAGTCTTACAAATGCATGCTGAGCATGTTGTCATGTGTAAATATTCAAGAAGCATTTTCATTATTTGAGCAAGTCATACATGGCATACAAAGGCTTGCCAAGTAAGTGGATTGGCCTCACCCATCTATTTGTGGATTTTGGACTTGTCTCACCCATTCTTTAAGAGGTTCTTGGACTCAACCATACTCTTGGGAGTCAACCTCACTTTTGGGAGACTCTTTACTTTGTCTCAACCAATCTTAAGGGTTCTTGGCCTCACCACACTCAAGCAAACCAAAGCAAATATCATAAATGTCATTTGAAAAACATAATACATCATCATGGTACCATGGAGTAAGAGCTCATGCTAGAACATTTTACATGGCTTGAATTACATATACACACATTCAAAGACAAGTAAAGAAAGCAATTATACATGAGAGAAGGTGGAAAGAGCTACCTTGCTAGCATTTGTACACTTTTTCCTTAAGCCTTGAATCCTGTCCTTTGACCTCACACACCCAAGAAGGTGGAGATCATTCCTCTTGGGCAAGACACATCATATGGAAGCCAATTATATTCTTGAAGTAAAGTCTAAGGCTACATAACTTGCTTAGATACTAGCTTGGCTCATTAGTCCCATTATGTTTCCAAGAATGCACCTAATAAAGCAACACCCATCAAATAAATTCTAGGCTCCATTCTTTCCTTTCAAATATGATTCTTGACTCCTTTTAAGCCTCTTAGAGTCATCATACAATTAAAATAAAGAGCCTAACTACATGTTGCTTCTTTAGGTCATATTATGGAACATAAAGCACCAACTCACTTTCTATGGTTTCTAAATTTTTCCTAAGGCTTCCCCTCATCTTTATTCATCATATATGACTCAAAAATGGGTTTGGAACAAATTAAAAAAATCCCTAAGTACACAAGCTCCCTTAGGCCGAGACTATGAAGCTTGATGATCTCCTTGAACTTTGCTTTGTTTTCTTGATGGAGGAAGCACATGGGGAGACTTATAAGGATCTTAGGAGCTCATTTAAACTCTCATTTAGACATAGGAATAAGGTATCAAATCAGATTTTGTAAGGAACATATGAAACCCTAGACTTTGCATCTTGAATTTCCATGGTTATTTGTTAATTCTCTTTGCATATTCTTAATCTCTACACCTTTTTTTCCTAAGAATCACCCTTGGTTCTACCCAAAAATCAAACCCTCCTAGGGTTTCTCAAGTGGGGCGAAATGGTGGAGGAAGGGGAGGAAGAGATATCAACCATGGAAGAAGAAATTACCTTATTTTCATGCTTTTTCTCACTTAAATCTTGTCTTCTTTGAGCTCCTCTCTTCAAATCCGAATTTTTCCCTTAATTTCTCCCTTAAAATGGATTTATAAACATCATTATAATTAAAGGAAGAAAGCTCAAGAGGAGAGGAACAAGTTTGGAAGAAGAAGGAGCATGAAAATCCATGAAATTCCTTACCTCTTCCTTGCTTTTTCTCCTCTTTTCTACTCCTCCATGGTGTGCCTAAGAGAGCTGGTGTTTTCTATAGTTTTTGGGCATAATGGGTCATGCAAATGAAGGGGAGAAGAAGTGAGAAACTTAAAGTGTGTTCAAGAAATTTCCACTTTCTCAAAAATTTCAATTTTGTCCTTCGTTTTTGGCATTTTCATTTCTAACTCATTTTAGCTCCTTTTTTAGAACCTTCTTTTCTATTATGAAATTGAGGTTCCCAATTCAGTAAAATGCCTTTGGAATCACTCAAATTGGAGCTAAAACCTTCACGAACAAATCCATTAAAGTTTGGGTGCACCGACATTGGAAAATGTCCACCGAAGGGGCTTTAGCTGTCTCGGGCCTTCCTATGGTTTTCAAGGCCTTTGAGAACCCTGGGAAAGTCAAAATTTTCCTTTAAAAATCCCTCCTATGTGAATTCTAAAATTTGCTCAAAATTATGAAAATGTCATTATGTTTTGTAAATTTCCTGTCAAATTTCATTTCTTCATTCTAGCTCTGTTTTTCTTTCCATCTGAGCCAAGATTCTTATTTTTAGGAGTCTAGAATGTTTTTCAAATTTTTTAGGACCTTAACTAAGTCATTTTGGGGGACTTCCTTTTGTATCTAGTAAATTTCATTCGTTTACAAAGAAATCGTATATTACATTTTTCACGTTTTCAGAGAACCGGATGTTACACTAAAAGTCTCTTGGTTGGGTGAGGCCAAGTCAAAAGTACTTAGGCCAAGGGTGAGGCAAAACCAAAAGTTCCTATAGCATGTTCTTAACTTGAATGTGATTTGTGGCATATAAAATTGTGACTTTGCATACTTTATGGTTGCCAAACTTTCCATACTATGCTTTGATGTGTGTATGCCTTGAATGTGTGTGTGAATGGGTGTGTAAGCTATTGAGATTCCATGAATCTCATTCCCCTTCCATCTTCCTTCTTAAAATATCTAGGTGGTGCTCAAGATCAAAGGAATGCAAGGAAAGGAGCTTAATATGTCTTATTTTGTTGATCATGTAGTTCTAATTGTAGTTGAATGTTAAAATAAGTTTGTATATGTTATTTTTTAGATGTAAGACCTTAAGCAAATGTAAAATGATGTATGAATATTGTATGAATCTTTAACGGCACCAAAGTAATGTAAATATGTAAATGGCAGATGGCTTATGTGAATTAGTGTATGAATGGATGTGGGATAGCTGATAACCTCCTTAAATTCATGCTTTTTTAGCACATTTTCCTTGAGTTGTGCATACCTTTTGGTGTAATTTTGGATATAAATTATACTCATAATAGGAAAATGTGCATTTTTTATAGCTAAACTTAACTGACTCACTTTTAGTTTAATTATGCAAACTTCAATCTTAATTTAAGATATTTTGGTACATTTACAGCTTCATACTTTTATAGATATTATTGGACTTCAAGTTAATTACTGGAATTCATATGTTGAAAGATTTGCCAAATTTACCGTGACCAAATAAACGTTAGTCACAGCCATTTTCCTGCATGAAGGAGAGAGCAAATAGAGAGCATTTTGCTGCGGCCAATTGTTGAATAGACATGCTAGTGAGAACCTAAGGCCATTTCATCGTGGCGAAGTATATGTTGGCCATGGTGAACTACTGTTTATTGAAACACTACGTTTTGAGGCTTGACAGACTCTAGGGCATCATATATCCCATATTTTTTAGGAAAGGGAGGATCCTCCATCTTCTGGGCAACGTGAAGAGCTTGCGTGCTAGGGTTTGGAGATTGGAGAAGAGGTTGGAGCCAAGGATTGATGTTTTAGAGAGATTTGAAGCTCTTTCCATCAGTTTTTCTAATCCTCTCCTTCTCTTTCTCTTGTATTCTGCTATGGTTTCAACTTCTTGGTGTTTTGTAAGCTTATGGCTGATTATGAGTAGCTAGACATTTGTTCAAGGATTATTTTGAACCCTTGTATGGATTGACACTTGATTCTCTTCCACTTCCATTGATTAATGACATTATGTGTTGATTTTACTCCATTCTTAATGTTTCTGGTTGATTGGCCACCAATTAGTTGTTTGATGGCTTGAATGATGCTTGAGAAAGCTAGCTTGAGTATTGAACTTGAGTTAAATCATGCAAGAACTTGAAATTTATGTATTTAATGGATGGTTTTGTTGGTGAGGTAGAGATATACTCACTAACCTTGTGTAGTCACATTTCGGTTTGAGCTTAAAATTGGGATTTATTTGGTTGTGAGAGAGATTGAGCAACTAATAGAATTAAACACTTTTTCTTGACTTGAGAAAGTTTTTTCAAGTAGTATTTGATCCCCAGACTAGCACATATAGTTATTGGTCATTTTTGTGAGAGGAGATTACTCGTGTGCTATGATACAAGGGGGAGAAATAATCCTAGGTCCCCTATATGCTTGAAATCAAAAAGGATCTTTTAACCCCTTTTATAAATTAATTTGCAAAGTCATTTTTACATTCAACTACGGTAAACAATTATTCTGCTCAACCTAGTTTAAAGCATAAGTTTAATGATTAACTAAATTCAACTCCAATCCTCATGGGAACAATAATCTTTTTATACTACTTTGTCACGGCTCGTGCACTTGCGGTGTAAGCCAATTGGCGAATAAGTTTTTGGCACCATTGTCAAGGATTGAAAGTTGACATTTCTTTGGTTTATCATTAAATTAGTGTTAGTAAATTATGATTGAGCTTTTTATCTAAAATTGTAGATAGTTTTAAGGGAAAATTATGTTTAAAGGCCAAGAAGTGAAAAATTTTATTTTTAAGGACCTATTACCACTAAGTTCAACTATTTGTTGCTAAACTCAGTGGTAATCATCCTAAAACAAGTGATAACAGGTCCTTAAAAATAATTTTTTTTCCTTTTGGGTCCTTTATTATAATTCTCCCTAGTTTTAATATGTTAATTTGCATTTTTAATTTTCTGTAGTTAGTTTGATACTTGTTTGAAGTGTTTTCTTTGTAGGTACCTTTCTCACGCATGCAAGAGTTACATCCAGACAGTCTTGAAATCCTTATGGATATAGAATATATTTTTGAAAGCGCCAATCTAGAGCCAGAAGTGCCTCCACAACCTGCTACGGCAGACATGGATGAAAATGATCTCTACACATTGGATGACTTTCTCAACCGAGAGGCACAGAGTTATCACTATAGTATTCAGATGCCAAATATTCAAGCTAGAAACTTTGAGATTAAGCAAGTTATGCTTCAAATGTTGTAGATGAATGGATTATTTGGTGGTAATTATAATGAGGATCCCAATGTACACCTTAGCAAGTTTATTGAGCCGTGTGAATCCTTCAAATAGAACGAAGTGTCCAACAATGCATTGAGATTGAGGTTGTTTCCTATGACTCTAAAAGATAAAGAAAAAGCATAGCTCAACTCTCTTCAAGAACAATCTATTGGCACATAGGAAGATTTAGTGGCCAGATTCAAGGCGAGATTTATTCCTCGAGGCCGAAGAGCAACCATGAGAGGAGAAATCTTAAATTTTGAGCAGCAACCTAGAGAGCTATTTCATAAAGCATAGGAGAGATTTAAGAAGTTGTGTAGAACATGCCCCAACCATGAACAGAAAAAGTATGTATTTGGAAGCTTTTTGGAATGGTCTTGATGAGGATGCAAAAAGAATGCTGGATAATGCCTTTAGTGGTGGAATTGGGAAGATGAAAGTGAATGAACTTTATAATCTATATGATGACATGGCCTCTAACACCATGCAATATGCATCCGAGAGAAGATTATCTCAAAGAAGAGGACAATCCTCTAGCCCATCTAATGATATTGTAGCACAACTTAAAGCTATGAACAGAAGGTTTGACAACCTGGACTTCAAATGAAGAAACCCAACCCTATGGGAATTCATGCAGTATAACCATCCTCTAATGTTTGTGATCATTGTGGAGAGGGACACTCGTCTGAACAATGTCATTACACATTGGAGTCTATGAATTACATGAACAATGCTCAGCACAGTCAATAAAACAATCCTTACTCTCAAACATATAATTTGGGGTGGAGGAATCACCTAAAGTTTTCATTGAGTCAAGGTCCAAAATTGAATCAAGCTTCTTCATCAGTTGTAAGGCCTGCTCAACCTCCCAGATTTCAGGTATAATCAAGACAAATCCCCATTAAAGAAGAAGAGTCCAAGATGGAGAAAATGTTAGCTCAAATATTAGCTAATCAAGAAGCTTAGAGGGTTGAAACAAAGGCCACTTTCTCTTTGCATGACACAACTATCAAGAACTTGGAGGTGCAAGTGGGACAACTAGTGTAAAGTCCCACATTGGATAGAATGCTCCTGGGAACGACCTATATAAGTGGGGAGAATCCTCCCCCTCACGAGCGCCCTTTTCTAGTGAGCTAAGCGAGAAGGGACAAACCCCAACGAACTGGGAAGGCAGGGTCAACGACCCATGAACCAAGAAAGAAGGGACAATAATCGTGAGGGCTCATAACCCACAGGTCCCAGGATCAAAACCTGGCTCTGTATATGTTGGTATTAGAGCCAGGTTTCGATCCTGGGACCTGTAGGTTATGAGCCCTCCCGAGTATTGTCCCTTCCTTCTTGGTTCGTGGGTCGTTGACCCTGCCTTCCCTGTTTGTTGGGGTTTGTCCCTTCCCACTTAGCTCACAGGAAAAGCGCGCTCATGAGGGGGAGGATTCTCCCCACTTATATGGGCCATTCCCAGGACCATTCCATCTGATATGGGACTTTACAATCAACCCCCCTTAGGGGCCAACCTGTCCTCGGGTTGCACATGCGGCTAGGTCGGCTTTGATACCAACACATACAGAGCCCTCACGAGTATTGTCCCTTCCTTCCCGGTTCGTGGGTCGTTGACCCTGCCTTCGCAGTTCATTGGGGTTTGTCCCTTCCCGCTTAGCTCACGAGAAAAGCGCGCTCGTGAGGGGGAGGATTCTCCCCACTTATATGAGCCGTTCCTAGGACTATTCCATCCGATGTAGGACTTTACTACTAGCCTCCCAAATGAATGCTATGTCAAGAAGGAATCTCCCGAGTGATACAATTCCCAATCCTAGAAGGGAAGGCAAAGATGAGTGCAAGACCATTACCTTAATGAGTGGTAAAGCTTTGTCAAATGCAGTTAAGCCTGACACGACACCCCTTGAGGTAGAAGATGAAGGGACCTCTCTTTCTAAGGAGGATGGTGTAGAAGAACTAAGGGTAGATGATGAGGAGCATGAGAATAGGAAAGAAAAGAGGAGTGAAGGAAAGAAAATGCAATCAAGCACTCAGATTCCACCACTACCATTCCCTAGACGATTCAAGAAGCAGAATGAAGATTCTTAATATAAAAAGTTCTTAGATACCTTCAAGTAGCTGCATATCAATATCCCTCTTTTGGAAGCTTTGGAAAAGATGCCCAAATATGCAAAATTCATGAAAGATGCACTATCTAGAAAAAGAAGATTTCAAGAACATGAAATGGTGGCATTAACAAAAAGTAGCTCAGATTTCATTAAAGAATTGCTGCAAAAGAAGGGTGATCCTAGAAGTTTTACCATTCCATGTCACATCGAAACGACTTTCATGGTTAGAGCATTATGTGACTTGGGCGCCAGCATTAATTTGATGCCCTTATCCATTTTCAAAAAGTTGCAGTTGGGTGAAGCAAGGCCTACCACAATTACTTTGTAACTTACTGATAGAAGTTTGGAGTATCTTTGGGGAATAGTTGAGGATATCTTGGTAAAAGTTGATAAATTCATCCTTCTAGCAGATTTTATTGTTCTTCATTGTAAAGTTGACCAAGAGATTCCCATTATTTTTAGGTGACCCTTCTTGGCTACGGGTAAAGCCCTCATTGACGTGAAAAAAGGAGACATCACCATTTGAGTTGGTTAAGAGCAAGTGACTTTCAATATGTTCAAAGCTCTCAAATTGCTAGATGAGCTGAAACACTACTTCTATCTAGATATGATCGACCATCTAATTCAATATAAATCTTAATAGTCTATGATAGAAGGCAAATGTGAAGCACCTCCTTTGCGAATTGAACAAGATAAGGAGAGAGAGGAAGAATGCACAACTATGGTGGGTGCTACTCCAATCATTCCTCCATCTAGAGTAAAATTTGAGGCTCTAAACTTGACTTCAACTGATAAACCTCCCCTAAAACCCTCCATTGTGGAGCCGCCTAAATTAGAGTTGAAGACACTCTTAGCACATTTAAAATGTCTTCTTGGGAGAGTCTAATACTTTACCAACCATCATTGCTGCTAATATAGCCATAGAGCAAGAGTTGAAGCTCTTAAGGGTGTTAAAGAAACATAAGAAGGCAATGGGATGGAATATAGTAGATATCAAGGGTATCAGCCTTTCAATTTGCATGCACAAGATCTTTTTGGAAGATAACCATCAACCTTCCATAGAGCACCAATGAAGATTGAATCCCAATATGAAAGAAGTGGTGAAAAAAGAAATTCTTAAATGACTAGATGCGGGCATCATATATCCTATCTCAGATAGCTCTTGGGTGAGCCCAATTCAATGTGTTCCCAAAAAGAGAGGCATGACTATAATGGCTAACACTCAGAATGAGCTCATCCCTACCCACACAGTGACTGGATGGAGGGTCTGTATGGATTATCACAAACTGAATGATGCAACCCGAAAAGACCATTTTCCTTTGCCTCTCATTGATTAGATGCTAGATAGACTAGCTGGAAAGGAATTTTTCTATTTTCTAGATAGTTATTCAGGGTACAACCAAATTGCAATTGCCCCAAAAGGCTAAGAGAAAATGACCTTCACTTGTCCCTATGGTACTTTCGCATTTAGAAGGATGCCATTTGGCTTATGTAATGCATCAACAACATTTTAAAGATGTATGGTCTCTATATTTTTTGACATAATTTAGCAAACTATGGAGGTTTTCATGGATGATTTTTCAGTATTTGGTGACTCATTTGATGAGTGTCTCTATAATTTAGATGTTATGTTACAGCATTGTGAAGAAACTAATTTGTTGCTTAACTGGGAGAAATGTGACTTTATAGTGCAAGAAGGCATTGTGCTAGGCCATAGAGTATTTAAAAAGGGATTGGAAGTGGATAAGGCTAAGGTGTCCATCATTGAACAACTACCCCCACCTACTTCTGTCAAAGGTGTGAGGAGTTTCCTTGGCCATGCCAATTTTTACTGCTGCTTTATCAAAGACTTCTCTAAAATTACCAAGCCTTTATGTAGATTTCTTGAAAAAGATGTTGAGTTTAAACTTAATGATACCTGCTTGCAAGCATTTGAAGAATTAAAAAGAAAACTTGTCTTCGCACCCATTATGACCGCACCTAATTGGAGGTTGCCACTCATTATCATGTGTGATGCAAGTGATTACACTGTTGGAGCAGTTCTATGTCAGAAAAAGGATAAAGTTTTCCACCCCATCTACTATACCAGTAAAACCCTTGATGAAGCCCAAGAGAATTACACCACTACAGAGAAGGAGATGCTAGCTATGGTATTTACTTGTGATAGATTTAGGGTGTATATTGTAGGATCGAAAGTGATGGTATTCACCAATCATTCAGCTCTAAAATACTTGGTTAGCAAGAAAGATTCTAAAGCCAGGTTGATTAGATAGGTGCTTTTGCTGTAAAAGTTTGATTTAGAGATTATGGATAGAAAAGGGTGTGAAAATCAAGTGGCTGATCATCTTTCTTGGTTAAATACTGAAGTTTAACCAGAATTTGCCCAAAACATTAAGGAGGCATTCCCTGATGAACAATTACTAAATGATCAGCACACTATAGATCCTTAGTATGCGGATATTGTTAATTATCTGGTGTGTGGAATGGTTGCCCCTGATTTGAAATAACATCAATTGAAGAGGTTCTTTCATGATACCAAACATTATTTCTGGGATGAGCCATACTTGTTTCGGTAGTGTACTGATCACATTCTAAGAAGGTGCATACCAAAAGAAGAATAAGAAGTAATCTTGTAGAATTACCACTCTTCAAATTATGAAGGCCATTTTGGAGGAGAGAAGACAGTAGCCAAGGTCCTACAAAGTGGTTTTTACTGGCCCACTTTATTCAAAGATGCTGATGCTTATGTGCTTCAATGTGATCGATGCCAATGAGGGGGAAATATATCAAGAAGGAATGAAATGCCACTTACAAACATGTTGGAGATGGAATTATTTGATATATGGGGTATTGATTTCATGGGGCCTTTCCCTAACTCCTTTGGCAATCAATACATTTTGATGGCGATGGATTATGTATCCAAGTGGGTGAAAGCTGTTGCTAGCCCTGCCAACAATGCAAAAATGGTGCTTAAATTCTTGAAAAAGAATAATTTCACCTGATTTGGAGCACCGAAAGCCATTATCAGCGATGGGGGATTGCATTTTTGCAATAGTCAATTTCAAGCCCTCTTAAGGAAGTATGGGGTGAAGCATAAAGTGGCTTTGGCCTATCATCCCCAAACCAATGGACAAGCCAAGATCTCCAACCAAGAAATTAAAACCATCCTTGAAAAAATAGTAGGGGTGTCTAGAAAAGATTAGTCCTCAAAACTAGATGATGCATTGTAGGCCTATCAGACTGCTTTCAAAACCCCTATTGGTATGTCATGATATAAGTTAGTTTTTGGGAAAGCTTGTCATTTATCGATTGAGTTGGAGCACGGTGCTTACTGGGCTATCAAGATGTTAAATCTTAATTTCAAGACTACGGGTGAGAAGAGGCTCCTTCAACTTAATGAGCTTGATGAATTTAGGATGCATGCTTATGAAAGCTCAAGAGTGTATAAAGAAAGGACCAAGCTCCTTCATGATAGAAAAATCACCCCTAAAGCATTTGAGCAGAGACAATATGTTCTGATGTACAATTCTCATCTTAGACTCTTTTCCGGGAAGTTGAAATCAAGGTGGTCAGGCCCTTTCACAGTGGTTGAAGTTTTTCCCCATTGAGCAGTTGAATTGGTGGGTAACTCAGGTGAAAAGTTCAGAGTGAATGGCCAATGATTAAAGCATTATTGGGGAGGACATGTGGATCGTCAAACATCCACTTTTCACCTTGTTGATTCCAAGTGAACAATTGATGAGTCCAGCTGAGGACTATAAAGCAAGCGCTTCTTGGGGGGTAACCCAGGCTCTTCACTTTACCTTTTGTTCTATTTTTGTAGATTTTAGCTTATAGTGAAGTTATGCGTGTTCTCTTTTGCTTTGTAGGTGAACTTCTCAGTTGAGGTTGATGGAAAATCGGAGCAATATTGTTGAGGGCATTCGATATTTTTGGATAAACATTTTCAGGGAAGTGTACCTTTTCATGCTATTTACTTCATAATGTGCATAAACCCTTGATAACATAGGTGCAACTCAGTGATAACTCAAATCTAGTGTTTGTCTTGAATGTTTCCTTCATAAGTTCATCTTTGATGCTTGAATCCCATATTAACCCCTAAGGATTGCTGCAAAAATTATACATACTTGAGTTAATTTTGAGCCTTATTGAAGATTATATATGTGAGAATAAGTAAAACATTATTTGAGATCAGATTACATGCTCCTCTTATGTTCATGTTGCTGTGTGAGGGAACAAATGTTGTATATGTATAAAAACACCTTTGTGCCTCGTTAGTTGCAACCAACAAATTGTTTAACCACAGCAAAATATGTTCTGGAACTCACCAGCCAAATCCAAGGACAATTGGTCGTGGCCAAGAAATTATTGGCCGCGGCAAAGGTTGCATGAGTGGTTACCACTAAAGGCAACCTGAGGATAATTGGCCGCGGCTAACATGTTATTTGGTCATGGCTAAAATAGTGATCTGAAACCCAGAGGATAATTGGCTGTAGCTAAATATGTATTGGGCGTGGCTAAGTGGTGTTCAATTCCCTTTTTGAATGAAATAGAGACGTATTAGCCGCAATGAGTAAACATTTGGCCGCGGCCAAACGTCAGTTGATGCCCGAAGAATGTTTGCTTTCCTTCCCATTTTGCCCTCACAACTTCCACTCAATTCCCACGCTACCCCATTGAATCTCACCTAATTTTTGGCCCAGTTCATTAGGTCATTTTAAGCTTCCCATCTGAATTCCCCAACCTACCCTTAACTTAACCCTCAGCTTCCCATCTGAATCCCCTTCGCCATTTCTCATTTACCCTGCCATTACTAGTTTTCTTGCATTCCCTCATCACAGATTTCTCCCTACATCTCTGCTTTATTCCCGTCCCTGCTGTCCACTTCACGTCTCTGCATCCCTCATTTCTCATCGCACCACCTTCTTCTTTCTCTTCATCCTCTGTTTTGTGTTGCTTTCCTCCTTGGTAAGTCTGCTCTCACTCTCAGTCTACCCATGCATTGTGGCTATTGGGTGCTATTGTTTCTTTGTTTTGCTCCATTGTGTTATGTTGCTTACAGACCTTACTCGATTTCTAGTTTGTTAGACTACAATTTTGTTTATCTTAGGTAGTTTCTTTTTGTTATTCTTGTTGGATTAAGTTTAGGGTTGATGTAGAAATTTACAAAAAATTGAAAACACCTTGCTGAAGTGATTTGTGTTATTATGCTTGGGTTGCTCTATTTGTTTGTTAGGCATTGTGTGTATAGGGGACTAAAGTGTTATATTGGGATGGATTAAGTAGGAAATTATCATTTTGAATCATTAATTGGAGGTTGTTATGCAGTTAGCTAGGGGCTTGGGTATGGTTTTGATATTTTGATGAAGCCATGGTGAATTTGAATTATAGTTGAATAGGGATGCCAATTAGGATTGATCAATTAGACTTGTCATTTAATTCTGTACTAAATTGTTGGACTTGTCAACTAATTTAAAATTTTATGATTATTGTTTGGGCATTGTGGTCAGGTGAGTCATGACAGATGTTAATGGCTAGTTCGTTATCATTTAGATTAATTTGTTCTAATCTAATTGTCAACTGAGGTGTCCTGTGTTCTATCAAGTGGGTTAAGTATGGGAATGTGTCCTTTCATTGGTTTAATTTGTACTGATCAGATACTTTTGTCTAGTAATACTTTATCTTTTGGTTTTTGTTCATCCTATTTTTCTCTTTGTGCTTTTGGTAGTCAGCTAGGCTGGTTTCTTGTAGCTTTACAGGTACTATGGCTCCAAAGAGATCTCCTTCGAGTGCTTCGCATTAATCAGAGCAAGAGTCTCCTACTGCCATCAAAGAAAGAGTGCAAAGCTGCCCCATTCTATTAGAGCAAGAATTTCCTTACATAACTGACTGGGCCTTTTGTGTGATTGTCAATCAAACTTATAACCTATGCTCTTTGATGGGTGAAAAGTCGGGTGGAAATGCTTCCATAGTTAAAGAGTTTTACACACAGGCAGCCATTGCAATCAGCCTGAAATGTCGTATGAGAGGGGTTCAAGTTTACATTTCAGTGGAGGTGCTCCGCACATTCTACCAATTACCGGTGGTAGCTGATTGCCGCTACACTTACTTAATGTAGCATGAAGACGAGATCCCCTTTGATGACATTGCCTCATTCCTGGATTATGAGAGGCAAGTATTGTGGAAGATCCCTCGTGGTGGCCAGCGATATCTTGAATGGAAGAGATTGTGTAGAGATGCCAAGTTTTGACTTCATTTTTTTTCTTTCAACATTCTTTCAACCTTGCATTTGAGTGATGCCACGTGGGAGAAAGCCCTCCTAATCTACTTACTGATGACCTAACAACCGGTTGATATTGCTACTATAATGTATCAAAGTCTTGAAGTGGCAATAGTGGACCACTCTTGCGCGATTGTCTTTCCCCACTTCATTCATCAATGGTGTCTTCAATCGGGGGTGAAAGGGAGAGCCAATGAGAAAGTGTTCTCGGCCCCTATGCTCTTCAATTATAAAGCAATCAAGTCAACCCGCAGGGCACCACAAGGTCTGGGGGCAAACCAACTAGACCAGGACGTGATGGAAGAGGAGGTGCCAATCCTGGATATTCTAGTAGTAGAGGAGTCTGACCCAGCATAGTCGAATGACCCATGGAAAGCAAGCGTAAATAGGTGTCTAGATCTGATAATGGGTAAGGTGGACAATATTTGTGATCATGTAGCCCAAATTCGGCTTTAACTACAGTGCCTTTTGCCACTATTGACTGATAGGACTTCTGGAGTTAGGGGTGACGAGGGCCCAAGCGGGAACCAGCCTGACGATCCTTGACTTTTCTTTTTCCTGTTAATTGTTTTCTATTTTTATATTCCTACTAGTTATTTTGTTGCTTAATTTGTGTTTTTCATATGGTTACTTATAGTAAACTAGTGGTTATCTGGTTAGTTGTAGCTTGCTTATCAATGTTGTATCTAACTAGATTTTAACCTCTTTTCATTATTGTCGGTTAAGTTTAGTTTTTGATTCATGCTTGTCTCGCTATATTTTGTTATCAGCTACTGCTGTTTTGGTGAGTGCAGGTGTTGTTTTCTCTCATGCAACTCCCTTTTTGTTAGGTAATAGTTGCATGAGAGTTGACCCTCTTTTTTCCATGTGTCAGTGAGGACACTGTCCATTTTAAGTTTAGGGGTGAAGGTACACCTTTTTGTTGCTGATTCGACATGATTTTAATTTTGATGCTTAAACTTTTATTTGTAAACTACTTAATTTCTGTATTGGGTTGCTAAATTTTCCTTTGATTAGATTGTTTGGGTCCAATGATTGTAGGTTGCTTAGATTATAGGCTTGACAGGGAATTTTGGAAGTGTTTGTTAGTGCTTGAGTCATAGAATAATGCATTGTTCTATGATAGTTTTTAGGGCAAAAAATTGTGTACACAAACATTGGGGAATTATTTAAAAGCTCTTGTTTTGGAAAAATTGCGGCAAATTGGTGTATATGCTCTTTCTCAATTTCAAGACTCTAGAACCATCCTTGGAATTCCTTGAAACGAGTTAATGACTTCACTTGATTTTGAAAAATGATTTGGGCATTAACTAAATGAGTTTGTGCCTTTCAAGCTATCCTTTATCAATTATATTTTCCCTTGAACCCCCACTTGAGCCTAATTGAAAAACCATGTAAATTTTTGGTTAAATCTGTGCATTAGTCTTATACCCCATAAACTTGAAAAACCAAGATTCCACCTTAGACTTGAGATAATGGATTAGTGCTCGATAATTTAGAAGAGGCATGATTTTACATTCTGATGAACTTTGATCATGGGATATGAATAATGCATAGTCTGTAATTATTTGCACTTAAGATGTGTTGACTCAAAAAAAAAAGAAAACAAAATAGATAAACAAAATTTATTTTTTCATTGAGACTGAGTGCATTTAGATTTGAAGATAAGTTTTGGGGAGGTGTTAGAATTTTAAAAGAATACTTTGAATGTAGAAAAGAGGGTAGAGTTTTTATCTCAAGTAATTTGTATTCTCTTTTATCCCTTCTTTCAATTAGCCTTCACCTTGGCCACATTACACGCTTAAAAGTCCTAATGATTTTGAAATTTTGTAAGGTTAAATGTACAGTGGAGAGGGAAGAAAAGTTTTGGCATATGAAGTGTTGTTGTTAAGGTAGTGTATATATATACATTGAAGTGTAGTTTTTGTTTTAGGTAATTGTTGGAAAATGGTACCCTGACCAGCCACACACACACATGCTTTAAAAGTGTTAGAAAACTTTACATTGTGCTGTGAGCCTTGCATCTTCTTACATGCCCTTTTCCCCTATCTTACTTATCATAGGTAGCAACTGATAAGGACTATACCATACATACATAGTATTTGGATCATTCATGCAATCTCACTGATTCTTCATTTTGTTTTACTCGAGGATGAGTAAAAGTCTAAGTTTGGGAGTGTGATAACCTCCCTAAATTCATGTCTTTTCAGCACATTTTCCTTGAGTTGTGCATACCTTTTGGTGTATTTTTGTATATAAATTATACTCACAATAGGAAAATGTGCATTTTTTATAGCTAAACTTAACTGACTCACTTTTAGTTTAATTATGCAAATTTCAATCTTAATTTAAGATATTTTAGTACATTTACAGCTTCATACTTTTGCAAATATTATTGGACTTCAAGTTAGTTACAGGAATTCATATGTTAAAAGATTTGCCAAATTCGCCGAGACCAAATAAAACGTTAGCCACGGCCAATTCCTACATGGAGGAAAGAGCAAACAGAGAGCATTTCACTGTAGCCAATTGTTGAATAGACATGTTGGTGAAAACCCAAGGCCATTTCGTTGCAGTGAAGCATATGTTGGCCGTAGCAAACTATTATTCATTGAAACACTACGTTTTGAGGCTTGACAAACTCTAGGGCATCATATATCCCATATTTTTGACCAAAGGGAGGATCCTTCATCTTCTAGGCAACTTGAGGAGCTTATGTGCTAGGGTTTAGAGATTGGAGAAGAGGTTAAAGCCAAGGATTGATGTTTTAGAAAGATTTGAAGCTCTTTCTATCGGTTTTTCTAATCCTCTCCTTCTTTTTCTCTTGTATTCTGCTATGGCTTCAACTTCTTAGTATTTTGTAAGCTTATGGCTGATTATGAGTAGCTAGACATTTGTTCTAGGATTATTTTGAACCCTTGTATGGATTGACACTTGATTCTCCTCCACTTCCATTAATTAATGACATATATGTGTTGATTTTACTCCATTCTTAATGCTTCTGGTCGATTGGCCACCAATTAGTTGTTTGTTGGCTTGAGTGATGCTTGAGAGAGCTAGCTTGAGTATTGAACTTGAGTTAAATCATGCAAGAACTTAAAATTTATGTATTGAATGGATGGTTTTGTTGGTGAGGTAGAGATACACTCACTAACCTTGTGTAGTCACATTTGGGTCTGAGCTTAAAATTGGGATTTATTTGGTTGTGAGAGAGATTGAGCAACTAATAGAATTAAATACTTATTCTTGACTTGAAAAAGCTTTTTCAAGTAGTATTTGATCCCCAGACTAGCACATATAGTTGTTGGTCATTTTTGTGAGAGGAGATTACTCTTGTGCTATGAAATACAAGGGGGAGAAATAATCCTAGGTCCCTCATATGCTTGAAGTCAAAAAGGATATCTTAACTCCTTTTATAAATTAATTTGCAAAGTCATTTTCACATTCAACTTTAATAAACAACTGTTCTACTCAACCTAGTTTAAAGTATAAGTTTAATGATTAACTAAATTCAACTCCAATCCTTATAGGAACGATAATCTTTTTATACTACTTTGTCACGGCCCGTGCACTTGTGGTATAAGCCGATTAGCGAATAATAGCCAAATTGAGATTCATAGTATTTTGGACTACTTGGATAGTTCATATAAGTCATATTCATGCTTTTAAACGTGTCCAAGAGGAGCCAAACATAAGAGGAAGCTATTTGGACCAAATTAGTGTCTTATGAGAGGCAAAATTGACCATATTAATGAGCTATATTACAAATGATCCAAATGAGCTCTCCTTGGTATGAAACTTGGCATGCATCTAGAGTTTATTGAGAGCTTTTTAGGAAGCTAAAGTACAGAATATTTGGAGGCCTATGGAATTTTTGGAAAATTTTTGAAATTAGTCAATTTTCTAGTTTTGGTCAGTGTTACTGTTCATATAGCCCAAAATGAAACTCTATCATTAGTGAGGCAAAAAATGTCCAATTGCTGTAAAATTTTACAAGGCAAAACTATACCTTCTTAGTGACCTGTGCCAACTAGAATAACCTTATTTGGATATCTAGAGAGGGAGATATCAATTTTTGAATTTGCTGTTCTGTTCTAGGTGTCCAATCAGACCTCCACCAGTGTTCCATCAATTTTTGGGTCTGACGGCTCTTAGATTGATCTGGAACTATTTTTTCCCTCTAGCTAACATCCATAAATTTCCAAATTGGTATATTTTGTATGAATTGGATTTTTTTGAAATTAATTATGAATTTCCCAAAATTGTATCAGTAATCTGTATCAAAATTTTGGATAGCCTTACCTTTTTGCATTTTTTGATGTCAAGCGTGGTCCAGATGAGGATTTCATACCTGGGAATTATTTTTAGTGTAAATTTAACATCTATAGCTTTCTAACAAGCTATTGTTTGGTTGATTTGATTTTTTTTATTTAGTTATGATATTTCAAAATTTCCTCTGAAATTTGCCATATGTTGTCCGAGAAGAATGAGTAGAAATTCGAGGTTTTAAACTTGAAATCATGGATTGTGTAATGTTTTGAGTTGTGCATGATTTCTATAAGTGATAAATGACTAGAGAATGTTATGGGAGAAATTATTGGGGCCCACATAACACGAATTAAAATTTGAACTCTGACGTAATACAATTAAATGACATTGTTTTCATACTTTTTCTTGCATTCTTATGGGAAATATACATAACTACCTTAAATGAGAAAGTATAATGGTAGAAAATATATGGTATGACACTTTGCATTTCCTAGGTTCCCACACCTTAAATCAATGGTTTTTTACTTGTTCTAGATTAGAACTTCCTCCCTCTCTCAAACTCTCTCCTTGGCCAAAACACACACATAAAGAAAGCAAGAAGAGAAAAGCAAGAAAAGAGTGGAACTACCTTGAATCTATGTTTCTTTCAAGAGCTTCTTCCTTGCCTTAGCCTTCCTTCTTGAAACTCTAAACTTTCTCCTCTAAACTAAGGCCAAAACAAACCCAATTCATCCATCAAACCATGGAAAGGAAGAGCAAGGAGAGGAAAACAAGATATGTAAAGGCAATTCCATGAAATCCTTTTTTTCTCACCTTTTTCCTTGCTTCTTTCTCCTCTTTCTTGGCTCTCCTTGAATTTCCCCTTATATCTCTCTCTCTTAGGTAGAGCTTCTTCTATATTTAGCCAGCCCAAAGTCAGTCAAAAAAAGGAGAGACTTCTAGACTCTTTAAGAAGCAAAATTTCACTTTTTCATGCTTTTTTTGGAACAAGTCTTGCTATAGCCGGCAGCACTTCTCACTATGGTGAGAACTTATCAGTTCTAGGTCCCAATTGTTCTCACCATAGTTGGCACTATCGTGAGAAATTCTCTAGATTTTGTATGGGATACAAACTCACTATAGCAAACTAGCATCCTCACTATAACGAACTGGCACCCTCGCTATAGCAAACAGGGATCCTAGCTATAGTGAGGAGACTTAGAAAAATTCTGAAACCTTGGATATTACATAGGGGATAAGCCCTATGTGTGTCAGAGTTGGCCATTGGGTAGCTGCAGCAGTGTTGGATGTTCAATTTTAATTAAGGAAGACACTTAAAAATATCTAAATTATTAATTAGGACTAGTGAGGGCTATTCGAATATTTTAAACCTATTTTGGACTTATTGGTTTTATTGAGCCTTTCGTATACCTGAATGAATCTTTTATGGCTATATTAGACTTTATTTTATACCTTGACGTTACCCTAATTTATAGATTATTTTGGACAATGGATGAGCCCCAGGACAAATTTGGACTTAGAAAAGTGAAAAGATAATTTTAAGTATTTAAATATAATTTTTCAAACTCTAGTTCCCTGTTACGTTATTGGGATTATTTTTTTATGCACAAAGTTGTGCAAGGCAATTCTTTTCTAAATTACCTATTATGTTTTGATCAAATAATGGCTTAGATGATATGTTATTATTATATTTTTATATGATTTTTCTTGGGTACCCACTGAGGGATGCCTTAGTAAAGAAAGCAAGGGTGAGCCTGTTATGTTATAGTAGTGCAATATGAGCTAGGCTTGAGCCTGCCAAAGCTATTGCAACATGCTCTGGGTATTGAACTTAGTAGTCTCTAAGGCCTAATGGTCAAGAAGGAAAAAATATTGTTTGATAAATTCTCTGTATTCTATGTATATAGAAATCTCGTGAATATCTTGCAATTCCTAAATGTTAATTCTGTTGAGAAAATTTTTGTATTTTATTCATGTTTTTTTTTTATACGTAATATGTATGTTCACTTTGTTATTTCATATTCACGTTACATATTGCTAACAAGTATATCTCTCTATTTATATTATTTAGTAAATTAACTTTTTTTATAAGTCTTCTGATCATATTACTTGTTGTCCGTTAAAATTATTACTTGAATTTTCTTCATGGATATTATGTCGTATTAATCATGTCTATGTTACTGAGAAAATTATTTCTCAATTTATTGTGGTTTATATTTTCTTAGATGCTGATTTATTAAGTGACCTTAGAACTCCAAGCAAAATGGATCCAGTTCCCACTTCAAGGATGGGTCTTCGTCATCCATAACATATGAATCATATCATGTGATGATGTTATTCGTGTTGTACATATGTACTTTGTGGCTCTAGGGGAGCTTGAATCCCATTCATTCCTAATGGGTGGATTTGACTCTCCTGCTTCTCCATTTACATAAGTAGTGGCCCATTCATTGACACAGACCTTTTTGTGAAAATAAGGAACTAACCTTTTTAGTCCTTTTTATTATCTGGGAATTTTCTTTTTTGATAGTTATAGGATAAATCCCCTTTGATGTGATGCGATCTATATGACCCTGCTCCCCTATGATGGAACACTTAAACTAGTTTGTATTTGTAATACCTTAACCTCTTAGCTATGGTACCATGATCTCATTATCTATCTTAATGCATTTCAAATGGATTGGAGCACAATTGTAAGAAACCATGCACCTCACATGAAAAGAGCAATAAATTTAATAGTATTAATTGTGTTATGTAAGATCTCATTTCTTTAATTTATACCCCATGGACAATGTGAACTCATCAATATCATTTTCTATTCATAACACATCCATACAAGTCATAACCATCACCAAATATCTCAAGAAGCTCGGATTTTAAGCTACATCTCACAAAATCATTAGTTTGCTCTCAGGTTTAGAATCCAAGTTTCTGATACAAACTTTGAAAATTTATAACTAATTTTATAAAAATTAAAATCTCACAAACCATACCATCCTAAAAATTTATGGATGTCAAATTTTTTTTATAAAAATAATTTCAGAGCAATGCAATAGCCTTAAGCCACTGAAAATTGATAGAACAGTAACACAGGTCAGGCTGCATTAGAAGTACTATTATGCAAATTCAAAAATTCATTTCTCCCTCCACAAAGCTCCAAATGAGGTGATCTTAGTGGTTATGGAAAGTTTATGATGTCTAGTTTAAAATTTCATAAGCATTGGACTTTATTTGGTTCATGTGTGATACAGAGAAGCAAACTGACTAAATAAACAGTAACTATACCATTTCTGCATAATTTGGCCAACTTTGAAAAATCATAATAAACTATCTAGAGTTCCAAATTGAATGATCTTTAGCTCTGTGAAAAGCTATAGATGAGACCTATTTTTTGGCCAAATTTCATGGAAAAACTCACTCATTTGGTGAGATTTTGGCTTAGCTCTCTATTTGGTCAAATTTGAAGTCTCAAATGGCATCTCAAGACACCAAATGCTTTTCTTGACTTTACACAACTACTTGGGCAAGTTTAAAAGCATAAATACAATATATAAAAGCATGCCAAATGATGCCAATCATCATGGAGTTGAATCTCACCTTGCCACTTGCATACATACACATGTACATCATATCACATAAGGGCAAATGAGTGGCAAAAACTCATATTTTCATTCATCTATCTTCTATATTGGTACCTACACTATTTATACATACATTAGAACTTGCTTAAAGGTCTACATCATATATATAACCTATTGTTACATATTTTGATATGAAGATGCAATTACAAGGCTCATTTCCCTATTTTTTTGTCAAAGTCTCACCTTTCATGGTTGTTGGCTACCATTTATTGGTCCTCTTGGTTCACTTAGATATGGTTAGGCATATGTAGGAGAAGAGTGGATTCAAAGAATCCCAATAGCTCTTAACCCTTTCAAACATATATAATGGATGATAAAACATGTCAAAGAATACATGCATGGCTTTCAAGCTACTAGTGAACATATACATAATATTTTTTATGTTCAAGAAACTCATACATAACATATTAGGCTCTCAAGGACATTGGTTTAGCCTCACCTACTTTTCTTAAGGCTTTTAGATTTGCCTCACCCACTTTCAAAGGACTTTTGACTTAGCCTCACTTTTCTTGAAACTTTTGGCTTTGTCTCATGTAACACCATAATGACTTAACTCCAACTAATCTCCCTTACACTTGATTCCATATGATTTCCAATGAACAAGTATAACCGTGGAATTTTCATGCTATAAAATGGGGTCTAACCAGTCATATTTTGCCCCGTGGGTCCCATGAATCCATCATTCACATTTTCTACTCAAATTCCATTTGTACAACTCATACATAGCATCAAACAACTCATAAACCACGGATATGAAGCCAAAAACCAAAAAAATACAATTTCTCAAATGAGCCCAAAAGTCAGATTTTTGGCTCTAAATTTGGAAAATCATAACTAATTCTAGAAAAATGAGAATCAAGCAAACCATAGCTCTATACAAAGCTCTAGGTGTTAATTCACACTAAAAATAATTCCCAACCACAATCTCAGTGTTTGGACCATGTTTGACATCAAAAAAGAGACAGAGGTCCGACTGTCCCTGGTACTAGTATAGCTTGCTGTCATGAACTTCGAAAATCCATAACTAATTCCACAAAAATATAATTTGGGAAAAATATACTAATTTGGAAAGCTACAGATGTTAACTAGAGGAAAAAAAATAAGTTCAGATCATTTCAGTAGCCCTTGGACCTTGAAAACTGATGGAACAGTAACAAAGGTCGGATGGCTTCCTTGATACTGACACAGAACTTCAGAAAGTTCATTCTCCCTCTACAGACCTCGGATTGAGGTGATTCTAATTGGTGTAGGTCACTGTAGATATCTAGTTTATCCCCATAAAATTTTATGAGAATCGGACACCGTTTGGTCCATGAATGACACAGATTCATTTTCGAACCTAGTTGCACAGTACAATAACTAAAACCAGAAAATTCTCCAATTTCAACAATTCACCAAATATTCCCTAGACCTCTAAATATTACCCACTTTGGCTCAGAAAGCTCTCAATAGACTCTAGAGGCATGCCAAATTTTATATCAAGAAAAGCTCATTTGGTCATACTTTAACAGAGCTCACAAATTTGGTGATTTTGGCACCCAAAATGGTTCAAAGGGGGTCCAAATGGCCTCCCACATGTTCTAGTACCTCTTGGGCAAGTTTTAAAGCATAAAAATAGTATATATGAAATGCCCAAGTGATCCAAATCATCATACATTTCAAATTCACTATGCTACAAGCCAAAATACACTATTACGTATAAGCCACAAAAGGGCCAAATTCAACATTTTCATTGCTTTGGCTCTCTTCAAAGTTCATACATCATTTATATATATTTCTACACTTGCTCAAATATTTACATCTCAAAAATAGTAGGTGCATATTCATTTTGACACCTCTTTACATCAAAAGAACTAAAATAGCTACACAACTCCCTAAGCATGCTCAATTGGCTCCTTGGTGTGCACTTGGTTCTCCTTGAACTTCACCTAACATGTTAAGATGGGAGAGGGAAGGGGGTGAGATTCTGGGAATCTCAATAGCTCATACTTATTCAAGGAAGCAATCAAGGCATATAAACAAGTCAAGCATGCAAATCATTCACAATTACACAACATATGATTTTCATACCATGATATCATATCAATGCCAAGAATAAGCTCCAAGGACTTTTGGTCTAACCTCACCCGAGTTTTGGGACTTTTGGATTGGCCTCACCCTTGGTTTAGGGACTTTTGGCTCCATCTCACCCATCTCAAAGGACTTTTGGCACTACCTTACCCAAGAAATTTTCACATCTCAAACACAAGCATATTGGTACCAATGCATTAAAGTAATAACATATGGCATGTCTCATACAACAAGCACTTACACAAGCATACAATGACTATATACATCCAAGAATGCAACAAGAAAAAGTGGAGAGCTACCTTATAAGCCAACACAAGCCTTCCCTTTCAAGTTCTCTTCTCCCTTCTTGATTTCACACTCACAACTAGATGGAGTTGCTTCTTTTGAGCCTAGGCATAACAAAGAGCATGAAATTACTCTCTCATAACTCAACAATTATTCACAAAGCTAAGGGTTTCTTCAGAGCAAACCCTAACAAGTATAAGCAACTAGGGGTTTCTCTCTCTCTCTCTCTAGAGTTTCACTAACTTTTCCTCTTATTTCTTTGTATTTCTCAACTTGTCACACTCTCTTTTAAGGGTTTCTTACTCCCTCTAGGTCAGAACAAAGCTTTCTTACTCATCAACCCATGGAAAGGGAGCCTAAAATGAGAAGAATAAAATCAAGAAGAAGAAGCATGAAGAGCTTTAAAGGTTCTTACCTTTCTTCCTTAGCTTCCCTTCCTTTTCTCTTAGTTTCTCCTAATTTCCCTCTCTCTCTCAAGCCTTTTCTTTGCTTTGGATGAAGCTTAGGTCGATTTAAAGGAAAAGAATGAATTTGGACACTTTAAGAAGTCAAATTCTCTTTTTTCACGCTTTTTTGGACTAACCCTCGCTATAGCGAAGAATAACACTTGCTACGGTGAGCACGTATCAGTCTCAGACCCCTATTTTTGCTACGGCGTGCGCTACGATGAGCAGCTCCCTGGTTTTTGTATGGGATGCCTATACTCGCTATAGTTAGAAGCATTTTTGCTATAGCAAAAAGGCACTCTCGCTATAACTAGATCATTTCTCGCTATAGCGAACAGGTACATTCATTATAGCTAGCCCATTTCTCGCTATAGCTAGCAGACTTAAAAAATTTTCAAGACTTCAAAAATTTTTAGCTTTCCTTTTTTTTTCCTTTCTTTTCTTTTTTTCGGTTGTTACATTTCTACCCTTCTTAAAAAAATTTCGTCCTCAAAATTTAAAGACATACCTCAAGGGAATAATTCTAGATATCTTTACCTCATTTCATCCTCTACTTCCTAGGTTGCTTCCTCAGATGTCAGGCTTTTCTAGACTACTTTCACCAGAGGAATGTTCTTGCTTCTCAACTATTTCAGCTTTACATCCACAATTCTCTCCGGTCTCACTACATAGGAAAGATCTTCCTGCAATTGCACATGCTCATATTCTATGACATGTGAGGGATCTGGTAAATACTTTTTCAACTGGGAGACATGAAAAACACCATAGATTTGGGCTAGGTTAGGAGGCAAGGCTATGTGGTAAGTCACGGGTCTAATTTTCTTAAGGATTTCAAATGGACCAATATACCTAGGACTGAGCTTCCTTACCCTCATTGACCAACCTACTCCCGTTACCAGAGACACTCGAATGAACACATGGTCTCCAATCTCAAACTCTAACGGCCTCCTTCTCTTATCGGCATAGCTTTTCTGCCTACTTTGGGCTGTAAGGAGTCTCTTTCTGATCAATTCTATCTATCAGGTGGTCTGGTCTACAATCTCAGGTCCTATCATACTCCTCTCACCTAGCTCAACCCAGCACAGAGGGGATCTGCACTTTCTCCCATACAAAGCCTCATAAGGGGCCATCTGAATACTGGAATAGTAACTGTTATTATAAGCAAACTTTGCTAATGGTAAATACACATCACAGTTACCCCTCATTTCTAACACACGCCCTCAGCATGTCCTCTAAGATCTGGAGGGTCCTGTCAGTCTGACCATTTGTCTAGAGGTGATATGCAGTATTAAACTGCAACCTGGTCCCTAAGGCATGCTGCAATGACCTCCAAAAGTTCGATGTGAATCTGGGGTCTCTATCCGAAACTATGCTACTGGGTACTCTATGAAGTTGCACTATCTCTTTGATATACAACTGGGCTAATCTATCCAGTATATGAGTAGCCTTGATAGCTAAAAAGTGTGCGGACTTCATGAGTCTATCCACAACTACCCAAATAGCATCGTGTCTAGAGGATGTCCTGGGTAACCCCATAACAAAGTCCATGGCTATACTATCCTATTTCCACTCAGGGATATCTAAAGGTTGCAACAACCCAGCCGGTCTTTAATGTTCTATTTTTACCCTCTGACACACTAGGCATTTGGCCACACAGTTCGTCACATCACTCTTCATTCCCGGCCACTAGAAAATCCGTCTCAAATCTTGATACATTTTGGTGGCACCTAGGTGAATAGTATACTTACTTTTATGTGCCTCTTCTAAGATGCTTTCTTTCAACTCATTTCGACTAGGCATACAGATTCTATCTCAGTATACTATCATACTATCCTCAGACATCTTGAAATCTACGATCTTACCTTGAGAGATCTCATTCCTAATCTGTCTTAGGAACTCATCCTCTCTTTGGGCATCTAAGATTTGGGTTCTCAATACATTCTCAATTCGGGTTTCACTCAGATACAACTTACTCGATACCACCTGACAAGAGAGGTTCATGTTTCTGAACTTCTCTAGGAGCTCCTGCTCCCTAATCATCATATGGACTGCATGGATGGATTTCCTACTCAGGGCATCCGCCACCACATTGGCTTTGCCCAGATGATATTTTAACATATAATCATAGTCTTTCAAAAACTCCATCTAACTCTTCTATCTCATATTGAGTTCCTTCTGGTCAAATAAGTATTTTATACTCTTGTGGTCACTGTAAATCTCTATGGTAGCACCATACAGATAGTGCCTCCAGTTTTTAAGAGCAAACACTATGGCGGCTAAGTCCAGTTCATGCGTGGGATAATTCTCCTCATGAGGCCTCAACTGCCTAGAGGTATATGCCACTACTCTACCCTGCTGCATCAATATACATCCTAACCCTTTGCCCGAGGCATCACAATAAACCACAAATGGTTCACTAGGGTCAGGGATAATCAGTACAGGGACAGTGGTCAAACGAAGTTTTAACTCTTGGAAACTCCTCTCACATCTATCATCCCACACAAATGGTGTCTCTTTCCTAGTTAGCCTCGTTAGTGGTAAGGCCATCTGAGAAAAGCCCTGAATAAACTATTGGTAGTACCCTGCCAAACCTAGGAAACTCCTAACCTTAGTGATCATTTTAGGTCTATCCCACTATAACACAGCCTCAACTTTATGGGGATCAACCACGACCTTATCTCATGAGATCATATGACCTAAGAATCTCACCTCGGTCAGCTAAAACTCACATTTACTAAGTTTGGCATACAACATTTTCTCTCCCAAGGTCTCTAGGACTAATCTCAAATGCCTCTTGTGCTCCTTAAAGGATCTAGAATACACTAGGATATCATCAATGAAGACCACCATAAACTAATCTAGATACGGTCCGAATACCCTATTCATGTAATCCATGAACATAGTAGGCGCATTCATCAACCCGAATGGCATCACAAGGAACTCATAATACCCATACCTTGTTCTGAAGGTCATCTTGGAGACGTCTTCAGTTCTCACTCTCAACTAGTGGTACCCAAATCTAATATTTATCTTAGAAAATACAGATGCCCCAACCAACTGATCTAACAAATCATCAATTCTAGGGAGAGGATATTTATTCTTGATGGTAACTTTATTCAACTCTCTGTAATTAATACACAAACGCAAGCTACCATCTTTCTTTTTCACAAATAACACCGGAGCTCCCCAAGGTGAAACACTAGGGCAGATAAACCCTTTCTTTAGCAATTCCTCTATTTGCTTTTTCAACTCAGCGAGCTCGGTGGGAGCCATCCTGTAAGAAGCCTTAGACATCAGTCCAGCCCTAGGCACTATGTCTATAGGGAACTTTAGTTCTTTCTTAGGGGGTAGACCACTAAAGTCAAACTCTTTAGGGAAAATCTCTGGGAATTCCCTGACAACTAGGATCTCCTCTATCCCTTGCTCTACCTCAGCTCGAATAAAGAAAAAGACTAGAAACCCTTGACATCCACACTTTAAATGCCTCTCAGCCTGGGCAGTAGTCATAAAGGATAACTCAGCTCCTACCCTAAGTATGGTCCCACAAGCAGGTAAAGAAATGGTTCGGTGTTCACAATCAAGTACCGCATTATTCGCGTCTAACCAGTTCATACCAACAATCAAATTAATAGTGGTATGGCAATGATTGAACTGAACAGTGACATTTAAGCAAGTATGGGAAGTAACCACGTGGCCTTCAGTGGGTGTAGTGATAGAGAAGTCAAATGGCAAGACACTAACAGCCAGATCCAATTGCCTCACATAATCATAGGATATAAATGAGTGACTAGCACCCGAATCAAACATAGCAACTACAGGAAAGCCATTTACTATCAGCGTACCTCGGATCAAACTGGGGGATGCACTGGCTTCTTACTGATTGAGTACAAACACTCGATCTTGGGTCTGTGGCCTAGGAGGAGGCACTGTGTCCATCTGAGGACAGTGTCTAGCAATGTATCCTGGCTTCCCACATTTGAAACATGTCACCGGAGACTGCTGGAAGGATGACTGGCTCCGAAGAGGCGGCATTGGCTTGCCCCGCTGTGGCCTTCGGTTCCATGGCCCCTTGCCTCTCTTCTTGGCACTGGGTGTCACACTAGAACCCTCTTTCGGTCTCAGCCTTTTCAATTTCGAAACCCCCTTCTGACTAGCTGTAGCCACAGCAGGCATGATAGCTTACAGGTTAGTCTTAATCACCCTGCTGACCTCCACAAGGGTATTAAACTTTCTAATCTGTTGTGGGGTAACTCTGTCGCTAATTAGGGGCTTCAACCCAGTCTCAAACTGCTCACATCTCCAGGGTTCATCATACCTCTGGAGGTAAGAGGAATACCAAGACAGCTCAATGAACTTGGCCACATATTGGTCCACAGTCATCTCATCCGTCTGTCTCAAGCTCATAAATTTCATCTCTTTCATTTTGCTCACCGAACTAGGGAAATATTTCTCATAAAACTCGACCAAGAAGCTTTCCTAAGTTATTAGTACGTTCTTGGTCTCTATCAGAGGTTTTGTGTTATGCCACCATCTATCGGCTTCCTTCTGTAGCATGAAAATGGCTAGTTGAGCCTTCTACTCAGTGGTACAATCCATCACCGAGAATATTTTCTCGAGCTCCATAACCCAAGCCTTTGCCTTATTCGGATCCAACTCCCCATCAAACGAGGGTGGACTGTTCTGCTGAAATTACTTTAACAGTTTCTGGATAGGCGTCTAGGTCTGAGCAGCAATAGGCTCTTGGGGCAGTATAGGTGGAATGCCAGATGTTGATGGCTGAGGTATAGGGGCTTCTCTCCTGGCTTCTTCTTGCGTGGCCAGGGTATCTTGCAAGTGCATGATCATATCATGCTATTGCTGGGCAATATACCTCTGCTGTTCCAACATCTCCTGGTGCTGGCCCATCATGGCTTCATATCGGTCAAGACTCTCTATGATGGTCCGCAGAGGATCCTCAGGCCCAATCGAAACCTCTCGCTCAGCTCTCTGAGCCCTAGGCAGCCTGCCTCTACCCCTGCCCTGTCTAGTCTCAACCATGTCTGAAAAGAAGTAGCAATCCTCAGTTCATAAACATAGCACAAGCACATATGCATATGGATGCTACCACTTCCATGGCAATTCACACCAAACACAAGCAATTCACATCATTCAAGAGCCCAACCTCGAGCAAAATTGCCTGAACCTTTGCTCTGATACCAAAAATGTAACACCATAATGACTTAACTCTAACTAATCTCCCTGACACTTGATTCCATATAATTTCCAATGAACAAGTATAACTGTGGTATTTTCATGCTATAAAATGGGGTTTAACCAGTCATATTTTGTCCCATGGGTCCCGTGAACCCATCATTCACATTCTCTACTCAAATTTCATTTATAAAACTCATACATAGCATCAAAAAACTCATAAACCATGGATATGAAGCCAAAAATCGAGAAAATACAATTTCTCAAATGAACCCAAAAGTCAGATTTTTGGCTCTAAATTTGGAAAATCATAACTAATTCTAGAAAAATGGGAATCAAGAAAACCATAGCTCTCTAGAAATATCTAAATGTTAACTTCACACTAAAAATAACGCTCAACTACAATCTTAGTGTTTGGACCATGTTTGACAGCAAAAAATAGACAGAGATCCGGCTGTCCCTGGTACTGGTGCAGCTTGCTGTCATGAACTTCGAAAATCCATAACTAATTCCAAAAAAATATAATCTGGGAAAAATATACCAATTTGGAAAGCTAAAGATGTTAACTAGAGGAGAAAAATAATTTTAGATCATTTTAGTAGCCCTTGGACCTCGAAAACTGATGGAACAATAATGAAGGTTGGATGGCTTCCCTGATACTGACATAGAAATTCAAAAAGTTCATTCTCCCTCTATAGACGTCCGATTAAGGTGCTTATAGTTGATATAGGTCACTGTGGATATCTAGTTTATTCCCATAAAATTTCATGACAATCAAACACTGTTTGGTCCATGAATGACATAGATTCATTTTTGGACCTAGTTGCATAGTACAATAACCAAAATAAGAAAATTCTCCTATTTCAAAAATTCACCAAATATTCCCTAGACCTCCAAATATTATCCACTTTAGCTTCTAGAGAAGCACTCAATAGACTCTAGACACATGCCAAATTTCATATCAAGAAGAACTCATTTGGTCATACTTTGACAAAGCCCACAAATTTAGCAGTTTTGGTACCCAAAATGGTTCAAAGGGGGTCCAAATGGCCTCCCACATATTCTAGTGCCTCTTGGGCAAGTTTTAAAGCATAAACATAGTATATATGAAATGCCCAAGTGATCCAAATCATCATACATTTCAAATTCACTATGCTACAGGCCAAAATATACTATTACATATAAACCACAAAAGGGCCAAATTCCACATTTCTATTACTTTGGCTCTCTACATAGTTCATACATCATTTATACATATTTCTACACTTGCTCAAATATTTACATCTTCAAAATAGTAGGTTCATATTCATTTTGACACCTCTTTACATCAAAAGAACTAAAATATCTACACTACTCCTTAAGCATGCTCAATTGGCTCCTTGGTGTGCACTTGATTCTCCTTGAACTTCACCTAACATGTTAAGATGGGAGAGGGAAGGGGGTGAGATTCAGGGAATCTCAATAGCTCATACTCATTCAAGGAAGCAATCAAGGCATATAAACAAGTCAAGCATGCAAATCATTCACAATTACACAACATATGATTTTTATGTCATGATATCATATCAATGCCAAAAATAAGCTCCAGGGACTTTTGGTCTAACCTCACCTGAGTTTTGGGACTTTTGGATTGGCCTCACCCTTGGTTTAGGAACTTTTGGCTCCACCTCACCCGTCTCAAAGGACTTTCGGTACTACCTCACCCGAGAAATTTTCACATCTCAAACACAAGCATATTGGTACCAATGCATTAAAGCAATAACATATGGCATGTCTCACACAACAATAACTTACACAAGCATACAATGACTATATACATCCAAGAATGCAACAAGAAAGAGTGGAGAGCTACCTTATAAGCCAACATAAGCCTTCCCTTTTAAGTTCTCTTCTCCCTTCTTGATTTCACACTCACAACTAGATCGAGTTGCTTCTTTTGAGCCTAGGCACAACAAAGAGTATGAAATTACTCTCTCATAGCTCAACAATTATTCATAAAGTTAGGGGTTTCTTCAGAGCAAACTCTAACAAGTATAAGCAACTAGGGGTCTCTCTCTCTCTCTCTAGAGTTTCACCAACTTTTCTTCTTATTTCTTTGCATTTCTCAGCTTGTCACACTCTCTTTTAAGGGTTTCTTGCTCCCTCTAGGTCAGAACAAAGCTTTCTTACTCATCAACCCATGGAAAGGGAGCTTAAAAGGAGAAGAATAAAATCAAGAAGAAGAAGCATGAAGAGCTTTAAAGGTTCTTACCTTTCTTCCTTAGCTTCCCTTCCTTTTCTCTTAGTTTCTCCTAGTTTCCCTCTCTCTCTCAAGCCTTTTCTTTGCTTTGGATGAAGCTTAGGTCAGTTTAAAGGAAAAGAATGAATTTGGACACTTTAAGAAGTCAAATTCTCTTTTTTCACGCTTTTTCGGACTAACCCTCGCTATAGCGAAGAATAACCCTCGCTACGACGAGCACGTATCAGTCCCAAACCCCTGTTTTTGCTACGGCATACACTACGGTCAGCAGCTCCCTGATTTTTGTATGGGATGCCCGCACTCGCTATAGCTAGAAGCATTTTCGCTATAGTGAAAAGGCACTCTCGCTATAGCTAGACCCTTTCTCGCTATAGCGAACAGGTACATTTGCTATAGCTAGCTCATTTCTCGCTATAGCTAGTAGACTTAGAAAATTTTCAGGACTTCAAAAATTTTCAGCTTCCCTTTTTTTTCCTTTCTTTTCTTTTTTCCAATTGTTACATCTCACCTATTTCTTGGGACGTTTGGCTCATCCTCACTCTTATTAAGGGACTTTTGGCACAACCAAACCCATTCAAGCCATACTGCATACATAAACACATATCAAGAAGCATAATGGTACCATAGCTTGCAAGCAATTGCTAGGAACATTTCTCAAGGCATAAACATACAAACAAGCACTCAAGATAAGCAAATATCCAAGCCATGCATGAGAGAAAGGTTAAAGAGCTACTGATGCAAGACCCACTAGGAACATGCCCTAGAGAACCTTCAACAATTTGAAACATTGCCCGGGACCGGCTAGAAAACAAGAATGTTGGTCAAAGGAAAGACCCTAAGAGAACCTGTCTCTTAGAATCCTAGCCTCAAGACTCCACAAAGGAAGATCAATCCTTTGATAAGTCACGTGTACTATCAGAGAACACAAAGAAGCAAAAGCCTCACAAAGTATTGAATAATACTCAAATTTATTCATTCATGATCTTCCAAAATAAAGTACAATAGGGGGCCTTTTATAGGCAAAATTTCTAAAAGACTTAAAATCCTAATAAAACTAAAACTCTAAAATCTAATTAGAAATATTTTAAATAATGCCTAAAATCAAGGAATAAGATTAAGATATTAATTTTAATTTAATCTCCTAGATAAGCTCCTTGACCAAGTCCAAAAAATAATATAATAATAAAAAACGAAATTCAAAAAGAATCCTAGTTAAAACTAATTAGCTTCTTTAAGTAGTCACATGGGATGCACATGCTTCATTAAAAATCACATGGTTGACACATGATTTTTAATCTCTTGCAATTGGACTCCAATCGGGCCTTGACACTCCTCTTGTATGTGTATAACTACATTGGGCCTTTAACATCTCCATGGATCTTCTTAGGAGATTCTGCTTCCACTTGGACTTCCACTTTTGCATCTTTAAAGATATCTCATGTCTAAAGACCAATTCAACATATTTTGAATTGATCAAATATGGATCTTGGGCTCTAAACTTGGGCCGACGTCCAACATAGATATTATTATCAGCTACCTTGAAGCAAGAACTCAGCACTTTTTTCCTTGGTTATTCCTCTCCCTTTTCAGCCACACACTTTCAATGAGGAGAAGCTTGATTCCTTAGCCCTAAACACATTAAATAGGACACAATTATACCATGAAAGCAAGCTCTAACATCACACACTCTCTATAGAGGGCTACTTTGTTCTATGGTTTAATTATGTTCCCTATAACACCTAATGAAGCAACTACTAGAATTCATGACCTTGGCTCCATTTTCTCTTTCCATCTAGGTCTTTTGACTCTATTTAAGTCTCTTGGAGTCATCACAGGTTCATTCCCAAGAGCCTAGATGCAAGTTGCTTCTTTAAGTCTCATTATAAAGCTTACACATTCATCACACAAACCAAGGCTTCTAATTTTTTTCTAAGGCTTCCTTTGATGTTCTCCTATCATATTTAGTCCCTTTTTACCCTTAAAAAAATTTAAAAACTCTCTCTAGATGCTAGAACCATGTTTGGCCGAGACATAGTAAGCCTAAGAGCACTCACGGATTTTGCAAGTTTTCTTGAAGGAAATGACACATGTGAGGCTTTCTAGGTGTCTCAAGAATCCATATACACTCTTAGACAATTAAAAATACCACTAGGAAGCTTCATACATACCAAGGTGCAATAAAAACCCTAGGTTTTAGAAACTTGTTCTCCAATGCTCCTTTTTAGAATTTCTTTGCATCTACTTGCTTTTCACACTCAAAAACCTAGGTCTCATGCTTGGTTTAGGTCATATTTTTCTCCCTCTTGGTTGTTCTATATAGGGCCAAAATTCACCTCCTGAAGAACAAGGAAGAAAAAGCAAGCAAAATTAGGAAATTACCTTGATTCTTTAGCCCTTTCAAGAGTTTTCTCCTTGACTATGGCTTCTCCTTGGAATTTCGAACTTCCTCCTTCTGAGCATGACTCGAAATAGATCCAAATCATGCACCAAAACTATGAAAAGAAAGAGAAAAAGGAGGAGAACAAGTTTGTTAAAGGGTGGAGCATGAAATTTCAAGGATTTTTTCACCTTTTTGCTTAATTTTTCTTCTCCCTTTGAGCTCCTTCTTGTGCGCCCTTCTTTAGCTGGTCTCCCTCTAGTTTGAATAGAAAATAAGTCAGCTAACTGTGACGGAGAAGTGGGACACCTCATATATATAGTTAGGGAACCAATTAAGATATTTCAAAATGTCAATTTTGCCCTTCGTTCTTGGCTTCTTCCCTTAAGGCTCATTACAACTCCTTTTTGAAAATTGCCTTTCCATAATAAAATTTAGGTTTTCTAACTTATAAATTACTTTTGGAATCACTTAAATCAAATCTAAAACTTTCTCGAATGAAATGATCAAAGTTTGAGTCAACTGTCATTCTAAAACATAAAATCGGAAGGGTTTTAACTGTTTTAGGGATTCCTATAGTTTTTAGGATCTTTGAAAGCCCTGGAAAACTTATTTTTTCCATTTAAAAATTCTTCCTTAGAGTTTTCTAAAAAAGTGTTCAAATTTACAAAAATACCACTGCATCTTTATTAAATTTTGTCTGATTATTCTAGTTTTGTTTTCAAGGAACATTTGGCCTTAAATTCTCATTATTTGAAGTCTAGATTATTATTCAAATTTTATTGGATCTCAAATCATTTTATCTGGGATACTTCCTTTTATATCTAATAAGTTTTGTACGTTTACGGAGAAACTGGATATTACACTTCTCACATTTACGAAAAAACCAGATGTTACAGTATTAATTACAGTCTATTTTCGTTATTTTTGTATTCCACTACACCATAAATTAGATTTGATTGTGAAGGAATAATTAAAATAGAAGTTAATTAAACTAAAATTAAGAATTTGTCATAAGCAAATTGCTAAAAATGGGAAATTATAAAAGGCGTTACAAGAGATATTATAGTTAACTTACCCATTAGAGTGCTTGCCATGGCTTATCTAAGGACTCAAATTATTCATCAATAACTTTTGGCAAGTTTTGGATATTTTCATCCTTTCTAATCAATCTATGAATATTGGTAGATGTCTTGGTCTTAATATATATCATACTAAGGTGATTGGATCACTCCTAATATTCATAAAGATCAAATTCTAAATCATTGCTAGCACTTGTGGCCATAGGAATCTTATCCTTTTTTATAGCATACTAATTGAAGAGGAATTTTTCTCTTTCAAACTTTATAGTTATTGCCATTTAGGAACTTACAAATCACAAATGTTTAGAGGTTGTAAGTTGCAAATAATTACATGTTATATCAAAAATTTAAGGTAATTTAAATATTCTATATGCCATGTCATACTAATATAAAGCATATCTTTCAAACCATGAGCCTAGTAGCAAATAAAACTTCCTATAGGATAAGATTTATTCAATTTGGTCTATGTACAAATATGATGAATTAGTAAAATTATATCTCTTATCTCAATCCTTGTGGGCAAATTAAGACAAAGAAAAATTCACTATCTATCCCAATTAATCATATAAAATATGATAATATTCTTGTATGATAACAATTATTGTATTAAATATATTAATTACAAATTGATGTCATTTCTTCTATGTGAACATTAATTTAATTTCAATACCATAACATACAATTTTAGCATAATTAACGGTGTTGTTGCTAAACTTTAATTAAACTAAAATTATATAGATCACATAGCATCTTAAAATTAAATATTTTTATATGACTAAACATAAATGCATAAATAAATATTTTATAATGAAAATTAAACAATTAATTAATTAATCAACCATGCAAAAATGCAAATAAATAAATAATTAAAATTCTCTCTTTAATTTTAAGCCAAATGAGTCATAATTATTGCCTAAAAATTAATTAACCATAATTATATATAAATTAAATAACACCATAAAATACTTTTTCCAAAATTAAATGGCATTAAATAATGTTTAAACAAAATAAATGGCCAATAAATTAATTATTCCCAATTTCTTAAACAAAATATTGTCCAAAAGATATTTTACCCCAAACATCTCAAAAATAAATTATTTTTGATGCACTAGAAGTTTTGTCAAAAACTTGCCAAAAATTAAGCCCAATGGTGTGTCCAAAAACCAAAAAAATAAAGTGTCAAAAAGTTGCTAAATTGGTCCACAATAATTTCTGAAAAAAATTGGCCTAAAACCTCTTGACAACAATGGCCTAAAGGCTAAAGGCCAAACTAACCGAAAAGGCTCAAATTAAAGTTGTTATTTTGGATTTTTTTTTCTTAAATGCCTAGAAAATAAAAATAGAAGCCTAGATTTTGGCCTAGTAAAGAACAAAAAACAAAATAGACTAAAACAAAAAAGCCTATAAACAAAGGCCTAGCTTGCCTTTCATAAAAACACGTGTTTCATTAAAAAAAAAAAGTCAAAATGTCATGTCATTTATATAGAGACCCAAGCTATGGGTGATCGCTAACTAGAATGACATGTCGTTTACCACTAAAACTCAAAACATGTCACATAAGTCAGACCTAACCATATCTTTTGCCCTAAACCTCCATTTTTGGTGCTCAAAAGACTAAAATGATCAAAATGAAACAATTAATGTATTGCCATACTAAAAATGAGTTAAAGAGGCTTAGAAAATACAACCCCATTATGGCTAAAAGCCCAGCACTTTGAAGCTGTGTTAATGGCAAGAAAGAGGCCCTTGGAGGCCTTGATACCAACTAGTGGAATTAAATGGATATGTTAGAGCCAAAAGTGATATCCAAATGAAACAAAAATGCAAAAAAAAATGTTATGTTGCACCATAATATATCTCATCCATTTAGTATCCTTAGGCATCCATTTGGAATACAAGAAATCACAACAAACTTTTTAGCAGCGAAAATTCAATACTATTTACATCAAATGGACCTATAAAGTTCAAAAATGGATTTTTATCATTCCATCTCACAAATTATGCTCAAATGTTTAGTTTCATCCAAATTAACATGTACATAGAGCTCTTCCATGCAAAAGAACCATTTGTCCTATTTTCCCATAAATCACATAATAGAGCCTCAATTTTGAAAATTTATAATTTGAGCTATACAACTCTGATTAAGGCAAAATATGTGTCATTTTAAAATTTACAATGTGAATTTTCTATTGTAAGAATTTCAAGTAAAATTGAATCTATTTGTTCTCTTAAAGTACAAGAAAACCTTATCTAAACTAAATGAATAGTATCAATGCCATGATAGCTTTTTAAGGCTAACTTTGAGAATTCACCAAATACTCTATAGAGCTCCAAAAATTGTAAACTTTGGCTTTGTAGAAATCTATAAATTTCCTATAAATGCTCACCAAATTTCACCTCCCAATTTGGTCATTAAGATTATGAAGGGTAGAGGGACATTTTATAACTCAAACGGTCAAAATTTTAGTTTCAAATTATACCAAATGAGCTATAATATGTAATTTCTTACCACGAGCAAATTTCAATCCATACATGAATCATATATAAATGATTCATCACATGATACTAGCCTTGTAACTAAAAATCACTATTCCAAATCAAAATGTATGCATAAACTCATTGAATTTCCATAACCCAAATTATGTTCCAATGTCTCATACATGCATCTAATAAGTCATGCATTTATAGTATAACACTTTTTCACATGTTGTCATTACATTACATCAAAATATAAATTTACATAACCAGATATACAATATTATATTCTATGCCACACACTTGTAGAAATTGGTCTCTAGGTTCTTGCCTCTTCATTTTCCTTTCTTTGAGTTTCACTTAGCCATGGTTAGTGGAGATAGGGAAATATGAGATTCAAAGAATTCTAGAAGCTAAATCAACATTCAAACACATATGATTCACTCAAGTATATAGAAGTAAGTATGCATGTTATGCAATCATAGCCAATCCATACACAAGAGAGCAAATCCATGCTCTAGGGGTTTCCTTGGCTTAAGTAAGAGTAAATCTATGCTCTCAAGGGACTTTTGGGCTAAGGTAAAGCAAATCTATGCTTACTTCCTTAGCCTCACCCAACAAAGAGGCACCCCTCTCACAAATCTAAGTAGATCTCATGCAGTTACATATTCTAACTAAACAATCAAGAAGCCAACCAATTGCAAACAATACACATAAGCAACCAATGACTCAAGCAAACCAACCATATAAGAATGACGGAAAAGTTACCTTATCAAACAAATTCAATTAATTTCCTTGTTCTCCCCCTCTTGATCCCACAGCCTCACACCAAAGTGGTCCCACTTGCTTGGTCCAAGCACATTAATCAAGGTATAAAATAATCAATTAGAATATATTCAATCCTACTCTAGTAATACATATGAATTTCAGGACTTAAAAGCATGGATTAGGTTACTTTAGGTGTGTCAAAATAACTCATTTCATTTGCCACATTTTATGTAGTAATTCCATCATTTATCTATCTCAATTTACTTACTTTTCATGGCTAAAACAAGTCATAAAGCTTAGCCATATTACTGATACCATTCTTAGGGCAAGTTAGGGTTTTTATGGAACCAAACTTGCAATATCATCAAATCTCATTCTTTTTCTCAAATTAATGGTTCATCTAGTCTCTATATTACTCATTTAGGCCTTTTAAACCATGAGACTAAATTAAAAACTTCCTTAGGTATCATCTCCTTCCCTTGGCCGAAAGCATTATTACCTTACCCCATCTTGAAATTTTGTTTGTTTCATAAGGAATTTGATCACTGAAGGATATCCATAATTCATTTCTAGTTCAATTATGGTATTATAGGGATTAACTAACTCTCTTAGGATTTTGAATTTCTCAAGGCCAAATCTAAACCCTAGGGTGAAGCCACATGCATTTCTCTTGGTTTTGAATAAATCCCTTTGCATATTCTTACTCTTCACTCTTCTAAACCCTTGATTCAACCAAATTTTCATCAAGTAAGCATTCCTTTCTCCCTTTCTCTCTCTACAGGCCAAAATTATACATGGCTAAGGTTCCAAGAATATAAATTTTTCCTAACAAATTATATCTCATTTTGATTAGTCTTTGATGGAGATTCTTTTAGTGCAATTGGTTTCTTCAAAGGAGCTCTCTCACTTAAGATACCAGCAGCAAAATTCATCTTTTTTAGGAATTAAAACCACCATAAGAGAGAGCATAAAAAGTGGAAAAAGTTTCATAACTATAGCATAGCAGAATTGGACGCAAATCCTTAGCGATTTTGGCCTTCTTTTCCCTCTCTCTCCTCCCTCCTTTCATGCCACCATGAGAGGTCTTGAGGGCTACCAAGGTCGGTTATGAGAGGTAGAAGATGAGTGGAGTGTTATAAATAAAAGAATATAGGGTTTTATAATTTTTTTTCTAAACTATCAATTTTGTCCCTCCACTTTACTTCCTTTGTTTGAGCTTATTTTTCAATATTTTTGAAACCAAAGCTCCACACTAAATTTTAAACTCTCTTCTTCATTACAAAATTTGTTTAGAGGTCACAGGGATTTAAAATAGTCTAAAAGAATTCAGTCAAAATTATTGCTATCTTGGGTACTAAATTGTATATCGTCAAGGATTTAGCCAAATAAACTTCATTTGGTTAATCTATTAGCTTTATTTCATAATATTATGATAAGAGATATTCATTTCTCAAGTAAATTCTCATATTTTCTGAATTCCTAATTTTTCTATTAGTTAAGCCCAAATTTATTTTTTTAGTCCTTACTAGCCCTTTCTCTCCCTTTGACCCATTTTTAATTGTCTCTCTTTACTCTTTAAGGACTATATTACTTTACCTAATATAGAATGTTTCACATTAACTTCAGCTATTGCCCAAAAACTTGAAGCTTTTCTTCAAGGAATGCTTCTAAGCTCTCAAATTCTATCTTTTATGTTGTATGTGAGTGTTTTTTACAACTCAATGGGATGCTAAATCAAAGCTTAAAGACCCCTTTATGGCCAATTTGAGAATGTATCTTCCTATCAAAGATGCTTCAATAGAGAGGTAGGGGATAAATCATGTGCATTTGAAACTAAATCTACAACCAACAAATTTGCTACAAATACGACAGAGGACCAAATTTCGTGAATGTGAGCAATTTGGCAAGTTGCTTCAATTTGTCTGAATCCTTTAACTTGCAAGTTGCCAACATTCACACACACTGTTTTATTTTATTTTGTAATTTTTCATTCATAAATTCAATATGGTCAATATCATGGATCTTATGTACAAACTCAAACGAAACGGCTACTATTATTGAAATTTGTGCATAAATTGTATTATTCTATTCATTGTTACGGTTTGGAGTAATCCAATGCACACTCATATACTAAGTACTGATAAGATTCTATAATATTAGTGTGAGGGAGTATAGATCGAATGGTATTATTTTGGTTTTTCATTCATAAATACGTTTGGCATAAAGAAATCTAATTTTAAAAATTGAAAACTAATAACAGATATTTTTATTAATAAAAAAATATGCTGCCATCCAAAATAGTCATAGAGGGCATTTTGTAAGCGGGTTCCTTTTTCTAAAAAAAAGAATTGTTTGAAATGTTAGATTCTCATATGTACACGAGTCAAAAAAATGTTATTGGGAATATTGTATAAATTTGAACAGGAGAAAAAAAATGAAAAGAAAAATTCATTAAATTTTGAGTTACTTGATAATAGCTCTTGATACTAAAACTGAAAAAATAAGTATGTCAACTTTGATATTTCATTAAATACTGTATATTTTTTTTAAAAACCATATCAACTCAAACATCACATGCTGTAACAAGTTTTTTTCCTTAATTGATGTTGTCCGTGAGACTTGCCAGTTTGGGCAAAAGCATTGTTAGGGGACCTCAGCAACAGTTCATGTGCTCATTCATGGACTAACTATGAAGTAATTAACCATATAATATGATATTAAGCTTGAACTAGTCAAACAATATACAAAATTATAAAATTAAGTACGTTGAGAGTTTCAAAAATTAGATAATTTTTTAATTACAGTTTGTGAAAAATTAATATGATTGTAACCACAATGCAACGACGCCATTCTAGGAATTCTTGCTGACTACATAGAACGGAGAAACGATACTAGAGAGTTTGAGCTTTCAGAATTGTACTTTGATGCATTTCAAAATTCCTACATGGTCATATTAAAAGGGACTTTAAACAAATCTTAAACCTCTCAGTAATATAATATATTGGATCTTATGTGCAAATTCAAACGAAACCGGTCTGTAGTAATCCAATGCACCCTCCTCGTAATATCTTTCTATTGGCAACTCAAAAAGACTTTTGACATAAAGAAAACCATTTTTTAAAAAAATGAAAAGTTTAAAATTTGAAAACTAATAGCAGATATTTTTAATTATATTTCTTTCAAAATCTATCCTGATATCCACGTTTTTCTTAAACCGTGGTTAAGTCCTCGTACCTAAGCCTCCATTTCCCTCTAGTGTAGACGTCTATTTCAAACATTACGTGCTGCCTGTCATATTAAATCATGTAACTGTAGAGTAGGAGATAATAAGGTCACGTATATTGTCAGATATCCCAATTATCACTAAGCATAACGTAACAATATCCATATATACTAACTTTCAGCATGGAGGATTAATCAAGTTCATGGTTTCCTAGGCCATTGAACAATCATAAAGCAGCAGAGAGCAGTAATGCATTATGCTCACTCTTGCACTAATCAGAATATATGTCAGATATAGCAAGCTAGGCACGTAGGGAATACTATATTATTTCGGTGCCCCAATAGCTCCAGTGAGGCTTTATTCTTCCATCTCAATGATTACCTGCATTAGAAGAACAGAATATATATATATATATATATATATATATATATATATATTAGAAGACAGAACCGTCTATTTAGAACTCTTCTCACAATTTCTTTTATGAACATAAAATTATAAATAGATTAAATCGACTAAATCAATAAACAACAGCTATGTGCATGTGTAAAAATAGGGCATATTGAACAATTACTTGGCAAATTTGCATATAAATAAATTTACTTTATTAAATTTTCTAGACTAAATGTGCAATTCTTTATATTTTTTGTTGTTAAATTTTCTAATCAAAATATAATAAATATTTAATTTTTTAATAATTACTAACAATGTACGTTTTTTATAAATAAATATATAATTTTTAATTAAATTATTTATTTGTCATATTTTAATTAAAAAATTATATATTTATAATATTTTAATTAAAGAACTTGATAAAAAATTATTAATAAAAATATATTTAAATGTATCTCTTTTTTTATACAAAAAATCTTGTATTTGAGACAAAAGGTAGAAAAAAATAATAATAATAAAAAGTTATTGATAAAAATTGCTTACATATATATGACGTCAAGGGAGAAGTCATACATTGCCCTTACGTATCATAACAAGCAATGATATAATATAATGTGACAAAGATGTGATTGTGACCTACATATGATTACAATAATCAGTTGAAAAGTTTTAAATTACTGGTTTTAGAGGTTTACTGAGTAAATGGCTAATTTTACTTCATTCATTTTTAAAAAGGCCGATCATTTCTTAAACCAGAAGGAAGATGAGTATATCCGATTTATATATATTTGCAGTTAATTTGGACCTCCTACTAATAATTCATACATTCGAGCTAGGAGTTCAAATGATCAATAAAAAATTGATGTGTTCACATCCGTGTTCAAATTCCTATTCCTACCTCTTGGAGGGGAAAAAAATGAAACAACTGTTAGGCAAAGTAATTAACCATAAATATTATATAGTAACTGAAATATTGATCATTTTATTGCTTTATATAGGTGATTGAATTACTCATGGCTTCCCTATTGATCAAGCAATATATGTCCTATTGGTACTTCAACATGCCATACATTTATTGTAGAATTTGTATTTAAAAACTATTTTGCGTCTAATTTTGAGGTAATAAATTCAATAAAACATGGTTTCCCCCAAAAAAGAAAAAAAATTGTGGAAAATATGTAACACAAATTCTTATACTTCTGTTATTTTAAATCCTTCATTTAAAAAAGCTTATTATTATTTTTTTCGGCGCATATAATAAAACTCTTGGTACTTTATTTGAACAAAGTGAATAAGAAAGATTGAAATGAGGATATCAAGAGCTAGCTAGGTACCAGAGTCGAAAACAAAATTTAGAAACTTGAATCTGATAATCCGATGCCATGTAATATAATTTTATCAAAGTCAGTTAATCTCATTTTAAACTGGTGAGTTGAATCTTAAATTTCAAGCAAGAATTGACTACAAATAAAGATTACTTACCCAAGATGAAGAATCTTCTTGTCTGATTGTGGGTAGGGAGTTGCAGTTTCAATCGTGTTTGGAGTGAAAAGATTGCGAGAAGCTAATGCCTGTATGGCATTAAGCTCTGGCCCAGAAACCATGTTTGCTTGCTGAAGCCTCTCAACTTCTGCTATCTGAAATGTTGAACATATATATATATATATATATATATATTGTTGGAGTCAAATAATTTGAACCTATTTTTCATCATTTAAATTTGATTTACCAACCCAATATTTTTCCTTTCTCAATTTCTTACTTGTCAAGAATTTTCCCTTTTTTTTTTCTTTCGTTAATGTAGGTCAAGATATATAATACTTTAATTTGAAACTTCCCTTACCAAAGTAACAATTATTGTCCCGAAATAAGTAATTGCGAAATTTGTTATTTTTTCTCTAAAATAAATACAAAAAAAATCATTTATATTTTAATGATGTTAATTTTAATACGATCGTATTTGATACAAATGGGTAAGTTCGCAGCTTATAGTTTATTTATCAAATTTCATAGTACAAGAAAATGTGTCATTTGCGGTCCACTTCATCTCATAACGAAACTGAAAACAACATAAATATAGCTCCAGGAAGTAACATGACTTGAATACGTTAACCTAGCTAGCTAGATAGGAAAAAAATTACAAGAAAAGAAATTTAATTTGTATATACGTACCTTAGTCCGAATACAAAGGTTTTCATTTTCAAGTTCAATCTCCTGGGTCAATATTGCAAATCATCAGTTGAGAATAGTAACAAAGAATTTGTAAGCCAGAGCGAAAAGATCAATTCTGAATATATAAAAAAAGGAGAGGAAATTGAATTACGAATTACCCTCTTCTGCAGGTATTCGATTTCTGCCAGCAGCATCTCATGCTATTGCAGTAGATAACGGGGAAAAACAACACCAATTAATTTAATGACATTATTAAAATCACTGCAGTTAAAAAAAAAAGCTGATCGCATGCATCTAGTTAAGAACTATAAGGAGCTGCATATTACTATAGATTTCTTATAAAATTATAAAGTCATTAAGAAAACAATACTAGTCTAAAAAGATCACTACTTGCTAAAACTCTACTAAGAGCAAAAGAGAGCATATATGATTGACATTTTCAAGGATTTGGCACACATAGTAAAAGGAGCCAAAATCCTTCTCCTATCTCTTTTTGTTGTTTTTTTTGGGGAAAAATTTACATTATAAGGTAAATGAATTGAAGTCACATAGAGGCCAATGGCTCCTTGGCCTTAAAATCCCTCCATATTTGAAGATTTAATTCTCATCAGTTAGTAAATCATATCATTGAAGAAGAGTTAGTTACAATATTTATATCTTTCATTATTTGGTCTCTAGAACAAACGTGACAAATAGATTTTTTGACAGCTCAGCATTATATGATTAAGTATTTTTAAATATTTTCACATGTCTATGTTTTTGTCGGAGAATTTGAAAGCAAGCAAACGTCTATCCTAAGTTATTACATACCTTCTTGGACCTGATTCTAGTAATTCCTCTTTCGAGTCTATTCTCCAGCTGCTTGAGCTCCTTCACAGTCAGTGTGCTTAAGGCATCACCCATCAAGTGCCTGCAAGCAAGAACATATAAAGGGTATTTCATAACCAAATTAGATCACAACACTACTTGCCACGTAAAATTAAATTTGTCTTTTGTAAGATTCACAAGTCTCTATAGACTACTTTGCTAAGAAACCTTTTAATATGCTCATCGAGAAAGAAGGAAAATTGGAAATCACCTGTTAGAATTTTGCAGCATCTGTATCTGCTGTCGTAGCTTCGCGGATTCTTGTTGATAATACTGTCATTCAGAGTTATGAAATGGAACAAATTAAGAGAACATTTATAAATTAGCTTTGATCATTTAGAAGTAGATGTATATGAGGTTGTGCATCATAATATAAGCATGAAAACACACCACTACAACTAAAAAATAAATTTGATGAGAATTTTCAGCCCAAAAGACTTTAGTATAATATTTCAATGAACATATTTTTCAGGGAAAATTCAAATTAATCGCAAGTTAACAAAAAGCTTTTATTTTCGTTCGTTTCACTATACACTTTATAACGCAATTAACCATAACTAAGTTGATCACACTTTATTACAAACTAATCACTTTTATGCACCATATAAGTGATAATTTTGGTCGAGGCAAATCATTAATTATATCAAAATAAGAGGATAACTGCACGAAATTAATATCTTATTCAAAATGGAGATGTTATGTTGCGCATAATTATTTTTGGAACACCTGCAAATAATAAAAATTATATATATGGAAGTGTGTCTCCTAATCATCTGTTTCAATAACAATTGTTCTTTAATTTTTCTTTCTTTGGAATTCGCCTTGCTCGTGAACATGTAGAGAAATTAAACTGAAAATCAGATAAAACAAATACCACTAGGGAAAACTAGGTTATAAATAATTTTACTGCTTGTAAATTGTAAAAATTCATATCTACCAAATAGAATGAAAATAAGGAATAATGCATCTAATTTCATATATGTATTACCTGGGCATTGATTTCAGTGGTTGAGCTGGTACTTGAATGATCTGAACATGCTTTTTTGTACCTCTCTATAGTTGACCTTATGCTGTTGGCAAAAAAAAAAAAGAAAAATAGAGAGAGATTTCCAAGGACGAACAAGGGTTAGGAGTCTCTATAACCACCAAGATACATGCAAGCATGCATGGTGCGCACTACAAATTGAAGAACTGCTTTCAGATACAGAATCCATTTATATTCTACAATGTGTATGCAAATATTTCAATACCACTGTTATCCATGTTTGTAGTCATTAATTTAAAATAAGAATTTCCTTTACCTTTCAATAATTTAGAAGACATTATGTTATTTAGTCTTTATACTGTCGGATAGCCTATATCATTAGTCCCAACGTACGTTAAATATAATGAATAGATCTACCCACTACTATTCATACAGAATATGTAATGGGAACTAGAAAGCGTATCATGTTCAATATGGTTACTTGGAAGATATCACATATTAAAAGTATTGTAGACAGATCCAGACCCATGCATTTTACTTCATCACAATTTGAAGATGATAAATATAGATCAAGATATGTCTGGAATTTTAAGAAAATAGAAGGCAAGAGTAGGGAAGAAATATTTTAATCTGGACGACATTTTTCTAAAGTTTAGATTTAAGTAAACATTTTCTTTCATTCTTTTCAATCGAAACAAATCTTAAAGTGTTATCTTTTCTAATATTCTAGAGACATTTATAAAACATTTAAGCAGGAAAATACAAAAGAGGCAAGAAGGTTAAGGATAGCTAGAAACTAAGGTTTCAAATTGTGGCCACAATATTGTTGAAGCAGCCCACGCATTAGTCATTTAGCACCTATAATGCCTGCAATTCTTATTGTAGTACCTTTTTTTTTTTTATACACTCAGAAACAACTTATTGTAGTACCTATAATGCCCGTAGTTATAATGCAGCTGCAACTGCAATTATAATTTAAAACCATGTTAAAAGTAATTCTCATTGTTAAGACATTTATGGATACTTGTCTTTTTTTTTTAAGTGAATTAACTTTTTATTATGGAAAGTTATATCTTGCTTCAACTTAGTTTCCTAGAAATTAAAAATATTTTCTGGATACTCACCTTTTTTTAATAAAAAAAGTGAAATGACTTTCTATCCTATATACTATAGAGTTACATCTTGTCTCCACTTAGTTTTCTAAAAATTAAGAATCTTGTTTTTGTTATTCAAATATTATTTTTTGTTTTAAATAATCCTCACATTAAGCGTGTTACAAATGAAGTCATCTAAGACAGATAATGGGATCATAAAATGCTTATGGCGATCAAAATAAAGCATATTAAATCTATTGGAAAATGCAAAATGCACACATTTGAAAGATTTTTTATGTAATGTTTTGATAGCCACACAAATTATTAGCAGTCACATCTCATGTTTCATTACACCACCTCACATCTCACTAATTAACACATTTAACATGAAGACTATTGCAAAACAGAAATAACTTTTCAAAAATTAGAGTGCCGATAGACTAGGTGTATCTTGTTAGGAAAGGATGTGTTTGAACAGAATAATACTAGGTAAAAATTAGAACTTTTTCTTAACTGAAAAAACTTTTGAGGAGCTAATGCCAACGCATAAAATATTTCAAATAGTAGATATGTAAAAATACACAAAATAATAAGAACAAGATAGCACGATTTTTAATGTGAAAAATCTCTTTAATATAAGAGGTAAAAATCACAGGATCTAATAAAAAAAATTTCATTATCAACGAATATAACAATAAATTTCTTACAATTACTAAGAACTTAACCAAGCCTCTACTCAATATTAACAAAGTGAAAAATCGCCATACTGATAATACTCAAAAACTAAACCATGAGTACAGCAACCCAACCAATAAAGACTTAACATGAAAGACTATTGAAAAGCAAACAATTTTTGAAAAATTAGAATGTGATAGATCAGGTGTATCTTTGGAGGGATATGAATTCACTCAACATTTTGAAGAAAGATAGAAATAGGCATAAAGTTTATAAAACCCACTTAAATGATAAAATTATATATGTAAACAGACCTCACACACTTTATATCTATCATGCTATCGATTTCCAAAGGGAACTAAAAGGATACAAATAACTCTTATAATACCAAAAGGTCAAATTATGTAAAAGTAGTCCGAAAGAGATTCAGGAAGGTTAATTTCTTTTCACCAAAGATGGCAAACAAAAGAAGGGGTTCCGCTCTGATTAAGCCAGCAATGGAAAGGGATGGAAGAGCATGCAAATCGGATGTCACAGAAATTTCTCAGCAAAGGACGGTGTTGGGAACTGATTTATAAGCCAAGCTTTTCAATTCCCATTCGCTTTTATTTTTTCCTATTGATACAGATTCTGATTTCTTTTAGCACTCAAATGGAAAGCGAAAAAGGAACTTATTGTGAGTTGAAGGCAGTGGAGGGCATGCTCCCTAATCGGAGTAACACTGCAAGTTATGTTTTCAAGGACCTGACTCACTGACATAAAGCTCAGTTTGTCTTTCGGTTTTGTCAACAAGTTCTGTATGGGTTCTAATTTGCAATTACTTCAATAGTTATCACATAATTCATTACCATCCTTTTTTATTTTAAAACTTACACATTATAGATTTAATTGAGGAAAAACTATATTTTACCTCTCAAAGTTAAAATTAAATTGCAAGATTTGTACATAAATTTTAAAATATAAAAGAAAATCCCCTAAACATCAAACACTAACACTGCTTCAACTTGGAAATTTTGTTAAATTTTAAAGTTTAAAGAATGTTTTGTTACATTTTAGAATTTACATATTAATTCTATAATTAAGCCTCACTTTAGGAGAGTAAAATGCAGCTTCCCTTTTGATTTGTTGTTAAATTTCTCCCCCAATAACATAATTGTTAATGAAGTCTATGCTTTCCTAACACTAGTTATAAATGGCACTTTTCCTCTTCGAAATTATTCAATTAACGTAACACAAATCATCAAATGGCCGCAAGTTAATACTTAATGACAAAACTACAGTACGATAGGTTCATGTAAGAGGATGGCTGTAGGTTTTATAAATGTTACTAAAAGTTCTAGAATAAATTAAAACTAGAAGATACGTGATTGAATAGTCTAAATACTTCGGATGAATTTACTTTACCTAAAGCTAAAATATTGGCCATAAGATCACATAATTAATTCCATCTCTTGGGGTATGCATTAGTGAGAATTAATAGCTTTGCTTGATTATAGAATTCATGGTAGTCCAGTGGACCCCAAGCAAGTGCAAGTCCAAATTGAATATAATATTTGTTTGATTTTCTTCTTTTCTGTTAATATTTTCATTGACGGGAAATATGTTAAAATTAATATCATGGTCTTAAGAAAAATAAATTCTAAAACAGGTTGAAGACGAAAAACAATTTAAAAAAATGTTTCAGTGTTTTCTCAAAATGACCAGTGGCATTTTGCTAGAGAATCTAAAATAATTATTAACGAACATTAATATAGTTTCATATACTTATTAATGGTCAACCTCAAACAGGAATACATTTTTTATCTCCACAAGCAAATATATTTTTAAAATAATTGAAACTTACAAATGAAAATAAATGAAAACAAAAAAGATAATATTTTAAGAAACCAAAGGCACCAAATTTCACAGAAGATGGGGAAAATTCTATAGTGGTGGGGCTATATATATATATACACACACACACTAAGATCAATGTCACTCAAGGCTCTTATTTGTGTGAAAAGCTCCAACACTAGCTATATCTTTGCTCAGAAAGTCTAAAACTAATTAAAATGGTGACTCATACGTACCATGTGGAGTTTTAGGCATAATTTTTAATTAATCATATGATGGGGAATCCTACAAAAATCAAGTGTTTCGCCCTTTTCTTGCAAAATGAGTGGGGTAAAAGTGAAAGGTTTTAGAGTCAGGAGCTACAAACCGAGGAGTAGTTGAGGAGACCATTGAAAACATCACACTCTATGACTTTGAGATGAATAAAAGGGTGGAACTGAGAAGCTTAGAAAGCTAAAAAGTGAAAGCAGAAGACAAGTTCTACGATATCCCATAAAAGATAGGAATCGACAAGAGGATCATATGCGAAAATATAGTACGTAACAGCACACCAATTCATTCATTCTTGGTTACTTGATCAGAATTCAGGTTTCAAAAACGATAATATGACTAGCAAAGAAGACAAGGTCTTGTTATTAACAATGCCAACTGCCTTATCATTCTACCATGTGCATGACAATAGCTTTCTTCTTTCCCTTCCAATCAAAAGTGAGAAAGTAATCTTATTCTTTATCATTATATATTGGGAGTTGACTTTTTCTTCTTTAGTTTCTCTACATTCATGATTATACTAATTAACAAAGCTGTTGCAACCTCTTTTGTCTGTCTCTAGCATTTGGTGTATAAGAATCCGCCCAGCACTTGAGATCAAGATACATTTTATATAGCACACTATCCTATTTTATATATAGATCAAACATAATGTTTATTTAGGTTACAATTTCAAAATATTTCTGTTTCAAAAGCGTTTAAACGAATTATAACACTTCAGCAGCACCTTGATCATGTCATTGCTTAGCAGCTATCAAGCAAAAATTGATGAGTGATAACCAATAATTATCTTTTACAAAATAACTAGATTCAATAATAGAGGATTAGGGTATGGAGGAAAGTACTCTTCGCCCAAGAAAACATAGGGAAAGGAACAAAAATTGATTGGAATTCAATTATTGATGAAGACTTTCTTCATAGATCTTTAAAGACTGACCCATATATATAATAGCAAACACACAGCCTCAATAAGAATGTCAATATCCACAACATTTTAAAAACATTTGTTTCCTAGTAATTATCAAGATGCTCCTCAGTTCCTCTCATGAAGTCAATCAGAAAGAAGGTTAATCAAGCTATCAAGAAAAAATTACTTGTAATTAATGTAGAATCTTAAAGTAAGTTTGGATTGAGAAGAATAGATTTAAAAAAAAAAGGGGAAGAGAACATTTCAAGGGTGGGACCAAATATCCGATAGCATGAAGATATGAAGAAATATTTGTAATTAATGTAGAAATCTAAGGCATTTTTGGAAGGACATTTGAAGAATAAGAAAGCAAAAACAAGTTCTAATTTAAGCAACCTTTTTTCTTTTTATCATTTTCAACAATTCTTTTCTATCTAGACATATTTTAAGACACAAAAAAAAAAGTTCGAATTAAATCTAGATATGACAAAATGTTTAGATTAAAATTTGTCTTATACTTCACGTCTCTTTCATTCATTCTCCCGTATTCAAACATGCTCTTATTTAAAAAAAATAAAACAGAAAAAACAGATTTAGTTATACATATTTATGGCTGTTTTTAAAATTAGCAGCAAGTGAAGGGAAAAGAAAAAATGATGTCTATGAGTAAAAGAAGGCAAAATTACTTGTTGTTGGAGTACTCATAGAGGCGACCACGACTTGAGAAGACGATGAGGGAAACTTCAGCATCACAGAGGACTGAGAGCTCATAAGCTTTCTTCAGAAGCCCATTTCTACGCTTGCAGAATGTCACCTGACGGTTCGTTGTGTTCTCAATCCTTTTTATCTCAATCTTACCCCTCCCCATCTTCCTATTTATCAGTATCTGCAAAAATTTTCACACAAATTCATTATAATTAGATAGAAATTAAGATCCAACAAGTTAATTTTGACTATTAAAAGGAAATTCTGAGCCATCCAGCTAGCTAAGATGACGAAGCTTTTGTGTTAAAATGGACTATAAGTTGCCTTATGCCCATATAATTTCTACGCAAAATAAAAAAAATAAATCAATCAATCAAACATGATCTAAAGAAAAGATTTGGAGATAACACACACGCACTTTTTAGCCCCTTAATGAAAACAAAGGGAAGTATATATATACCCCTTTAATTTTCATCAGACCCTTTTCTGTGTGTGTGTTTGAGTTTTGACCCTCTATCTCTTTCTTAGCCCATGAAAAACCCACCATGAACGAAATCTTTATGGACGTAACAGCCGTGTAAGAAAGAATCCTGAAAAAAAAAAAAAAGAAACTGGAGCCCTTTTAAAGTTAAAAATATGCAAAGTCTAAACACAAAAATAATGGTCAGACTCAGACCAAAACCCTTTTGCCTTGACAAATGATTTTTAAAAAAAATGTCGGAAAGTAAAGAAGACAAGGAGCAGTGAGTATGGGGAACTGGAGCAACGGTTTATTATTAGCTCAAAAACAGAACCCCATATAAGTCATGAGTGGACACTTGTTTGTTCTCTTTTCTGGAATAAATAATCAAGAAATTAATAATAATATGAAGAAATAGAAGAGGAAACAAGAGAAAGAGAAGCAGAGAAATTATAATAAGATCTTGAAGCAAGGGGAAAAGAAGATTCTATATGTCTGCCAACAGATCTAAAAGATGAACCGCTTGGACACGAAACTGTGCTCATCTCATGGGGTTTGATTGTTTGTGCCTTCACGAGGATTTAATATGAACAAAGTAAAAAAAAATAAAATATAAAGATCACCTGCTTCAATATTGCAGCTGTCTCTCACTTTTTCTTCCGCTGCTACTTCGGCTTTCGGCTAAATACTAATCCCAAAGAAATTAACCAAACTGCAATACAGTATAGTATAGCTACTTCCCTCTCTGCTATTTATAGTGTTTTCTTTCTTTGTCTATCTTTGAAATGAGTGAATGAGAGAGAGAAAAAGAAAGAGAAAAAGAAGAGTTCAGAGAAAGAAAAGGACCTGGAATGGTTTTTTGCCTATAACTCATGCAAGAAGTGGAAGTTTTAGCTAAATAATGCATCTTTCCAGGTGCACATTCGCACCAAATACTGCAATTTTTGTTTTGTTAATTACCATGCAATTTATATATATTTGTTATTATATTCTTCCATAAAAATACGATATTCGAAATGCATTATTTTTGAAAAATTTGATCATACTCAAAAACAGTACTTAAGTTTGTAAAAATATCTATTTATAATATTTTTATTATATTCAAGAAAATGATAACAGTTAAAATTGCATTTAAGTTTTTTATTATATTTCTATTGAAGCATTAAATATCACTTATATAAAAATTATATCTAAATTTTCTTGTATAATTTTCAAAGACAAAAATGCCCTTGTGGGGAGAATCTATCATTTTCAGTCTCATAAATTTGCAGAAATTCGATCGCACCATTCATCTAATCGTCTGTGGGATTGAACTGACAAGGGTGTACTGTTGGTTGGAGAACCAAAATATCTGCGAGGTAACATTTAAAGCAGCAGATTAGGGCTTGGTGCTTCCACGCATTCTACACTATATATGTTGACAACTAAAAGAGTAAAAAAGAAAAAGGGTTAAAATGAATCTCCCCAGCAACAAGATTAGTTCGTTTAATTTTTATTATGTCTTGTTGTCTTATCAATGGAGGGCATTGACAATATTAGCTATAATTAAAGGTTTTATGCATTAAAGTTGTGCTAATTAATTAGCGTGGTGGCCAAATTTAATGCATGCTGCTTATAACGGAATTGCCCAGCTATGTAATTTATTATTAAGAAGAAAAATGCAAAGTAGAATTACCAAAAAGAAAAAGAAAATAACATATGATTAAGGGTAAAATACAATTTTTTAATGGGTGGTCTATGCCATTTCATTTTCCAACTGTTATAGTGCTTTAAATGCTCATTATCTTTATAAGTTTAAAACAATCCAATTCACATTATCAAAGGGACATTACTAAGGCAACCTCACATAAGTTTATAAGAGGATGATAATAGCTAGCATGGAATGAGAGTAAAATGGAGAAGTTTTTAAACATTCATCGCCTTTTGAAAAATGTAATTATATATTGGTAGCTATAGAGTATCGCTTTTTTCCCTTAATTAACTCAAGAACTTGTACTCCCAATATCCTAAATAATACATCATCTTCTTATTGATCTAAACTATCATCTTTTCGTTTTGCTGTCTCTTCAACACCAACAAATTGAATTCCCAAAATTTTTAAACAATGTATTTTAAAACATATTTTGAACTAATTAATAATTTTTTTGTGGGGGGCGGGGGAGGGACGGGGAGGAAGTAAGAATTTGGAAATATTTTAGTTTGAACAAATAGGAAAGAATTTGAGAAGGGCCAAGAATTTGGGAAATATACTTGGCTTAAAAAAATTTAGGGATTTTTTGGGTGAAATTAGAAGAAATTTGAAAAAAAAAATCGAGATGTTAGAATGAACACATATTTAGCAAAATATTCGGGATGAGGTAAGTATTTTGGAAAGTGTGGAAGTTGACTAACCATGAAGAAAGGAATTAGGAATTTTAAGATGAAATTGAAAGAAATTTGAGAAAACTGGGTATGTCAAATTGAATGATTAAACGAGAATTTGAGGATGGTTACAAGAATTTGGAGATTGTTGGCCTCGATTGGAAAGAGAAGTGTTGGTGATTTTGATATGGAAATGGAGAAAATTTAGACAACATTGAGTAACAATAATTCAGATTTTAGGATAAGTTAAAAATTGGAGAGTGTGGTGCACGGTTGGAGAGAAAGCAATCAAAGATTTTGATATTAAATTGAGAAAAAAGAAAATTGATTGGGATTGAACATTCTCGTTTGATATTTAAAGGAATTAAAGCACACGGCAGCATAATACAAAAGGATTTGGCTTAATTGGTAAGAAGTGATAATATCTTTAACTAAACAACTTAAATTTGATTACTTTAGGGAGCAATTGGTAAATTCTTAAGTGTACAAAGTCAACGTAAGATAGTGCATTCTTAAGATTGTGTGGGAAGAAAATAATCTGGAAAAATTTAAAAATATTCTAACTCTCAATGTCAAGGAGTACACTTTTGAAATTGTTTGAGAATAAAATAGCAAATATCATAACTGTAACAACAAAAATAAAAAGCACATACTATAGAGCCATATACAATAAAAGGAAAAAAAAAACTCATGTGCAATCGTGTAAAAATCATCTCCCAAATGCAATACTTTCTCTGTTATTTTTTTTTCAAATTCAAAATTTTTTTATTATTTCTTAATTTTTTTTGGGCCTTGTTTTTGTTTGTAAGATTATTTTACATGTGTATGTCAGATTATTTGTAAAATATGTAGTGTCTAAAAGTACAATAGTGACTCATTATCTAAATAGTCTGGATGATTTGCAGGCTATATAATTTATAGGTTGTCTAGTTTGAATAGATAAGATAATTTTCTAAATAAAATACAAATAAAAATAAATTTCTTTGAAATATTTTAAACTAGGTAGCTGTACCACCGAGTTCAAAGAAAATATTACATTTGGGAGATTTTATTTTATTTTTGCATTGTTGCATCTGAGCTCTTTTGAAAAAAAAAATTAGTGTGTATAGACACTGAAGCCTACTTCATTGTACTAACATAATAAACTTTGAGATAATAAAACGTAACTTTTAAATCACAAACAGTGAATGCGGCTTGAAGCCGTGGTAGATTTTCACCTCTAAATACAGATATATCGAGACATGACAAAATCATATTCAAGCTTTTTTAAGAGGCAAAGAATAAAAATGGTATCATTTCAAAAGCAAAACGAACACAACGAATAACCATGATAAAATTGGCAAAGGGAGAGTGGTGTTAGATAACCCCCCCCCAACCCCAAACATAATGACTTGTTGAAACTTCTAAAGAATTTAATTGAATCACTAGAAAGATATTGTCTTAACATTTTACAATATTTTACTGGGTTTTGTCCTAACCTTATATTTCCAAAGGACATTACTTACATACAACACTAGGAATATATTTGATAAAACTTTAGAAAAACTAACTTTTCATTGTTACCAACATCAACTATGTATCCAAATATGCAAACGTAGGTCGGCTCAATTGGTGAAAGAAATTTGGATTAACACCCTTTGCATTCCTACAGACAAAGGTTTGGATCTCCCCTTCAATTGATAATTTCGCTTGGCAATTAATTCTCTCTAAAGAAATTTTCTAGATTTTAAGGATTAGTTGAATAGCCTCTTTTTATGGATCAAAGAATCCTTGGAGATAATTCTCTAAGTTGGGTCTTTATCTTCCATTTTAGAATCCCAAACATGTTACTAACGCCCTAATTGGTAGTCTTAGAGTAATCTACCTTAATTACTACCAGTTTATGTACCAATGTGCTGTGCCCTTTTGTTTTAAAGAAGTTTTTTATTTTTATTTTTTTAATGTTTATCTTATAAGTAATTATATTAACTAATTTCTCAGTTTAAAGTTAATTCTCTTAAATTGATAAGTGGAATATAAGAAAAAAAATTAAAGTTATACACGTAAATACATCTCAGTTTCAAAACTTACAAACATTGACACAGTTTTATAGACAATCAATAAATGATGTAATTTCTAAGTTTAATGCAATTTATCCGCTAATTGTTAATTTGTATTTAATTGATTACAAGTTTGCTCAAGATCCTTCAATAGCCATACTACCTCAAAAGGTATTTATGTAGTTGCATACTCGCAACAGTACGATCAACCATTTAAATTTTTATTAATCATAATTATAGTACTCAAAATGGGACACTGACGCGTCTAGTATCTCACACATGGTCATGTTAGTGACTTGATGTGCATTAATATGTAAATCGATTCTCACTTTAGCTTAATATAATAAAAATTATTTTAAATGATATTAGTTTTTAATTATTTTTATTAGAACACAATAAATCAATTTTAACTATTTATGCTCTATATATATGAATAATTTTGTTTATTTTTAAAAGTAATAAATAAATTAGTGAGAAATTAAATATCCAATTTTATCATAAATTCCTAATTTTCTATGCAATAAAAATCCAAAAATTTCAATTGAGTAATTAAAATCTCAAATTTGAGATGCAAATGCAATATCTTCCCCAAATCTTGTCTTAAAACAAAATCCTTATTTTTTTTCCAAATTCTTATGAGGTCTCCAATTTCATAGACAATGAAAATCAAAATCCATATTTGAGCTAATTAAAGTCTCTGATTTTGTAGGAAAGTTGAGAAATTAAGGAAAAATTAGGCCATGTGTGTTGTAGGGCAGTAAAATGCCAATAAAAAAGAATAGCACTGGGTATTAATTAATTAATTAATATGATAATAGTTTAAGACACATGATAATAAAATATAAACTTTCAAACCATAAAGTATTTAATTACAAACAGACCAAACCAAAACTACTAAAGTATAATTTACTCTTTAATTATCTTAAATATTTTACTTTTTTGTTATATAGATTTTTTTAGATAAGTGCAAATAATCTAGGAGCGGTATCAGTCTTAATATGTTAGAGATGAGTATGTAAGGTGTCTCAAACAATTAACTATATTAGTTTTTTGGCATGCTTTTCTAATTTATTTTAAATTGAAGAAGAATTTTTTTTTATATTTAAAAAAATAAATGAAGTAATGGTGAGCTAAATAACTTCCCACTAATCTTTTTTCTTATTAAAAGAATAAACAAAGTAGTGGTAAGGTAAATAACTTCCCATACTCTTCTTATGTTGATAATTTTATGATTTAATGCTAAAACCATATGTATTAGTATAGTGTTACTAATGTCGCATCCTAAATTTTTCCTAAGCTATAATATAAACTAAAAGGAAAATAATTAAAAAGGCAATCCAAGAAGACCCTAAAGAAGTGATCATGATTAATTAGGAATTAATTGACTAGTTTAGTATTAATGAAACTTTAGAGGTGAATTAAAGAGAATAAAGGAGAAAACTTACTAAATCCTATTTAAATAACATGTAGTCGTCCTTGTTGGGGAGAAATGAGACTTGGCAAAGGTTAAAAAATCAATAGGATTGTCTTATAATGTTAGCATAACTGGCCACCTCACACCAAAACCTTAAGTCAAAGTGTCCTTCCCATTTGGCACGTCACTTTCATCTAAATTCATAAGCAAATATGAATATACTCCATCTACCTTTGCATAGCGTGGTTAATAACTTAACAAATAGATAAGAGACAAAGGAACTCATAGGTCAATGCCATCTTGACCAACCCTCTACGTGCGTGTGTGTGTGTGTGTGTATATATATTTGTGCATTCGATTTTTGTGGCTTTGAAATTCCTTAGCCGTGCAAGGTCATAAAGCTTTATGTAGACAAGCTGTTTGGTAGATATTGGGAGCACATGATGTTGGGAATTATGGGAGGCACACAGCGGAAACGTTTAAAATTTTGATCCTAATTTTCACCAAGGATTCGTCAAAATTGCTTAAACTGAATAGATTCAGACAATTACCTTTTTCTATCAATTGAGTTTGTTGTTTACTTTTGTTTGGATCACAGGAACTAACCGCAGATCAGCTCCCTCTACTGGTATCCACACGAATGGGGTTCAGCAACTCAAACAGTGTGTTAGTAGCCTGTCCGTACAATTTTCGTACGATGTCCGTACGGTATCCCTCTTTCTAAGGATTTTAGAGGCAACTCTAGCTATACTTTTTTTATATGGAAATCCCTATTTATAAATTAGAGTTTTATATATATTTAATTAATCAAAATTAATTAAACATATCTATTAGTTTAAATTCAAATCTATCTTATAGTTTAAATTTAAACTAACAATATCTAGAGTTTAATTTAAATTATCTGATTAGTTTAAATTTAAATCTATCTGATAGAATTAAATTTAAATTATCTGATTAGTTTAAATTTAAATCTATCTGATAGAATTAAATTTAAATTATCTGATTAGTTTTAAATTTAAATCTATCTAATAGAATTAAATTTAAATTATCTAATTAGTTTAAATTTAAATCTATCTAATAGAATCAAATTTAAATTAATTCATATATATACATATATATAATATCAAATATAATATACATATATATATATATATATAATATTTTGAATTTAATTATTTATATATATAAATAATTCCTCCATCCTAGATATTCATTGAATCTAGACACATTTCTGATTCAATGAATGTGGACATTTTAGCCTGAGTTGGTCTGTTCTTGTGTGCGACCCTGCAGGCCCATATGATGTTGGCAGTGGGCCAATTGCACTGTTTGACCCATAAATCACAAGCGGCCTCTAGCAAGACATTGTGACTACCCAAATCATATGGAATCGGTGATACGATGCAACCTATCTTATAACCCTATCATATCCTTTTTATCACACGATATCTAGATCGAGTATGAGGCATAGAAATGTCATCCTCAACTTGCTCGATCATAACTCTCTCGATCTTCGAGCAGACTGATATAAGATGGAACCATTTCCATCTGAGCATGGCCATGTATTTCTCAGTCACACTCATCGAAGGGCCCAGAGATATCTCTCTATTAACTAGAGGGACAAATTCCATCTTAACCACTCATCTTCCTCTGCATGGATTCCATTATACCTGATCATAGTCTTTATAATCACCCAGTCAAAGGTGACATTAAACTATGCCAAAGTACAGTGTCCTTCATGTAGGAATCTATGGTGATCTTAAGTCCAAGGGATCAATGACATAGTTATATATGAGATAAACTTATCACCTAATCCATGTAGCTTATCTTATGATGGGTCTATCCAGCGTCCTGTTCTCTAACACACGCCTATGATTTTGATTCATATCATCATACATGATTAACACTTAATCAATCAAAATCATACTAATCTTAATTCATCATTATTCCCACAAGGATGATTGATTAGAGACATTTTGGATAATTCAAAAAATGATTTATCCATAAATATTATTATATATAAACATGAAAATAATATAATAATGTAATAAAAAGAAAATTCTTATTTCGTAATAAAAATAATGTTCGCAATACAATGATTGGCTTAGGGCACAATCTCCAACAACTCCCACGTGCACTAGGTTCAATCATTAATATTTCTAATACCCATTGACCTAACATGGCGATCATGCTTAGCCTGTGCAAGCGGCTTAGTAAGAGGATCAACAACATTGTCATTAGTTGGTACTTTGCATATCTTTATATCACCTCTATTAATGATTTCTCTGATAAGGTGATATCGCCTGAGTATATGTTTGGTCCTTTGATGTGATCTAGGCTCTTTAGCCTATGCTATTGCACCATTGTTGTCACAGAACAAATCTATCAGATTTGAGATGGTAGGCATTACCCCTAACTCAGTAATGAACTTTTTAATCCAAACAGCTTGCTTAGCTGCATCTGATGCTGCTAGGTACTCAGCTTCTGTTGTAGAATCAACCACAGTGCTTTGCTTTGAGTTCTTCCAACTTACTGCTCCACCATTCAAACAGAATACAAATCCTGATTGCGATCTAGAATCATCTTTGTCAGATTGAAAACTTGCATCTGTGTAATCGTTTACAACAAGCTCGTCATCTAATCCTCCATACACCAAGAATACATCCTTAGTTCTTCTCAAGTACTTTAGAATATTCTTGACGGCAGTCTAGTGATTCTCATCTAGATCTGATTGAAATCTACTAGTCCTACTCAAGGCATATGAGACATCTGGTCGAGTGCACAACATGGCATATATGATAGATCCAATAGCCGAGGCATATGGAATCTTACTCATGCGTTCTTGCTCATCACGTGTACTAGGACACTGAGTCTTGCTGAGATTGATGCCATGAGACATAGGTACAAAACCCCTTTTTGAATTTTGCATACTAAATCTATGTAATACCTTGTCTATGTAGGTGTATTGACTTAGACCGATTAGCCTCTTAGATCTATCTCTATAGATCCTAATCCCAAGGATGTAATTGGCCTCGCCAAATTCTTTCATTGAGAAACATTTTCCTAACCAAGACTTGACAATCAACAAGGTAGGAATGTCATTTCCAATAAGTAGGATGTCATCAATATAAAGCACTAGAAATACAATTGTGCTCCTACTAACCTTCTTGTAAACACAAGGTTCATCAACATTTTGGATAAAACCAAAATCTGTGACTACTTTGTCAAAACGATGATTCCAACTCCGAGATGCTTGCTTCAATCCATAAATGGATTTTTGAAGCTTGCAAACCTTCCCAGAATCCTCTAGACACATAAAACCTTCAGGTTGTGTCATATACACATCTCAAGTAGCTTTCTATTGAGGAATGCTATTTTCATGTCCATTTGCCAAATCTCATAATCATAGTATGCAGCAATGGTGAGAAGGATCTTGATTGATTTGATCATAGCGATTGGTGAAAAGGTTTCATCATAGTCTATACCATGTGTTTGTTTGAATCCTTTTGCAACCAATCGTGCTTTGAAGGTATGCACTTGGCCATCCATGTTAGTTTTCTTTTTGAAAACCCACTTGCACCCTATGGCTTTTATACCTTCAGGTGGGTCAATCAAGGTCCATACTTGATTGTCATACATGAATTGCATCTTAGACTTCATAGCTTCTAGCCATTTCTCAGAGTCTGATCCCATTATGGCCTCTTGATAGGTGGTTGGCTCATCTTGATCAATGAGCAACACATCATGATATCTTTGAGGCTGATGTCGTGTCCTATCTGACCTTCGTGGGCCTTGTGTTACTTGAGTAGGCTCAACAACTTGTTGTGAGTCTTCTTGATTTTCCATCTCCTGTTCAATGCGATTTTGTGGTTCTCGAACTTCTTCAAGATGTATCTAACTCCCACTGGTTCTTTTAAAGATGAATTCTCTTTCTAAAAGGATACCATTTCGAGCAACAAACAATTTGTTCTCAGTGGGGTTGTAGAAGTAGTATCCTTTAGTTTCCTTAGGATAACGCACAAAAAGGCATTTTATAGATTTAGGTGCTAACTTATCTGGGGCCTATTGCTTAATATGTGTCTCGCATCCCCAAATCTTGAGAAAAGATAAACTGGGCTTCTTCTCAGTCCATATCTCATATGGTGTCTTTTCAACCACCTTAGATGGAACACGATTTAGTGTAAATGCAGCTGTTTCTAATGCATAGCCCCAAAAGGATGGTGGAAGATCCGTTTGACTCATCATATCGAACCATATCTAATAAGGTTCGGTTCCTTCGTTTAGAAACGCCATTCCATTATGGTATTCTTGGTGTGGTCAATTGTGAGACAATACCATAATTTCTAAGATGGTCAATAAACTCTTGGCTCAAATATTCACCACCTCGATCGGATCGAAGTGCTTTAATAGATTTGCCAAGCTGATTCTGTACCTCATTTTGGAATGTTTTAAACATTTCAAAAGTTTCAGATTTGTGTTTCATTAAATAGATGTAACCATATCTACTATAGTCATCTATAAAAGTAATGAAGTACAAGTGGCATCCTCTAGCAGTTGTACTTAGTGGACCACATACATCTGTATGTACTAGGCCCAATAAGTCAATGGCCCGCTCACTATACCCAGTGAAGGTGCCTTAGTCATCTTTTCCAATATACAAGATTCGCATGTGTCAAATGATTCAAAATCAAATGATTTTAGAAGTCCATCTTGATGGAGTTTTGAAATGCGTTTCTTATTTATGTGGCCTAGATGACAGTGCCAAAGATAGGCTGGATTCAAGTCGTAAGTCTTGATCCTCTTGGTAGTTATGTTATAGATATTTGATTATTGGGAGCATTAACATTTAAGTAATAATGACCACTATGCAAATCACCATCCGCATAAAAAATGTCATTACGATAAATAGAACATTTATTATTCCTAATAATTGAAATAAAACCTTCCTTATCCAAATAAGAAAGTGAAACAATGTTACTACTCAAAGCAGGAACATAATAGCAATTGTTCAAAATTAACAAAAGCCCACTGGGCAAATTTATTTCATAAGTGCTTACAACTAAAGCAGCAACTCTTGCTCTATTTCCAACTCGTAGGTCTATTTTGCCCTTTTTCAATTTCTTACTCCTTTTAAGACCCTGCACATTTGTACAAATGTGAGTTCCACATGCAGTATCTAATACCCACATAGGATAAGTAGAAAGATTAATTTCTATAACATAGATACCTAAAGGAATAACCCTACTATTCTTCTTTTTCTTTAGATCTTCCAGGTAGAGCTTGCAGTTTCTCTTCCAATGACCGGGCTCATTGCAAAAGAAACAAACTCCTTCCTTGGGAGGCTTTGCCTTCTTGGCTTCAGGCTTGGATTTGGGCTTGTTTTGGTTCTTGAACTTATTATTCGGGCCCTTTCCTTTGCCTTTGCCTTTCTTTTTCATTCCTTTACCTTTTTGAACCCTTAAAACAGAGCTTGGATTTTTCTTAATATTTTGCTCAGCAGTTTTAAGCATCCCATGCAGTTCAGAAACAGATTTCTCCATGTTGTTCATATTGTAGTTTATGACAAACTGGTCATAACTTTCAAGGAGTGACTTTAAGATCAAATCTGTAGATAACTCCTGACTTATGGGAAATCTGAGCCTCTTAAGGTGATCAAGGTAGCCTTTCATCTTCAAAACATGAGTGCTGATTGATGCACCTTCAGCTATTTTACAAGAATGCAAAGACTTGGTGGTTTCAAACCTTTTCTGCCTTGCCTGTTGTTGGAACATTTCCTTGAAATGCACAATCATCTCATAAGCCTCTATAAGTTCCAGATCTCTCTGAAGTTTTGGGATCATGGTGGCTAACATCAGGCATCCCACATCCATAGAATCATTGAGATGCTTGGTGTGGGCATCCTTCTGTGCTCTTGGAGCATTGGCTATAGGCTCCTCAGGAATGGGCTCATTTAGGACATATAGCTTTCTTTCCTGTTTAAGAACAATTCTTAAGTTCCTAAATCAGTCAAGAAAGTTTGTCCCATTGAGTTTGTCCTTCTCAAGGACGGATCGCAATGATAGTGCAACAAAGTTATTTGTCGACATTTTTTTCTACAACAGAATATGCAAAAAATCAAATTAATAACTTTCCACTAAAATAACCCTCAATTTAATTTAGAGGACTAAGACCCATATTTCACTTAATTATAAGTCTGCTTTGGCAAGATGCTTAAAATTAAGCTATTTAGGTAGGTAACTCATTTACTAATTACATTACATGTAACTCTTAGATCTTTTATAGGATTCATTCATCACATGATTCGTCATGTTTAATCCCATCTAATGCCTTGAGACTCAAAACCGTTTTAATAGTTTCAATTAAGTCAAACCACTATGAAACTTATGAGTATCACCATTACCCATGCTGCCTTATTAAGATAACCTAAGTGTATCCCACTTTGGTGGAATCTACAGTCAGGTGATCAAAGTCTTGGCAGATGCTCATTAGTGGGCGGCATTGCAACTTAAAATTTTACACAAGGGATTTTATTTCATTATTTTATAAAACTAGTTGTCACATAATTATATATTACGATAACATACATGCATATGATCTCATCATAAGTCTTAAAATAAATGTGACACAATATGGCCCATCTATCCTATCTCCTCCTAAGCCAATGAGAGGATTCCTCTAAGATAAAATCTATATATACAAAGAGAAACCTTGCTTGAACATTCGAGGGGAGTGTGAGATGAGAAAAGAATGTACATTCAGAATGATTAGAGAGAGGCACAACACGCAGGTCGTATTTTAAAAAAAATTACAAATCATAAGCATCCTAGGGCCATATCATGCACCATACCCATCTAAGTAAATCACAACACAAACACACATGTTACAAACATCTCATCTCATATGAAAGGTTGAAAATTTAGTGAATTAATGTTAAATTAGATTATGTTATGCTAGATTAGATAGCAATGGCAGATTCATTTAGTGCGTCACATACATAGCGAAACAAATTCGAATTAAAACAGAATATAATCTGTACAAAATATATAAAAAAAAAATATGTAACAGATTAATAATCATGTTCCCAATCACATTGAAAACTATACATATATCATATATATGAACAAATTCATTCAAAGGACCTCTATGCTTAGATTTCATGTTTTTTAAAATAATTTGATTAAATCAACATCGCATACATATCTTATATTAGCACATGCGAAAAATTAATTATAAGATAAAATTCTTAAAACACACAAGTACTCAATTTAAACAATTTTTGACATGGCTCTGATACCACTGTTTGGAATTATAGGAGTCACACAGCGAAAACGTTTAAAATTTTGATCCCAATTCCCACCAAGGATCCGTCAAAATTGCTTAAACCGAATAGGTTCAGAGAATTACCTTTTTTAAATTATAAGATAGATTTGAATTTAAACTAATAGATATATTTAATTAATTTTGATTAATCAAATATATCTGAAACTCTAGTCTATAAATAGGGGTTTCCATATCAGAAAAGTATAGCTAGAGCTGCCTCCAAAATCCTTAGAGAGAGGGACATAGTATGGACGTCATATGGAATTATACGGACAGGCTGCTAGCACACCATTTGAGTTGCTGAACCCCGTTCGTGTGGATACCAGTAGAGGGAGCTGATCTACGGTCAATTCCTATGATCCAAACAAAAGTAAACAACAAACTCAATCTACAGAAAAAGGTAATTCTCTTATTAGTTTAAATTTAAATCTATCTGATAGAATCAAATTTAAATTATCTGATTAGTTTAAATTTAAATCTATCTGATAGAATCAAATTTAAATTATTTAATTAGTTTAAATTTAAATCTATCTAATAGAATTAAATTTAAATTATCTTATTAGTTTAAATTTAAATCTATCTAATAGAATCAAATTTAAATTAATTCATATATATATACATATATATATATATATAATATGAAATATAATGTACATATATATATATATATAATATTTTGAATTTAATTATATATATATATATATATATCAATAATTCCTCTATCCTAGATATTCATTGAATCTAGACACATTTCTGATTCAATGAATGTGGACATTTTAGCCTGAGTTGGTCCGTTCTTGTGTGCGACCTTGTAGGCCCATATGATGTTGGCAGTGGGCCAATTGCATTGTTTGACCCACAAATCACAAGCGGCCTCTGGCAAGACATTGTGACTACCCAAATCATATGGAATCGGTGATCCAATGCAACCTATCTTATAACCCTATCATATCCTTTTTGTCACACGATATCTAGATCGAATATGAGGTATGCAAATATCATCCTCAACTTACTCGATCATAACTTTCTCGATCTTCGAGCAGAATGATATAAGATGGAACCCTTTCCATCTGAACATGGTCATGCATTTCTCAGTCACACTCATCGAGGGACCCAGAGATATCTCTCTATTAACTAGAGGGACAAATTCCATCTTGACCACTCATCTTCCTCTGCATGGATTCCATTATACCTGATCATAGTCTTTATAATCACCCAGTCAAAGGTGACATTAGATTATGCTAAAGTACAGTGTCTTTCATGTAGGAATCTATGGTGATCTCAAGTCCAAAGGATCAATGACATGGTTATATATGAGATAAACTTATCACCTAATCCATGTAGCTTATCTCATGATGGGTCTATCCAGCGTCCTATTCTCTAACACACGCCTATGATTTTGATTCATATCATCATACATGATTAACACTTAATCAATCAAAATCATACTAATCTTAATTCATCGTTGTTCCTACAAGGATGATTGATTAGAGACATTTTGGATAATTCAAAAATGATTTATCCATGGATATTATTATATATAAACATGTAAATAATATAATAATGTAATAAAAAGAAAACTCTTTTTTTGTAATAAAAAAAATGTTCGCAATACAATGATTGGCCTAGGGCACAATCTCCAACACATGACACCTAATATGGATGGGTGGCTCGGAATTTAGCAAGGAGAGGAATAAACAAATGTAAAATTAAGATTATTTGACCTTCCTACTATCCATTAATATATATACACATGATTTGGTTATGTGCCTTAGGATCTTAAAACCATTCAATTCATGAAGCCCCACTTCCATGAGTGAATGTGTAATAGATTAATTGACATATAACTAGTGGTTAACACTTAAAAGGGGAATAAAAAAAAAATCCTAAATTCATAACACTTTGACTATCCTACCACTTTTAATATATATATATATATATATATAAACATGTGTGTACATTATGAAGCATCAAGATCCCTTAGCCATGCCAAACCACGGAGTTCCATTTAAATAAACTATTTTGATGCCTGATGGAGTGAGTGACACATAAGCAACCCGTGGCACTTAGAGAAGCAATTAACACCATTAAACTATATGGATTTCATTAGTGCAATGCACGAACAACACACTAACACTTAGACAACCACCGAATTGCTTCACTTGATTCATTTCCTTCCTATCAAATGTACACTACTTTTGCAAGAAAGAAAAGAGCCTTCCATGGCTGCTATGACGTCTTGAGAGAGCTAGTAAAGGAGTGACTGCATGAGGAAAGAATGGGTATTTTTAGTCAAAATTGTATAACGCAAAAATGATCCAAACCATGAGAACTTTCTTTCCCACCAACTAGTTCTCTAGTTGCTATTATTTTGGTTCTAGTTTAGTTAACAAATTGAAGAGGAAAGGTTATCCTAGAGTAAGGTGAATGAAGGAAGTCATTTTTAAAGGCCATTAAATGAATTGATGAAGGGAGAAGCCACAAAAGGTCAGGAATCCAACACTTTTCTATTTAGACATAGCTAGTGAGTAGGTACAATTGTAATTGTGTTGGGATTGTGTATGCATCTAATAAATTGTAGATTTAATAAGTAGTGACTTGAGAAAAGGGAATGAGCAAAACATATGTAGGTTGCCTTGACACTAAGTGAATTCATATAGGTATCCATGATGGCATGTACATCCACTTTGTTGCCATAATTGAGAAAAAACACTAAGGCAAAGAAAGAAACTTGTTGATGAGTTTAATTGTCATACAAATCATGTGTAGAAGCTAGACTTTAGGATTATAAAATTATTATAATTTATCCTAAAGAAATTAAAGTAATTGGGAGAAGGAATAAAATTGAGATATGATTGATCTTATATTAGAAATTCCAATCTTCCATTTATAAGAGGCAAACCATGATTTATGGCATTTAAATTAGTAGCTTCATTTTGTTTTAGGCTTTGACCATGAATTATCCTTAGATAGCGTATTGTGAGATTGTAATTGTGGGAAAGGAACTTTGACAACAAAAGGTAGAAACTGAATTGATAAAACCTTGGGATTGACCAAATAGGTAGTTAATAGCATATTTGATTTATATATATTTTTGCATTGAATCAAATATGTAAATGTGACTATGCTATGTTGAATGTTTGGTTGCATTTATGTCTATTTCTTGACTAAGACGGATGCCCTAGGTGCTAGTCTCTCTGTTGTTGGCCAATGACCTAAGTACGATAGCCTAATGAATGAATAAGAACTACTATCTAGTAACCGAATGGTTTCTATATTGAAACTGAGCATCAAATGTGATCTAAATTATGTTTTGATGCTATTTCTATATTCTTTGAATATGATGTTAACTATTGGGATTATTATCTCATTACAAAACTAACTTTTCTTTTCAGGAGTTAGTTTTGAAGATGACAGAGCCAAATCCACAAGTAATAAATAAATGAAATGTTTAACTTATGTATTGCCTATGTTCGTGAAACTTTTGGAAATATAAATACTAATGTACTAGCCTGAATTGGGGATTATGTCGTTAACTATGTGTGTTTGTACATTAGTTTTATGTTGCAATGTTATGAAGGTGAGTTTCATTTGATTGTATTACTATGTTTATTAGGAATATTGTATTACAAATAGAATCAATAAATTTAGTCATTTAAGTATGGAACTAATAGTTGAGGATATCTTGTTGACAAGGCTTTCTGGTAGTCTACAAGATCTTAAATTAGGTTAGTAGCACTAGTATACAAAATTTGAAATCTTGTTAAGAAGATCTCGTAGTAATCTATGAGATCCTAAATCATCTAGTACCATTAGCCTATAAGCTTTACAATCTTGTTGACAAGATTTACTAGTAGTTTCTATGATCTTAGACCATATAGATTACTATGATTGGTCTTTGATTACATTTTAATACTTGATCTAAGACCTTGTCTACAAGATTCAGACCTTGTCAACAAGATCCTCAGGCAGGTTCGTGAGTTCATAGTTATGATGGTAGAATAAAAAAAGTGTAAGGCTTACTTTTTACTATGATAATGGTAATAAGGATAATGTTAATGAAAAATCATTAATACATGAAGAAGGAACTCTGTTGCGTTATTATATAGTTCAGCAGAAATCCTTAAGAATAGCTACAAAAAGATTACTGTGACATATAGTTTTTTCTTTAGTAGTGTTATGTGAGTTTTTAATTGTCAATTTATATTATTGAATTATGCTAATTTGAATTATATATTAATTAACTTTACAATTTGATCTTTAAAATGTATTATTGTGCATCTATTAGTTCCTTTAAGAAAATGTACAATTGAGTTTATTTAAAATATTTTGATTAGAAGTCAACTTTATATACATATATATATGTTAGGAGAGGAATTTCAAATGTTCCAAAATAAAATATTTAAAATGGAAGAAATTCATGCTTAAAAATTTTTTTTATATGATTACTTGAACTCCACTCTTATCACCCGCCTTTATGGTTTATCTAAAATCACTTTTGGACTTTACATTATTTCCATAGAAGATATATTCAAAATTCCAAGAGGAAAAGTCAATATCTTTCTTCTCTGTGTATTCTACCATGTTACTACAAGTACCCTGTTATTTGTTATATAATCTCTTCCTTTCTCTTAGAAAGATATCAGATAACTAACAACCATTCCTTAATTTTAAATATTAAATCTCAACTGTAAAACTAATTAGCTATATTGACTAATTAATCAATTCAATTAATTATTTGACTAGTTCGGGTTAGGTTTTAATATTGGCTCAATCTATCATGGACATCTCAAAATCTAATATATCCCATTAACCTATAATGGAATGATTTCACATAGAGTTTTCCTTGAACAAGAAATTTTACATCTCTCCTCTCAAATTTTTATACTAATTCAATGCCCTACCATAACTACTTAGGCATTATATTTGGGAGCTCATATACTGACAATCCTTTTGAAGGCCAATGTAAGAGTCTACAAGACCTTAGCTTTGTCTATATACACTATATAACTTTACATATGGCATCTCCAATCCCTCATAAGTTTCAATTATTTAGAGCCTAATCATTGTAATCTCCAATATTCCTTGTGTCCATGCTTATGATGCTTCATGAAATAGCTTCATAATGGACATTCATTGCAAAGCATAATTAAAAGACCAATATTCAAATTGATCATTCATTGTAAAGCATAATTATACTCTCAAATGAATAAGTCATGGTTTTTCATTTGTAATAATCCACATCAAATCATAATTAAGTACATACATTAGATTTCAAGTACTACAAGGTATAACTTCCTGATAAATTCAATCTTAGTTATAGAACATCAAGAGGCCTACACTTGGCAATATAAGTGCATCATGATACTATACAAGACAAATTACAAAATGATAGTATCTACTCTAAAACAAAATGGTCTAAGTGTAAAGATGCCACACAAGGCTTTAAGCTATGGATGTTCATTCACTTGCTTTCCCTTTTCCATAATCGAGGAACCTTCACTTGAAATTATTAGCCCGTAAAAGGGGGTGAGACATGAATCTCAATAATCGAAGAGAAATTCCATACATAAGTACAATTTAATTAGTATAAATGCATATTAAACATAGTTACCAAAAGCATCATCATGATTAATAAATGAACTAGTTAGACTACTAGTGACTACTATTTTACACTAACAATAACATACATCATGTTAAAAGCCAATATCAAAGGGAAAGGCCCGTCTATGGACCAACTCTCCAATGAGCACACTCTAGGCTTAGTGCATTCATGAGTTTGATCACAACTTGATGCTCGATCAAAGTACAATGCATGGATGGCAGCTGCATAATAGCTCCACCAAAGACTCGCTCATAGCTTAGAACGACAATGAAGTAGCCAACTAATCATTTAGCACAGTAAAACATATTATATGGCAAATATCATATTAACAATGCACATATGTAAGGAATTAAAATTAACCCCAGTTATCTCACTTAATTGTGTAAAGTTCTAAAGCCAATATAGATTCTCAACTCTCTAGAGATCTTAATGTACCAAAACCAATGTCTTAGTTAACATCAAACACCAAAAAAAAAAAAATTTGTCACCTATCATTCCTAGCATCATGGACCTTTAAAAGAAACTTACTATAACACTATATATTTCTGGCTCATTTCAGAACATTCCCATACTTTACATCACACATTTCATGAAGGAGCAAGAAAAAAGGGATTAAAATAATGCATTTCTTAGCATTACGTCACGTATAAATTTTTCGTTCAGTGTCTCATGGATGTGAACTCATACATCACATTATCATATTTAATTACATGGATACAACTCATTTCAATCACCAAAAGTGGCCTACAACTTGTGGAAAGCAAAGGGAAGCATAAAATATATAGTTGTATTTTCGGCTAGAATTCTCCCCTTTTTGTCACAAATTTTGGAAAATCATAACTAATTCTAGAAATATCAAAATCATGCATTCTTGGCCATTCTGGAAAGCTACACATGTCTAATTTATGCTACAAATATGTCCAAGCCATGAAATACAACACAGAAGATGTTTGACATTTGAAAAGGACCAGAGGTCTAGCTGTCCACTGGTACTATCATAGGTTTTTATAGCAAATTTAAGAAATGTCCAATTAATCCCAAAAACACCCAATCCATTCAAATGATACGAATATGGAAAGTCACAGATGTTAACTAGAGATAAAAAATAACTCCAAACCAGTTTAGGCATGTCCAGATCTTGAAACCCAATCAAACAATACCTAAGGTCAGTTGAGGTGCTCAATACTGGGCAAAATCTTTAAAAATTCATATCTCCCTCTCTAGACCTCCAAATGAGGTGCTTCCCGTTGGCACAAGTCACTAAGAATGTCTAGTTTCTCCATATAACATTTTTGTGGCAATTAGATATCATTTAGGCCCTGTGTGATAGAAATCATTTTTGGACCAAGTAAACAGTATATCAGTTTAAAACCAGAATTTTTTTCAACTTTGAAAATTCATCAAATATTCTTTAGACCTCCAAAAATTTTGTTCTTTAGCTTCCTAAAAAGCTTCCAACAAGCTCTAATTACGTGCAAAATCTTAGATAAAGAAGAGCTCATTTGGACAAAAAGTGATATAGGTTTCCAATATGGTCAATTTATGCTCCATATAGGATACCGAAATGTCCAAATGGTTTCCCTTGATGTTTGGCACCTTTTGGGTAAGTTTATAAGCATAATTAGGACTTGTATGAACTGCCAAAAAGGTCCTAAACCTCATGCATCTCAATTTGGCCATTCCACTTCCATTTATACACTAATGCTTAAGCCATTCAAGAAGCTAGTTTGCCATAACCTACTCAATATACATTCTAAAGTTCACATAACATAATCTCTCATTTCTACATCACATATATACATAATTATACATGTTCAAGAGGTCATGGGTCTTATACAATAATAGATTACATTAATTATCATTCATAAAGCCTTAAAGTAGCCAAATCCATGCAATTAGTGTCAAGCTCTCATTTCTCATGTGGTTGGCTTCCATTTCCTTGATCTCTTAGTCCACCTAGCATGTTAGATCATTGGAGAGGAGGGAATGAGATTCAAAGAATCACAATAGCTCATCTCCCATTCAATCATACATAAAAGATATAAAACAAGTCTTATAAATGCATGCATGGGCATGTGAACATGTGCAAACATTCAAGAAGCATTTTCAACATTTGAATAAGTCATACATAACATACAAAGGCTTGCCAAGCAAGTGGATTGGTCTCACCCATTTACTTGTGAATTTTGGAATTGCGTCACCCATTTTTTAAGAGGTTTTTGGACTCAACCTTGCTCTTGGAAATTAACCCACTTTTGGGAGACTCTTTACTTTGTCTCAACCAATCTTAAGGGTTCTTGACTCATCCTCACCATGGCTAAGGGTTCTTAGCCTCACCATACTCAAGCAAACTAAAACAAACATTATAAACATCATTTAAAAAATATAATGCATCATCATGGTTGTGACAACCCTATCTTCTACGCATAGTAATTATGTTCAAATATGTGATTAATAATTAATGATCAAGGTTTGGAGTTGTTACAATTTATTACATTATGAAAATATGGGAAAATTTGAACCTTAATGTTAGGGTCATCACTAAACAACCACAAACGTGAGAATGCATAAAAGAGTTTATACTATCATGAGGGGTTTACGATTCATCCACCCATCAATTTCAACACACAAAACCTCCCATAAGTGTTCCTATATCATTTCTTAGCATTACCATTGAAGAAACTAGGGTTTCTAGGCTAAAGGTAGGAGTTTGGAGACTTGAGTCGCAGCTCCGACCTTTCGTGCCGTGGCTAAGTTACTCTCGGGAACCACTGGGCAACTTTCGTGAAATTTGACGCAATGATAGCCGCGGTGAGTTGGAACATCACCGCGGCCAGCCTACATGGCACCGCAGCGGAAATGCCTCCTGGAGATACTATTCTAAGTCCCACGATCCTCGTCTCGGCGGAATACATTTTTGCCGCAGTGAGACGCACTACTAGACACACCCCACTTTGTTTCCTCAACTAGAGCCGCGACAGTACATGTTGCGCCACGGCGAGGTTTTATTCTGTGACTCTCCTGGGCGATTTTTTTTCTCACTGAGCAGTGGCGAGATTCCTCAAGCCGCAGTGTTTATTGCCACTGTTACTCCCCAGACTAATTTTCTTCACTTACCCCGCGGCGAGATGTCTCATGCCGCGGTGCCCCTCGCCTCTGTCACTCATTTGGCTGCGGCATGGCTTTCTTAGCCGTGGCGTGACTCCCTCCTGTAACTACATCTCCCAAATTTCGTCCCATACACTCTAATTCTTATCTTAGGAACACCCTATGACCCCTTCCTCTCATTTTATGTCACTCTAATGGTATTTATCTACTCTATTCACTCAGCTATTCTACCATTACCAATTCAAAACTTAAATGTAAATTTCCACTCCTCGAACTACCCAATATTAGCAAGTCCATAAAGTAATAACAACAAGAATTCATGCACTATTGATAATTAACATTCGTTACACATTCCGCTAAAGATTTCATACATCCATGGTTCATATCAATATCTAATACATCATATAATTATATTTCCAACAATATACCATACCATAAATTCAGTAACATTCATACATCAGGTGTTATGGGTTCATACATCCAATATCAAATTAAGATGAGGCCTAACTCCTCAATAGATACATTCTAAGTAATCAATGTATAAGAGCCTACACTTGGCAACATGATTATATGATGATGTTATACAAAAAGGAATACAAAATTTAACATCTATACTAAATAAATCAGCCTAAGTGTAGCCTTCTCCCAACATGGTTAGAGCTCATGGATTTTCATCCACTTGCTTCCCCTTATCCTTACCCGAAGAGTCTTCACCTGAAAGTATAATCCCATGAAATGGGGTGAGATGCGAATCTCAGTAACCAAGGTAAATTCCATCATATATTTCAGTTTAATTAACATACATGCATGATTCCACTTAAACATTAGAAAAACATACCAGTCACATCAGTAAATGAAACAATTAGGCTATATTGATTACTATTCTATACTAGCAATCATAATTCCACATGTTAAAGGCTATTAACACCGGGAGAGGCCCGTTCACGGCACCTACTTCCTATTGAGCATAATCAGGGCTCAGTGCATCTGGGGTTTGATCATAACTCGGTGCTCGATCGAAGCACATGTATGGGTGGTAACCGCACCACAACTCCACCATGGACTCACAAGGTCCAATCACAATACAATAGATAACTAACCAATTCATTTAGCATTTCAAATCATTCATGTACAACAAATATGAAATTAAAATAGATATATGCATGGAATTAATATAGTTCCCGGTTACCTCACTTGTAGACAAATTGCAAAAGCCACCAGTGGTACAAAATCCTCCCCCACACTATAAAGTCCTAAAATTTGGAATGAAGGTGTCTTCTACCAGAAACTTCAATATATCACTCTAAATCCTAAACAAATTCGTAAAAAATTAATACCCATACTATAATCCAATCATTGGGGTCTCAAACCAGTAGAAATACATCAAGAAGATGAGTTTATACTTACCTAATGTCAGCCTTAGCCTCAACCTACGAAATTTCACCATGGAAACATCAAATGGCAAGCTTTAGATTTTGGGTGGGGGTGAAAGTGCTCTAATTGGAACATTAATATGGTCAAATTAAAGAGAAAGATGAGAGGATTAAGTTATATAACTATTACCTTGGCTGATCTTGCTCTAGAAGTGTGAATATGTGGAAAAATGCCAAGAACTCTAGCCTCTCCTTTGGACCTCCGAATTTTGTGTGTGTCTCTTGTGATTCTGTAGAATGGGGGGAAGACTAGGTTAGTTTTTAGGGTTTAAGTAGGGTTTTCTATGGGTTATAGGCTGCTCCAAGATCCAACTCCAAATGGGCTTCAGATTTTTAGCTTTATTAGGCCAGCTTTAAGGTGTTGGGTTAAAGAATTTCATTGGGCTAGACCTAGTTTTAGGAGCTCCATTGTTTTGGGTCTACACAAAGTTTACTAGGCTATTTATAAGAGCTTATGGAAGTTGGGTCTTGGGCCCTTAATTCATTAAATCTGATTGGGTTTGTACCTAATTTATTAGGCCTCCATTAGCCTCTTATCATGATCTCCTACATTAATTTAGGCCTAGATGAAGTTTCTATCCTAATTAATTCTTAACTCATATTAATAATTTATCTCTCTAAAATTTTTATTCATTTAACTTACTCGATTGTTCTATATTAATTATTCTTAATTAACCTAAATCCATGATTAATACCTTAATTAATTTTGGGGTGTTACAATGTTATCATGGAGTAATAGCTCATGCTAGAACATTTTTCATAAGTTGAAATACACATACACACATTCAAAGATAAGTAAAGCAAACAATCATGCATGAGAGAAGGTGGTGTGAGAATGATTTCTCTTGGCCTAAACACAATTTATGGAAGCTAATTAGGTTCATGAAATTAATTCCAAGGCCACACAACTTGCTTAGACTCTAACTTAACCTATAAATCCCTTTATGGTTCCAAAATGCACCTAATGAAACAACAGCCATCAAATAAATTTTAGGCTCCATTCTTTCCTTTCAAATATGATTCTTAACTCCTTTTAAGCCTTTTGGAGTCATCACACAATTAAAATAAAGAGCCTAACTACATGTTGCTTCTTTAGGTCATATTATGGAACATAAAGCACCATTTCACTTTCTATGGTTTCTAAATTTTTCCCAAGGCTTCCTCTCATATTCATTCATCATATATGGCTCAAAAATGAGTTTTAAAAAATTTAAAACTATCCCTAGCTATGCTAACCCCTCTTGGCTAAACTTATAGAGGATTTTAGCCTTTATGAAGCTTGCTTTGTTTTCTCAAGGGAAGATGCAGATGGAGGGACTTCTAGGGATCTTAAGATGTCATTCAAACACTTATTTAAGTCTAGGAATCATTGTATAAAATCAGATTTTGCAAGGAATACTTGAAACCCTAGAATTTGCATCTTGAATTTCCATGGTTATATTATTAATTCTCTTGGAATATTCTTAATCTCCACACCCTTTTTTCTAAGAATCACCCTTGGTTCTACCTAAAAACAAAGCCCTCCTAGGACTTCTTGAGTGGGGCAAAATGGGTGGAGAAGAGGAGCAAGGGGTAGCAACCATGGAGGAAGAAATTATCTTATTTTTCCTTGTTTTCTCACTTTAATCTTGTCTTCCTTGGGCTTCTCTCTTCAAATCCGAATTTTTTCCTTAATTTCTCCCTTAAAACAGATTTATAAACTTCATTATAATCAAAGGAAATAAAGGAGAATGGAGGAAAAGAGGTTTGAAAGGAAGAAAGTATAAAAAACTAGCAAAATTCCTTAACTTGAAGCCTTGATTTCTCTTCTCCTTCTTCTTCTCTTGGTGTGCCACTCTCCTAGGGTTTCTTCTCTAGTTTGGGGCAGAAAAATATGAGACTAAATGAATGGGAGAGTGGGGCGCCTCATATATATAGGTGGAGGAGAATGGCTTTTTCAAAAATTCCTGTTTTGCCCTTCATTTTTGGCATTTTTGTTTCTATTTCGTTTTAGCTCCTTTTTGAGAACCATCTTTTTTATTATAAAATTTTGGTTCCCAATTAGTAAAATACCTTTGGAATCACTCAAATCTGAGCTAAAACTTTCCTGAATGAATCCATCAAAGTTTGAGTACACTGACATTGGAAAATGTCCACCAGAGGGGTTTTAACTGTCCCGGGGCTTCTCATGGTTTTTAGGACCTTTGAGAACCTCGAAGAACTCAAAACTTTCATTTAAAAAGCCCTCCTGTGTGAATTCCAAAAATTGTTTAAAATTACAAAAATGCCATTACGTTTCGTAAGTTTTTCGTAAAAAATTGTTTCTTCATTCTAGCTCCATTTTTCTTTCCGTTTGAGCCTAGGATTCTCATTTTTAGGAGTCTAGAATATTGCTCAAATTTTTTAGGACCTTAACTAATTTATTTCGAGGGACTTGCTTTGAAAACGCGTCTATTTTTGTCATTTAATGAAAATTAAACATTACAGTTCTCCCCCCTTTAAAAAATTTTATCCTCGAAATTTAGATAACATACCTTATGGAAAGAGTTCTGGATACTTCTTTCTCATTTCTTCCTCTAGCTCCTAGGTAGCCTCTTTGGGAGATAACCCCTTCCAAACCACTTTCACCAGTAATATCGTCTTATTTTGTAACTACTTGAGTCTAACGTCCACGATTTGATCTGGTGATACTATGTATGATAGATCATCTTGTAACTATACATTCTCATATTCTATGACATGTGAGGGGTAGGGTTGGTACTTTTTGAGTTGTGAAACATGGAATATATTATGTACTTGGCTCAGTTTTGGGGGAAGGGCAAGTCTGTAGGCCACAGGTCTTACTTTATTAAGAATCTAGAAAGGACCTACATATTTTAGACTGAGCTTTTTGCTTTTAATGGACTAACCTATCCCTATGACTGAAGATACTCTAATGAAGACATGGTCTCTAATTTTAAACTCTAACGACTATCTATGTTTATTTGCATAACTTTTCTATTTACTCTGGGCTGTCAGAAGTTTCTTCCTAATGGTCTCAATCTATCTGGAAGTCTAGTCCACTAATTCTAAGCCTATAAGGCTCCACTCTCCTAGCTCAACCCAACATATCGAAGACCTACACTTCCTCCCATACAATGCCTCATACGGTGCCATCTGTATACTTACATGATAACTATTATTATAGGCAAACTCTACTAGAGGCAAGTATGTATCCCAGTTTCCTTTCATCCCTAAGACATACACCCTCAACATGTCCTCTAGGGTTTGGATGGTTCTCTTTATCTGTCCATCCGTCTAAGGATGATAGGCTGTACTAAATCTAAGTCTAGTACCTAGAGCATCCTATAACAATCTCCAGAAATTCGATGTGAATCTAGGATCTTTATCTAAAACTATGCTTATAGGCACACCATGCAATCTAACTATCTCCTTGATGTACAGCTGAGCCAATTTATCTAGGGAATAAGTGGCTTTCATGGCTAGAAAGTGTGCTGACTTTGTTAACCTATCCACTATTACCCATATTGCATCATGCCCTAATAATGTCCTAGGTAAACCCATGGAAAAATCCATAGTTATGCTATCCCATTTCCACTTCAGGATATCTAGGGGCTGAAGTAACCCAGCTGGCTTTTGGTGTTCTATTTTAACTCTCTAGCATACTAGACATAAGGAGACATACTCTGCTATATCTGTTTTCATTCTAGGCCACCAAAACATTTTCTTTAAGTCATGATACATTTTATTACTGCCTGGATGAATGGTATATTTACTCTTATGTGCCTCATCTAATATTTTCTCTCTGATTTCTATATTTCTAGGCACATACAATCTATCTCTGTATCTTACTATGTCATCCTCAGACAAATTGAATTCTTACATGCTACCTTGGACTATCTGGGCTTTAATTTTACTTACATAGTCATCTATCTGCTGGACCTCTCTTATTTGATCCCTCAGGTCATTTTCTATTCGAGTTTCACTCATTAATAGTTTCCCTGAATACACCTTGCAGGAGAGACTCATATCTCTAAATCTTTCAATTAGTTCCTGCTCTCGGATCATCATACAAGCCATGTGCATGGATTTTCTACTTAGGGCATCAGCTACCATATTAGCCTTACCGGGATGATATTTCAATGTAAAATCATAGTCTTTCAAAAATTCTAACCATCTTTGTTGTCTCATATTTATTTCTTTTTGTTCAAATAAATATTTAAGGCTCTTGTGGTCACTGAAATTTTATATAGCAGCTCTGTATAAGTAGTGTCTCCATATTTTCAAAGCAAACATCATTGCAGCTAACTTTAGGTCTTGTGTGGGATAGTTTTATGGGATTTCAATTGTCTAGAAGCATAAGCTACCACTCGGCCTTTCTACATAAGCATACATCTTAACCCTTTCTTTGAGGCATCAGTGTAAACTACAAAAGTCTCTCTAGGGTCAGGGAGTACTAAAACTGGGGTCGTGGTTAATTTGTGCTTCAATTCCTAAAAACTACTCTCACATTTCTCATTCTATACAAACGGTACATTCTTTCTAGTAAGTCGGGTTAGTGGCATTGTTATTTAAGAAAAGCTCTGAATGAACCTCCTATAGTAACCTACTAAACCTAGGAAGCTCTTAATCTCAATCACTATCCTAGGTCTCTCCCACTGCAACATTGCCTCTACCTTGTGGGGGTCTACTGTGACCCCTGCCTGGGAGATTACATGACTTAAAAATTAAACTTTAGTGAGCTAGAACTCATATTTGCTAAGTTTAGCATACAACTGTCTTTCTCTCAGGGTTTCTAAGGCTAATTTTAGATGTTGCTCATGTTCCTCTCTACTTTTTGAGTAGATGAGAATGTCATCTATAAAGATAACTACAAATCTATCTAAGGCCTGAAGACTCTGTTCATGTTGTCCATGAATGCTGTGGGTGAATTCATCAATCTGAAGGGCATAATTAAAAACTTATAATGCCCCTATCTAGTTCTAAAAGTCATCTTGGGAATATCCTCAACCTTTACTCTAAGCTGATGGTATCTCGACCTGAGGTCTATCTTAGAAAATACTAATGCTCCTACTAACTGATCTAGGAGGTCATCTATGTGAGGGAGAGGTACTTATTCTTAATGGTTATTTTATTAAGTTCTCGATAATCTATACATAGCCTAAGACTCTTATCTTTCTTCTTTATAAATAAAACTGGAGCTCCCTATGGTAAGACACTGGGTCTAATAAAACCCTTCTCTAAGAGCTTTTCTATATGCTTCTTAAGCTCAGCTAACTCAATGGAAGCCATCTTATATAGGGCCTTAGACACTAGACCTGCCCTAGGTACAATGTCTATAGGAAACTCTACCTCTCTCTCTGAGGGTAGTCTGTTAATCTCTATAGGAAATACCTCTGGGAACTCTCTTACTACAAGAGTCTCATCTATACCCTATTCTACCTTAGCCTAGATTAAAAAGAAAACTAGATACCCCTGACAACCATGCCCTAGAGATCTCTCAGCCTGGGAGGTGGTTATAATAGATGACTGAGTCCTCATACTAGGCACAGTCCCACACTCAAGTAAAATAATACATCTATAACTACAATCTAGTGTGACATTATTTATAGATATCTAGTTCATGCTAATGATCACATCAATATCAATAAGGGGCATACAGATCAAATCAAGGGTCGTAAGGTAGTGATTAAACTAGATCACACAAGTCAAACAAGTATGGGAGGTAATGGCTTAGTTTCCTGTGAACGTGGATACATGCAATGCATATGGGAGTGTATGCATACTCAAACCCAACCTCCTAGCATAGTCATATGATATAAAAGAATGACTAGCACTCGAATCAAATAATACAGTTACAGAAAAATCATTTATGCTAATAGTACCTTGAATCAGACTCGGGGATCGGCTAGCCTCCTACTGTAATAGGGTAAAAACTCTGCCTAAAGTCTGAGGTCTGGGAGGAGGAGCCATCTCCCTCTACTGTGTAATTTGTGGAGGAGCTTGGGTGCAATCCCTGGCCATGTGTCCTAGCCTACCACACTGGAAACATGTATTCTGCCCCGCGTAGCATGGTCTAGTTACATGATTCTTGCCACACTAGGGACATGTGATTGGTGTAAAGCTACCTCTGCTGGACTGAGTCTTCCGTCTCTTGCATTTTTGGCTCCAATGGCTTCTTGTAAGAGGGAAAAAACTCTATCCTAGGTCTAAGGTCTGGGAGGAGGAGCTATCTCCTTCTGCTGTGTAATCTATGGAGGAGCCTGGGTGTAATCCCTGCCTATGTGTCCTAGCCTACCACATCGGAAACATGTATTCTGCCTGACATAGCATGGTCTAGTTCCATAATTCTTGCCACAATGGGGACATGTGATCGGTGTGAAGCTACCTCTGCTGGACTGAGTCCTCTATCTCTTGCCTTTTTGGCTCCAATGGCTTCTGCCACCTCTCCTACTAGTAACTACAGCTTGTATCCTTCTCTAGGTCTCTTGGGCTCAAGGAGGGGTGGTCTGGCATTGGAGGCAGGCTGCATCGTCCTAAGGTTTGCCTCCATTACTCTGCATATCTTAATAAGTGTGTTAAAGTGCCTAATTCTTTGTGGCACTACCCTATCTCTGATCTCAAGGAGCAAACCTTTCTCTAATCTGTCTGCTCTCCACCCCTCATCATCATGCTTCTGTAAATAAGAGGAATATCAAGAGAGCTTTACAAATTTTGCCACATACTGGTCTATGGACATCTCCTCTATCTATTTCAGGAGAATGAATTCTGACTCCTTCTCATCCTTGATTGAACTAGGGAAATATTTTTTATGGAATACCTGGAGGAATGCCTCCCATGTAATCGGAAGGTTCCTTGCCCTTAAAATAGGCTCGGTGCCCTTCCACCAATAATTTGCTTCTTTTTGTAACTGAAAAACAGCCATCTTGGCTTTTTTCTTAGACGTGCACTCCATCACCTCGAAGATCTTCTCTAACTGCATAATCTAGGCCTTAGCTTTTTCTGAATTCATCTCACCATCAAAGGTGGGAGGCCCAAACTTTCTAAACTGAGTAATGATCTTTCTAGTCGAGGGCTGCTCTAGAGCTGAAGGCGTCTGAGCTGGTGGAATAGGGGAAACCATCTGGATATGTGGCTGTGGATCTGGGTGAGTCACCCTTGAATGCTGGGATGATTTGAGTGGTGAGGTGGTTGTGGAGGAGGAGGTGTGGGGCCCTGGCTATCTCTCTCAGCAAGCTGTTCTTGTAATTGCATAATAATGGCTTGCTGTTGATCCAAGCAAGCCATGATAGACTGTAGGACTCCAGCAACCGGCTCACTGGGTTCGGCTCTATCATCTGCACGTGCCTCTCTAGAGGGTCGACCTCTCCTAGTGTTCACCATCTTACTAAAACATCATAACAAATTTTAACATGAAAAAGGGAACACTTCCACTATCAACACACTCAATTCATCCATAAACAAGCTTATATACATCTAGGCAACTCACAAACACAAGTCATAACCTACATTAAGAGCCTGAATCATTGCTCTGATACTAATAAATGTAACACCATATATTTCTGGCTCATTTCATAACATTCCCATACTTTACATCATATATTTCATGAAGGAGCAAGAAAAAGGGGATTAAAATAATGCATTTCTTAGCGTTGCGTTGCGTATAAAATTTTTGTTCGATGTCTCATGGACCATGTGAGCTCATACATCACATTCTCATATTTAATTATATGGATACAACTTATTTTCATCACTAAAAGTGGCCTGCAACTTGTGGAAAGCAAAGGGAAGCATAAAATATATAGTTGTATTTTTGGCCAGAATTCTCCCATTTCTGTCACAAATTTTGGAAAATCATAACTAATTCTAGAAAAATCAAAATCATGCATTCTTAAGCCATTTTGGAAAGTTACACATGTCTACTTTATGTAAAAATATGTCCAGGCCATAAAACATAACACAAAAGATGTTTGACATTCGAAAAGGTCCAAAGGTCTGGCTGTCCACTGGTACTGTCATAGGTTTCTACAGCAAATTTCAAAAATATCTAATTAGTTCCACAAAAATCCAATTTATTCTAATGATACTAATCTAGAAAGCTACAGATGTTAACTAGAGGGAAAAAAATAACTCCAGACTAGTTCAGACACTTCTAGACCTCAAAACCTAAGCAAACAGTACCTGAGGTCATTTGGGTTGCCTGATACTGGGCAAAATATTTAAAAATTCAAATCTCCCTTTCCAGACCTCCAAATGAGGTGCTTCTAGTTGGAACAAGTCACTGAGAATGTCTAGTTTCTCAACATAACATTTTGGGCAAGTCTAAAAGTATAATTAGGACTTGTATAAACTGCCCAAATGGTCCTAAACCTCATGCATCTCAATTTAGCGATTCCACTTCCATTTATACACTAATGCATCAAGCCATTCAAGAAGCTAGTTTGTCATAACCTACTTAATATGAATTCTAAAGGTCACATAACATTATCTCTCATTTCTACATCACATATATACATAATTATACATGTTCAAGAGGTCATGGGTCTTATACAATAATAAAATACATTAATTATCATTCATAAAGCGTTAAAGTAGCCAAATCCATGCACTTTAGTACTAAGGTCTCATTTCTCATGTGGTTGGCTTCCATTTTCTTGATCTCTTGGTCCACCTAGCATGTTAGATCATTGGAAAGGAGGGAATAAGATTCAAAGAATACCAGTAGCTCATCTTCCATTCAATCATACATAAAAAATACAAAACAAGTCTTACAACGCATGCATGGGCATGTGAACATGTGCAAACATTCAAGAAGCATTTTCAACATTTGTGCAAGTCATACATAACATACAAATGCTTGCCAAGCAAGTGGATTGGCCTTACCTATTTACTTGTGGATTTTAGACTTACCTCACCCATTCTTTAAGAGGTTCTTGGAGTCAACCTTACTTTTGGGAGACTCTTTACTTTGTTTCAACCAATCTTAAAAGTTCTTGGCTCATCCTCATCATGGTTAAAGGTTCTTGGCCTCACTATACTCAAGCAAACCAAAACAAACATCATTTGAAAAACATAATGCATCATCATGGTACCATGGAGTAATAGCTTATGCTAGAACATTTTTCATAACTTGAAATACACATACACATATACAAAGACAAGTAAAGCAAACAATCATGCATGAGAGAAGGTGGAGTGAGCTACCTTGGATGCAACCACACACTTTTTCTCTTGGATTTCCTCTCCCTTCTTTGGTCTCACACACACAAAGGTGTGAAAATGATTTCTCTTGGCCTAAACATAATTTATAGAAGATAATTAGGTTCATGAAATTAATTCCAAGGCCACCCAACTTGCTTAGACTCTAGCTTAACCTATAAACCCCTTTATGGTTCCAAAATGCACCTAATGAAACAACATCCATCAAATAAATTCTAGGCTCCATTCTTTCCTTTTAAATATGATTTTTACTCCTTTTAAGCCTCTTGGAGTCATCACACAATTAAAATAAAGAGCCTAACTATATGTTACTTCTTTAGGTCATATTATGGAACATAAAGCACTATCTCACTTTTTATGGTTTCTAAATTTTTCCCAAGGCTTCCTATCATATTCATTCATCATATATGACTCAAAAATGGGTTTAAAAAAATTTAAAACTATCCCTGGCTATGCTAACCCCTCTTGCCCAAACTTATGGAGGATTTTGGCTTTCAAGAAGCTTGCTTTGTTTTCTCAAGGGAAGATGTAGATGGAGGGACTTCTAGGGATTGTAGGAGTTCATTCAAACACTTATTTAAGTCTAGGAATCATTGTATAAAATTAGATTTTGTAAAGAACACTTGAAACCCTAGAATTTACATCTTGAATTTCCATGGTTATTTGTTAATTCTCTTTGCATATTCTTAATCTCCACACTCTTTTTTCTAAGAATCACCCTAGTTCTACCTAAAAACCAAGCCCTCATAGGACTTCTTGAGTGTGGTGAAATGGGTGGAGAAGAGGAGCAAGGGGTAGCAACTATGGAAGAAGAAATTACCTTATTTTTTCTTGTTTCTCACTTTAATCTTGTCTTCCTTGGGCTCCTCTCTTCAAATCCGAATTTTTCCCTTAATTTCTCCCTTAAAATAGATTTATAAACTTCATTATTATCAAAGGAAACAACAGAGAATAGAGGAGAAGAGGTTTGGAAGGAAGAAAGCATAAAAAACTAGCAAAATTCCTTACCTTCAAGCCTTGATTTCTCTTCTCCTTCTTCTTCTCTTGGTGCGCCACTCTCCTAGGGTTGCTTCTCTGGTTTGGGGTAGAAAAATATGAGACTAAATGAATGGGAGAGTGGGGCCCCTCATATATATAGGTGGAGGAGAATAGCTTTTTCAAAAATTCTCATTTTACCCTTTGTTTTTGGCATTTTCGTTTCTACTTTGTTTTAGCTTTTTTTTAGAACCATCTTTTCCATTATAAAATTTAGGTTCCTAATTTAGTAAAATGCCTTTGGAATCACTCAAATCAGAGCTAAAACCTTCCCAAATGAATTGGTCAAATTTTGTGTAAATCGACGTTAGAAAACGTCCACCAAAAGGGTTTTAACTGTCTCAGGGCTTTCATTTAGAAAGCCCTCCTATGTGAATTCTAAATATTGCTCAAAATTATGAAAATGCCATTATGTTTTGTAAGTTTTTCTTTAGAAGTTGTTTCTTCATTCTAGCTCCATTTTTCTTTCCATCTAAGCCTAAGATTCTCATTTTTAAGAGTCTAGAATGTTGCTTAAATTTTTTGGGACCTTAAGTAATTCATTTCGTTGGACTTGCTTTGAAAATGCATCTATTTCTGTTATTTAATGAAAATCAAACATTAAACTTACCTAGACTCCGATGAAACTTAAAGTCGGATGTGAGGCTTACCATACTAGAAACTTCAATGCCTCACTCTGAATCCTAGATATTTTCACACAAAATCAAAGCCCATTATGCAAGTCAGCCATTGGGACCAAATGTGACGACTCTAACTTTTAATTATGGTAATTAAGGTTAAAGACGTGATTAATAATCATAAATCAAGGTTTGAAGTCATTATGAGATTACTTACATAAGGAAAATGTGAGAAAATTTAAACCTTGATGTTGTTAGAGTCATCAACTAATTACTCGTAACCATTTATGTATATGAGGGAATCAAACTAGCAATTATAAGCATTTAATCCTATCATTTATTAATTCCAACTCACAAGAACCTCTACAAGTGCTTCTAAATCATTCCTTATCATTTCCATTAAGAAAACCAAAGTTTCTAGGTTAATATGAGAAGTTGAGCACCTTCACAAATTTTGCACATTTCGTCGCAGCCAAATACCCCTTTCGCTATAGCGAATTACCTTCTAGAGCACCACCAGATTTGCCTCACATAATTTGCCGCGGCTAACCTCACATTTCACTGCAGCCAATTGCTCTCTATTTCCTTCCCTTGGCAACTTTGTCACTTTTTGCCACGGCCAATTCCCTTTTATTCCTATAACTCCTAAGATTTCACCTCATGCTCTCTAATTCTCCATCTAATAACACTCCAAGCCACTTTAACTTAGTTTGTGAAGATTTAATGTCTTTCTTTTACCTAATCTACCTAACACATCTATCATTACCCATTCAAAATTCAAATGTGGATCCTTAACCCTCTAGTGACCATAAACTAGTGAATTCATAGATTAGTGATAGCAAAGAGTTCATACACTACTCACATTTCCATTCAAACATAAATCCTAGTAGAAATTTCATACATCACTAGTTTAAGTTGAAATCTGATGTATCAAATAATTATAGTCCCTATACTTGGCAATTCATGACGGCAATTACATAAAACTAGTAGTCTAATTATACAAATACAATCTAATAAGGTTTTTAAACCTACCTACTACTAAACCACATAGTAAGCTTCCATTAATTTTCTCCTTGCCACTAAGAGGTTTGGTCCCTGAAAATGTTAACCCACAATCGAGGTGAGATATATAATCTCAGTAACAAGAGGCAAATTCCATATATATGTACAAGTTAATTAATACAATGTAATTTCATATCATCAATTCAATTTGCAAATGAACTAGTTGAGTTACCAATGATTATTGTCCTATACCAGCAATCACACATAACATATTAATGGCCAATAACACCGGGAGAGGTCCATCCATAGCACCTAGTCCATAATAAGCACAACTAGGGTTCAGTGCATAGGGTTTGATCACAACCTAGTGCCTGATTAAAGCACATGCATGGGTGCTAGCTACACCACAGTTTCACCATAGACTTACAAGGTCTAATCACAATCATAATTCAAGTAGTCAACTAATCATTTAACATTTCAAAATCAAGTATGTGTAATAAATATCAGATTAACATGAGCATATACATGGAATTAAGAAAAATAACCCTGGTTACCTCAATGAAGCCAATTACTCTTCCTCTAGCTACCACCGTGATCCAAAGCATACCAAGCTTAATATAAGCATAATCATCATCATTTAACTATCATTAGTTAGGAATTTTCCAATCTACAAATTAATCTTAACAAGAGTTTATTGAGAACTTCTTATTTAAGCTTCCTAAGGGTCTACTGCACCAATTCAAGGTCACAATAATAAGAACTCACAATGAGTCACTCCTAATATCTCCATTTTTGCACATGTAAAAGCCATGCACCAAAAGTCTATCCAAATGATGGAAATTCAGTATATATACCATACAAGAGAAAGGGGAACATTGATCCATACACTTAAGAGGTCAAATGGACTGGGTTGAGCCTCAACTACTAAGAATACACCATGGGTCATTCTAAAATTCAAATTTGAGTCATGAAGCCTAGAAATTTTTGTGTTCCATCTTCATTTCTTTGCAATTTCGCACAATAACAGAACCTGTTATGAAAATCAGTGTTTGGGGACATTTTTCAGCAAAATATTGCATATAATGGAAGGGAAATACTTACCTAATCGTCTCTCTAACTTCTAACTCCAAAAATCTTGCAAGGAGTCACCCAAACACCAAATTTTAGATTTGAGAAGGAGATGAAAATGCCTAAAACTAAAAACTAATCAGACCAAAATGAAGTGGAGAATGAGAGGGACACGTTTTATATAGATTACCTTAGCTAAATCTTCCCCTAGAAGTGAGAAATGGTGGAAGAATATAGAAAAACCCTAGCCCTTCTTCTCAAGTACGAAAATGGCTTCCTTATTTTGTAGAACATGAGTGTCTTAGCAGCCAAATAGGTGGGGAGAAGGCCTCTTAGGGTTTTAGTAAAGATGGGCTGGTCCAATGGGCCCATTATTTCAAGTGGGTTGGTACTAGGTGAGATAGGTTACAGAAACTCTTAGGGTTGGGGAGAGTGTGCTAATTTAAAGGCCTAAAAATCTATTTAGATTATGGTGGAAATTTATTGGGCCACAAGTTAGAGGGTTTATGGTGGGTTTGGGCTGCCTAAAAGGCCCAAATACTACCCATAGTCTGATTTATTTTCAGAATTGGGTTAAGGTTCATTAGTTTGGGCTACATAATTTTTTTTTTTTTTGTGTTGGGGATGGAGTGTGTTGATCCAATAGCCCAAGACCTAATTGGCCTCACTTCCCCAAGTTTGGGCTAAGGGTAAATGGGCTCTTGTCTCACTTAAATTCACTAATAATTTTTGGGCTTTCCAGAAAATTTAAGTTAAGTCCACAAGGAGACTAGTATTGGGCTCTCCTACTAAGCTCATAGCATAATAGGGCTTCTACCTCACTAAACTCAATTGGGCCAATGCTAAGTGGTCTTTCTTTTGGGCCAAGTCTCACGATAAGAAATTAGGTTTACACCTATAATTATTGGGCCTCTATTAGTCCCTAACCATGGCCTACTTAATTTAATTTAGGCTTAGATGAGATTTTTAACCCAATTAAATCTCAAACCCACATTAACAATTTATTTTCCACTAAATTCTCATTCACATGGTTTGCCCAATTATTCTATAATAATTATTCTTAATTATATCTAACCCATGATTAATGTCTTAATTAATTTTAGGATGTTACACATTATCCAACAAAAAAATACATCAAAATGAGGAACAGATACCTACCTAACAATTGTCCTAGCCTCTACCTTCGAAAATCAACAAGAACCCATCAAAATAACAAGGTCAAAATTTGAGAAGAAGATGAAAATCTTTTAAATGACAAACTAATTAGACCAAAATGTAGAAGAAGAAGTGAAGATTAAGTTTTATATAACTTACCTTGGCTAAATCCTCCTTTAAAAGTGAGAAATAGTGGCAATATGCTAAAGAAACCTTAGCCCCTTTTGGATATCCGAAATTTCCTCTTGAACTTCTTATATTTTATGCAGAATGGGAAGAAGGCTATAGAGAGTTTAAGGTCTTAGTGAGGCATTGGGCTGACTCAAGGGCCCTTATTCTAATTGGGTTCTAAATTTTGCTTATTAGGCCATCGGTTTAAAGGTTGTTAAGTTGATGAAATGAGAGTTGGGCCTACAAGAAAACTAAACTTGGGCTTCCAAAACTAATTCTTGTCATCACTAAGCTAATCTTATGGCCTAATTATTTATTGTCCACTTTCTATTAATTAATTACTTTCTTAATTAAGCTTAAACCCATAAAATTCATTTATTTTAACATAAATGGCCAGAAATTATTATTTATCTCCAAATGCCCAAAATGAATTCATTTCTTTGAGAATTCTTATTTTTATAATTCTTTATAATTATTTTTAATTAATTTTGAAGTGTTATATTCTACCCTCCTTTTAGGAATTTTGTTCTCAAAATTTGATGTACCTTACTCAGAAAGTACTGGATTCTCCTTCCTTATTGCTTCTTCTGTCTCCCAAGTTGCTTCATCAGGAGTTAGTCCTTTCTATACCACTTTTACTAGGAGGATGTTCTTATTATGCAATTGTTTGACTTTCGAGTCCACTATCCTTTTTGGCTCAACAACATAAGACAAGTTATCTTGCAAATGCATATTCTCATGCTCAATGATATATGCAGGGTCTAGATGATACTTTTTCAATTGGGATATGTGGAACACATCATGCAGTTGCCAAATTTGGGGGTAAAGCCACTCTATAGGCTACAAGTCCTATCCGCTCAAGGATTTGAAAGAGACTAAGATAATGAGGACTGAGCTTTCTTGACTTAATGGATCGCCCTATACCTATCACCAGAGTAACCTTAAGAAACACATGGTCTCTTGTCTCAAATTCTAAAGGTCTCCTCCTCTTATCCATATAACTTTTCTACCTACTTTGGGCAGCTAGCAATTTCTTTATGATGAGTTCAATATGATGGGTGGTTTAGTCCACTATGTCTAGACCTAAGAGGCTTCTCTCATCAAGTTCTACATAACATAAGGGTAATTTGCACTTCCTCCCATAAAGTGCCTCAAATGGTGCCATTTGGATACTGGAATGGTAACTATTATTATAGGCAAATTCGGCTAAAGATAAGTATACATCCTAGTTTCCCTTCAACTCTAGCATATTAGCCCTAAGCTTATCCTCAAGAGTCAACATGGTTCTCTCAGTCTGTCTATCTAACTGAGGGTGATAGGCAGTGTTAAAGTTAAGACTAGTGCCTAAGCCTTCTTATAGGGATTGACAAAATTTCAATGTGATCATGGGGTCTCTATCTGACACAATGCTATTAGGGACACCATGCAACCTCACAACTCACGAACATATAGTTGCGCTAGTCTATCTAGAGGATAAGTGGCTTTAATAAGTAAAAAGTGGGTAGTCTTCATTTTTCTATCCACAATCACCCAAATAGCATTGTATCTTGGGAATGTCCTAGGCAAATCCATTACAAAATCTATAGATATATTATCCTATTTTCATTCAGGAATCTCTAAAGGGTGTAATAATCCAACGAGTTTCTGATATTCAATCTTAACCTCTTGACAAACTAGGCATCTGGCAACAAAATTTGCCACGTCCAACTTCATTTCAGGCCACTAAAAACTTTTCTTAATGTTTTTATACATCTCAATGGTGCTTGGATGAATGGTGTACCTATAACAACTGACTTTTTAACTAAATTATGACCTTATGTTAATAAGAAAGGATCCTAAAGTAAATTGAATTAAGGTAAAATAAGGGTAAAATATTAATCAAAATGTCGAGAAACAGGGATAGGAAATCATACGCAGAAAGAAAATGAAGCTAAAACAACAAAATGGAGAAAAAGGGCTTATCAGTGGTAAATTTGTAATTTTGAACAAATTTTAGAAAAAATCAAGAAAAAGAGTTTTAAAGTCTAAAATTAAAGTCACCAAGGATTTCAGAGGCCCTAAAAACTATAAGAATAGTCAAAATCAATTAAGGCCCTTTTAAGGTGCTAAAAGGGTCAAATAGTGCCAAAACTTTAGACGGAGCTATTTTCTACCATTTTAAAGTAAGACTTCATTTGAAACACTAGTAAAATCTTGTGTTTTGAGGCCATATAAGTTTTAGCCTAGAGAGAGAAAGTAAGGAAGAGAGTTTTTCTTTGTGAGTTCTTGATGCAACCAAGGTTTTTAGCATGCAAGGATTCCATATCTAACATTATTTTCCATTGAATCACAAAAGAAAGCAAGTTAGACCATATTGTGTAATGGTTTGGCCTAAGCTTCTTCAATGGCTAACTAAGTTATTTTCCATTCCTAATTAGTATATTTAGATGTTATTTGATGCAAGGAACAAGAATCTAAGCTTAGAATTAATAAAAACCTTGAAATGTAAACGTTAGGATTTTATGGTCCCATATTTGGCCAATAGGAATTTCAAGGGGTTAGGGAATTGTTCAATGGATTCTTGGGCTATAGATAGTCTTAAAATAATATATGAACAATTATGAAAGCATTAGATTGAATAAAGAAGTTAGATTTTGAAAGTTGAAAATTATGGTTCAAGAAAGAGCATTATAGAGATAATTGGCATTAAGTTTAAGAGCATTAGTTTTAAGTGCATTTTAGTGGCCTAAATTATAGATAAAAGTCTTAGAGTTTTAAGAGAAGTAGTTATAAGCATTAGATATTGATGATATATTGATATGATATTTTAGGACAAGCTAGTTAGGCTCTACCCCATTTAAGTGTAGAGTTAAGAAAGGAAAAGAAACAGAGCTAGAAACACAGAGCAGGAAATTTAAAGATTTTATTTGGGATCTATCACCTATCCAAGGTAACTTACTCTTCCCTATCTAGTTGCATGTAGACTTGTTTGAGCTTGATATGCATTGCATTGTATTGGTTGTTTTATTATAGTATCTGCCTTATTGCATTTTTCATTAGTTATATGTCATGTTTGCATTTTATGTTTAATGAGCTAAGGCTAAGAGATCAAGAGGGATAATGGGAATGAACACAATAGTTCTCCTAAGCCCAAGAGAAAAGCCTAAGCTAAGCAGAGTTTCAAGGCCATGATTGAGTATATTACAAACATGTGAGGCATTTATGTTAGTTTATATAACTATGCATACTTGCATCATTCTTGCTTGACTATCTCATGCTTATTTAGGGTAGTTTATGTAACAAACGTAAATTTCATAAAATGACAAAATGAGCTGTATAAAAGTAAGTCCTCTAAAATGAGCTAGATAGTGTCCCAAAAAATTTGGGTACAGTCTTAAGCTCAGACCAAAAGAAAAACAGAATTAGGACGGTGAAACAAATTGTGACAAAAACTGACGAAACGTAATGACATTTTTGTAAATAAGTGCAACTTTTGAAAAAATATATAGGAGGACTTTTTAAATGAAAAATTTGAGCTGCCCAGGGTTCTCAGAGGCCTTGAAAACCATGGAAAGCCTTAAGACTAGTAAAGCCCCTTTGTTGTTCATTTTCTAAAGGCAATGAGCCTGAACTTTGATGGATTAGTTCAGGAAGGTTTTAACTTCGATTTGAGTGATTCCAATGGAATTTTATTAAATTGGAAATCTAAATTTTATAATGGAAAAGATGGTTCTGAAAAGGGAGCTAAAATGAAGCCAAAATGAAATTGCCATTATAGAAGGACAAAATTGGAATTTTTGAAAATGTGAGTTTCTTGAAGCTTCCACACACTTCTCCCTTTTTCTCCTCTCATATAGCATGACCCTTTATGCTTGAAATACAAAAAAATAACAGCCCCTTTAGGCACGCCAAGAGAAGGAGAAAAGGAGAAAGAAAATCAAGGAAAAGGTAAGGAAATCTAAGGAATTTCATGCTCCATCTTCTTCCAATTTTGTTCCTCTCCTTTCCTCCTCTCTTTCCATGGTTTTATTATATGGTTTTGGTTCTATTTTGAGTCTAGATGAAGGAGGGATAATTCAAAATTCTTGAGGAGAAGCAAATCAAGGAGAAAAGCTCTTGAAAGCACACTTGAAACCAAGGTAATTACTTATTGTTGTTGCTTCGTCTTCTTGCTCTCCCTTTGTGCAATTTTTGGCCAAGAACAGAACCATATAGGGGGAGAATCTTCTGTCCAAAAACAAGAGGAGAACTAGGGTTTTAGACCATAAGGAAGAGGAATATGGCAAGAAACTCTAAGAAAAACTAATAGAAATCAAGTTAGGAAAGTGTAAGCTTCTTTAGGGTTTTGTGAAATCTGATTTTGTGAGTGGCCCTTGAGCTATTTGAATGTTTCCTTGAGCTCCTAAGACTCTAGAAACCTTCCCAAGTGGCTCTCCCATCAAGAAAAATTTTGAAACTCCATGAACCTCATTATTGCCCTATGTCTCGACCACGCAAGGTTCTATAGGCTAGGGAGTGTTTTAATTTGTTCTAACCTTGGTTTGGGACTTTATATGATGTTAGAAGATGGGAGAAACTATTGGAAAAAATTTAAGAGCCATAGATTGAAAGATGGGATAATGGTATCCATAATGGTGCTTTGTAAAGCAACTTGATTCCAAGCTTGTGAAAATGATTGTGTGAGGGCTCCAAGGACTTTGAATGAGGCCAAGAGACCTAGAAATAGAAAGAGATGAGAGCCAAGAGCTTGAATTGTGAAGGTTACTTCAATAGGCTATTTATGGAACCATTATGCCACTTATGGAACCAAATGTGTATTTAAGAGTGAGTTTAGTGTCTTGACTTGCTTCAAGTGTGTAATTGTGTGTTGTTTATGGTGCTTTAGCCCAGAGAACATCCAACCACCTAAGTGCACTTGTGAGGCTGAAAAAGGGAAGGAACAAACCAATTAAAGCTTTCATCAAGTTAAAGGTAGCTCTCCACCTTATTCTCCTTGCATTCTTATGTGCATATGTATGTCTTTGTGTGCTTGTGTGTGCTCTTATGATTTGAGAACATGCCACTTGATGTCTTGAGATTGCATTGATACCAATCAGTTGTCTTGAATGCTATTGATTATGAGAATGGCTTATAAGGGTGAGGTGATGCCAAAAGGCTCATAAGGGTGAGGTGATACAAAAAGTCCCTTAATGTGGGTGAGGAAGTGCCAAAAGTCTTAAGGCATGGGTGAGTGATAAGTATGATTTTTATACATTTTAATCCTTTTAACTTAAACATTTTAGTATCCAAATATGGCTTTAAGGGTCTAATTAGATGAAACTTGATTTTAGTAGCCATTTTCTATATTTGAGGAATTAAGTTACAAATTATTGGATTTTAATGCATAAATTTATCTTAAATTTTGTGAAAATTCCTATTTGATTTTTCCCACTCTCTTGTTCAGAATTTCAATGGACAATTAAAGCTTGAATGATAATTTGAATTAAAGAAGAGAAGGAAAGAGCATAGTCAACACAAATCTTGCACAAGCTTCATTCTCTTGTTGACCAACCCACATGCATAGTTCCACGTTGAGAGCAAAGCATACTACAGCCATTAAGGAGCTTGGAAGCCATGAGGAAGTAGCTTGGATTTGGAAGCTCGAGTTCTACTTGCATGTAGTTGAAATGGAGGAAGAAGTAGTGCAAGCTATGGGCTAGACTTCTCAATGTGGCAACAACAAAACGAGCTGCATAATTCATGAAAGTTAACATGAAGAAGCACGAGTTTGGGTTCTACGTGGAAAGGAGAAGCTTGAGAGGAAGAGTATGGGCTGGATATAACGAGGAGAGGAGGACTGCTTCATTTCTTTTTCTCCTCTGGCCTTCGTACAGTAAAGAGACACACTCATGCAGAACCAAACGATGCACGAAGAAGCTTGAGTAAGGAGCAGAACGTGGGCTGGACTTAAGAGGAGAAGCAACGTGATTTTTGAGCTAAAAGAAGGTAAACCCATGTTCTGGATTCGGGCAAAGCAAGAAGCTCACAAGGAAAGAGGAAGAAGCTTGTAAGCAACGAGCAAAACAGAGTATGCAAATAAACGAAGGAAGCATGAGTTGTTGTGGAGTGAAAGTGTGTGGGTTTAACGTGGAAAAACTGGGAAGCAACGTAGAGAACATGTAGAAGCTGGAGTTAAGTTAATGGAAGACAAAGCCACAAACAGAAGCTACGTGAATGAGCTGTATGAAGTAACAGAGCATGAGCTGAAGGAGGAGACGTGGAGAATGCAAAAACTCAAGGAGAGGCTGGGCACGTGAATAATAACGCGAAGAAGAGCTGCATGGATAATGTGAAGAAGCAAGTGGATTATTATATTCAATGGGGCCCACACTATCTACAATTCAAGCTTGTGATCTATATATTAAAAGAAGAAGCTGAGCACATAGAGAGAAGCACATGAACAGCACGTAGAGTCATTAAAAATTCACGTGAGAGGGAGCAAACATCCATTCCATTCACGCCTTTGATTCATTCACGTCTCTACAAGTCTGTACGCTTCCTTCATCCATTCGGATATCTTAATCCATTCACAATCCACCCATCCCACGTCTCTATATTTTCGGAAACTCATGCCTATATATATCAAGACATTCATTCGTTCAGAGAGACCATTCATTCAATCCATCCATCAAGCCATTCATTCATTCCATTCACCCCTTCATCCATCCTTCCTCCATCCATTCATCCTTTATTCATTCCATCTTTCATTTACATCTCATGAAGTTCTAATCCACCTTAAGGCTAGCTAGGAGGAAGCCCTTGGAGAAGCTTGAATCCATGGAGAGAACATAGTTTTTGGCTAAGAATTTTCTTATCTTCCTACACTTTTTCTCTTTCATTTATTTTCTTGGTTAAGATGTATTTGATAAGGAAATTTGTGTAATTGTAATTAGTGGCTGGTTAGACACTAATTAGGAAGCCTTTTTGTTGATTAATTGATATGATTGGACATTAATTTTTTATCTGAATTTCCCATGTGTGCTTCGAAGGTGTTCGATAAAATACATGAGTGAGATTTTTTGTTTGAATTGAGGATTCCTTAATGTTTAGTTGGTTAATTAAATATTTAGGATGATTCAGAGGCTAATCAATTAGTTAATCAATCAAATTGAGTGTTCAAGATCTTAAAGACAAGATTTAACAGTTTAATGCGGGATTGAGGTCTCAATTCAACGTTAGATCGTTAATCTCTTGAATCTTGAGTGGTTACCCAAGATAAATTATTATGAACACGATTAGGAACTCTTAGACCAGAATTAATCACAATTAGATTAGGATAAGGATAGTGGATACCAAGGGACGAATCCAAAGCTAGTCACAAGACTATAATTCACTCAATTAGATAGTAATTAGGAATTTTAAGTCAATTTTATTTTAAGTAAATCAAAACCCCCTTAGTTTAGGAATTTTTAGAGTCTTTTAATATTTGGAAAACTCAATTAAACATTGAACGCCAATTCCAAGGGAGATGACCTAGGTTGTGCCATTAGCTACATATTTTATCAGCCTAGTATTATTTTGAGGGTTATGCGACGATCCGCTCAGTGAGACTAGGCCAAAAGTCTCTTGGATGGGTGAGGCCAAGTTAAAAGTCCCTAGACCAAGGGTGAGGCATATCCAAAAGACCTAGAAATGGGGTGAGACAAAACTGAAAGTCCCTAGAGCTTCTTGATGGCTTGATTGTGAAAGTGTGGCATGAGAATCTTGAAATTGTGCATTCATGATTCAAGTAGCCTGTTTACTTGTACACTTGATATATGTATGCCTTGAATGTGTGTATGAATGGGTGTGTGAGTTATTGAGATTCTAGAAATCTCACTCCCTTTCCTTCCATTATCTTAAAATGTCTAGGTGGTATTCAAGAAGCAAGGAATGCAAGCCAAGAATCTTGAGAAGTTGTATTTTGTCTATTATGTAACGTTACTTGTAATGGAATGTCAAAGTGAGCTTGTACATGTAATTTTTAAGATGTAAGACTTTGGGCAATTGTAAAATGATGTATGAATGTGGTGTAGACCTTATGTGACATTAAATCAATGGAATTAAGAAATTTGGCTCTTGGATAGCTTGTATGTAAATATGTATTAATGGATGTTAGATAGCCAAATTGAGATGCATGATATTTGGGACCATTTGGGCAGTTCACACAAGTCATATTCATACTTTTAAACTTGCCTAAGAGGTGCTAAACTCAAAGGAAGGCCATTTGGACCAAAGTGATGCTTTATGAGAGGCAAAATTTACCATATTGTGATACTACGTCACTTTCTATCCAAATGAGCTCTCCCTGATCTAAAATTTGGCATACATCTAGAGCTTGTTGACAACTTTTTAGGAAGCTAAAGTAGTAATATTTGGAGGTCTACAGAATTTTTGGTGAATTTTTGAAATTGGCTGAATTTTTAGATTTTGCTGTTGTCATTGTTCATTTGGTCCAATTTATATCTCTGTCACTCATGGGGTAAACAAAGTCTAATTGCCACAAAATTTTACAAGGAGAAATTAGGCCTTCCTAGTGACTTTTGCCAATAAGAAGCACCTCAATTAAATGTCTAAAGAGGGAGATATGAATTTTTGAAGTTGCTATTTTATTCTAGGCGCACCTCCAGACCCGTGTTAATGTTTGATTGAGTTTCAGAGTCTGAATGCTCTTGGATTGGTCTGGAACTATTTTTCTCCTCTAGTTAACATTTGTAAATTTCCAAATTGGTAAGATTGCATGGATTATATTTTTGTGAAATTAATTATGAATTTCCAAAGTTTATATCAGTAAGCTATATCAAATTTCTAGACAGCTCAACCTCCCTATCTTTTCTATTGTCAAACATGGTCTAGATGAGATTTTCATGGCTGGAAATTAATTTTATGTAAAGTTGACAACTAGATCTTTCCTAAAAGCTATGGTTTGTATGGTTTTGACTTTTCTACATTTAGTTATAATTTTTCAAAGTTGTCCCTAAAATCTGCCATATTCTGTTTGCGAGTTTGGCTTGAAAATCGCGGATTACTTGATATTTTAAGTTGATTATGATTTGTATCAATTATAAATGACTAGAGAATGTTTTGGATAATCCACAAGATCCACGTAACATGAATAGAAAAATTTAACCCTGACATAACGCATTAAAATGCATGAAAATGTGGCTTTTCTTGATAATCCCCTATGAACATGCACATGATTATCTTGAATGGATGGATATAATGAGAGAAAATATATATTATCTTGATCTCACCCTTATCTCTATATTTTCCATTAACTAGTGCCAGGTGGAAGCTTTAGTGCCAACAAAGGAAAAGAGAAAGAATGATGTTTAAACTTATAGAATCATATGAAAGTTTTGTATCTAAATCTTTTTGTAATGTATAGAGAATGTATATGGACAATTTTTAACTCCATTATGATGTATTATGTACATTAGCATACTATAAGCAGTGATGTATGATTCCAACTTGAGTTATTTAGTTTTAGTTGATGTTTTATGCCCAGGTTGTGGTATATGACACTATTATCATCTGTATTTTCCTATGTCTGTGAGTTAGGGTTGAAATGTGACCATTTCCTTAGTTTGGATAATTAGTTTTATAAGAGGAAACTCTATTGGATTTTCTTTAGAATGTTATGTACATTTTACTTTTAATGATTAAATTGCTTGGACAAGGAATTCATGAACAAGACAAGTATATGAATTTTCAAAAATTTTGTATTCTATATCTTTTTGTTATCAGTAAATGGACTTATTGTTGAACCATTTCAGCTAGATAAGAGCTAGATAGCTAAGGTGTTACAGTACCTACTCTTATGGGCTTTAGACAACACTATATTCCTTACTTCTTCATCTTTGGGTATGCATACTTTACCTTGATACCTCACCAGACCATTATTTGATAGGTTAAAATCCTTGATCTCTCCATTCCCCAATTGCTCTTTAATTCTATCCAAATGCTCATCTAGCTCTTAGGCCTCCTTAATTCTCTTCCTAAAATCGTTTTCTATTCTCAACTCAGCCAAAAGAAAGCTACTAGGATGTACAGTCATAGACAAATTCAAATCTCTCAATTTCTCAATTAGCCTCAGCTCCTTAAGCATCATCATTGCCATATGAATAAATTTCCTACTCAAGGAATCAATGACCACATTCACCTTTCTTGGATGATACTTTAAAGAGAAGTCATAATCCTCAAGAAACTCCATTCACTTTTTTTGTCTTATATTTAGCTCCTTTTAATCAAACAAGTACTTCAAACTCTTATGGTTACTATAGACCTCAAATTATGCACCATAGAGATAGTGCCTCCAAATCTTAGGGGTAAAAACTATAATGCCATATATTTCTAACTTATTTCATACTGTTCTCATGCTTCACATCATAAATTTCATGAAGAGGCAAGAAAAATGGTATTAAAATAATGAATTTCTTAGTGTTGCGTCGCGTATAAAATTTTCATTCGATGTCCCATGGACCATGTGAGCTCATGTATCACATTCTCATATTTAATTACATAGATATAACTCATTTCCATCCTCAAATTGGCGTAGAGCTCATGTATGGCAAGAGGATACATAAAATTCATGAATGCAATTTTGGCCAGAATTTTGCCCTTTCTGTTACAAAATTTGAAAAATCATAACTAATTTTAGAAAAATTGAAATCATGCACTCTTTACCATTATGGAAAGCTAAACATGTCTACTTTATGCTACCAATATGTTCATGCCATGAAACATAACACAAAAAATGTTTGACATTCGAAAAGGTGTAGAGGTCTGACTGGCTACTGGTCCTGTCACAAGTTTCTACAACAAACTTAAAAAACGTCCAGTTAATTCCAAAAAAATCCAATCTATACAAATGATACCAACTTGGAAAGCTACAAATGTTAACTAGAGGAAGAAAATAACTTCAAATCATTTTAGGCATGTCTAGACCTAAAAAACCAATCAAAAAAAATACTTGAGGTCACTCTGAATGTCTGATACTGGGCAGAAACTTTAAAAATTCATATCTCCCTCTCTAGACATCAAAATAGAGTGCTTCTAGTTGGCACAAGTCCCTGGGAATGTCTAGTTTTGACCTATAAAATCTCATGGCAATTGGACATCATTTGCCTCCTAAGTGATGGAAATCATTTTCGGATTAGTGTGAATAGTACTATGAACTAAAATCAGAATTTTTCCCAATTTTGAAAATTCGTCAAATATTTCATAGACCTCTAAAAATTCTGCACTTTAGCTTCTAAAAAATCTCTCAACAAATTCTAAATGCATGTCAAATCTCAGATCAAGAAGAACTCATTTGGACAAAAAGTGGTATAAGTTTCCAATATGGTCAATTTTAGTGCATATTAGAGACCAAATGTGTCCAAATGACATCCCTTGGTGTTTGGCACCTCTTGGGAAAGTTTAAAAGTATGAATATGATTTGTATGAATTACCCAAGTGGTCCCAAACCTCATGCTTCTCAATTTGGCTATTCACTTCCATTTATACATACACTTCCATAATGCAAACTTGCCATTACATGACCAAAATGCACATCTGCATACATACAACCTTAAACTTCATTTGTACATGATACATTAACATAATTATACATGTTCATAACATCATGGGACATATACAATAATAGGTTACAACATTTGCCACTTATATGACCTTAAGAAACAAAATCCATGCACTTTGATGTCACATTTTTATCTCTCAAGCGGTTGGCTCCCATTTCCTTACTCTCTTGGTCCACTTAGCATGTTAGAACATTAGAGAGGAAGGAATGAGATTCAAAGAATCCCAATAGCTCATCTCCCTTTGATAAGCATGATTTTTATATATTTTATTCTCCTTAGTTTAAGTATTTTAATAGTTAAATAAGGCTTAATGGATTTATTGGTGGATAATTTAGTTTATTGGATATTATTTGCACTTTAGAAACTTGTTTACAAAAATTTTGAATATTAATGCATAAATTTCTTTTAAATAATTTTGCAAGTACTCTTACTTAATTTTTCTTGTTTTTCTTTGTGTACAGATCTTTTAATAAATTTTTGGGAATTTAAAATGAAAAAAAATGGTAAAAATGAATTGAAGAAAGGCTCCATACACTTCCATGCAACCTCCATGTAAGCACATTCCACGCATTGATTCATCAACATCATACTCTTTCACATGATCAAGGTCACGTCCCTGTAAGCATGCTGCAGTACACATCCATGTACACATTAATTCACATCCATGGGTCCAAGCTTTCACACTCAGAGAGGCACATACTCATTCTTCCACGTAAACACAAATGTAAGGCACGTGTATAGCACCTCCATTCACACACAAGGCTGCAAGTCATTCACACATGTAAAGAAACACGTGAGGCAGATGGGATGAGTAGAAAATAGAGGATGCAGTCTTAGGTTTATGAAAAGAAGAAGCCACAGGTTCCAGCAAGCAAGCAATGCACAAAATGTGTGGAAGAAAGGCTACGAGTTTTAACATGGAAAGGAGCAGCTGCATGTGAGAAAACACGAAGAGAAAGAGTCACAAGTTGGATTGGAAGAGGGGTAGAATCATAGAAGCCAAGAATATGAAAAAGGAATGAGCTAGCCATAGGTTTTAGCTAAGGAGCTACATGAAGCTAAGATACACATGTAAAGCAGCACATGATGGGAGGATTAACAAAAATGCATACGGGTTGCACTAGTTATAGGCTGTAGAACATGCACTGAATGGAGAAGAGAAGAGAAGCGATGAGCTGCTTCTAGTTGAGAAGGTAGAGCAAGGAAATGAAGGAAGCATGCAACTCAAGTCAAGGGCAGAACGTGAAAAAAAAAGACGGGAAAGAGGAGATGGATTGAGAGCTACATTTTTAACGTAAAGAAGCTGAGAATCAGAGGAGCCACGTGGGAATCATTTAAGTTAAGTGAGTTAGGAGCTTGCGAAATAAATATGCAAAGAAAAGAGGCTGGGCAGGTGAAATGAAAAATGAGCCACATGAGAGTAACACGTCAGAATAACACATGAAGAAGCCACAGACAGCACACAAAACATGCTACGGGTTGACGTGGAGCAACAGTAGGATTATGAGCAAATAAGAAGCATTCATTCCACCACCTAGACATGTGGAAAAGGGGGCATGTGATAATTAAAAACAATCAGGCAGCATGTGATTGGAGGTTGAAGATTAACGTGATTGGAGGGGGATGAAAAAAAAGATGGACTGGCTGGAGGAGACGCGAATTACTATGGAAAGAGGCGAGAGCTCCAGAACGTGAATGAGAGAAGTTTATCCATCATTTTCTCCATATGGCTGCAGCTCTTACCATCAAAATTCTTCCATTTAATTCCTTCATGGCAGCTTAATTTCTTCTTGGTGGCTAGCTGAAGAGTGGATCTTCCTAGATGCAGATTTGAGCTCCAAATTATTTCTCCAAATTGGATAAATTCTTGTGAGAATTATAATAAAGGACCCAAAGATGATGAAAATTATTCTTAAGGACCTGTTACTACTTATTTTAGGATGATTACTACTGAGTTTAGCTACAAATCGTTGAACCTAGTGGTAAAAATCTTTAAGAATAATTTTCTTCATCTTTTGGTCCTTAAACAAAATTTTCCCTAAATTCTTCCTCCTTTATCTTTTAATTTCAGCATTGATTCTCTTATTAATTTGACTAGGTTTAACTCATTAATTTAGGGATTTAATTACTGGAAATTGCTGTGACTTATAGATTGGTTGTAATTTGACATTTAGATATTAATTGTGATCTCAACATGTTTGTGAAAATCTAGACTTAGTGGCTGTACAATTTGCTCTTATTTTCCTTTTAATTATAGGCCAATTAATGCAATGGTAGTTGAATTAAATGACTGTAATTTTTATGCAATTGATGTGTTGAAGAATTCATTAATCTAATTGGTTAATTAGCATTTTAAGTGGATTGTGCAATAGATTTTTATGAGCATTTAGGATTGGTTTTAGTGTGTTCTTATTTCTAACTCAATTGATTAATTCTTTAAGGTTTCTTATGGTTGCAAAATCCTTGAATTATTGGTGAATTGAGTCTTAGATCGTAATTCAAGAGTTCTTATGGAGAATTCACAATGAATAAGAATTTAAATCCATTTTTGGTACACTAAAAGGAGAGGAAGGATAATTAAATTCTAAGGAGTCCATCTAAAGGCTAGCTACCACATTTTCTTAATTGTTTACTTCACTTAGTCTTAGGTTTTTTATTCTTGTTATTTTAAATTTAGTTCAAGTAAATTTTAGTAGTTCAAAATCCCCTAAACAATTTTCAATAATTACTTGGAATATTCTTTCACAAACAATTAGAGCCAAAAACTCCTTAAGAAATGACCTAGGTTGCATAATTACCTACAAATTTAATTTTCTACTTAGTTTGATTTGAGATTGCACAACACAATCATCACCCTTTCAATCACACATAAAAAATGCAAAATAGGTCATACAAATGCATGCTTGGGCATATTACATAACATGAACATTCAGTAATCTTAGCATTTCAAAAAGTCATACATAGCATACATAGGCTTGTCAAGTATATGGATTAGCCTCACCCATTCACTTGTAGATTTTGGACTTGCCTCACCCATTCTTTAAGAGGTTTTTGGACTCAACCTTGCTCTTGTGTGCCAACCTCACTTTTGGGAGACTCTTTACTTTGTCTTAACCAATTTTAAGGGTTCTTAGCTCATTCTTACCATGGCTAAGGGTTCTTGGTCTCATCATACTCAAGCAAATCCAAGCAAACATCATTTAGAAACATAATGCATCATCATGGTACCATGGCATATGAAATCATGCTAGAATACTTTTCATGGCTTAAAACAAACATACACACATTCAAAAACAAGACAAGCATACATTCATGCATGAGAGAAGGAGGAGTGAGCTACCTTGGATACAACCACACACTTTTCCCTTTAAAATAATGCTGCCTTCCTTGACCTCACATACACAAAGGTGTGGGAATGAATTCTCTTGGCCTAAACACAATTTATGGAAGCCAATTAGGTACATGGAACTAATTCTAAGGCCACACAACTTGTTTAGTCACTAACTTAGCCTATTAACCCCTTTATGGTTCCAAGAATGCACCTAATAAAGCAACACCCATCAAATAAATTCTAGGCTCCTTTCTTTCCTTTCATATATGATTCTTGACTCCTTTTAAGCCTATTGGATCATCATACAATTAAAATAAAGAGCCTAACTACATGTTACTTTTTTAGGTCATTTTATGGAACATATAAGGCCAACTCACTTTTTATAGTTTCTAGATTTTTTCCAAGGCCTCCCTTCATCTTCACTCATCATATATGACTCAAAAGTGGACTTATAAAAATTTAAAACTCTCCCTAGGTATACAAACTCATTTAGGCCAAGACTATGCATGATTTTGGCCTTCATAGACTTTGTTTTGTTTTCTTAATGGAGGAACCACATGGAGAGACTTCTAAGGGTCTCATCTAAACTCTCATTTAGGCTAGAAATCAAGGTATCAAATCAGATTTTACAAGGAGCATATGAAACCGTAGAATTTGCATTTTGAATTTCCATGGTTATTTGTTAATTTTCTTTGCATATTCTTAATCTCCACACTCTTTTCCCTAAGAATCACCATTAGTTCTGCCTAAAATCCAAGCCCTCCTATGGCTTCTTGAGTGGGGAGAAATATGGAGAGAAGAGGAGCAAGGGGTAGCAACCATGGAAGAAGAAATTACCTTATTTTTCCTTGTTTTCTCACTTTAATTTTGTCTTCTTTGGCCTCTTCTCTTCAAATCCGAATTTTTCCCTTAATTTCTCCCTTAAAATAGATCCATATACTTTAATATAATCATAAGAAATAAAAGGAGAATGGAGGAGAAGAGGTTTGGAAAGGAAAAAGCATAAAAAACTACTAAAATTCCATACCTTCAAGCCTTGATTTCTCTTCCTCTTCTTCTTCCTCTTGTGCGGCACTCTCTTAGGGCTTTTTCTCTGTTTTAGGGTAGAAACATATGAGGATGAATGAATGGGAGAGTGGGGTACCCTATATATAGGTAGAGGAAGAAAGACTTTTCAAAAATTCTTATTTTGCCCTTCATTTTTGGCATTTTCGTTTCTAATCCGTTTTAGGTCCATTTTAGAACTGTCTTTTCCATTATAAAATTTAAGTTCCCAATTTAGTAAAATATCTTTGGAATCACTCAAATCAGAGCTAAAACCTTCCCGAACAAATTCGTCAAAGTTTGGGTACACCGATATTAGAAAACATCCACCAGAGTGTTTTTAACTGTCCTAGGATTTTCCATGGTTTTTAGGGCTTCTGAGAACCTCAAAGAACTCAAAAATTTTGTTTAAAAAGACCTCCTATGTGAATTCCAAAATTTGCTCAAAATTATGAAAATGCCATTACGTTTCGTAAGTTTTTTGTTAAATTTTGTTTCTTCATTCTAGCTCCATTTTTCTTTCCGTCTATGCCTAGAATTCTCATTTTTAGGAGTCTAGGATGTTAGTCAAATTTTTTGGGACCTTAACTAATTCATTTCGAGGGACTTGCTTTGAAAATGCATCCATTTCCATCGTTTAACAAAAATCGAATATTACAATTCTCCCTTCCTTTAAAAAGATTTCATCCTCAAAATTTAAAAAACATACCTCATGGGAAGAGCTCTAGATGTTTCTTCCTCATATCATCCTCTAGCTCCGAGGTAGCCTCTTCGGGAGATAGCCCTTTCTAAACTATTTTCACTAGCGGTATCGTCTTATTCTGTAATGCTTGAGTCTAACATCCATGATTTGATTTGGTGATACTATGTATGATAGATCATCCCGTAACTGCACATTCTCATATTCTATGACATGTAAGGGATTGAGTTGGTACTTTTTGAGCTGTGAAACATAGAATACATAGTGTACTTGACTCAAATTTGGGGAAAGGGCTAGTCTGTAGGCCACAAGTCCTACTTTATCAAGAATCTAAAAGGGATCTATATACTTTAGACTAAGCTTTTGCTTTTAATGGACTGACCTATTCCTGTGATTGGAGACACTTTAATGAAGACATGATCTCCAATCTCAAACTCTAATGGCTGTCTACGTTTATCTGCATAACTTTTCTATTTGCTCTAGGTCATCAGGAGTTTCTTTCTAATGGTCTCAATCTGTCTAGAAGTTTGGTCCACTAACTTTGGGCCTATAAGGCTCTGCTCTCCTGACTCAACCCAACATATCGGAGACCTACACTTCCTCCCATACAATGTCTCATACGGTGCCATCTGTATACTTGCATGATAGCTGTTATTATAAGCAAACTTTGCTAGAGGCAAGTTTTTATCCCAGTTTTCTTTCATTTCTAGTACACACGCCCTCAACATATCGTCTAGGGTTTAGATGGTTCTCTCCGTCTGACCATCTGTCTGGGGGTGATAGGCTGTGCTAAATCTAAGTTTAGTACCTAGAGCATCCTGTAATGATCTCCAGAAATTTGAGGTGAATCTGGGATCTCTATCTAAAACTATGCTCCTAGGCATGCCATGTAATCTAATTATCTCCCTAATGTATAGCTGGGCTAGTTTATCTAGGGTATAAGTGGCTTTCATAGCTAGAAAGTGTGCAGACTTTATAATCTATCCACTATTACCTGTAACACCTCAAAATTAATTAAGGTATTAATCATAAGTTTGGGTTAATTAAGAATAATTAATATAGAATAATCGGGTAAGTTAAGTGAATAGAAATTTTGGAGAGATAAATTATTAATATGAGTTTGAGATTTAATTAGGATAGAAACTTCATCTAGGCCCAAATTAATGTAGGAGATCATGATAAGAGGCTAATGGAGGCCCAATGAGTTAGGTGCAGCCCCAATCTAATTCAATGTGATAGAGGCCTAAGATCCACCTTTTATAAGCTTTTATAATTAGCCCAACAACCTTTGTGTAGACCCAAATCCTTTGAGCTCTTAAAACTTAGTCTGGCCCAATTAAATGTTTGCAACCTAACATATTGAAGTTGGCCCAATAAGGTTTAAATCAGAACCCACTTGCCATTGGATCTTTGGGTCAGCCCATGACCTACATTAGACCTAACTAAAACCCTAAACACTTTAGCCTCTTCCCCATTTTGCTAAAACACAAAAGAGAAATTCGGAGGTTTGAAGGGAGGCTAGGGTTTAAGGTAAGAAATCCATAATTTCCCACTTCTAGAGCAAGATTTAGCCAAGGTAATAGTTATATAACTTAATCCCCTTCTTTTTCTCTTCATTTTGGCCTAATTAGTTTTTCATTTGGAGTATTTTCACCATACCCAAAATCTAAAATGTGGTTGTTTGGGATTTTCTTGGTGAAATTTCAAAGGTTAGGGCTAAGGGTGTTATTAGGTAAGTATAAACTCTCTATTTTGATGCTTTCTTTACTAGTTTGAGACCCCTATAGCTGATTTATAATATGGGTATTGTTTCTATGCGAATTTACTTAGAATTTAAGGTGTTATTTTGAGGTTTCTGGGGTAGGAGCAACCGAATCCGAATTTGGTTTTAGTGGTGATTGGGTAAGTGTTTCTGAGTAGTCCTATATAGCTTAACCTTTTCTTAAGTGATGGGTTTGCTTATACAAATTGTGATTAGGGATAGTAATGGCTTGGTTTTGTGTCCATAGGCTGAAATAATATTCAATTGGCTCTTAGAGGATTGGCTACAAGTGAGGTAACTGGGACTATATTAATTCCATGCATATATCTATTTTAATTTCATATTTGCAGTACATGAATGATTTGAAATATTGAATGAATTGGTTGGCTATCTATTATATTGTGATTGGACCTTGTGAGTCCATGGTGGAGCTGTGGTGCGGCTATCACCCATGCATGTGCTTCGATCGGGCACCGGGTTATGATCAAACCCCATATGCACTGGTTGTGCTCAATGGGGAGTAGGTGCCGTGGACGGGCCTCTCCCTGTGTTATTAGCCTTTAACATGTGAAAATATGATTGCTAGTATAGGATAGTAATCATGATAGCCTAATTGTTTCATTTATTGATATGTGTCATACCTTATTTTATAACACTTTTCCTACTACAATTACCTCATATAAAACTTAGAGGAGTCAATGGAAACCTGAACTAATTAAAATTTTTCCTTTTGAAAACTTCCTCATACAATTTTACTATTCATTTGGTCATTCCTTGAATTTTGTCCAACCTTGAAAATACATAATTAATTATAGAAAAATCATATGAGGTCGGTTCGGGGCTCTACTTCAAGCTCTTTAAGCCCTTTACACAGAGAAAATACCTACTTAGCGGAGCATATATAAATTCATATAAAGTTGCCCCTACAACAAATTGGACAGTTTTACCCTTCACTTGACATATTATTATTATTTTGCCTTTATATAAGCATATGCATTTTTGCATTTTAGGCTCACCAATCATATTCTATTTACTCAAGGGTTGATTATATTCATGACTTTCCATTCCATACTTGAGTACCTTACAGTATCATGACATAACTCATACATGCAGTAATCTAAAATATTTAATTACATGACAAAATGTGATACATAAAAATAAGGTCCTCAATTTATGCTTCCACATCCTTTGCCCCTTTATTTGCTTGAACTCGAACCTAGCATGGGTTATATTTGGGGTGAGATTATGAAATCTCAGTAGTAGTAAACCAATCTCATTCACAAGCAAGCATGTAAGTACATAACATAATGCCAGTCAAGATGCCACATATCGCATAGCAATACAAGGAATTTCATACAAGGCGAAGCACAATCTAAGCATACATGTCTCATCTTATAGCATAAATGACAACTTGATATAGCATAACACTCATCATTATACAAACATACAAGCTTAAGGAAAGAGAGAGGAAAACTACTACCTTAGCAAACTTTACTCCTCAAGCCTTGGAACTCAATTTATTTGCTTTTGTAGTTCCCAAAACAAATATCGAACCTTATAATCATAATGATAATTCATTACAATAAACACATAAACCTTAACTTCTAAAGTAGTATGACCCTTTTAAAACTTAATGGGACCATTGGAATTGGAAAAATCTAACTTCTTCCCTTCCAATTCACTATGCCCGAATAGTGCGCATTTCTTGGCCAAGATTTAGAAATTTTATTCCATGAGTTTTGGGGTCTTTGCCATAGGTATTCCTAGCTAAAAACACCCTTTTGAATCCATTGGAATGGATAAAATTATGAAATTCCAGCCCTAACAACACGTTTTGGTCATAACATAACCTAGCTTTGGTTTAGGCTCAAAAGTGAGTTTCTTTGGTTCTAAAAATTCCATAGTCTCTTTTGTTATGTTTTAGGACTTGAGATTTGGTATACATGACTTTAAGACATTAAGAATACATCATAAAAATTTTGGGAAAATTCGGACAGCATCTCCCCATGATTTCTATTTCCCCAAAGATTATAATCTTTATGTTTTTCAAAGTCCCAGCACATAACAACAATAACTAAGTTTATATGGCCTTCATGTTCAACATATAAACTTCATTTCAAGGCCTTCATATTCAAAATATAAACTCCATTTCTAATGATTCATATGCTGTCCAAAAATGACTCATAGCTAGGGTTTAACAAGACTAACTTAAACCATATGATTTTTAAGTGCAAGATGGAGAAAACTTACTCTTTAAGCTTAATCCTAACTTCCTTTGCTTTTCTCACTCTAAAATCCTTTCCCTTCCCACTTAGAGCAACATTCCACCTTGAAGAAAAGATGAATATGCAGTTGCCCTTTGGAGAAAATGGTTAGAGGATGAAGAAGATGAAGAAATTTAGTGAAGAATGGTGGTAATTTTGCTTGGTTTCACTTTTTCTCCCTCTCTCTCTCTCTCTTCACGTTTTTCTTTCTTTCTCCCTTGTGTGTGGCTTGAAAATGGTGGAATGGAGGTAAAGGAGATGCATTTAGATGAAGTTAAATGGTGATACTAAATTTGGACCCTTGGATTAACCTTTTCAAGATCAAATCTTAACCTTCAATTCTTTTTTCTTTTGATTTTCTAATTTCATAACTAAATATCTTCTTTCAAAAATTCTTGGCCACACACTTGGATACCTTTTCTTAGCCCTTAAGTTATGGATAGTTACCATGGTTAATTTTCTTAACTCATCCATGGTCTATTTTTAACTCAACCATAGTTAGTTTTTAACTTAACCATGGTGAATTCTTTAAAATAACTAAAATCCTTTTCTTCTTTCCCTTTTATTTTATATTTATATTTGGGTTTCATCTTCTCTAAAACCCTAATTATATCTTCTCTTCTCTTAATGGGCCTTTAGAATCAGCTATTGGGTCTTACAATAGTCTAAAAATTAGTGTCTGGGCCCAATTAAGGTTTTATGGTACAATACATACCTTTAGACTTTCTAAAATTTATGAATATGATTTCCCCTACTTTCTGGCTGTCTTGAGCTTCAAACATGGATCAGGGGCCCTTAACCTCAATCCTTATAAATTTTGGTGTTAATCGGACATCCGAATCTATAGGTGTAATTTTCACCGTCTGTATTATAATTGTGCTATAAAATTTTCTTTTACTGTAATTTAGTCCCTGAAACTCCTTCAGGGTTTCTTAGCCCTTTAGCTATTCCTATTTCTTTAGTTGTTACAACTTCCTTTTTCTATTTTGCTCATGGCTACGGATCAGGATAACCAGATCCCGAACCGAATCCCGCTTGGCCATTCGGACAACTTGGCATCATTAGACCCGTCTCATCAAATAGAGTTTAACCGTGGGTCACAGATTTCTGAGATTCCTGCCCAATTTTTTAATGTTCATGCCTAAAGCCATGAATAGAAGATGAAACTAGGGTTCCCTGAACTTTCATGCAATTTATACATTTTGCTCCGCATATAACTTTTCTTTGCATTTTAGTCCTTGGTTCTTTCATACTTGACTTTGAAGACTCTTCAGGACCTTTTTTTGATCCCATTTTTTTCTATTTTGGCCCCAATTTTAGGGCACCTCTAGCCTTGATTCATCATTATTTGTGGTCTAAAATATTATTATAATTTTATTGGACCTCAATTTACTCTATTTGGGGGATTTCCTTCTGTATCCAGTGAATTTCGTACGTTAACGGAGAAATCGTATGTTACGTTTCTCACTTTTCCTCACATTTTCTTGAATTTTTGAGGGACCGAATATTACAAAATGACTGGCATATTTTCTGATGCTTATGTGGAATCATGCATATATGTTAATTAAACTGGAATATATGATGGAATTTGCCTTGGTTATTGAGATTTACATCTAACCCGTTTCATGGGCTAAATATTTCAGGTGAAGGTTCTTCAGTTAAGGATAAAGGCAAGCAAGTGGATGAACATCCATGAGCTGAGGCCTGGTGTGGGGAGCTACACTTGGTCTGGGTGGAATAGAGTAGATGCTAATTTTGTTAACCTTAATTACAATGGTTAGAAGTTAGGGTTGTCACATTACCCATATTACATCATGCCTTGATGATGTCCTGGGTAAACCTATGACAAAATCCATAGTTATGCTATCCCATTTTCACTCTGGGATATCTAGGGGTTGACGTAACCTAGCTAGTTTCTGATGTTCTATCTTAACTCTCTGGCATACTAGACATCGGAAGACATATTCTGCTATGTCTGTTTTCATTCCAAGCCACCAAAACATTTTCTTTAAGTCCTGATACATTTTATTACTGCTTTGATGAATGGTGTACTTGCTCTTATGTGCCTCATCTAATATTTTCTTTTTGATTTATGTATTTTTAGGTACATATAGCCTTTCACTATATCTTTCTATGTTATCCTCAAATAGATTGAACTCTTGTATGCTACGTTGGGCTATCTGAGTTCTAATCTTATTTATATGGTCATTTGTCTGCTGGGCTTCTCTTATTTGCTCCCTTAGGTCATTTTCTATTTGGGTTTAACTCATTAATAATTTTCCTGAATACACCTCACATGAGAGACTTATATATCTAAATCTCTCGATCAATTCCTGCTCTCAGATCATCATACAAGCCATGTGTATGGATTTTTTACTTAGGGCATCAGCTACCACATTAGCCTTACTGAGGTGATATTTTAGTGTGAAATCATAGTCTTTCAAAAATTCTAACCATCTCTACTATCTCATATTCAACTCTTTCTATTCAAATAAATATTTAAGGCTCTTTGGTCACTAAAGATTTCTATAGCTACCCCATACAAGTAGTGTCTCCATATTTTCAAATCAAACATCACTGTAGCTAACTCTAGGTCATGTGTGGGGTAATTTTCTTCTTGGGGTTTTAGCTGTCTAGAAGCATAAGCTACCACTCGGCCTTTCTGCATAAGCATACATCCTAACCCTTTCTTAGAGGCATCACTATAGACTACAAAAGTCTCTCTAGGGTCAGGGAGTCTAAAGCTGGGGCTGTGGTTAATTTGTGCTTCAACTCTTGAAAACTCTTCTCACATTTCTCATCCCACACAAACAGCACATTTTTTCTAGTGAGCGGAGTCAGTGGCATTGCTATTTGAGAAAAGCCCTGAATGAACCTCCTCTAATAACTTGCTAAACTTAGGAAACTCCTGATCTCTGTCACTATCTTAGGTCTCTCTCACTGTAATACTGCCTCTACCTTATAGGGATCTATTGCGACTGATAAACATATATTTCTATCTAATTTATTCTCCTAAGCATAGGCATTTTAATAATAAAATATAGTTTTAAGACTTTAATTAGATAAGATTTTGTTTTAGAAGCCATTTCTATATTTTAGGAATTTATTTGCAGAATTTTAGAATTTTAATGCATAAATTTCTTTTAAAATTTTTTTTTGAATTTTCCTCTTGAATTGCTCTTACTTGTTGTGCAGATTTTCAATGGGCAAATGATATTTAAATAAGAATTTGAGTTAGAAAAGGAGAGAAGGGCTTCCAAACACACACATGCAGAAACAAAGAAAGCAACACGAATGAAGAAGGCAGAGCAGAATAACGAAGAAGCTGAGCTGAAGGGAGGAGGATAACACATTATAAAGCATGTAGTGCAGAACGTAGAGATCATGCAGGAGCTGAACAAGAAGAACGAGCAACAGAAAAAGCAGCTCCATGTAGAAAAGTCAGCATATTCGGGTTTTGAAGAGGTTGAAGTATGAGTTTCTCGTTGAAGCTGCAAGATGAAGAAAACACAAAGGAGCTGGCCACAGGTTGCACGTTCGAGTGATGGTTTACTAAGAAGCAGAAACGTGAAGAAGAGAGCTACGTGAAATGGCTTAGCTAGAGTTCAGGCGAAGAAACACAAGCTGAACGAGGCAGGAGCTGAACAAAGAAAAGCAACGTGATTTTCGAGCTAGAAAATGCAGAAAAGAAGCCACGAGGTTATGAAGCTGCATGATACGAAGGAAACCACGTGAAAAACGCAAAGAAGGAAATAATGAGCTGCATGCAGAGGCTTTAGTGGAAAATAACATGGTTTTGCATTAAGGAAGCTGACGTGATGGAGAACAGAGCAAGCTGAATGAGCTAACTCGAGCAGAACACATGCAGAAGAAGCAAGGCTGGAGCTGAAAACAAAGAAGCTTGAGAATAGAATGAAGAGAAGCTGCACGTGGAAGACGCTGAAGTGAAGAAACTGGGCAGAAAAATGAAGAAGCTGAACGTGATTGCATGAATATTGATATTATACTCAATATGGAATGAAGTGGGGCCCATTATATATATATAAAATAAACAAACATTTTAGAGCGTGGGAAGGAGAGGCTGATGTTAAGAAAAATACAAAAAGAAGAAGCTTGAGCACGTGATTCATTAAAGAAATACACTCGGACAGAATTATTATTCCACACGTCTCTCCAGCACATTTACGCCTCCTTCATTTAAATCATTGGACCCTCATCCATTCGCACAATACAAGCCATCCCACGTCTCTATATTTCTGGAAACTCATGCCTATATATATTAAGCCATTCATTCGTTCAAGGGGGTACCATCCATCCACCACACCATATTCTTCCATTCCATCATCCACGACCCCTTCATTCATCCACTCCACGCCTCATCCATCCCATTCATCTCTTCATTCTTCCATTCCATCCATCGATCTCCATCCTCTTCTCATCCCCATTCCATCCATCCATCTCCATCATCCCATGAAGCTTTAATTCATCTTGTGGCTAGCAAGGAAGAAGACCTTGGAGAAGCTTGAATCCATGGAGAAAAACTCAGAATTTTTGGCTAAGAATTTCCTTATTTTTCCTACACTTTTCTCTTTCAATTATTGTCTTGGTTAAGTTATATTTGATAGAGAATTTGTATAATTATAATTAGTGGCTGGTTAGACACTAATTAGGAAGTATTTTTGTTGATTAATTGATCTAATTAATTCCAATATTATCTGAATATCCATGTATGCTTCGAAGGTGTTCGATAAAATATAGGAATGAGATTATGTGCTTAAATATTTAAATTGAGGATTCCTTAATATTTGGTTGGTTAATTAAATATTTAGGATGATTCAGAGGCTAATCAAATTAGTTAATCAATCAAATTGGATGTTCATTGATCCTAAAACAAGAATTAACAGTTTAATGCGGAGTTGAGGTTTCAATTTAACATTAGATCGTTAATCTCTTGAATCTTGAGTGGTTACCCAAGATAATTTGTTATGAACACAATTAGGAACTCTTAGACCAGAATAAATCACAATTAGAGTAGGATAAGGATAGTGGATACCAAGGGACGAATCCAAAGCTAGACACAAGTCCATCTTTCATCCATAATTAGATAGAATTTAGGAATTTTAATTCAATTTAGTTTAGGATAATTTAATTCAATTAAAACCCCCTAATTTAGGAATTTTTAGAGTCTTTTAATATTTGGAAAATTCCATTAAACATTGAACACCAATTCCAAGGGAGATGACCTAGGTTGTGCCATTAGCTACATATTTTATCAACCTAGTATTATTTGAGGGTTATGCGACGATCCGCTCAGCGACCCCTGCTTAGGAGATCACATGGCATTGGAATTTGACTTCAGTGAGCCAGAACTCACATTTACTAAGTTTAGCATACAACTATCTCTCTCTCAAGGTTTCCAAGGCTAATCTCAAATGCTGCTCATGTTCTTCTCTACTCTTTGAATAGATGAGGATGTCATCTATGAAGACAACTACAAATTTGTTTAAATATGGCCTAAAAACTTTGTTCATGTAATCCATGAACATTGCAGGTGCATTCGTCAACCCAAAGGGCATAACTAAAAATTCATAATGCCTATATCTAGTTCTAAATGCTGTTTTGGGAATATCCTCAGCCTTTATTCTAAGCTGGTGATACCTTGACTTGAGGTCTATCTTAGAAAATATAGATGCTCCTACTAACTGGTCTAGGAGGTCATCTATGCAAAGGAGAGGGTACCTATTCTTAATGGTTATCTTATTGAGTTCCTGGTAATCTATACATAGCCTACGCTCTCGTCTTTCTTCTTCATGAATAAGACTGGAGCTCCCCACGGCGAGATAGTGGGTCTAATAAAACCCTTATCTAAAAGCTCTTCTATCTGTTTCTTAAGCTCAGCTAGCTCAGTGGGAGTCATCCTATATGGGGCTTTAGACATAAGACCTACGCCAGGTATAATATCTATAGGAAACTCTACTTCTTTCTCTGGGGGTAGTTTGCTAATCTCTTTAGGGAATACTTCGAGGAACTCTCTCACTACAGGAATCTCATCTATACCCTTTTCTACCTCAGTCTAAACTAAAAAGAAAACTAAGTATCCTTGACAACCATGCCTTAGAGTCCTCTCAGCCTGGGAGTAGTCATAATAGATAACTCAATCCTCATACTAGGTATAGTCCCATAATCAGGTAAAGTAATATATCTATGGCTACAATCTAGTATGACATTATTTACAGACATCCAGTTCATGCCAATGATCACATCAATATCAATAAGGGGCATACAAATCAAATCAAGGGTGGTAAAGCAATGATTAAACTAGATCACACATTTCAAACAAGCATGGGAGGTAATGGTTTGGTTTCTTGTGGGGGTAGATACATACAAGTCATATGGTAGTGTATGCATACTTAGACCCAACCTCCTAGCACAGTCATATGATACAAAAGAATGGCTAGCACCCGAATCAAATAATGCAGTTACAGAAAAATCATTTATTCTAATAGTATCTTAAATCAGACTCAGGGACCGGCTAGCCTCCTGTTGTGACAGGGCAAAGACTCTACCTTGGGCCTGAGGTCTAGGAGCAGGAGCCATCTCCCTCTGCTGTGTGAATTACTGAGGAGCTTGGGTATAGTCCCTAGCTATTTGTCCTGCCCTACAACACCTAAAACATACATTCTGCCCCATATAGCATGGTCTGGTTCCCTGGTTTTTGCCATACTAGGGACATGTCATAGGTGTTGAGTGACCTTGATAAACACCATCTTTATATATTTTATTTCATCTTTAGTTAGGAATTTTAATAATTAGATGAATGCAATTGAATGGAATTTGATTTTAATTGGCCATTTTTATATTTGAGGAATTAATTTGTAAATTATTGGTTCCTAATGCTTAAATTTATCTTAAATAGGTTTTGGGTATTTCTACTTAATACTTTCCATTCTTTTGTGCAAATTTTAATGGACAAATGATGTTTGAATGAGAATTTGAGTTAGAGAAGAGAAGGAGAAGAGTTGGGCTTTAAGTGTACTCTTTGTTGGGCAATTAAAATTTGAATGAGAGGAGTAAATCACATGGATTCTACACTTAGAAGAATAGCAACATACCAATTCACTAATGCATAGGTTCATATGGAAGCTTAGGGCTAAGGTTTCCATTTATGTTGCATCATAAAAAATAGACACTCTCATCCATTCATTTACATGCATGATCCAGCAGCTAACCACTTATAAGAACCATGTGGAAAGGAGCTTTGGTGGATGAAACAAGATGCAACTAGTTACGGGGTTGAAGAAAATGAAGGAAGCAACGTGGCTGGAATAGGGAAAGAAACAAACATGATGGAATAGCAACGTGGGTTAAGTGTGTGAGGAAAAGCTTTGTGCTTGGTTGGAAGAGTAAAACATGAAGCAAGCAAGCTCAAGCTACTGGTTGGAGAAGCATGAGCATATTTGAAAGTAGCACGTGATGGGAGGAGAAAAAGACACACAAAATGTGAAGAGAAAAGCTGCTAGAGCAACATGAATGAATAAAGCTAAGAGAACAAACACGCTACAATGTAGCTGCACGAAGAAGAAGTCACATTCTAGATTCAAGCAAAGCAAGAAGCTCATGGAGCAGAGGAGAAGAAACACGTATAGGGAGCTACGAGCTGAGCTCGTGACACATAAAAAGGAGCTCCAGAATGTGAAAAATAACATGAGAAGAAGCCACAGGTTCTAGTGCCTTAAGTGGGAATGAGGAAGAACAATGCATGAAGGAAGCACGTGAGGGAAAGATGTGTGAGGCTAGAATAGCTAGAAGCTCAAATACATACACATGCAGAAGTGAGGGGAGCTGAAGTCTAAATGAAGGAGTTGATGTGCATCGAAATCACGTGAGAAACTCGAGCTAAAGATTGGAAGAAAAGGAGAATGTAAAAATAACACAAGCTGAATCACGTCGAAGCTTGGGCAGACAAAAGAAGAAGCAATATGGAATATTATAAAGGAAATAAAATGGGACCCACACTTATTCATATCAAAAAGAAAAAGCTATGGGCAATAGAAGGAATGAGAGGCAGTATGTGAAATTATTAAAAATTCACATAAGAAGAACATCCAATACACACCATTCCATTCGTATACAATCCATCCATCTAAAGACACACAAGGGGATCCTCCAGATCATCCATTGTCACTCCATTCGCACGCTCCTTCATCCATTCCACATCCAGAGAACATCTCCACGCCATTCCATTTGTCTCATCCATCTCCCTCCATTATTCTTCCACCCAATGAAGCTTTAATCCTCCATTTGTGACTAGCTAAGAGGAAGGCTCTTAGAGAAGCTTGAATTCATGGAGAAGAACTCAGAATTTTGGCTAAGATTCTCTCTTTTTCTATGCATTTTCCCCTTTCTTGTGTTATCTTGGTTAAGGTTGTTTTCGATTGGGAATTTGTGTAATTGTAGTTAGTGGTTAGTTAGACACTAATGAAGAAACCTTTTTATTGATTACTTGATTGGATTAAACACTGAATTTTACATTTTCCTTTAATTTTCCATGTATGTCATGAAGGTGTTCGATGAAATGCATGAGTGAAATTATGTGCTTAATTGTTTGATTTAAGGATTCCTTGGAGTTTGATTGGTTAATTAATCATCCTAGGGTGTTAATTCAGAGGCTACTTGATCAATTAATCATTTAATTCAATTGTTCATTGATCCTAATGACAAGAGTTAGTAATTTAATGCAGGATTGAGGTTTCAATTCAACATTAGATTGTTAATCTCTTAATTCTTGCGTGGTAACTCAAGATACATTTACCATGAACACAATTAGGGACTCTTAGACCAGAACTAATCATAATTGGATTAGGATAAGGATAATGGAAACTAAGAGACGAATCCAAGGCTAGTCATAAGTCCATCATTCAACCATAATTCATACAATTAGGTAGTTAATCATTTTAATTCAATTTCATTTTACTTAGCTTAATTAGATAAAAAACCCCCCTAATTTAGGTAGTTCTAGGATTTTTTAACACTTAGAAACCTAATTAAACATTGAATTCCATTTCCAAGGAAGATGACCTACGTTGTGCCACTAACTATAAAATTTAATCCAACCTAGTTTTATTTTGAAGGTTGCACAACACGACCCCATCATACCTCTACTAGATTGAGTTCTTCATTTCTTACCCCTTCGGATCCACTAGCTTCTGCCACCTCTCCTGCTAGTAACTGCAGCCTGTGATCTTTTTCTAGGTCTCTTGGGCTCAGAGAGGGGTGGTTTGGCACTGGAGGTAGGCTGCATTGTTCTGAGGTTCACCTTCGTCACTTTACATATCTCAACTAGGGTATTAAAGTGCCTGATTCTTTGTGGCATTATTCTAGCCTATTTGCTCTCTACTGCTCATCTTCATGCCTTTGTAAATAGGAGGAATATCGGGAGAGCTCTACAAATTTGGCTACATGTTGGCCCACGGACATCCCCTCTGTTTATTTCAGGAGTATGAATTTTGACTCCTTCTCATCCCAGACTAAACTGGGAAAGTACCTCTTGTAAAAGGCCTGGAGGAATGCCTCCTATGTAATCGGAAGGTTCCTCGCCTGCAAGACAGGCTCAGTGCCCTTCCACCAAAAATCTGCTTCTCTCTTTAATTGGAAGATAGCCATAGTGGCTTTTTACTCAGACGTGCACTCCATCATCCAGAAGATTTTCTCTAGCTGCATAATCCAAGCCTCAGCTTTCTTTGTGTTCATCTCACCATCAAAGGTGGGAGGCCTAAATTTCTTAAATTGGGTGATAACCTGGCTAATAGAATGCTGCTTTTGGGCTGGAGCGTCTGAGCTGGCGGAATAGAGACAACCATCTATATGTGTGGTTGCAGGTCTGAGTGAGTTGCCTCTGAATGCTTGGGATGATCTGATTGGTGAGGTGGCTATGGAGGAGGAGGTGTAGGGCCCTGGCTATCTCTCTTAGCAAGCAGTTCCTATAACTGCATAATCACAGCCTGTTGCTAATCCAAGTGAGCCATAATAGACTGTAAGGCTCCAGCTACTAAATCATTGGGCTCGGCTCCATCATCTGCACGAGCCTTTTTAGAGGGCTGGCCTCTCCTAGTGTTCACCATAGCTCAGAAACATCATAACATACTTTAACATGAAAAAGGGAACACTTTCATACCATTACACACTCAATTCATCCACAAACAAACTCATATACATCTAGGTAGCTCATAAACACAAGCCACAACCCATATAAAGAGCCTGAACCTTTGCTCTGATACCAATAAATGTAACACCACATATTTCTAGCTTATTTCATATTGTTCTCATGCTTCACATCATACATTTCATGAAGGGGCAAGAAAAATGGTATTAAAATAATGAATTTCTTAGCGTTGCGTTGCGTATAAAATTTTCATTCGGTGTCCCGTGGACCATGTAAGGTCATGTATCAAATTTTCATATTTAATTATATAGATACAACTCATTTCCATCCTTAAAATTGGTCTAGAACTTGTGTATGGCAAGAGGATACATAAAATTCATGAATGCAATTTTAGCCAAAATTTTGCCCTTTTGTCACAAACTTTGAAAAATCATAACTAATTCTAGAAAAATCAAAATAATGCATTCTTTATCATTATGGAAATCTGAACATGTCTACTTTATGCTAAAAATATTTTAGGCCATGAAACTAACACAGAAGAAATTTGATATTCGAAAAGGTGCAGAGGTCTGATTGGCTATTGGTACTATCACAAGTTTCTGCTACAAACTTCAAAAAAATCTAATCCATGTAAATAATACCAATCTAGAAAGCTAAAGATTTTTTTTATTAGGAAAAAATAAATTCAGACCATTTTAGGTACATCTAGACCTTGAAAACCAATCAAATAGTACTTGAGGTCAGTCTGAACGCCTAATACTGGGCAAAAGCTTTAAAAATTCATCTCTCCCTCTCTAGATCTCAAAATGGGGTGCTTCTAGTTGGCACAAGTCATGGGAATGTCTAGTTTCAACCTATAAAATCTCATGGCAATTGGACATCATTTGCCTCCTAAGTGATGGAAATCATTTTCGGATTAGTGTGAACAGTACCATGAACCAAAATCAGAATTTTTTCCAATTTTGAAAATTTGTCAAATATTTCATAGACCTCCAAAAATTTTTCACTTTAGCTTCCCAAAAATCCCTCAACAAACTCTAAATGCATGCAAAATTTCAGATCAAGAAGAACTCATTTGGACAAAAAGTGGTGCAGGTTTTCAATATGGTCAATTTTGGTCCATATTAGAGACCAAATGTGTCCAAATGACATTCCTTAGTGTTTGGCACCTCTTGGGAAAGTTTAAAAGCATGAATATGACTTGTATGAATTGCCCAAGTGGTCCCAAATCTCATGCTTCTCAATTTGGCCATTCACTTCCATTTATACATACACTTCCATAATGCAAACTTGTCATTACATGAACAAAATGCACATCTGCATACATACAACCTTAAACTTCATTTGTACATAATACATTAACATAATTATACATGTTCATAACATCATGGGACATATACAATAATAGGTTACAACATTTGCCACTTATATGGCCTTAAGAAACAAAATCCATGCACTTTGATGTCATATTTTTATCTCTCAAGTGGTTGGCTCCCATTTCTTTGCTTTCTTGGTCCACCTAGCATGTTAAAATATTAGGGAGGAGGGAATGAGATTCAAAGAATCCCAATATGTAACATCCCTAAATTTAAGTTTTTCTAATTATTTAGCATTTTATGCAATGAATTTATTAAGCTTTAATAAAAAGAATTTGAATGAAATAGCTTCGTATATGAGAAGTATGAGCTGAATAGGCCTATAGGGATTTTTGAGATTTTAGGGCATCCATGGGGGTCCAGGGGCAAAATTGTCATTTGCCGCCCAGACAAACTTTGATAATTTTTCTAGAAGGAATAAGAATATTAGGGGAATAAATAACCCCTGAAACTCCTTCAGGGTTTCTTAGCCCTTTAGCTATTACTATTTCTATAGTTATTACAACTTCTTTTTCTATCTAGCTCATGGCTACTGATCAAGCTAACCAGATCCCGACTGGATCTCGCCCGACCATCCGGACAGCGTGGTGCCATTAAACCAGTCTCATCAAACTGAGTTTAACCGTGGGTCACGAATTTCTGAGATTCTTGCCCGATTTTTTGATATTTGTGCCTAAAGCCACGAATAGAGGGTGAAACTAGAGTTTTCTAAACTTTCGGGCAATTTATACATTTTGCCTGGCACATAACTTTTCTTTGTATTTTAGTCCCCGGTTCCTTCATACTTGACTTCAGAGATTCTCCGGGACCTTTTGGAAACATTAAACGGGACCCACATAGGACAAATAATATTAAAATATAGCAGAGAGCTTAGAAAATACAGATTAAATAAGACATTATGGAAAACCTAAGAAAATAGTGGCAATTTTGTAAGTCTAACCGAGGAAGAGCTGATGTGGCACCGAGAAGCTGGGAAGGTGCTGATGTGGCACCATGTAGAAAAGAGAGAGATGATATGGCACCATGTGTGAAGAAGAAGCTGGAAGTTGGAAGAGAATTTTGGAAATTGCATGAGCTACGGAGCAATTACACAGGCTTATGTCAGCAAATCTTAAAAATCTCATGCATTACAAAAAAGTTACCGCTGACTTTAGCATGACATAGACGCTAACTTAAGCGGCATTAAATGCAATCTTATCTTCACATATTATGAAAAAGTAACCAAGGTAATCCAATGGTTAATATTCATCTATAAAACGTGATATGATCTAAACGATTGATGCAATCTAATGCCTTAGAGTTCTTCACCTTTTCAAGATCAAACCACCACCTTTGATTTAATCTAAAGGCCAAGATATTCCACCTTAAAGTTAATTATATCTTAACCATTCATAACTAGTATATATATGAACCACCCACACACTTTCATGATTTTCTCACACGCAAAATACACACCAAAATTCGGCCAAGACAAAGAGAAGGAGAAGGAGAAGGAGCTCGGCCTAAGGAAGAAGAGAAGGGAGAAAGAAGAGAGAAGGGGGAAAATCAAATACCACGGAGCTAAGGTAACATAGATAGCCTTTCTTCTTCTTGGTTTTTCTTCTATTTTTCTCCAAGAATTCTTCTCTTCTCTTTCTCTCTAAATTTCGTCCATAGCAAGAAAGGATGGAAAATTTTGTTGTTTCCATGAATTCTAGCCAAGAAAAGATAGGGAAAAGATGGAGAAATCATATATATGGCTTATGGTTCATGTGATTCAAGAAAATTCCTATTCTTGGCAATTTTTCTACAAATCAAGAAGCTTTGTATTTCAACATGCCATGGGAGAAATTGAAAAGAAAATAAAGGGAGAAGTGATGGAAGAAAGCCTAAGGAAGAGGAAGATTAATACAACTTTGATTTTCATAAAGAAATTGGCAAGGAACCGTAGAATCTTAACTTGAGAAAATTGTAGAATACATATGAAATCTCTTGAAATTGATTGAGGGCTTTTGTTTATCACCCTTGAATATGTATGTGTGGCTATTTGGTGACATGAAAATGAAGCAAAATCACGTGTCTTTTTGGATGCATAGGTTCGGCCAACACATGTATATATACCTGATAAACATATATTTCTATCTATAATATTCTCCTAAACATAGGCATTTTAATAATTAAATATGGTTTTAAGACTTTAATTAGATAAGATTTTTGTTTTAGAAACCATTTCTACATTTTAGGAATTTATTTGCAAAATTATGGAATTTTAATGCACAAATTTAGCTTGAATAATTTTGTGAATATTCCTATTTGATTTTTCCTATTCCTTTGTGCAGAATTTTAAAAGGTAAATAGAGCTTGAATGAGAATTTGTTTTGAAGAAGAGCAAAAAGAGAGCTGATGAAAGAAAGTTTTGGGTTTGAGAGGAGTATGTGGATGTGAGGTCCATAGCCATCCATGAAGAAGGCTTGGATTGATTCATGAAGCAGCTAAACAGAAACACAAAGCCATGTGATTCATTTATGAAGAATAAAGCTACAAGTTTATTAAGAAGAAGCAACACATAAATGAAGAGGGCATGAGCAGAATGAAGTAAGAGAATTTCGAGCTTGTATGAACAAAAGATGCACATCGAGCAGAAGGAAGGAGAGTAAGAGCTTGATTCTGACGTGGGTTCTGGTTCGAATGGAAAACAAAAAGCTCAACGTTGTGTAGAATGCATGGAAGGAACTCGAAGCTGAACTTGAACGAAGCACGAAGGAAGTAATCACGTGGAGTGCTGGGAAGAGTCGAACACTGGAAGACGATGGAGCTAAGGATGGAATGCTGAACTTGAGCAGAGGACGAGGGAACCTTGGCTGAACGAGAAGAACATGCAGAACAGAGCATGGAAGAAACAAATGCAAGAGCAGATGTTACGTGGGAATATGAGCAAAGCAAAGGAGGAAACTCGAGCAGAAAAAAACCACGGGTATAGAGTGGAATAAAAATGAGCTGGAGAAGAGGCTTCAGAAGACGCAGAAAAACGAAGAAACTGGGCAGAACCATGGATGAAGAACAACGTCTTTAGCTCGAAAGAGAAGCAGCTGAGAGAGAAGAAGCATGCAGAGGCAACGTGGAAAATACATGCAGCTGGAGCAGAACTGGAAGACGCTGAGCTTGAGAGCTGGAAAAGAGAACAAACTCAACGCAGAAGAAGCAACACTGGGCTGGAGAAGAACTACAGATCACATGAGAAAGACGGAGAAGAAGCAGAGGGTAGAACGTGGAGAAAAAGCACGTGAAGAGCACCATGTTTCCACGTAGAAAGTAGCTCACAAACTCGAACAAAGAAACAAGAAGCTCAGAACCAAATGAACGAAGTAACGAGCTGGAGTTCAAGCAAGAAAATACGTGGAAAATAACGTGGTTTTGCATTGAGGAAGCTGACGTGATGGAGAACAGAGCAAGCTGAACGAGCTAACTCGAGCAGAACGCATGCAGAAGAAGCAAGCACGAGCTGAAATAATGAGCTAAAGAACACGTGATTAATAAAGCTTGCATGATGTCACGGGGTCAGTTTTCTTACCCCAAAAGCTAGCTAATGTGGCAAGGACCTCCCCGCTTTATAAGCCCAGGACCCTCCCCTCGTCTATCCGATGTGGGGCGTAACAGCTCCCCCGGCAAATCCGTGACGCCCTCGTCACGGCTGGCCCACCGGACCACCATTCCATCCACGGTGGGGCCCACCTCTGAGCCGTAGAACGCGGGTCAGGCTCTGATACCAATTGTCACGGGGTCAGTTTTCTTACCCCAAAAGCTAGCTGATGTGGCAAGGACCTCCCCGCTTTATAAGCCCAGGACCCTCCCCTCGTCTATCCGATGTGGGGCGTAACAATGAGCTGGCGAACATGCATGCAGAAACGTAAGAAAGAAGAATGAATGAGACATGGAAGGGGGCTGACGCTGAACAACGTATGGAAACAAAGAAGCTAAGCACGTGATTTTTAATGAAGGAGGAATTCGAATAAGTTCATTCATTCACGCCTCTGATTTATCTTCCAGACTCCAGCATCTGCACGCCTCTTTCATCTAAGTCCACCACGCCTCCACATATTTAGATTTCCTAGTTCATTCATGCAACTCCATTCCCTCATGCCTATATAAATCAATTCATCCATTCGCTAGGTACCATTCATCTACCATTCCAACCATCCACCCCAATCCTTCGTCCAGCACATGTCCCACGCCCCATCATCCATCCATCTCCATATTCCATGATTTTTTAATTCATCTTGAGGCTAGCAAGGAGGACCTCTTGGAGAAGCTTGAATCCGGGGAGAATAATTCAGAATTTTGGGCAAAGAATTTTTATACTTTTCCTACACTTTTTCTCTTTCATTTAATTTCTTGGTTAAGATGTATTTGATAGAGAATTTGTGTAAATATAATTAGTGGCTGGTTAGACACTAATTAGGAAGAAATTTTTGTTGATTAATTGATCCGATTAATTCCAATATTATCTGAATTCCATGTATGTTTCGAAGGCGTTCGATAAAATACATGAGTGAGCGTAATTGTTTAATTTGAAGATTCCTTAATGTTTAGTTGGTTAATTAAATATTTAGGATGATTCAGAGGTTAATCAATTAGTTAATCAATCAAATTAAGTGTTCATTGATCCTAAAACAAGAATTGACAATTTAATTTGGATGTGAGGTTTCAATTCAACATTAGATAGTTAATTTCTTGAATCTTGCGTGGTTACTCAAGATAAATTGTTATAAACACGATTAGGGACTCTTAGGCCAGAATTAATTACAATTAGAATAGGATAAGGATAGTGGATACCAAGGGACGAATCCAAAGCTAGTCACAAGTCCATCTTTCATTTATAATCCATATAATTAGATAGTGATTAGGAATTTAATTCAATTTAGTTTTAGAATAGTTTAATTCAATTAAAACCCCTTAGTTTAGGAATTTTTAGAGTCTTTTAACATTTGGAAAACTCAATTAAACATTGAACGCCAATTCCGAGGGAGATGACCTAGGTTGTGCCACTAACTATATATTCTATCAGCCTAGTATTATTTTGAGGGTTATGCGACGATCCACTCAATAACTAGGGAAGAGTTTTCTTAAATCCAACTAAATTAGGTTAATCTACATAAAAAATAAGGCCCATGGTGAAATTTTGGTGAATTATGGATCACTGTATAAAAAGTCAAATTTTTGAGAAAAAGTGTTGACCAAGATATTCTTGAATTTTTCCTAATGTTATTTGACATGTTCTGGATGATTGTTGTGGCCTAAGATGTTCTATGTGCTGCCTGAATTATGCTAATATTTATTTTGTGAATTTTAGAGCCCATTTGAGATAGTCGAAAAATTATGCAATAGTATGTCAAGAATAGAATATATGGTAACATGTGTTCTAGAATTGCATTATTTGCTATGCTGACATGATATCTGATTTCTTGATATGGATAATATGTTGTGTATTGCCTGATTATATGAGCATGGGTTATTTGGTAAAGAACTGGCTAATATATAGGACGGACAGGGGGTGAAGCCAAAGAACTGGCCAATATATAGGGTGGATAGGGGGTGAGCCCTATGTATGTGCCAAAGTTGACCATTGGGTAGCTGCTGTTGTATTGGATGTCTAATCTCAAAGATATTTGAAAATGTTTAAACAACTAATTTTCGGACTCCAGTACACAGTCATGCTATCAAGATTATTTATGCACGGAGTTGTGCAAGGCAATTCTTTCCCAAATATACCTACATGCCTTGATCAAATGATGGCTTGGATGACATATTAGTAAAGGAAGTAGGGGTGAGCCTGCTATGTCATAGCAGTGCAAGATGAGCTAGGCTTGAGCCTGCTGAAGCCAGTGTGACACGATATGAGTGTTGGGCCTGGCGGTCTCCAAGGCCTAATGGTCAAGAGAGAATAAATGTTGTTTGTGATATTTTCTATATTCTATATATGTGGAAATCTCATGAATGCCTCGCAACTGTGGAGTATCAATTATGTTAAGACAATCCTTGTATTTTATTCATGTGCTATCTTTAGATGTAACATGCTTATTCACTTTACTATTTCATATTCATGTTGGATATTGCCAACAGGTATATCTCTCTGCTTTTATTGTCGGTAAATTCACTGTCTTACCACTATATTGCTTGTTGTCTGTTAAAAGTACTTGGCTCTTCTTCATGGATATTATATGGTATTAATCTTGTCTATGTTACTAAGAAAATTATTTCTCACTCTAGTGTGGTTTATATTTGTTTAGATGCCAATCTATCAAGTGACCCTAGAACTCCAGGCAAAGTGGGTCCAGTTCCCACTCAGGGGATGGATCTTCGTCATCCATAATATATGCATCATATAATGTGATGACGTTGTTCATGCTATACCAGTATATTTTGTGTCCTCAGGAGAGCTGGAGTCCCACACATTCTCAGTGGGTGGAGTTGACCCTCCTACTCCTCCGTTTGCATGAACAGAGGCCCAGTTATTGATACTGACCCTTTTGTTATCTGGGGGACTTCTTTTTGAACGGTTATAGGATAGATTCCCTTTTGATGTGATGTGACTTGTATGACCCCGTTCCCTTATGAGGGAACTCTTGAACTAATTTGTATAAGTTATAGTGTATTTTCGTTATTGTTATAGTTCGTTACGCCATTAATTAGATTTTATTATGAAGGAATAATTAAAATAGAAAAAGTGATTAAACTTAAATAAGGAATTCTTTACAAATATATAAATTAAAGAAGAGTATTAGAAGAGATATTACACAATAACTCATCTCCCTTTCAATCACACATAAAAGATGCAAAACAAGTCTTACAAATGCATGCATGGGCATATTACATAACATGAACATTCAAGAAGCAATCTTAATATTTCAAAAAGTCATACATAGTATACATAGGCTTGTCAAGTATGTGGATTAGCCTCACCCATTCACTTATGGATTTTGGACCTCCCTCGCCCATTCTTTAAGAGGTTTTTGAACTCAACCTTACTCTTGGGAGTTAACCTCACTTTTGGGAGACTCTTTACTTTATCTCAACCAATTCTAAGGGTTCTTGGCTCATCCTCACCATGGTTAAGGGTTCTTGGCCTCACCACACTCAAGCAAATATAATAAACATCATTTGGAAACATAATGCATCATCATGGTACCATGGCATATGAAATCATGCTAGAATATTTTTCATGGCTTAAAACACATATACACACATCAAAGACAAGCCAAGCATACATTCATGCATGAGAGAAAGAGGAGTGAGCTACCTTGGATACAACCACACATTTTTCCCTTTGAAATAATGCTCCCTTCCTCGGCCTCACACACATAAAGGCATGGGAATGAATTCTCTTGGCCTAAACACAATTTATGGAAGCCAATTAGGCTCATGGAATTAATTATAAGGCCACACAACTTGCTTAGTCACTAACTTGGCTCATTAACCCCTTTATGATTCCAAGAATGCACCTAATGAAGCAACACCCATCAAATAAATTCTAGGCTCCCTTCTTTCCTTTTATACATGATTCTTGACTCCTTTTAAGCCTCTTGGAGTCATCACACAATTAAAATAAAGAGCCTAACCATATGTTGCTTCTTTAGGTCATTTTATGGAACATATTATGCTAACTCACTTTCTATGATTTCTAAATTTTTCCCAAGGCCTCCCCTCATCTTCACTCATCATATATGACTCAAAAATGGGCTTAGAAAAATTTAAAACTCACCCTTGGTATACAAACTCATTTAGGCTGAGACTATGCATGATTTTGGCCTTCATGGACTTTGCTTTGTTTTCTTGATGGAGGAAGCACATGGGGAGACTTATAGGGGTCTCATTTAAACTCTCATTTAGGCATAGAAATCAAGGTATCAAATCAAATTTTACAAGGAGCATATAAAACTAGAATTTGCATTTTGAATTTCCATGGTTGTTTGTTAATTTTCTTTGCATATTCTTAATCTCCATACTCTTTTCCCTAAGAATCACCCTTGGTTCTACCTAAAAACCAAGCCCTCCTATGGCTTCTTGAGTGGGGTGAAATATGGAGAGAAGAGGAGCAAGGGGTAGCAACCATGGAAGAAGAAATTACCTTGTTTTTCCTTATTTTCTCACTTTAATCTTGTCTACTTTGGCCTCCTCTCTTCAAATTCGAATTTTTCCCTTAAAACAGATTATATACTTCAATATAATCACAAGAAATAAAGGAGAATTGAGGAGAAGAGGTGTGGAAAGGAAAAAATATGAAAAACTACTAAAATTCCATACCTTCTAGCCTTGATTTCTCCTCCTCTTTTTCTTCCTCTTATGCGCCACTTTCCTAGGGCTTTTTCTCTGGTTTAGGGCAGAAACATATGAGGCTAAATGAATGGAAGAGTGGGCCACCTTATATATATAGGTAGAGGAAAGAAGACTTTTCAAAAATTCTCATTTTGCCCTTCATTTTTGGCATTTTTGTTTCTAATTTTTTTAGCTCCTTTTTGAGAATCATCTTTTCATTATAAAATTTAGGTTCCCAATTTAGTAAAATGCCTTTGGAATTACTCAAATCGAAGTTAAAACCTTCCTAAATGAATTCATCAAATTCAGGTACACTAATGTTGGAAAACATCCACTGGAGGGGTTTTAACTGTCCTGAGCCTTCTCATGGTTTTTAGGGCCTCTGAGAACCTCAAAAAACTCAAAAGTTTCATTTAAAAAGCCTTCTTGTGTGAATTCTAAAATTTGCTCAAAATTACAAAAATGCCATTACATTTCGTAAGTTTTTTGCTAAATTTTGTTTCTTCATTCTAGCTCAGTTTTTCTTTCTGTCTGAGCCTATAATTCTCATTTTTAGAAGTTTAGAATGTTAGTCAAATTTTTTGAGACCTTAACTAATTCATTTCAGGGGACTTGCTTTGAAAACGCACCCGTTTCTATCGTTTAATGAAAATTGGATATTACAAAAACTATAATGGCTAAGCCTAGATCAGGGGTGGGGTAATTCTCCTCATACAGTCTAAGTTGACTAGAAGCATAGGCTATCACCCTACCTTGTTGCATGAAAACACAATTTAAACCTTTATTAGAGGTATCACTATAAATTGTAAAGGTTTCTTTAAGGTCAGGTATCACTAGTATAGGTGCAGTGGTCAACCTATCCTTGCGTTCTTGAAAGGAATTCTCACACTTGGGATCCTACACAAATAGTTGGTCCCTTTTAGTTAACTTAGCCAAGGGCATTGCTAATTGAGAAAATCCCTTATTGAACTTTTTATAGTAGCCAACTAAGCCCAAGAAACTATGAATTTTGGGCCTTTTCAAATTTAGTACTGCTTTTACCTTACTAGGATCTACTGCTACTCCTTGTTCAGATATCACAGGTCCTAGGAATTTTACCTCTAGTGACCAAAACTTACACTTACTAAGCTTATCATACATTTGATGCTCACTAAACGTCTGAAGAACTATTCTAAGATGCTCTTCATATTCGTCACCATTCTTGGAATAGACAATGATATCATCAATGAATACTACCACAAACTGATCAAAATATAACCTAAAAATCCTATTCATATAGTCTATAAAAATAGCAGAGGCATTGGTTAACCCAAATGACATGACTAGGAACTCATAATGGCTGTACCGAGTCCTAAAAGCGATTTTAGGTATATCCATTACTTTCATCCTAAGTTGATGGTACCTGAACCTAAGATCAATTTTTGAGAAGACTGATGATCCCACTAATTGTTTAAGTTAGTCATCAATTCTAGGCAAAGGGTATTTATTCTTTATAGTCACTTGGTTTAATTGCCTATAATCAATGTAAAGTTTAAGGCTACCATCATTGTTCTTGACAAACAACACTAGTGCTCCCCATAGAGACACACTTAGCATAATGAACCTCTTTTCAAGTAACTCTTCTATTTAACTTTTTAACTCGACAGGCTCAGCAGGCACAATTCTCTTTCTAAAGGTAGAGCACTAATCTCTTTACAAAAAAACTTTTAGAAATTCTATAACCATAAGTATATCCACTAACTCATCCTCAACCTTAGCATGTAAGGAAAAGAATACTAGAAACCTTTGGCAACCATGCCTAAGGCACCTCTCGCCTTGGACAGAAAAAACACAAGCAAGCCCAATCACAAGATAAGTTTTAGGTATATTAGAAGGTAAAAAAATAGTCTTTTGGTTACAATCAAACATCATATTATTAGTTGGCAACCAATCTATACCAATGATTACATCAAAGTTATACAAATGGATGCAAATTAGGTCAAGGGTAGTACTATGGCTATCCAATTATATAACATAATTTAGACATGCATCTGATGTAATCATAGAATATCCAATAGAGGCAGACACAGATAATTCAAATGGTAATAGACTAATTTTAAGACCTAAACACTTAACACAGTCATATAAGATAAAAGAATGGGTTGCACTCAGTTCAAACAATGCATCTATAACATGATCATCAATAAGAATAGCACCTTGGATTAGACAAGGGGCCTACTAGCCTTTTGTTGTGTAAGTGCAAACACTTGTTCTTATGTAAGAGGTTTGATGAATAAAGATAGCTCTCATGATATCGTGCAAGTTTGTGCATAGTGTGTAATATCCAGTTCTTTGAAACCAGAGAAAACATAAGAAACGTAATGTATGGTTTCTCTGTAAATGAACAAAACTCATCGAATACAAAAGGAAGTCCCCCGATATGATGTAGTTAAAGTCCTAAAAAATTTGGAAAGCATTCTAGACTCCTAAAAATGAGAATCCCAGACTCGTATGGAAAGAAAAATGGAGCTAGAATGAAGAAACAATTTCTTACAAAAAATTTACAAAATGTAATGGCATTTTCGTAAATTTGAGAAAATTTTAGAATTCACGCATGAGGGCTTTTTAAATGAAAGTTTTGAGTTCTCTAAGGTTCTTAGGGGCCATGAAAACCATGGGAAGCCCGAGACAGTTAAAACCCCTCCGGTAGACATTTTCTAACATCGATTGACCTAAACATTGACTAATTCGTTCGGGACGGTTTAACCTCCGATTTGAGTGATTCCAAAGGAATTTTACTAAACTGGGAACCTAAATTTCATAATGGAAAAGATAGTTCTCAAAAAGGAGCTAAAATGAGTTAGAAACAAAAATGCCAGAAATGAAGGGAAAAATTGGAATTTTTGAGAAAGTGGAAGCATCTTGAATACACTTTAAGTTTCTTATTTCTTCTCCCCTTCATTTGCACAACCCATTCTGCCCAAAAACTAGAGAAAACACTAGCTCTCTTAGGCGCATCACGGAGGAGAAGAAAGGAGGAAAAAAAGCAAGGAAAAGGTAAGGAATTTCATAGATTTTCATGCTCCTTCTTCCAAACTTGTTCCTCTCCTCTTGAGCTTTCTTCTTATGATTATAATGAAGTTTATAAATCTGTTTTAAGGGAGAAATTAAAGTGAAAAATTGGATTTGAAGAGAGAAGCTCAAAGAAGACAAGATTTAAGTGAGAAAAAGTAAGAAAATAAAGTAATTTCTTAGAAAAATTATGTTAAAGGACCAAGAAGAGAAAAAATTTATTTTTAAGGACAATTACCATTAGGTTCAATGGTTTGTTACTAAACTCAGTGGTAATCATCCTAAAACAAGTGGTAACAGGTCCTTAAGAATAAATATCTTCACTTTTTGGTCCTTTATTATAATTCTCCCTAATTTCTTCTTCCATGGTTGCTACCCCCTTGCTCCTCTTCCTCCACCATTTCGCCCCACTCAAGAAATCATAGGGGGGTTTGATTTTTAGGCAAAACCAAGGGTGATTCTTAGGAAAAGGGTGTGGAGACTAGGAATATGCAAAGAGAATTAACAAAAAATCATGGAAATTCAATATGCAATTTCTAGAGTTTTAAGTGTTCCTTCAAAAATTTGATTTAATCTCTTAATTCCTATGCTTAAATAAGTGTTTGAATGAGCTCCTAAGATACCTAGAAGTCTCCCCATGTGCTTCCTCCATCAAGAAAATAAAGCAAAATCTATGAAGCCTAAAACCTTCCATAGGTTTGGGCAAGAGGGGATAGCATAGCTAGGGATAGTTTTAAATTTTTCTAAACCCATTTTTGAGTCATATATGATGAATGAATATAAGGGGAAGCCTTAGGAAAAATTTAGAAACTATAGAAAGTGAGATGGTGCTTTATGTTCCATAATATGACCTAAAGAAGCAACATGTAGTTAGGCTTTTGCTTTTAATTGTGTGATGACTTTAAGAGGCTTAAAAGGAGTCAAGAATCATATTTGAAAAGAAAGAAGGGAGCCTATAATTTATTTGATGAGTGTTGCTTCATTAGGTGTTTTCTTGGAAACAGAAAGGGGTCAATGAGTTAAGCTAGAGTTTAAACAAGTTGTGTGGCCCTAGAATTAATTCCATAAACCTAATTAGCTTCCATATATTATGTTTAGGTCAAGAGAAATCATTCCCACACCATTGTGTGTGTGAGGCCGAGAAAAGGAGCCTTGATTCAAGAAGAAAAGTGTGTGTTTGCTTCCAAGGTAGCTTTCTCCACCTTCTCTCATGCATGATTACTTACTTTACTTGTATTTGAATGTGTGTATGTGTATTTCAAGCCATAAAAAATGTCCTAGCATGAGCTCTTACTCCATGGTACCATGATGATGCATTATGTTTTCCAAATGATGTTTATGATATTTGCTTTGGGTTGTTTGTGTGTGGTGAGGCCAACAACCCTTAGCCATGATGAGGATGAGCTAAAAACCTTTAAGATTGGTTGAGACAAAGTAAAGAGTCTCCCAAAAGTAAGGTTGACTCCTAAGAGCATGGTTGAGTCCAAGAACCTCTTAAAGAATAGGTGAGGCAGTCCAAAATCCACAAGTAAATAGGTGAGGCCAATCCACTTGTTCGACAAGCCTTTGTATGTTATATATGACTTTTTCAAATGCTAAGAATACTTGAATGATTGCACATGTCCATATTGTAACATCTAGTTTTGAGCAATTTTAACAAATGGAGCTAGAATAAAGAAATAAATTTTGATAGAAATCTTACGAAATGTAATGACATTTTTGTAATTTTAAGCAATTTTGGAATTTACACATGAAGGCTTTTTAAATGAAAGTTTTGAGTTTTCCAGGGTTCTCAGAGACCCTGAAAACCATGGAAAGCCCCGGGATAGTTAAATCCCCTAAGATGGACGTTTTCTAATGTATGATGAATGAAAATGAGGGGAGGCCTTGGGAAAAATTTAGAAGCTATAAAAAATGAGTTAGTGCTTTATGTTTTATAATATGACCTAAAGAAGCAACATGTAGCTAGGCTCTTTATTTTAATTGTGTGATGACCCCAAGAGGCTTAAAAGGAGTCAAGAATCATATTTGAGGGGAAAGAATGGGGCCTAGAATTTATTTGATGGGTATTGCTTCATTAGGTGCCATTTTGGAACCATAATGGGATGTATGGGTCAAGATAGTGTCTAAGCAAATTGTATGGCCTTAGAATTGAGTTCATGAACCTAATTAGCTTCCATAAATTGTGTTTAGGCCAAGAGAAAGCATTCCCATACAATTGTGTGTGTGTGGCCAAAAGAAGGAGCATTAATTGAAAGGAAAAAGTGTGTGGTAGTCTTTAAGGTAGCTCTATTCTCCTTCTCTCATGCATGGATGTGTGCTTAGCTTGTCTTAAAATGTGTGTATATGTATTTTCATGCCATGAAAAGTATGCTAGCATGATTTCATATGCCATGATTTCATGATGACATATTATGTTTCTAAATGATGTTATGCCATTTGTTTGGGTTTGCTTGAATGTGGAGAGCCCAAGAACTCTTAGCCATGGTGAGGATAAGCCAAGAACCCTTAAGATTGGTTGAGACAAAGTAAAGAGTCTCCTAAAAGTGAAATAGACTCCCAAGAGCATGGTTGAGTCTAAGAATCTCTTAAAGAATGGGTGAGGCAAGTCCAACATTCACAAGAAATTAGGTGAGGCCAATCCACTTGCTTGGCAAGCCTTTGTATGCTATCTATGACTTTCTTAAATGATGAAAGTGCCTCTTGAATGTTTGTACATATCAACATGACCATACATGCATTTATGAGACTTGTTTGCATTCATTATGTATGATTGAATGGGAGAAGAGCTATTGGGATTCTTTGAATCTTATCCCCTACTTTCCAATGATCTAACATGCTAGGTGGACCAAGTGAACAAGATAATGGAAGCTAACCACCTTGAAGATGAGAGTATGACATCCAAGAACATGAATTTTTCTACTTGAAGGCCATACAACTGGCAAATGATGTAATTAATGGATGTATATGTATTATGATATTATAAACATGTGTAATTATGATAGTGTCATGTATGAATGAGAGAATATTATGTGACTATTAGAATGTAAATTGAGTATATGATGGCAATGTAGCTTCCTTAATGGTATTATGAAATTATGTATAAGTGTGGATGAGATGGCCGAAATGAGATGCATGGAATTTGGGACCATTTAGGTAGCTCACATAAGTCCTAATTATGCTTTTAGACTTGCCCAAGAGGTGCTAAACCCCAAAGAGAGCCATTTGGACATTTTGGTATCCCATATAGAGCCAAAATTTACCATAATGGAATGCTATGTCACTTTTTGTCCAAATGAGTTCTTCTTGATTTGAGATTTGGCAAGCAATTAGAGCTTGTTGAGAGATTTTTGGAAAGCTAAAGAGCAGAATTTTTGGAGGTCCACAGAATATTTGATGAATTTACAAAGTTGGCAAAAATTCTGGTTTTGGTCATGTCACTGTTCACTTAGGTCCGAAAATGAAATCTGTCACACAAGGCCCAAATGATGCCCAATTGCCATGAAATTGTATACATAAAAACCAAACATTTCCAGTGACTTGTGCCAACTAGAAGTACCTCATTTGGATGTCCAAAGAGGGAGATATGAATTTTTAAAGAATCTATCTAGTATCAGGAACTCTAGTCAACCTCAGTTAATGTTTGATTGAGTTTTGAGGTCTGGGCATGCTTGAACTAGTCTAGAGTTCTTTTTTTCCTCTAGCTAACATCAACATCTTTCTAAATTGGTATCATTTACATGGATTGGATTTTTGTGAAATTAATTGGAAAGTTTTGAATTTTGCTGCAGAATTCTATGATAGCACCAGTGGACAGCCTGACCTCTAGACTATTTCAAATGTCAAACATTCTCTGTGTTGGATGTTATGGTCTGAAAATATTTTTAGCATGAATTAGACATGTGTAGATTTTCAGAATGGCCAAGAATGCATGATTTTGATTTTTTTAGAATTAGTTATGATTTTCCAAATTTGTGATAGAAAAGTGGAAAAATTTGGCCGAAAATTTGTATGTGTATTTTAAACTTCCCTTTGAGTTCCATGAGTTGTAGGGCACTTTTCATGATGTAAATGAGTTGTATTCATGTAATTAAATATGAGAATGTGATATATGAGCTCACATGGTCTACGTGACACCAAATGAAATTTTCATACACGATGCAACGCAAAAATATTCATTATTTTTATGTTATTTTCTTGGTTCTTTCATGACATCCATAATGGGAAGCATAGATATAGCATGAAACGAGCTAGAAATTATGGTGTTACACATACGCCCATGCAAGCATTTGTGAGACTTGTTTTACATCTTTTATGTATGATTGAATAGGAGATGAGCTATTGATTCTTTGAATTTCATTCCCTCCTCTCCAATGTTCTAATATGCTAGGTGGACTAAGAGATTAAGGGAATGGAAGCCAACCATATGAGAAATGAGAGCTTCACATCAAAATACATAGTTTTTGTTCTTTAAGACCATATTGATATCAAATGATGTAAGCCATTGTTGTATATGGCCTATGACCTCTTGAGCATGTATAGTTATATTAAAATGTGATGTATAAATGAGAGGATATATTATGTGAATGCTAGAATGCAAAATGAGTATGTTGTAGAAGATTAGCTTCTTGAATGGCTTTATGTAATTATGTACAAATGAAAGTGGAATGGCCAAAATGAGATGCATGAGATTTGGGACTACTTGGGTAACTCACACAAGTCATATTCATGCTTTTAGACTTGCCCAAGAGGTGCCAACCCCAAGGAAAGCCATTTGGACATTTTGATATCCTATATGGAGCCAAAATTGACCATAATAGAATCCTATATCACTTTTTATCTAAATGAGCTCTTCTTGATCTAAAATTTGGCATTCAATTAGAGCTTATTGAGAGCTTTTTAGGAAGATAAAGAATAAAATTTTTGGAGGTCTAGAGAATATTTGATGAATTTTTAAATTTGGCAAAAATTACTCAGGTTTGAAAATAAAATCTATCACACAGGGCTCAAATGATATCCAATTGCTATTAAATTTTATACAAAGAAACTAGACATTTCCAGTGACTTGTGCTAACTAGAAGCACCACATTTGGATGTCTAGAGAGGGAGTTATGAATCTTCAAAGAATTTATCCAGTACCAGATGCTCTAATTGACCTCAAGTATTGTTTGATTGAATTTTGAGGCCTAAGCACACCTTAACTAGTCTGGAGTTATTCCATATTGATATCATTTGTATGGATTGGATTTTCTTGGAATTAATTGGACATTTTTGAAGTGTGCTATAGAATTTTGTGATAGCACCAATGGACAGCCAAACCTCTGGACCTTTTCGAATGTCAAACATCTTTTGTGTTATGTTTTAAACATATTTGTAGCATAAAGTAGACATGTGTAGCTTTCCATAATGGCCAAGAATATATTATTTTAATTTTTCTAAAATTAGTTATGACTTTCCAAAGTTTGTGACAGAAATGAGAAAAATCTAGCTAAAAATATGTATGTATTTTATGCTTCCCTTTGATTTCCATGAGATGCAGGCCACTTTTGATGATGCAAATGAATTGTATTCATGTAATTAAATATGAGAATGTGTGTATGAGCTCATATGATCCACGTAACACTGAATGAAATTTTTATACGCAACGCAATGCTAGAAAAGTCATTATTTTAATCCCCTTTTTCTTGCTCCTTCATGGAATGTATGATCTAAAGCATGGAAATGTGATGGAATAAGTTAGAAATATAAAGTGTTACATAGTGTCCAGGCTTCCCACAATTATAGCACATGGGGCATGGTCCACTCTTATGATTCTTACTATATTTGTCACATGTTGATGGGACACTTACTGAACTCTTCAGGGATCCTACATTCTTTTTTTGAGGGACATTTCTTTGGGAAATATTTACTCTCAAAGGTGGTTTGGAAACTCTCCCTTAAAGTTAACAACCTAGAAGCACTCTACCACCAATGTTGTAACACTTCTTCTAATTACCCATTTTTAGTGATTTTTTTTACCAAATTAAAAATTCTTTATTTGAGTTTAATTACCTTTTTTTATTTTAATTATTCCTTCACGATAATATCTACTTTGTAACGTAGCAGAATATGAAAATAACATAAATAAACTATAATTAGTACAAACTAATTTAAGAGTTCTAACATAGGGGAGCAAGATCCATATAAGTACAGATCTAACATATAATACTGGGCATTTAATCTACACTACCCAAAAAGAATCCCCGGATAACCAAAAAGGGACTATAAAAGCCATCCCTTATTCCTAAAATGTTATTGTCAGCGACTGGGTCACTATTCATGGATATGGTGGTACGGGAGGTTCAAATCCACTTAGTGGAAATGAGTCAAATTCAAGCTCTTTTGGGTCACCAAGTACACGAGCACAACATGAATGACGTCATCACACAATATGATCCATATGTTGTGAATGATAAAGACCCGTCCTCAAAGTGGGAATTGTGACGACCCTACCTTCTAATCATTATATTTATGGTTAAATGCACGATTAATAGTTAATGATCAAGGTTTGGAATCGTTACATTTTGTTACATTATGAAAATATAGGAGAATTTGAACCTTGATGCTAGGGTCATCACTAAACAACCATAACCAAAACAAAGATGCATAAATGAAATCATACTACCATTAGGGGTTTATGATTCATCCATTCATCAGTTTCAACATACAAAAACCTCCTACAAGTATTCCTATATCATTTCCTAGCATTATTGTTGAAGAAATTGGGGTTCTAGGCTAAGGGTAGGGGTTTGGGGTCTTGCGCCGCAGCTAAGATAGGTACTGGAATCATTGGGCAATTTTCGCACATTTCGCCGCGCGCGAGTTGGACCATCACCGCAGTGAGACTACATGGCGCCATGGTGGAAATGCCCCCTGGAGCTACTGTTCTAAGTCCCAAGATTCTCGCATCGGTAGAATATATTTGTGCCACGGTGAGTTTTGCTATTGTACAACCCTTAACTAGTTTTCCCAACTCGGGCCTCAGTAGGACCTACTGCATCGCGGTGAGTTTCCATTCTGTCACCCTCCTGGGCAATTTTTCTTGGTTTGCGTTACGGCAAGATTTCTCAAGCTACGGCGCTCCTCGCCACTGTCACTTCCCAGGCCAATTTTCTTTTCTTACGCCACGGCAAGATTCATCATGTCGCGGCATCCCTCGACTCTATCACTCGTTTAGCCTGGACGAAGCCTTCTTAGCCACAGCGTAACTCCCTCCTGTAGCTACCTCTCCCAAGTTTCATCCCCTACACTCCAATTCTTATCTTAGAAACACCCTAGGACCACTTTCTCCCATTTTGTATGACTCTAATGGTATTTATCTACCCTATTTACTCATCTAACTCTTTATTACCAATTCAAAACTTAGATACTATTTCCTACTTGCCCAACTATCTCATATCAGCAAATTTATAGGATAATGACAGCAAGAACTCATGCATTAACGACAATTAACATCCCATGCACATTCCATAGAGATTTCATTCATCAATAGTTTATATCAACATCTAATCTACAATTCCCAAATGGTAAACCATATCACAAATTCAACAAAGCTATATACATCAGATGTTACAAGTTCAAACATCAATATCCACTATAATGAGACTTAACTCCTTAACAGCTATATTTCCACCAAGCAAAATATAAATGCCTACACTTGGCAACATGAATACATGATGATGCTATGTAAACTAATAACAAAATTGCATCTACTCTACTTAGATTAGCCCAAGTGTAGCTTCCTCCACACATGGCTAGAGCTCATGGATTTTCATCCACTTGCTTCCCCTTATTCTTACCTGAAGAACCTTCACCTGAAATATTAATCCCATAAAATGGGGTGAGATATAAATCTCAGTAACCAAGGTAATTCCATCATATATTCCACTTTAATTAGCATACATGCATAATTTCACATAAGCATCAAAAGAATACCAGTCATATCAGTAAATGAAACAAATAGGCTATCATGATTACCATCCCATACTAGCAATCATATTTACACATGTTAAAGGCCATTAACACCGAAGAGGCCCGTCCACGGCACCTACTCCTCATTGAGCACAACCAGGGCTTGATGCATCTGGGGTTTGATCATAATCCAGTGCTCGATCAAAGCATATGCACGGGTGGCAGCCGCACCACAGCTCCACCATGGACTCACAAGGTCCAATCACAATATAATAATAGCCAACCAATTCATTTAATATTTCAAATCATTCATGTATAACAAAATATGAAATTAAAATAGATATATGCATGGAATTAATATAAACCTGGTTACCTCACTTGTAGACAATTTGTAACAAGTACCAATGGTACAAAAATATCCCTATAACCATAACATTAGAGAATTACTACTTTAATTTATCATCTACAGTAGCAACAAGTACCCAAAGAATTTAAATGCTAATAACTACCTAAAGAACACTTATCCAACCACCACAAATCCCTAAATTCGGATTGAGTATGTCCTCCGCTAGAAACTTCAGTATATCACCCAAATTCCTAAGCAAATTTGTACATAATTAACACCCACACTATAATCAAGTCTTAGGGTCTTAAATCAGTAGAATTACCTCAAAAAGAAGAGTTCATACCTATCTAATGATAGTCATAGCCTCAACCTACGAATTTCATCAACAAAATCCCTAAACAACCACATTTCAAATTTTGGGCATGGTGAAAATACTCCAAAATGAAAAACTAATTAGACCAAAATGAAGAGAAAGATGAGAGGATTAAGTTATATAACTATTACCTTACTGAATCTTGCTCTAAATGTGAGAAAATGTGGATTTATACCAAGAACCCTAGCCTCCCCTTTGAATCTCTGATTTTCTCCTTTGTGCTTCAGAAAAATGGGATAGTGGCTGAAGCATTTAGGGTTTTAGTTGGGTTTAAGTTGGATCAAATATGGGTCATGGGTTGCTCCAAGGTCCAACTCCTAATAGGCTCAGATTTTTGCTTTGTTGGGTAAGTTTTTAAGTTGTTGGGCTACAGGATTCTATTGGGCTAAACCTAGTTTTAGGATCGCTATTGTTTTGAGTCTGCACAAGGTTTATTGGGCTTTCCTAAGAGCCTATACAAGGTGGATCTTGAGACTCTATCACATTGGATCAAGTTGGGTCTGCACCTAGCTTATTGGGCCTCCATTAGCCTCTTATCTACTTCATTTAATTTGGGCCTAGATGAAGTTTCTATCCCAATTAAATCTCAAACCCATATTAATAATTTATCTTTCTAAAATATCCATTCACTTAACTTGACCAATTATCCCATATTAATTATTCTTAATTAACTTAATCCATGATTAACACCTTAATTAATTATAAGGTATTACAGGACTTGGATCCATTCCGCCTAGAGTTCTAATGTCACATGGTAAATTAGTATCTAAGACAAATATAAACCACAACAAAGTGAGAAATAATTTTTTTAGTAACATAGGCGGGATTAATATGACATAATATTCATGAAGTGATAATTGCTAGTTTTTATATATTTTATCCATCTAATTTAGGCATTTTGATGATAAATTGTGGCTTAATAGATTTAATAGGAGGATATTTGATTTTATTAGCAATTTTTACACTTTACGAATTAATTTGCAAAATTATTGGCTTTTAATATATTAATTCCTTTAAATAATTTTGTGAATTTTTTCTATTGAATATTTCCTATTATTTTTGTAGTTGTTTAATAGGCAGTTGGAGCTTAAATGGAAATCGAATTAGAGAAGAGATGGAGTTTCAAATGTGTAATGACAAGGAAGGCTTAGCCTCTCTTATATCATACTCCATGGTCCATATAATCATACACTCACTCACTTTTCATTTATGGGCTGCCACTAGAAATACACATACAAAAGCATGAATTAAGTGATTAAAAGAAGGTGGACCCCACATTCATTCACATTGCATGTCATAGTACTCTTCACACATTTATGAGATTCATGCACTCGTCCATATTTCACACACTCTTTCCATTTGCACGAGCCTAGTACATGTTAGCATCCATTCATGCATGGTGACACGCAACAAATGAAGCACGATTTCCTCTCTAGCCATGTCTTCAAACATGTGGAATCCTTCCTTTCTGTTGAACACATTCCATGCGACATGCATCCATTCCATAGGCACACTCACACCGCACATTCAAATACTCTACGTCACAAGCACATGGGCAGCTTCAAGCACACACAGTGATGGAAATTCCAAACATGTGTTGATTTCATGCATAGGGACACACATATCAAGGCATCAGACTTTTTCACTACACATGCACATTTCATGCAAATGAAGGGCAAAATCCATGTAGAGATGGAATCATGTGATACATACTGAAGTATAGATAAGGGATAAAGGGACAACTCATACCATTCACGCACAACACTTAGACGAGGCTTGCATGGGCGTCAGTCTTTTTACACACACGTGGACTCATACACAAGAGAATACACTAGAATCCATATTGGAGTGCATGGCTTCCTCTGTAATACCCCGAAATTAATTAAGGTGTTAATCATGAATCTAGACTAATTAAGAATAATTATTATGGAATAATTGGGGTAAGCTATATGAATGGGAATTTATAGAGAAATAAATTATTAATATGGGTTTAAGATTCAATTAGGATAGAAGCTTAATTTAGGCCCATAATTAATTTAAGTAGGCCATGGTTAGAGACTAATAGAGGCCCAATAATTATAGGTGCAGGCCTAACTTCTTATTATGAGTCTTGGCCCAAGAGACAAACCACCTACAATGGCCTAATTTGGTTTAAAGAGATAGAGGCCTAAAATTCAATTTACATGAACTCTTATAATTAGCCCAACATCATTATGCAGACCCAAATCAAATGAGTTCTTAAAATTTGACCTAACCCAACTACAATTTTGCAGCCCAACTTATGAAACTTAGCCTAACAAAGCTTAAATCTAAAACCCACTAGGAATTAGGCCTTTGGGTCAATCCATAACCCATTTAGGACCCAACTTAAACCCAACTAAACCTTAAACATATGCAGACCCCTCCATACTTTGCTGAAACACAAACACATGAAGCAAATTTGAAGTCCAAAGGGGAGGTTAGGGTTAGTAGCAAAATTCCATCATTTCCCACTTATAGAGCAAGATTTAGCCAAGATGAGTGTTATATAACTTGACCCCCTCCTTTTTATCTTCAATTTGACTTAATTAGTTTTTCATTTGGAGCATTTCACCTACACCCAAAATCTAAAACTTGCTATTTGATGTTTTCATGGTGAAATTTCGTAGGTTGAGGCTAGACGTGTTATTAGGTAGATATAAACTCTTCAGTTCGAAGCAGTTTCTACTAGTTTAGGACCCCTATAGCTTAGTTATGATATGGGTATTGTTTTTATGTGAATTTACTCAGAATTTGAGATGTTGTTTTAAGGTTACTGGTGTAGGCTCAACAAATCCAAAATTGGTTCTTGTGGTAATTAGGTAAGTGTTTCTGAGTAGTCCTTTGTAGTGTAACTCCTTGAGTGATACTTGCTAATATAAATGATGATTAGGGTTAGTAATGGCTTGATTTTGTGTCCATAGATTGAAGTAGCATTCCATTGGCTCTTAAAGAATTGGCTGCAAGTGCGGTAACCGAGAATTATATAATTCCATACATATATCTACTTCAATTTTATATTTACTACACATGAAAGATTTGAAATGCTAAATGAATTGATTGGTTATCTATTATATTGTATTTAGACCTTGTGAGTCCATGGTGGAGTTGTGGTGTTGCTGCCACCCCTGCATATGCTTTGATAGGGCACCGAGTTATGATCAGACCCCAGATGCACTGAGCCCTGGTTGTGCTCATTGGGGAGTGGGTGCCCTGGACGGGCCTCTCTTGGTGTTATTGGCCTTTAACATGTGAAAATGTGATTGCTAGTATGAGACAATAATAATTGATAGCCTAATTATTTCATTTGTTGATATGATTGGTACATTTTCTAATGCTTATATAATATCATGCATATACGTTAATTAAATGGGAATATATGAATGGAATTTGCCTTTAGTTACTGAGATTTGCATCTCACCCTATTTCATGGGCTAACTATTTCAGGTGAAGGTCCTTTGGGTAAGGATAAGGGCAAGCAAGTGGATGAAAATCTATGAGCTCCAGCCATGTGTGGGGAGGCTACAATTGGGCTGATCGAAGTAGAGTAGATGCAAATTTTGTTAATCTTTTATATAGCATCATCATGTAATCATGTTGCCAAGTATAGGAGTTTGTATGTTGACAACTTAGAATGTATCTATTAAGGAGTTAGGCCTCATATTAAATGAGTATTTGATATATGAATTTATAACATCTGATGTGGAACTTTATAGATCCTATGATATGGTTTACTTTCTAGTAAATGTGATCATGTGATATATTGATGCTGACACAAACTAGTTATGCATGAAACCTCTTATGAGACATGTATTAGAATGACAATTATTGATAGTTTTCACATTGTTACTATCATTAATTCATGAAGTTGCGATATATAGGATAGATGAGTTGGAATCAACACTTAACTCTTGATGGGTAATGATAGATTAGCTTAGTGAATGAAGTAGATAAATGCCATTAGAGTCTCACAAATTAAGATAAAGTAACCCTAGAGTGTCACTAGAGGGAGAGTTGGAGTGCATGGGACAAAATTTTAAGAGTTATAGGTACAAAAGGGGTTTCACCGTTGCCAAAATAGGCTGAGCCTTGGCGAAAAGTGGCGAAGTTGCCTAGGGAGGGTTATAGAGAGAGATTCACCATAGTACAAAATGGAATTTGCTGCGACGAGAGTCGAGGGGTGAGTCTGGTGGTATGCCAGAGAGGAATTTATTGCGGTGAAAATGGGAATTGGCCATGGCCAATACTAAGAGGCAAGTGAGCTAGGCTCTAAGAGGTTCTCTCACCATGGTGCCATATAGGCTCGCCTCGGTGAAATTTGTGAAGATGTAAGAAGTGAACCTGTAACATCCGGTTGTTTGAAAACCAGAAAAAATATGAGAAACATAACGTACGGTTTCTCTATAAATGAACAAAATTCACTGGATACAAAAGGAAGTCCCCTAAAATGAAGTAGTTAAAGTCCCAAAAAATTTGGGAAGCATTCTAGACTCCTAAATATGAAAATCTCAGGCTCAGATAGAAAGCAAAACAAAGCTAGAATGAAAAAATAATTTCTTACGAAAAGCTTACGAAACATAATGACATTTTTGTAATTTTAAGCAAATTTTGGAATTCACATAGGAGGGCTTTTTAAATGAAAATTTTAAGTTTTCCAAGGTTCTCAGAAGCCGTGAAAACCATAGAAAGTCCCAGGACAGTTAAAACCCCTCCGGTGGACGTTTTCCAATGTTAGTTGACCCGAACTTTGACTAGTTCGTTCAGTAAGGTTTTAGCTCCAACTTGAGTGATTTCAAAGGTATTTTATTAAATTAGGAACCTAAATATTATAATGGAAAAGATGGTTCTCAAAAAGGAACCAAAATGAAGGAGAAACGAAAATGCAAAGTATGAAGGGCAAAATTGGAATTTTTGAAAAAGTCCTTTTGCCCTAGCTATATATAGGTGGCACCTCACACTCTCCCTCATTTAGCATCAGATTTTTTAGCCCCAAACCAGAAGCAAAGCCCTAGGAGAGTGGCACACCAAAGGAAGAGAAGAAGGAAGAAAAGTTCAAGCATTAGGTATGGAAATTTGCTTGTTTTTCATGCTTTCTCTTAGACAATCTCTTCTCCTCTTTTTCCCTCTTCTTCTCCATGATTTTTTTGAAGTTTTGAGGGCTGTTTTGAAGGAAGAATAGAGAGGAATTTTGGATTTTAAGAGAAGAGCTTGAAAAAAGCAAGATTCAGCCAAACTAACCCAAGAAACAAGGTAAAATTGCATCCTATGGTAGCTATATTAGTCTCCCTTTCTTCTCCATTTTGACCTACACTACCCTAGGAGGATCTGATTTTCAATCCCAACCAAGCATGAATCTTTGGTATTTGATGGAAAAGAACAAGAATATGCAAAGAAAACAACAAACTAGCCATTAGAATTCAAGATGCAAAACTTAGGGTTTCAAATGCACCTTCCAAAATCTGAATTTGTATGATAGTTCCTAGGTTTAATTAAGAGTTTAAATGAGTTCTTAAGACACCTAAGATGCTCCCCACAAGCTTCCTCCTTCAAGAAAACAAAAAAATCTCTATGTAGCCTAAATGATGCCTATGTCTAGGCCAAAGAGGGTTCTTGCAATGGGGGAGAGTTTTAAATTTTTCTAAGGCCATTCTTGAGTCATATTTGATGAATGAAAATGAGGGGAGGCCTTAGAAAAAATTTGGAACTCATAGAAATTGATTTGGTGCCTTAGGTTCCATATTATGACTTAAAGAAGCAACATGATGTTAGGCCCTTTGTTTTAATGGTGTGATGACTCCAAGAGGCTTAAAAAGGAGTCAAGAACCATATTTGAAAGGAAAGAATGAGGCCTAGAAATGGTTTGAGGGGTGTTTCTTCATTAAGTGCAAATATAAACCATAATGGGGGTTATAGAGCTAACTAGTGTTTAAGCAAGTTGCATTGCCTTAAAGATTATTTTATGAACCTAATTGGCTCCCATAAATTGTATCTAGGCCAAGAGAAACCATCTCCACAATCTTGTGGGTGTGTGACCGAAAGAGGAGGCTTGAAATCTAAGGAAAAAGTGTATGATTGTGTGCAAGGGAGTTCTCTCCACCTTCTTTCATGCATCGATGTGTGTTTAACTTGTTTTAGAATATGTGTATGTGTATTTTCAAGCTATGAGAAGTATACTAGCATGCCTTTATATGCCATGATTCTTGATGCCATGTTATGTTTCCAAATGAATACATGATGTTTGTTTGAGTTTGCTTGAGTGTGGAAAGGCCAAGAACTCTTCACCATGGTGAGGATGAGCCAAGAACCTTTGCGCTTAATTGAGACAAAGTAAAGAGTCTCCCAAAAGCAAAGTGGGCTCCCAAAAGTATGGTTGAGCTAAAGCTCTTAAAGAATGGGTGAGGCAAGTTCAAAATCCATGAGGAGAAGTGTGAGACCAATCCAAATACTTAGTGAACTCTTGAATGTCTTGTATGATTTGTTGACATGCCAAGCTTGCTTTTTAAATGTCCATGACTTCCATTTTCTCCATGCATGCATTTGTAAAGCTTGCTTTGCACATATTATGTATGATTGAATGGGAGATGAGCTATTGGAATTCTTTGAATCTCATTCCCTCCTCTCCAATGCTTTAACATGCTAGGTGGACTAAGTGGCTATGGTAATAGGAGCTAACAATAATGAAGAAGGAAGATTGACGACCATATGCCTAGTTTTATTCTTTTTGGAACCAAAATGATGCTTCATGATGTATATGATACTATAAATGGTCTATGACCCTTGAGACATGTTTAAATATGATATTATGTGATGTCTAAATGTATGGATATGATGTATGAGCTCTAGCATATATTTTGAATATGTAATGCCCAAGTATACAATTTGAAAGTTTGATGTAAATGCGCTTAAGTGTGGGTTGAATGGACAAAATGAGATGCATGAGGTTTGGGACCATTTGGGAAGCTCATACAAGTCTTAAATATGCTTTTAGACTTGCCTACCAGGTGCCAAAACTAAGGGAAAGCCATTTGGTAAGTTTGGTACCCCATATGAAGCTAAATTTGACCATAATGAAACTCTCTGTCACTTTTTATCCAAATGAGTTAGTCTTAATCTAAGATTTGGCATTCAATTAGGTCTCATTAAGAGATTTTTGGGAAGCTAAATATCATAATTTTTGGAGGTCTACAGAATATTTTATGATTTTTCAAAGTTGGCAATTTTCTGGTTTTGGTTTGCTACACTATTCATTTGGTCTAAAATTGAATTCTGTCACACGAGGCATAAATGATGTCCAATTGCCATGAAATTTTATACAGATAAACTGAACAATCACAGTGACTCTTGAAAACTAGAAGTACCTCATTTGGAGGTCTAGAGAGGGAGATATGAATTTTTGAAATTTCTGTCCAATATCAGTAATCTTGCCTGATTAGAGGTACTGTTCCATTGAATTTTGAGGTTTGGGCTTGATAAACAGGTCTTGAAATCTTTTTTCTCTCTAGCTAACATCCACATCTTTCCATATTGGTATCATTTTCATGAATTGAATTTTTATAGAATTAATTGGACATTTTCAAAATTTTCTGCAGAATTCTGTATCAATTCTAGGATGCAGCCAGACCTTTGGACTATTTTAGATGTCAAACGTCCTTTGTGATGCCTGTTATGGCCTGGGCGTATTTTTATTGTGAAGTAGACATCCACATCTTCCCATAATGACTAATATTGTATGATTTTAATTTTTTTAGATTTAGTTATGATTTTCCAAATTTTGACTAGAAAAGAGGCCAAATCTGGCTGAGAATGAACCTCTATATTCCATGCTCCATTTCGGTTTCCATCAGTTGTGGACATGATTTTGTGATGCAAATGAGTTTTTTTTATGTAATTAAATATGAAAATGTATAGTATGAGCTCATACGGTCCACGTGACACCGATTAAAAATTTTAAATATGACGTAACGCAAATAAACTCATTATTTTCATTCCCTTTTTCATGTGCTCTCATGGAAATAATGAGGTGAAGCTTATGAATGATATAAAATGAGCTAGAGTTTATAGTGTCATAGAACCCGAGAGCAATTGGCCACGACACAAAATCATTTAGCCACGACAAAGGCTCTCAAACTCTTATTTTGACCTAGAAACCTTAGTTTTTCTTGTGGCAACATTAAGGGATGACTTAGAAGCACTTGTAAGAGGTTCTTGGGAATTGGAAGTTAATGGGTAATAAATTTAAAGGTTTTTAATTGAGGATTTGTTTCACTTATGTACATGAATGATTGTAATTGATTTGTAATGACCCTGATAGAGTTAAGATTCAAATTTCCTTACTTTTTCCTAATTTGATGATTTGAAATTATTTCTTGACTTGGTTTATGATTTTTGACAATGTATTCAAGCTTAATTACCATGATTAGAAGTTAGAGTCATCACATCCTCATCCATATAGGCATGTTGCATGTTACATGTAATTCTCTAGTCAGTCACGTCCACAAGAGAAGCAGAACATTATTTACACAAGGCAACATGAGTCTAGGTCTCCATAATGCACCTCATTCTTACATTCTAAACACATTAGCAACACAAGTTGCAGGGGGCCCACAATTCCTAACTCAAGTGGCTAATTTTGGTGTGTTCTTATTCCTAACTCAAGTGGCTAATTTTTCTTGGTTCTTCATGGCTACAAATATCTTGATCATTAGTAATTTAAGTCTTGGATGGTAATTCAAGAATCTTTATGAAGAATACACTAAGAAGCAAGAAGTTAAGTCCAAGTTTTGATATATCAAAAGGAAGCAAGGATAATTGAATCCTAAGAAGTCTATTCAAAAGCTAGTTACCACTATTTACTTAATTGTTGCCATCACTTAGTTTTAAGTTTTTAGTTCTTGTTTTTTTTTGTTAATTCATTTAAATTTTAGTAAATCAAAATCCCTATAAACACCTTTAATTTAATGACACTAGGAGAACTATTTCATAGATAATTAGAAGCAAACTCCTTGGAAAATGACCTAGGTTGTACTACTAGCTATAATTCTTTAATCAACCTAGTTATTTGAGATTACTTGACATAATTATAAAATTTGGCATTGTTATTGGGGAGTTTGGATTTTTAATTGCTTGAAAAGGTTTTATAGGTGTTTTTGCTCTATTTTTGTGTAGTATTTGTGTAACGACCCTAATTCTTAATTATTGTAATTAGGCTTAATAGCATGATTAGTAATTGCAAATCAAAGTCTAAGGTCATTATGATTAATTTAAAATAAGAGAAAGTGGGGAAAATTTAAACCTTGATGTTATTAGAGTTATTAACCAAATAATCACAACTATTTATGCAAATAAGTGAATCTAATCCTCAATCAAAAGCTTTTAATACATTTATCCATTAATTCCAACTCACAAAAATCTCATACAAGTGTTTCTAAAATATTCCTTAGCATTACCATAAGAAAAACCAAGGTTTCTAGGCTAAAATTAAGAGTTTGGGAACTTTCGTTGCAACTTGAAACTTTCTTGCTGTGACTAAGTTGCTCTCAGGTTCAACCTCACTTTTTCACAGCAGCAAGTTAGACCCTCGCCGTGGTGGGCCTATGTGGCACCACAGTAAAAACACCCCTTGGAGCTACTGTACAAAGCTTTGCGATTTGAGTTGTAATGGGCTATACTTATGCTGCAGTGAAACTAGCTATTGGAAAACTCATCACCTAATTCCCTTGACATACGCTGCAGCGAGGTTGCTCTCTGTTAACCTCCCTAGGCAATATTTTCATTTTACACTGCGGCAAGACACCTTACACTGTGGTGCTCCTCGCTTTAGTTGGACTTCTAGCTGTGACTTAGTCATTTTGATTGCGGCATGAACCTATCATTACTAGTTCAGTACTTAAGTATTGATTCCTACTCATCTAACTACCATGTATTAGCAAATTCATGAAGTAATGATAGTAAGGATTCATAAGCTACCAACATTTGCCATTTAAATACATATTCCAATAGAGGTTCCATACATCACTAGTTTAAGTTATCATTTAAGTTATCACATGATTACATACTCAAATAGTTGACCATATCTTAGCATAAGCTAGGTTCCATGTCAGATATATAAGTTTGTACATCAGATACCAATTTAGCATGCGGTCTAACTCCTCTATAAATACATTCTAGGTTAACAAAACACAATCTCCTACCCTTGGCAATATGATTACATGATGATGCTATACAAAAGAATAACAAACTTAACATCTACACTAAATTAGCTTAGTCCAACTGTAGCTTCCCACACTAGGCCTCAGCTCATGGATGTTCGTCCACTTGCTTAACTTTATCCTTACTTGAAGGACCTTCACCTAAAATAGTTAGCCCATGAAATGGGGTAAGATACAAATCTTAGTAATCCATGCAAATTCCATTCATATATTTCAATTTAATTAACATATGTGCATAAAATCATATAAAAATTAGAAAATATACAAGTCATATAAAGCAAATAAAACCTGATCGAAATACATGCATGGGTGGTAGCCGCACCACAACTCCACCATGGACTTACAAGGTCCAATCATAATATACATTTAGCCAATCATTCATTATGCATTCAAATTATTTATGTATAGTAGATATAGAATTAAAATAGACATATGCCTGGAATTTAAGATGAACCCTCGTTACCTCACTTGTAGACAATTCTTTAAGAGCCAACAAGATGCTACTTCAACCTATGGACACAAAACCACATCATTACTATCCCTAATCATCATTTATATCAGCAAACCTATTACTTAAGGAGTTAAACTACAAAGGGCTACTTAAAAAACACTTACGTAACTACTACAAGAACCAAATTCGAATTTGAATGTTCCCACACCAAAAGCTTCAGAATATCACCTTAAACTCTTGGCAAATTTGCACAAAATTAATACCCATACTATAAATCTACTATAATGGTCACTAACTAGTAGAAAAAGTATCGATATGAGGAGTTTATACTTACCTAGCAGCACCTTTACCTCTAACCTCTGAAATTTCACCATGGAAATATTGAGTTATATAATTTAGTCAAATTGAAAAGAAAGAGGAAAGCATTGAGTTATATAACACTCACCTTAGTTGAATTTTGGTCTAGATAGGGGAAATGGGGCCAAAAAAGTATTGAGAAACCTAGCCTCCAAGAGACCTCCGAATTTGCTTCTTATGTTTTGTGTTTCTATAGAATGGTAAAAGGGGCTAAAGGTGTGTATGGTTTAGTTAGGTTTAAGTTGAGTCTTAAATGGGTTATGGGCTAACCCAAAAGCCCAATTCCAAGTAGGTTTGAGATTTATACTTATAGGGCCAGATTTCATAAGTTGGGTTACAGAATTTTGATTGGGTTAAGCCAAGTTCCAAGAGTCAATCTAATTTAGGTCTGCATAATGAATGTTGGGCCAGCTGTAAGAGTTTATGTAAATTAGGTCTTGGGCCTCTATCTCACTTAACCAAATTAGGCTATTGTTAGGTGGTCTCTCTTGGGCCAAGTCTAACAACAAGAAGTTGGTTCTGTACTTAAAATCATTGGGCCTCTATTAGTTTTTCACCATGACCTACTCAAATTAATTTGTTGTGGTTGCACCTTATAAGTCCATGGTGGAGCTGTGTTACGGCTGCCACCTGTGCATTGTGCTTCAATCGGGTATGGGGTTGTGATAAGACCCTTGAATGCACTGAGCCTAGGTTGTACTCATTAGGGAGTTGGTGCCGTTGATGGGTCTTTCCCAATGATATTGGCCTTTAACATGTTATATGTGATTACTGGTATAGGATGGTAGTCACTAGTAGTTTAACCAGTTCATTTGCTGATGATATTGATGGCTTCAGTATGTTTTCTGTATAATTGCATTATGTTGAGTAATATGAACATGCCTATGGAATTTGCCTCTTATAAGTGAGATTATATATTTCACCCTGATTATAGGCTAACATTTTCAGGGACCGGACCTCTTAATGGCAAGGAGAAATTAATGGAAGCTTCTTGTATGGCTTGGTAGCACATAGGTTTGGAAACCTTGTAAGGTTGGATTTGTGTAACAAGGATATTACCTTTAATGCATTTGCCACATCGCATCATGAATTGCCAAGTATAGGGACTGGTTATGTAATCTAATTACTATGGAATTGAACATTATAATTGTAATTGACTAATAATTGATGAATGACGAGATGCCTTATGGCCATTTAGCATTAGCCCTATAGATATGTGTAATTGAACCATTTTTACTATCATGAAATAGGGGTTAACTGATATGAAATCTTGTTAATCAGAGGTTATGATATACTATTTGGAAAGGTAATCATGTGATACATTAGATGTTGACTTAAACTAGTGATGCATGGAACCTTTAATGGAATTATGTTTGAATAAAAATGTTAGTAGTTTATAAATCCTTTGCTATCATAAATCTTGGAACTTACTGATACATGGTAGCTAGATGAGTAGAAATCAACACCTAAGTCTTGAATTAGTAATAATAGATAAGTTAGGTAAGTAAGGTAGGTTAATGCCATTTGAGCCTCACAATTTAAGGTAGAGTGGTCAAGGAGTGTTACTAGAGAGAGAGTTAAAGTGTATAAGGCAAAACTTAAGAAGAAATAGTGCAGAAGAGGGTCATGCCGCGGCTAAGAAGAGCTGAGTCGCAGCCAAGTATCAAGCAGAGAGGAGGAGCGCCATAGTACAAAATGAAAAAGTTACCCAGGGAGGGTAACAGAGAGCAACCTCGCTGCGATGCAAAATTTTTAGCCACAGCGTAGGTCAAGGAAGTCAGGGTATAAGTGTTCTAGTAGTTAGTTTCACTACAGTGCAGGTATAGCCGCTATGGTGTGAATCAGAAAATTTGCTACAATAGGTTCTAGTGTATTTTCCACCACAGCACCATATAGGCTCGCCATGGTTAGGGTCCAATTTGTGAAAATGTGAGGTTGAACCAAAGAGCGACTTGGCCAGGGTGTGAAAATCTTATGCCATGGTATAAGATGTGAAAACTAGTTTTTAGGTTCTAGTAACCAATTAGCTATGGCAGGGAAGGTCGAAGTCGCGGCAAAGGTTTTCAAACTCTTATTTTTAACTTAGAAAACTTGAATTTCACTATGTTAATGTTGTGCAATGACTTGGGAGTCTTTATATGAGGTTTTTATGAGTTGAAATCAGTAGCAAGATGAATCTAAAGTCTTAAATGATAACTATGATCATGTGTGGACTTGATTAGTTGTGGTTATTTTAGCTAATGACCCTAATGATATCAAGGTTCAAATTTTTCTCCACTTTCTTCAATTTTTAATTAATCATAATGACATTAGACCTTGATTTGTGACTACTTGTCATGTTATTAAGCCTAATTACAATAATTAAGAATTAGGGTCATTACATTTGGTATCAGAGCAATGGTTCAGAAAAACTATGCTAATTTAAATTTTGTGGTTAGAAACTTGGCAATCATGATGCATATTTGCCATAGTACTAGCTTATAAGAGTAGCTAAGTATGTGAGCATGTTTTTGTTTCTTTTTACCTCTTAAAAGGAAATATAGAGGAATAATGATATGAGGCTTGTAGTGACTGCTAAAATTAATGTTTCTTGAATCTTATTTGGAGGATCATCTATCTTAACAAGTATGCCCTTAAGAATAATAGAATACAATAAGATCATGTTTCATGTTGCTTCAATAACTCTAGTTTTTGATACTTAAGGTTGTTAGTGCCAAAGAAAAGACTAGAATTTTACCCTTCTTTTTTCAAAACTAGGTTACTGGTCTTAAACTAGATAGTCAATCGATTGAGACTTGTTGCTAACTAGCTACACAATAGATGAACTGGCCACTTGCTGACTAAATGAATGATACTAGATAACTGATGAGAATGATGAGCAAAATGACTAATAGTATTTGTGACTAGTTGACCACCCTTTTTACCAAGCAAGTTAATTGGGTATGGCCGACTAGTTGACTAGTCTATTGAAGTGGTTAACTGATCATAACAAGAGTAGCAATTCTATACCTAAGGAAAATTATAAGCTTTTCAAGGGCCATTTAAAGTGATGTTGAGAACTTAGAAGGCAACAGTACAAAGTAAGATACTTAACTAGTTATAGTAACTTTATGGAAGGGTAAGATGTAAGTCTTACTTATGATTGGAAAATTGACAATGAAAGTTTAGGAACTAGTGTATAATAAATTAGTATGATTGATCATATATTTAAAGTGATATACAATCCATAATGAGTTAGAATTATGTAGGCTTTGAAAGGTCCCACAAGACTTAGGCTTGGTAGGTACAAAGGTCCTAACCCACTTGCTTAATCTTGGTTAATAAAGAATGCAATTACTCGATCCTAGCTATCATATTTTGGGCCTAATGAGTAAGGGCATTAAGAGCTAAAGAACATTTCAAATAGTTTGTTCAACTATTAGGGTGAGTAAGCTATCCTTTGTTGGTGATGATTTGCAAAGGGGCCAGAAGCCCTTGGAATTGTGAAAACCATTTTTGGATGGGGAGTAGCAACCTTAAAATGAGAGATTAAGGGGGATGATGTTTTGAAAGGAAACTTGAGAGCATCAAAGTTTCTCTCTTATTGTACCATAACCAAAAAGAAGAAAAAGAAAATTTATGATAAGGGGAAGACAACCCACTAGGGTAATAAGGGTAAAGTATGTAGGCACATGGCACTTATACATGTTGCCTCTTTTGTGTGATTCAATTTACTTATACTATGTGTTGATGCGCATTTGGGTTATGGTTAAGTGCACTATACTTGCATGATACACTCTAGGAGTGTAAGATAAGATTTTGCAGCACTTTGGTGCTAAAAGCATGTGGGATGTGCTCCTTTCCAGCACTTTGGTGCTTGAGGCATGCTGGGCATGGCATGTATTATATGACTTGATGAGTTTTGACCACCAAATTGGCATCAAACTAGACTAAGTAGACTTTCTACCTGAAAGGTAAAGAGGAGATCTTGATGATATGGATCCACCTAAGAAGAGAATAAGTGGTACCCTTGTGCGTACTAGTGCTTAAGATACAGTCATCATAGGGTGATGATCATGTTATGGTTAAAGAAAAGATTTATCTGCTAATATTTAAAGGCAAAGTCTGATTCCACCATTAGTAGCTTTATTGTCATGTATCAAGTGCAGTGTGATTAAGGGAATAAATATGACATTAGGAATTTGAGATGGACTAGCATTCACTCTGGTGTTAAAACTCCCTAGTTTTGAAAAAGGACTCCCTAATCTAAAATAATAGCTTTGGTAAGCAAATGAGAAAATGGTAGTAATGTAACTAAGTCACACTGTGACAATAGAACCTTAGTGAAATGATTGACAAGGAAGAATTAATTACCAGATGGAGATGATACTAGAAACCTCTCATTGAAAACCCCTGCTTGATCTGTTGATAATTGGGGAATGTATGATGATGAAAAGACTTACTAAGTCTCCTTATTATGTTAATTTAACTCCTAATAGCCAAATGTGAATTGAGGCCTAAGAACTTCTAGGGGAGTAAAAGAGTTAGTTGTGGTTGGCACGAACCATTATCTAAGGACGAAAATTATCATATCATCTCATATTATATGATGTAGCTTACAGTCAAAAGACCTTGTACTTGCTGTCAAAGAGCCTTGTTAACAAGGTCTCGAATTTCACATCACTAAATACAATATTTTGTTAACAAGATCCTAAACCTTGTTAACAAGATATTATCTCATTACTCTTTAAGAATTATTATGAATTTCTCAATTAGAAAGAAAAGAAAACTTAGTGGTATAGAAGAAAGTTTGAGAGAAATTAGAGTATCACAGAAAAAGGGTCAAAAGTATGCTAATTGAAGTATGACTATACTTGTGTGAAAATACCTTGTTAGGTGTAGCAAATACGAATGAGGAATCCTTTGGCACTATATAATGACATAAAATCCAAAGAGATGTTCAGTTGATTTCAAACAAGTATAGATGCCATTAAGTTGACTACTAAAGCTTGCAGTAACTAAGAATCAAGATGAAACACTTGGATATATTGATCATGGTAGTCTTTGGAATCACATGTATGTGATTGTGGTGATGCCTTTACAAGTACAACAAAAATAAATAAATAAGTAAAAGAAAGAGAGAAGAGGTCTACTAAGGGTTTTCCTATGCTGATTACACCTACGAATGACGATTAGATTGTTTATAATGAACCATCACTATGAATTGGAAATTCCTAGTGTAGGCAAGTTGTTGAAGCTATGTCATCTAATAAAGTATCCACTTCAGCTATGGCTTGTAAAATTTAAGGAGACTCATTCCTAAGTCTTAAACAATTACCTTGATACTCTAGACGAGGTACTTTCACCCTTAAAATCAGGCCTTATAAAGGAATATAACCTAGACTTAAAGGATCATGTTTATCCTCACTTAAGAGATTATGTTTGATTTCGATTAGGTGGAAGGTGACCTTAGAGTGTTTGAATGCCTTAAATTGGTTAGCTATAAAATCAGACTTTATATCAGTTCCAACCCTTGGAAAATCTTGACAAAAAAAAAGAAAGTTTATGTGTTTAATGGAAATAATAGACCTTTTACTGACGGACCATAAATAAGAGTATAATGTATGCAATGATTTTAGAAGATTATTAAATTTTATATTGATTTCCCTTCCTTCTTAACTCTTAATTCATTTAAGGAATAACTCCTAAATGCTTAGTCTAACTCTCTTTAATAATTGACACCAAGAGTTATACAAAATTCCACTTAATTAGCTATATAGTATTTATCCTGTTAATAGCAGCATAGGTAAATAATCTTATTTCATAATAGAGTTTCATTCATCCTTCACTTAGAATATCCTAACATTTCTTTAGTCAACCTTCTTAATTGAAGTAGGCCTTACATCCTATAGGGTTATCTAATCTAAGTTTCCCTGTCTAAAGAAGAAAAGAAAAAAAGATAAATATAAAACAGAACAAAACAAAAAGCTATAAAGGGAGAGAAAATTAAGATTTATTTGAGCTAAGTGTCTAGAACTTGCTATAAGGTGATTAAGTGTAACTCGGTCAAGATCTCTTTAGTGGTGGAGAAAGGAAGAATATGGAATGCATAGGTCTATATGTCATTTAACCTCAGTTGATTGGAAAAAAAAAGAAAACATGATATAGGTAATAATGATAATAAATAGAATTATGGATACCAAGTGGAGTAGTAATAGTAACATAATAAGAACATCCTCTTCAGGAAAGTAATAAGGAAGAACTAATTTTTAGCAAAACTATTTGAGAAACCAAGGAGGAAGCTATGAGAAAGGATTTTTCTAATACTATTTGAGTAAGGTATGACTAATTTTGAGAACAAAATTCCTAAAAGGAGGGGAGAATGTAATACCCCGAAGTTAATTAAGGATAATTATGATGATTAGAGAATTAATCTAGGTAATTAGTAAAACTAAGTAAGTGGAAAGGGGGGTAGACCTTATGGAGGACTAAATTGTTAATATAGATTTAATTAAGAGAAGGGGAGGCATTAAATTGGGCCTTATAATTAACTTAATTATTACTTTAGGTTTAGTGTAGAAGCCCAATCTTAGCCTTAGGGAGATTCAATTCCATTTTTTAAAGGCCTAATATTTAATTATGCAGACCCAAATGTTAATAGACTATTTTAGCTAGGCCCAACTCTTATATATGACCCATGTAACCTTATAATCCATAGTCCAACAAGCATATAAATGAACCCACAAGGAATTGGGCTTTTGGGTTAGCATATTCCACTCTTAGCTCTAAACTTTCTAAAGCCCATTCATTGAATCATAGCCCAACCACTAAAAATGAGCCTAATTGGACCTTGGGCTATTGGGTCAGCCCATTTCTCATTAACAACCCTAAGGTTTAGCAGCCACACCTATTTGGAAGAGTAAAATGCTTGGTTCTACAGAGTGATAAACCTATTTTCGCACCTTGAGGAGAGGCTAGGGTTTCTATCATTATTTTAGCTCTATTTCTCATATTTAGAGTAAGATTCAGCTAAGGTAACCATCATGAAATTTGATCCTTTCTTCTTCCACTTCAATTTGGCCTGATTGGTTTATCTTCCACCCAAAATGGAAACTTGTTGTTTGATTCTTCCATGGTGGATTTTTAGATGTTAAGGCTATGGGTGTTGTTAGGTAAGTATTCTCTTCTCATTTTGATGCATTGTCTGCTAGTTTGAGACCTCTATAGTTGACCTATGATATGGGCTTTGGCTTTATATGAAATTACCTATAAATTGGAGTGAACTATGGTAGTGTTTGGCATGGGGAAGTTAAAATCTGAAATTGAAATCCATTGGTGGTTAGGGCTTGATGTGCATTTTGATATTAATGATAGTTAAAGGAAGAATAATTAGCTTCATTAAGGTAACTAGGGTTAATTTACTAATTCTATGTATATGTTCATGTTAATCTAGTATTTGTTGTACATGTATGATTTTCAAATGCTAAATGATTAGTTAGCTACTTGAATTGTGTTGTGATTGGACCTTATGAGTCCATGGTGGAGCTATAGTGTGGCTGCCACCCATGCATTGTGCTTCGATCGGGCACGGGTTGTGATCAAACCCTTGAATGCACTGACCCCATGTAACAAATAGTAATTTTCGTAAAATGACAAAATGAACTATATAAAAGCAAGTCTATCAGAATGAGTGAGAGGTCATGTTGCGCAACTGTCAAAATAAACCTAGGTTGAATTAAAATTTATAGCTAGTGGTGCAACCTAAGTCATCTCCCTTGGAAATGGAGTTCAATGCTTAATTGGGTTTTATAAGTGAAAGATCCTAAAAACTATCTAATTTAAGGGGTTTTTTTATCTAATTAAACTATCTAAAATGAAATTGAAACAAAATTCCTAATTGCTACCTAATTGCATGAACTAATAAGGTAAGTAATGAACTTGTGACTAGCCTTGGATTCGTCCCCTATCCTTATCCTAATCTAATTGTAATTGATTCTAGTCTAAGAGTCCCTAATTGTGTCCATTGGCAAAGGATCTTGAATTACCACTCAAGATTCAAGAACCTAATAATTTGATGTTAATTGAGACCTCAACTACCATTAAATTACTAATTCTTGTGATTAAGATCTTTGAACACTTAAATGAGTGATTAATCATGGAATTGAACATTATGATTAACTTAAAATAATTAAAATGAATTAAATTGAATTAGATTTTATAGTTAGTGGCATCCCCAACCAACATTATGATTGACTTAAACAAAGTATAAGGACTAGTTATGTAATCTAATTACCATGGAATTGAACATTAGGATTGTAACTTACTAATAATTGATGAATGATTGGATGCCTTATGGCCATTTAACATTAGCCCTGTAGATATGTGTAATTGAACTATTTTTGCTGTCATGGAATGAGAGTTGACTGATATGAAATCTTATTGATCCCAAGTTATGGCATACTATTTGGAAAAGTAATCGTGTGATACATTAGATATTGACTTAAACTAGTATGCATGGAACCTTTAATGGAATTATATTTGAGTAAAAATGTTGGTAGTTTATGAATCCTTTGCTGTCATAAATCTTGGAACTTAATAATATATGGTAGCTAGATGAGTAAGAATTAACATCTAAGTCTTGAATTAGTAATGATAGGTAAGTTGGATAAGTCAGGTAGGTTAATGCCATTAGAGCCTCACAATTTAAGGTAGAGTGGCCAATGAGTGTTACTTGAGGGAGAGTTAGAGTGTATAGGGTGAAACTTATGAAGAAATGGTGTAGAAGAGGGTCATGCTATGGCCAAGAAGAGCTGAGCCGCGGCCAAGTATCAGACAGAGATGAGGAGCACCGTGGCACAAAATAAAAAAGTTGCCTAGGGAGAGTAATAAAGAACAACCTCGCTATGACACAAAAATTTCAACCATGGCATAGGTTAAGGAAGTCAGGGTATGAGCATTTCAATAGCTAGTTTTGTCACGATGCAAGTATAACCATCACTGTGCAAATCAAAAAATTTGCTACAGTAGTTTCCAGGGTGTTTTCCACCATGGTGCCATATAAGCCCACTACAGCTAGGGTCCAATTTACAAAAATGTGAGGTTGAACCTAAGAGTGACTTTGTCAAAGCGGAAAAATCTTAGGCCGCAACACAAGATGCAAAACTTGGTTTTTAGGTTCTAGTAACCAACTTAGCTACGACGAGGAAGGTCTAAGTCATGGCGAAGGTTCTCGAAGTCTTATTTTGACTTAGAAACCTTGAATTTCACTATGTTAATGTTGTGCAATGACTTGGGTGTCTTTATATGAAGTTTTTGTGAGTTGAAATCAGTAGCAAGATAATCCAAAGTCTTAAATGATAACTATGGTCACTTGCGGACTTTGTTAGTTGTGGTTGTTTAGCTAATGACCCTAATAATATCAATGTTCAAATTTCTCCCACTTTCTCCTATTTTTAATTAATCATAATGACTTTAGACCTTGATTTGTGACTACTGATCATGCATTAAGCCTAATTATAGTAATTAAGAATTAAGGTCCTTACATTAATGAGGGATGCTTATGGTTGTGCTTATGGCATTACAGAGTGAGATGGCTGCACAGGGGAAATTGCTAAGATGCTATGAAAAATGCAAGTGGCCATGGCTACAATGGCTAATTGAATGAGAGAACAAGTTGAGGCCTATGAAGCTACAGTTAGGGTAGTGACTGATCGGCTACAAGAGTAAGTCAAGGCCTATGCAACCACTGTTCAAGTGCTATAACAATTACATGAGACCATGAACAAGCAAAATCAAGAAGTGCCAGTGGAGAATCGTGTTAGTGATAGTCAAAACCTTGGTGCGGGACCCTAAAGGGAAGATGATAACCTCTCTATTATGTTAGCCAAGTTTAGAAAGGTTGACCTTCCATCGTTTTTAGGGGAGTTGGATATTGAGAAAGCTAAGAGATGGCTGATGCAACTAGAGAAGATCTTTGAAGTCATGACATGCACCATGAAGCAAAAGGCAAAGTTGGCTACATGTAAGTTGGAAGGTGAGGCTAAGCATTAGTAGAGGAGTGCCTCTAGACTATTGACTTCAAGGGGGATACCTTTGACTTAGGAAAGTTTCTAAACCGCCTTTGAGGGCAAGTATTTCCCACCATCAGTGAGGGCTGACAAGGAAGCTAAATTTAACTTCCTTGAACAAGGAAACATGAATGTGGATTAATATACAACTAAGTTCATCCAATTGTCTCGCTTTCCCTCATGCTTGACACAGTATGATAATGAGCCATTGAAGAGCGAGAAGTTTGAAAGAGGCTTCAAAACCAGAGTTAAAGGACAAGATAGTAACTTACAAATTCACAACTTTGATGAATTGGTAAAGAAGTGTAGAGTAACAGAAAGGACCATGATAGAGAGTAAGGCCAAAAGGAAGGAAACCTAGGAGGGTAAACATGACTTGGGAATGGAGCCCTTTAGGGGTAGAATTAAAAAGGGAGCTAGCAATGGTAGTGCCTCTTGGGGTAGAAGACCACCCCCAAAAAATATCCCTCAAAGAAGGAGTATGGGACCCTTAAGGAATGCAGTTAGTGTCCCACCAACCTATGTCAAGTGTAGGAAGAACCATGGTAATGGACCATGCCCAATATGCTATAATTATGGGATGCCTGGACACTATGCATAAACTTGCATGGTGTCACAAGAGTTGGCCTCATATTAAACCACCTACACAAAGAAGGGCATTTGCATTTACACAGTAAGAGGCTAGTAGATCCCCTAGTCTGATTTGAGGTACTTTACTTGTCCATAATCATGTTGTAGATGCATTGTTTGACTCAAGTGTGATCCACTCATTTATCTTATATGACTGTGTTAAGCATCTGGGTCTTAAAATTAGCCTGTTGCCATTTAAATTATCTATGTCCACCCCTACTAGATATTCTATGATTACATATGATGTGTGCTTGAATTGTATTGTACAATTGGATAGCCATTGTACTACCCTTAACCTAATTTGTATCTCTTTGTGTGACTTTGATGTAATCATTAGTATGGACTGGTTGCCGGCTAATAATGTGATACTTGATTGTAACAGCAAGACTATTTCTTTACTTGCCAACATACCTGAAACTAATCATGTAACTGAGCTTACTTGTATATCTGTCGTACAAGCTGGAAGGTACCTTAGGCATGGTTGCCAAGGGTTCATAGTGTTCTTTTCTTTGCATGTTGAAGTTGATGATGGGTTGGAAGATATACCTATGATTAGGGAGTTTTCTAAAATTTTCCCTAAAGAGTTTAGTGGACTACCTCTGGAGAGAGAGTTAGAATTCTCTATTGATTTAGTACCCAGTATATGTATGACTTACAAGGCTTTATACAGAATGGCACCTGCTAATTGGTTGAGTTGAAAAGTCAGTTAAAGGAGTTGCTTAAGAAAGGGTTCATTAGGCCAAGTGTGTCTTGATGGGGAGGACCAGTGTTGTTTGTCAAAAAGAAGGATGGTAGCCTTAGGCTTTGCATTAACTATAGGCAATTGAACTAAGTGACCATCAAGAACAAATACTCTTTGCCTAGAATTGATGATTTGCTTGAATAATTAGCTGGAGCGTCAGTCTTTTCAAAGATTGATCTTAAATCGGGATACCATCAACTTAGAGTTAGGGCTGATGATATACCTAAAATTGCCTTTAGGACTCGATATGACCATTATGAGTTCCTAGTCATGCCTTTTAGGTTAACCAATGCCCCTACTATTTTCATGGATTACATGAATAAAATCTTTAGGTCATATCTTAATTGATTTGTCATAGTGTTCATTGATGATATCCTTATATACTCTAGGAGTAGTGAAAAGCATGAAGAGCATCTTAAGATAGTTCTTCAAACCTTGAGGGAGCATTAATTGTATGCTAAGCTGAGCAAGTGTGAATTTTGGCTCTGGGAAGTTAAATTCCTAGATCATATGATATTGAAGCAAGAGGTAGCGATAGATCCTAGTAAGGTAGAAGCAGTACTTAATTAGGAGAGACCAAAGACAGTGACCAAAATCCATAGCTTCTTAGGTCTAGCTGGTTATTATAGGAGATTCATTAAGGGATTTTCTCAGCTAGTTATGCCTTTGACTAAGTTGACTAGGAAAGATCAACCATTTGAGTAAGATTCCAAATGTGAAAATGTCTTCCATGAGCTTAAAAATAGGCTAACCACCGCACCTGTATTAGTGATCCACGACCCTAAAGAGACCTTTATGGTTTATAGTGACGATTCTAAGAAGGGATTAGGGTGTGTTTTTATGCAACACAGTAGACTGATAACCTATGCCTCTAGACAACTTAAACCTCATGAAGAGAATTATCCCACCTATGACCTAGAGCCAGCGGCAGTAGTTTTTACCCTTAAGATTTAGAGGTACTATCTCTATGGTGCCCAATTTGAGGTGTATAGTGATCATAAGAGTTTGAAGTACTTGTTTAACTAAAAGAAGTTAAACATGAGGCAAGGAAGGTGGATGGAATTTCTCAAGGACTATGACTTCTCCTTAAAGTATCATCCAAGGAAGGCGAATGTGGTCGCCGATGCCTTAAGTAGGAAATTTATTCATATGGCAATGATGATACTTAGGGAGCAAAGGTTGATTGAGGAGTTGAGAGATTTGAATTTATCCATTGCAGTGCATCCTAGTAGTCCTCTTCTAGGAGAGTTAAGGATAGAGAATGACTTTATAAAGAGAATTAAAGAGGCCCAAGAGTTAGATGAACATTTAGGAAGAATTAGAGAGCAATTGGGGGATGGTGAGGTTAAAGATTTTGACCTATCAAAGGATGGTTTAGTAAGATACCAGGGTAGAGTATTCATACGCAAGGATGAAGAGTTGAGGAATGTAATATTGTCAGAAGCTCATAAAAGTAGGTACACCATTCATCTGGACACCACTAAGATGTATAGGAATCTTAAAAAGAGTTTTTAGTGGCCTAGGATGAAGTCAGACATAATTGAATTTGTTGCTAAATGTCTAGTTTGTTAGAAGGTTAAGATTAAACACCAAAGACCCGCAAGTTTGTTACACCTTTTAGAGATTACAGAGTGGAAATGGGATAGCATATCCACGGAGTTTATGATGGGTTTCCCTAGAACATCCTCGGGTTATGATGCTATTTGGGTGATTGTGGATAGATTGACAAAGTTTGCCCACTTTTTACCTATTAAAGCCACTTATCCTCTAGATAAACTAGCTCAACTGTACGTCCATCAAATTGAGAGGTTAAATGGTGCCCCCAATAGCATTGTGCAAATAGAGACCCACGGTTTACATCAAAATTTTGGCAGTCTCTACAAGAAGCCATAGGTACTAGTTTCAATTATAGCACTACCTATCATCCTTAGTCAAATGGATAGTATAATGTTTAGTTTTCGTTAAACAACATAAACGGGCGCATTTTTAAAGCAAGTCCCCATAAATGAATTAGTTAAGGTCTCGAAAAATTTGAGTAACATTCTAGACTCCTAAAAATGAGAATCCTAGGCTTAGATGGAAAGAAAAATAGAGTTACAATAAAGAAATGAAATTTAATGAAAAACTTACAAAATGAAATGACATTTTTGTAATTTTGAGTAAATTTTAGAATTCACATAGGAGGGCTTTTTTTAAATCAAAGTTTTGAGTTCTCCAAGGTTCTCAGAGGCCCTAAAAACCATAGAAAGTCCTGAGATAGTTAAAATCCCTCCGATGGACATTTTCCAACATCAGTGTACCCAAACTTTGACTGATTCATTTTTAGCTCCGATTTGAGTGATTCCAAAGGCATTTTCCTAAATTGGGAACCTAAATTTTATAATGGAAAAGACGATTCTCAAAAAGGAGCTAAAACCTAGAAACAAAAATGCAAAAAATAAAGGGTAAAATAGAAATTTTTGAAAAGTGTTTATTCCTTCCACCTATAAATAGATGGCGCCCCACCTCCTCACTCATATAGCTTCATATGTTTCAACCCTAAACTAGAAAGAAAACCCTAGGAGAGTGGCGCACCAGATGAAGACAAAGAGGAGGAGAAATCAAAGGCTTATGGTAGTTTTTCATGCTCTTTCCTTTCCAAACCTCTTCTCCTCTATTTCCTTTTTTTTCTTGTGATTATATTGAAGTATATGGATCTGTTTTAAGGGAGAAATTAAGGAGAAAATTCGGATTTGAAGAGAGGAGGCTAAAGAAGACAAGATTTAAGTAAGAAAACAAGGAACAATAAGGTAATTTCTTCTTCCATGATTGCTACCCCTTGCTCCTCTTCTCTTTATATTTTGCCCCACTCAAGAAGCCATAGGAGGGCTTGGATTTTAGGTATAACCAAGTGTGATCCTTAGGAAAAAGAGTGTGGAGAATAAGAGTATACAAAGAGAATTAACAAATAATCCTAAAAATTCAAGATGCAAATTCTAAGGTTTCATGTACTTCTTGTAAAATCTGATTTGATACTTTAATTTCTATGCTTAAATGAGCTCATGAGATCCCTAGAAGTCTCCCCATGTGCTTTCTCCATCAAGAAAACAAAACAAAATCCATGAATGCTTAAAAGCTTTCTAGTCTCGGCCAAAAGGGGTTAGCACACCTAGGGAGAGTTTTAAATTTTTCTAACCCCATTTTTAAGTCATATATAATGAGTGAAAATGAGGGGAGGCCTTAGGAAAAATTTAGAAACCATAGAAAGTGAGTTAGCCTTATATGTTCCATAATATGACCTAAAGAAGTAACATCTAGTTAGGCTCTTTATTTTAATTGTGTGATGACTCCAAGATACTTAAAAGGAGTCAAGAATCATATATAAAAGGAAAGAAAGAAGCCTAGAATTTATTTGATGGTGTTACTTCATTAGGTGCATTCTTGGAAACATAAAAGGGTTTATAAACCAAGTTAGTGTGTGAAGAAGTTGTGTGGCCTTAGAATTAATTCCATAAACTTAATTGGCTTCCATAAATGTGTCTTGGCTAAGAGAAATCATTCCCACACCTTTGTGTGTGTGAGGCTAAGGAAGGGAGTATCATTTCAAAGAGAAAAGTGTGTGGTTGCATCCAAGGTAGCTTACTCCTTCTTCTCTCATGCATGAATGTATGCTTGGCTTGTCTTTGAATGTGTGTATATGTGTTTTAAGCCATGAAAAGTATTCTTGCATGATTTCATATGTCATGGTACCATGATGATCTATTATATTTTCAAATGATATTTGTTATGTGTGCTTGAGTTTGCTTGAGTGTTATGAAGCCAAGAACCCTTAGCCATGGTGAGGATGAGCTAAAAACTCTTAAAGTTTGGATAAGACAAAGTAAAGAGTCTCCCAAAAGTGAGGTTAACTCCTAAGAGTAAGGTTGAGTCCAAAAACCTCTTAAAGAATGGGTAAGGCAAGTCCAAAATCTACAAATGAATAGGAGAGGCTAATCCACTTACTTGGCAAGCCTTTGTTTGCTAAGTATGACTTGCTCAAATGTTGAAAATGTTTCTTGAATGATTACACATTCTATGATACTCATGTATGTATTTTTAAGATTGGTTTTACACCTTTTATGTATGATTAAAAAGGAGATGAGCTATTAGGATTCTTTAAATCACATTCCCTCCTCTCTAATGTTCTAACATGGTAGGTGGACCAAGAGAGCAAGAAAATGGGAGCTAACCATGTGAAAGATGAAAGTTTGACATTAAAGTGCATGGATTTGGTTACTTTAAGGTCTTAGGAATGGCAAATGATATAATCTATTGTTGTATATGTCTTGTGACCTTATAAGTATGTATAATTTTGTTAATGTATTATGTACAAATGAGAAATTATATTATGTGAATGTTAGAATGTAAATTGAGCATGTAATGGCAAGCTTGGTGCTTTGATGGCTTTGTGCAATTGTGTATACATGAAAGTGGAATGGCCAAATTGAGATGTATGAGGTTTGGAACCATTTGGACAATTCATATAAGTGATAATCATGCTTTTAAACTTACTCAAGAGGTGCCAAACACAAAGGGAAGCGATTTGGACACATTTGGTCTCTAATATGAACCAAAATTTATCATATTGGAAACCTATACCACTTTTTGTCCAAATGAGTTCTTCTTGATTTGAGATTTGGCATGCATTTAGAGCTTGTTGAGAGATTTTTGGGAAGCAAAAAGTGCAAAATTTTCGGAGGTCTATAGAATATTTGATGAATTTTCAAATTTGGAAAAAATTCTAAATTTGGTTTAGGGTACTGTTCACTTAGGTTCAAAAATGAATTATGTCACTTTAGGGGAAAATGATGTCCAATTGTTACAAAATTTTACAGAGAGAAACTAGACATATCCAGTGACTTGTGTCAACTAGAAGCACCTCATTTGGATGTCTAGAGACAGAGATATGAGTTTTTGAAATATTTTCCCAGTATCAAACATTCAGATAGACCTTAGGCACTATTTGATTAGTTTTCAAATTCTAGATGTACCTGGATGGGTTTGAAGTTATTTTTACCCTCTATTTAACATCTGTAGCCTTATATATTGGTATCATTTGCCTAAATTGGATTTTTGTGGAATTAATTGGACATTTTTGAATTTTATAGCAAAAACTTGTGATAGTACCAATCGTCAATCTGACCTCTGCACCTTTTCAAATGTCAAACGTCTTTTGTGTTATGTTTCATGGCCTGAAAATATTTTTACTATAAAGTAGACATGTGTAAATTTCTAGAATTGAAAAGAATGCATGATTTCTATTTTTCTAGAATTAGTTATGATTTTCCAAAAGTTGTGACAAAAAAGGCCAAATTCTGGCCAAGGCTACTATTGTGGATTTTATGTGTTCTTGTGCTTATACGAGTTCTAGGCCATTTTTGGTGATGGAAATGAGTTGTATCTATGTAATTAAACATAAGAATGTGATACATAAACTCAAATGGTCCACGTGACACTGAATGGAATTTTTATACCCTATACAATACAAAGAAATTTATTATTTATATGCCATTTTCTTGTAATTATTGAGAAGTGTATGGCATGAGGTATAGAAATTGTATGAGAAAGGTTAAAAATATATGGTGTTACATTTATTGGTATCGGAGCAAAGGTTCAGGCTCTTGATGTGGGTTATGGCTTGTGTTTATGAGTTGCCTAGATGTATATGAGCTTATTTGTGGATGAATTGAATGTGTGACGGTGTGAAAGTATTCCCTTTTCATGTTAAATTTTGCTATGATGTTTCAAAGCTATGGTGAACACTAGGAGAGGTCAGCTTTCTAGAGAGGCTCGTTCAGATGACAGAGCCAAGCCTAGTGATCCGGTTGTTAGAGCCCTACAATCTATTATAACTCTCCTGGATCAGCAGCAAGTCGTGATCATGCAGTTACAAGAACAGCTTGCTGAGAGACAACCAGAGCCCTACACCTCTTCCCCCACAGCCACCTCACCACTTAGATCATCCCGAGCATTCAGGGGTGACTCACTTATACCCACAGCCACACGTACAGATGGTTGCCCCTATTCCACCAGCTCAAACGCCTTCAGCCTAAGAATAGCACTCTATTAGCCAGGTTATTACTCATTTCAAGAAATTCAAGCCTCCCACCTTTGATGGTGAGATGAACACAAAGAAAGCTGAGGCCTGGATTATGCAGTTAGAGAAAATCTTCTGGATGATGGAGTGCACGTTTAAGCAGAAAAGCCACTATGGCTATCTTCCAATTAGAGAACGAAGCAGATTTCTGGTGGAGGGGCATTGAGCCTATCTTGTAGGCGAGGAACCTTCTGATTACATGGGAGACATTCCTCCAGGACTTTTATGAGAGGTACTTCCCTAATTCAGTTAGAGATGAGGAGTCAGAATTTATACTCTTGAAACAGACAGACAGGATGTTTGTGGACCAGTACATGGCTAAGTTTGTAGAGATCTCTCGATATTCCTCTTATTCGCAGAGACATGATGATGAATGGTGGAAAGCAGATAGACTAGAGAAAGGTCTGCTTCCAGAGATCAGAGACAGGGTAGTGCCACAGAGAATTAGGCACTTTAACACCCTGGTTGAGATATGCAGAGTGACAAAGGTGAACCTCAGAATAATGTAGCCTACCTCCAATGCCAAACCACCCTTCCCTGAGCCCAAGAGACCTAGAGAGGGATCACAAGCTATAGTTAGTAGCAGGAGAGGTGGCAGAAGTCAATGGAACCGAAGGAGCAAGAAACAGAGAACTCAGTCCTGTAGAGGTAGCTCTACACCCATGACATGTCCCTAGTGTGGCAAGAACCATGGAACCAAACCATGCTACGCAGGATAGTAGGCATGCTTCCAATGTGGTAGGCTATGACATATGGCTAGGGACTGCATCTAGGCTCCTTCACAATTCACACAGTAGAGGGAGATGGCTTTTGTTCCTAGACCTCAGACCCAGGGTAGAGTCTTTGTCTTGCCACAGCAGGAGGCTAGCTGGTCCTCGAGTCTGATTCAAGGTACTATTAGAATAAATAATTTTTTTGTAACTGCATTATTTGATTTAGGTGTTAGCCATTCTTTTATAACATCCAGTTTTCTAAAAATCCAAGAAAATGTAAGGAAACATGAGAAACGTAATATATGGTTTCTCCGTCAATGTGCGAAATTCACCAGATACAAAAGGAAGTCCCCCAAATATAGTAAATTAAGGTCTAGTGAAATTAGAATAATCTTTTAGACCGCTAATAAGTGCTAATTCTCATATATTTTATCCACATTTATTATTGTTTTTAATGATTAATTTGAGCTTCAATTGTTATACAATATTTGAATTTGTGGTTAATTTTGGAAGATAATACAATTTTGAATTAATTAGGAGAATTTTTGGATTTAAATTGCTAAGATTTTATTCTCCAAAATTCTTTGATGATTAAATATTTTCAATCCTTAAAACAATTATTAATTTTGTGCAAAATTTTCTTTTGGGCAAATGAATTGAAAAATTAAAATGACTTAAGAGAAAAGATTGGATGATAATTCTGTTTTATTAATAATAATATATTAGGTCTTTATATTTGTTTGGTTTTCTTGGGCAGAAAAACGCAATGAGCAAATGGAAGAAGTCTCGAGTTTGGGTGATTGAAATAGATGATGAGAAAGCATATGGAAGAATCATATGCATGGTTGGAAGAAAAAGCTATACAAAGCATTTGAGGTGATTGAAGCAAAGAGCTGGAGCTTAAATGGGCAGCATACATGGCAGGCTTAGGCAAATGAGGAAGAAGCAGCTAAGGGCTTAAGTAGGAAGAAAAGTTGAGCTAACAGAGAGAGCTAGAGAATAGGAAGAAATCACGTGGAGAGCTGGGGGAAAATTCGAATAAAGGAGCTATGGGTTCTGGAGTAAAGAAGAAGCTGAGCAGTACGTGAAAACTTGCATGGTAAATTAAAAGGAAGCTAAAGGAGAATATGAGCTGGATAGAATGTGGCTGGAATAGATGTTGAGCAACACGAAGAATCAACAAAGTAAGCCACACAAAAGATGAGTCTCGAGCTACACGAAGAAAGCACAAAAGCTACGGGTTTTGAGCTGAAACAGAATAAGCAAAACAGAGGTTCAGAACAAAACAAGCTGAATGAAGAGCTACAGATTAAGGAAGAGAAGCTCGAGAAAAGGTTCTACGTAGAAGCAGATGCATGGAAGAACTAGCTACAAGCAAAGAAAAGGAGCTGAACAACGAAGCAAGCCAAAAGCATTATGAAGCTACAGTTGCACGATGCATGAGCTGAAAACAGAGCATGAAGCAACAAGCTAAGCACGTGAGATTTTATTGAAATAATAAGCTGGAATTTGGCTACAGAATTGTGTGGATTAATGAAGCAAACAACTCGAGCTACTGGTTTGTGGATGCTTAAGCTGTGAAGACGCTGGAAGACGCTGAAGATGGAAGCCAACATGAAGAAAATAACGTCAGAAAAAGAGATGGGTTGCACGTGATTCACTGTGAAACAAAAGCCCTGGAGCTGAGGGAAGAAAGAAACGTGATTTCAGCATGCAAAAGGTGGAGCAACACGAATGAATGAAGCATGCAAAGTTGACGTGGAGTTAATAAAAAAAAATCACGTGAACAGGAGCATGTTTAAATCGTCCAGAAGCACACTCCAAGGAGGATTCACATTCCATTAACAACTCTGATTTATCGTTCAGACTCCAACTCATTCACGCCACAATATCTTAGCAAATCCTTGCCTATATATAGATTTATTCACTCATCAAAAAAAGTGTGGTTTTCAAACGAAGAGAAGGAAGAACAGAATAAGAGAAGCAGGGAGAACGTGAGCACATCCAGGGAGCATTCTTTCATCTACCATCCATGGCTGCAACTCAATCCATCAACTCTCCTCCAAATAAAATCTCCATGGCAGCTTAATTCACCCATGGTGGCTGGCTGAAATTTGGAAGCTCCTAGATAAAGATTTGAGCCCTATATTATCTCACAAAATTGGATAAAAATTCCTTGCTATATCTTTTAAATTCCAGCATTAAATCTTCTATTAATTTGACTAAGTTTAGTTGATTGATTTAGGAATTTAATTGTTGACAATTATCGGATTGGTTTGTTTAAAATAATTAAATTTTGGAATTTTAATTGCGATCATCACATATTTATAAAAATTCCAGAATTAGTGCTATGCAATTCACCTTCAAATTCCTCTTGATCTTGGGTTAATTGATGCAATGGTTGTTGGATTAATTGACTAGAATTTTTGTGCAATTAATTGTTTGAGGAATTAATTAATCTAATTGGTTAATTAGTATCTTAAGTAAATTGTGCAGTTGATTCTATTAATCAATTAAAATTGTTTAAAGTGTGTTCTTGTTCTTAATTCAATTAATTAGTTATTCAAGGTTTCTTGTGGTTGCAAATTCCTTGTATAATTAATAAATTGAACCTTGGATGGTTATTCAAGAATCTTTATAGGGAATACACTAAAGAGCAAGGAATTAATTCCAAATTTGGTAAACTAAATCAAGGGCAAGGATAATTGAATTCTAGGAAGTCCAATGCGAAACTAGCTACCATATTCTCTTAATTGTTCATCTCATTTAGTTTAAGTTCTTTTGATTTTTGTCAATTAAATTCTAGTACTTCAAACCCCAAAATAAGTTTCAAATAGCAATACTTAGAATACCCCTTCCATAAACAAATTGAGGCATAAACTCCCAGGGAGATGACCTAGGATTGCACCATTAACTATAAAATTTATTTTGCTTCCTAGTTTTATTTGAGATTGCGCGACACAATCGTCAAATTTAGCGCCGTTGCCAGGGAGTTTAGTTTCTTATTTGTTTGGAAGGCTTTCTTAGTATTTAATTGCCCAGTTTTTGCTTTGTTTTTGTCCTATTTTCCTTTGTTTCGAATTTGGAATTGGATCATTTGGTTGCTTAATCTGATTTTGCTGCTTGCTGGAAATTTTTGTTTGAAATATCCAGAAAATTCTTAAACTTTGTTTTCCAAGGTTTTTGGGTATTTTAAGCAAAAATAATAGCATAGCTATTGGATATACCATTTTTTGGCCAAATTCTAACGTTTAAGCACTTTTTTTAATTTTTTAGTATTTTCTCGATTTTTCTAGGATTTTTCTAATTTTTCTAGATTTATTGTTTTAATTTTTATTTGTTGATTGCTTGTGTTCCTTCTTATTTTTTTCTTGTCTAATTGGTTTATGACACGGGGCTTTGGTGAAAAATTAATTGATTTGGATCCGAAAATCGAAAAAACCTTTAGAAGACAAGTAAGGAATAAGAAGAACAAAGAAACTGTAGGAATTCGTAGTTCTGTTTCTTCTGCTTTTGATTGTGTGCAAGGAGTTGATTGTGTACTTCAATTTGCTGGTGATAATATGGCTGAACAAGATCATATGAATGCTAACATGAATATGCATGTTCAGGCTAACTTGAATGCCAATGTAAATGATAACATACATGCCAGAACCATTAGAGAATTGACAGCTCCTAACGTGCATTATCAAAATCTCTGTATACAATATCCAGAATTAGATGCAAATTTTGAGCTTAAATCTGGTTTGATTCACTTACTTCCTAAATTTCATGAACTTGCAAGAGACGACCCTCACAAACATCTGAAGGAATTTCACGTTGTTTGCTCTACAATGAAGCCACAGGGAGTCTCAGAGGAACAAATTAAACTCAGAGCGTTTCCTTTTTTCCTGGATGGTTTAGCTAAAGACTGGTTGTACTATTTACCTCCTGGTGCCATTACTTCTTGGGACCAACTGAAGAGGTTATTTTTGGAGAAATTCTTTCCTGCGTCTCGTACTGCATCAATAAGGAAGGAAATATGCGGGATCCGACAGAATAGTGGAGAAACTTTATATGAATAGGGAAAGATTTAAGAGGTTGCTGGCTAGTTGTCCTCACCATCAAATCTTTGATCAGTTACTTATTCAATACTTCTATGAGGGGCTGTTAAACATGGACAGAAACATGATTGATGCTGCCTCTGGCGGAGCCTTAGGTGATCTGACACCTACAAGGGCCTGGCAGTTGATTGATAAGATGGCTTAAAATGCTCAGTAGTTTGGATCCAGATCAATGCAAATAATAAGAGGAGTCAGTGAATTATATGCTCCAGACTATGGTCAGAGACTGAGAGCAAGATTGATGTAATGTCTTCTGTGCTCCAACGGCTTGCTTTAGATTGGCAACAGCCACAGTCATCCTCTACACCCTCTCAAACTTGTGCACCACAATCCTACTCTACTCAGACACATTCTTATCCACAGTGCTATGCACCTGGGCAGACATCTACCTCTACTACCTTGGTGGGACCCCTATGTGATATATGTTGTTTGGCCACACATGCTATTGATTAGTGCCCTATGTTAGAGGACAGAGTAGAGGCTTGTGCTGGGATGTATCCAGTTAGGCCAACGCAACAAGGGCAGCAAAAATATGATCCCTATTCTAATACATACAATCTAGGATGGAGGGATCACCCCAACCTGAGATATGGGGGAGGGCAACAGTAAAATAGATATAATATTGCGGGACCCAATGCACAGTCTTCCCAACTTATTAGGCAATTAGTTCCTATACAGGAGGAACCAAAGAAAGGGGATAATATGGGGGATTTGATGAAGCATCTTATGGAGAGTAATGCAAAACTCACACAAGTAGTGCAAAATTTAGAAAGGAGGGTTGATACTCAGTTAGGCCAATTTGCCACTTCTCTCAGTGAAATAAAAAGCCAAGGGTCAGGCCAGTTACCTTCTCATACAATTGTCAATCCAAGGAATAGTAGCAATGTTAGTGCTATCACTCTTAGGAGTGGGAGAGAGGTTCAGGGATCCTCAGATATCATTACCATGGATAAGCCGGCGTCATCAAAAACACACGTCGCACCAAATGATCCTAACAAAGAAGAGGAGCCAAAGAGGATCTTACCTTTCCCACATAGACCTACCTTGGGAAGGAAGCAAACTGAAGCAGAAATGGAAAAAGAAATTCTTGAGACGTTCAAAAAGGTTAAGGTTAACATACCATTGTTAGAGGCAATCAAGACTATTCCTAAATACGCCAAGTTTCTCAAGGAAATATGTACAAACAAGAGGCGTCTAAGAGGGAATGAAAAAGTCAATTTTGGCAAGAATGTTTTAGCACTCATACAGCCAGTAATGCCCACTAAGTGTCAAGATCCGGGCACTTTTACAATCCCATGCACTATTGGGAATTTTGAATTTTTAGATGCTTTGATTGATCTTGGTGCTACTATAAATGTTATGCCTAAATCTGTTTATTCATCTTTGCAGGTGGGAAAGCTGAAACCTACAGGAGTGGTCGTGCAGTTAGCAAATAGGGAGCATTGCCTACCCTTCAGGAGTATTAGAGGATGTTCTAGTTAAGGTAAAAGACTTAATTTTTCCAGCTGATTTTTATGTCCTTAATATGGAGGATGATAGATATAGATCTAGTGGACATGCCCCACTCATCTTAGGTAGACCCTTCTTAAAAACTGCAAAGACAATTATAAATGTGCATGAGGGTACTCTTCAATTGGAGTTTGCTGGCAATGTGATACAATTTAATATATTAGATGCCATGAAACATCCTTGTGATAATAACTCTGTTTTTAGTATCAGCCTGATTGATATGCTAGTTCTGATTTTAGGGATAGCTTGTTGACGAACTCCTGTGATATTGCTGATCTTGATGATTCTCTGAGACATAATTGTGATGACTCTCATTCTTGTACTATATGTAGAGAAATCGATGAATTTTTTAGCTTGCATGATGATATGGATAGCTTAGGGAATCATGATGCTGATTTTCACTTAACTGCTGATTCTTTTGACTCTTCCTTTACTACTAATATTCCCAAGGTTGGGAAAGTTGTTTCTCCTGTCTGTGAGTTGTTTGAACAGGTATTCAGCATGGAAGAGATTGAAATCAAACAACTCATACCATCAGTTGAGCAAGCTCCCACCTTAGAGCTCAAACCACTACCAGACAATCTCAAGTATGCCTATTTAGAGAAAGATAAGAAGCTTCCAGTGATAGTAGCTAATGACATCACTCTAGAGTAGGAAGAGAAGCTTCTAGCAGTCTTAAAGAGGAGAAGACAAGCAATAGGGTGCACCTTAGCTGACATACCTGGCATTAGCCCTGATACATGCATGCACAGAATTCTGTTGGAAGATGGGGCAAAGCCAGTGCGACAACCTCAAAGGCGACTAAACCCACTTATTTTGGATATGGTTAAAAAGGAAGTTTCTAAACTTTTATCCGCTGGTATTATATATCCTATTTCTGACAGTCAGTGAGTTAGCCCTGTGCAGGTGGTTCCAAAGAAATTAGGGGTCACAGTTGTCCGGAATGAGCATAATGAATTGGTGCCCACCCGTGTACAAAATAGTTGGAGGGTTTGCATTAATTATAGAAGGCTTAATTTAGTCACTAGAAAAGATCATTACCCCCTCCCTTTTATTGATCAGATGCTTTAGCGTTTAGCTCGAAAATCTCACTATTATTTTTTGGATGGATTTTCAGGGTATTTCTAGATATGCATAGCCCCAGAAGATCAAGAGAAGACGAAGTTCACATGCCCATTTGGAACATATGCCTATAGACGCATGCCTTTTGGTCTTTGCAATGCCCCTGGAACTTTTCAGCAGTGCATGGTTTCTATTTTTAGTGATTTCCTGGAACACTATATAGAAATTTTTATGGATGACTTCACTGTTTATGGGAACTCTTTTGATGATTGCTTGTGTAGTCTAGATAGAGTCCTGGCTAGATGCATAGAGAAGAACCTTATACTTAATTTTGAAAAGTGTCATTTTATGGTTCGAAAAGGCATTGTATTAGGTCATATTATATCTGAGCAGGGCATAGAGGTTGATAAAGCTAAGATAGATGTTATTACTTCTCTACCATACCCGACATGTGTTCGGGAGGTCCGATCTTTTCTAGGTCATGCTGGTTTCTATAGAAGATTCATTCAGAATTTTAGTAAAATTGCTTTGCCATTGTCTAAGCTGTTACAAAAGGATGTTGATTTCCATTTTGATGATGCATGTAAAATAGCTTTTGATGATCTTAAGAAATGCTTGACTTCCCCACCCATTATTCAAGCCCCCGATTGGAACCTTCCATTCAAACTTTTATGTAACGCATCTAATTTTGCTGTAGGTGCAGTATTGAGCCAAAGAGTGAATAAAAGGTCCCATGTGATTGCCTATGCATCCAAGACTCTGGATGGGGCCCAAGCAAATTATACAACCACAGAAAAGGAGCTTCTTGCTATTATTTTTGCTTTGGATAAATTTAGATCTTATTTGCTTGATACTAAAGTCATTGTTTTTACTGATCATGCAGCCTTGAAGTACTTGCTGAAGAAGCCTGATGCAAAGCCAAGATTGATCAGATGGATGCTTCTACTACAAGAATTTGATATTGACATCCGGGATAAAAATGGAGCTGAAAACTTAGTGGCAGATCACTTGAGCAGAATTGAGGCTCCAAAGGTAAATTCCTTACCCATTGATGATGATTTCCCTGATGAGCATTTGTATGCCATGCATAGTTCTTACCCATGGTATGCAGATTTAGTGAATTATCTAGCTGCTTCTGAACTGCCTATTGATTTGAATAAACATCAGTTGAATAAGTTTAGGAGTGAAGCTAGGTATTATATTTGGGACGATCCATATTTGTGGAGACTATGCAGTGACCAAGTGATTAGACGTTGTGTACCTGATGTAGAATTTGATTCTGTTTTGAATTTCTGTCACACACTTGCATGTGGAGGTCATTTTAGTCCAAAACGGACAGCTAGGAAGGTTCTAGATAGTGGATTGTATTGGCCTACTTTGTTTCGTGATGCCTTTGCTTTTTGTAAAAGATGTGCCAGGTATCAACAAACAGGTAGCATATCTAGGAGAAATGAAATGCCACAACATCCCATTTTGTTTTGTGAAGTCTTTGATGTGTGGGGCATTGATTTTATGGGACCTTTTCCAACTTCTTTTGGATTTTCATACATCTTATTGGCTGTTGATTATGTTTCGAAGTGGGTGGAAGCAAAACCCACTAGGACTGATGATTCTTCTGTGGTTGTAAAGTTTGTTCGTTCTCACATTTTTCTGCAGGTTTGGTATCCCCAGAGCTATAATCAGTGACCAGGGCACTCATTTTTGCAATCGGAATATGTATAGCTTGCTTAGCAAGTATGGTGTTATGCATAAAGTAGCTACTCCGTACCACCCTCAAACAAATGGCCAAGCAGAAATTTCTAATCGAGAGGTGAAGCAAATTTTAGAGAAGACAGTGCAGCCAAATAGGAAGGATTGGAGCAAGAGGCTCGATGATGCACTTTGGGCCTATAGGACTGCCTACAAGACTCCTATTGGCATGTCACCCTATCGACTGGTATTTAGAAAAGCGTGTCACTTACCGATAGAAGTGGAGCACAAAGCTTACTGGGCTGTAAAGAAATGTGATTTGGATTTGAATAGAGCGGGATCTCATAAGAAATTCCAACTCTAAGAGCTTGAAGAAATCAGATTGGAAGCCTATGATAATGCAAGAATCTATAAAGAAAAGATAAAGGCATTCCATGATAAGATGATTGTAAGGAAAGAGTTTGCCGTCGGCCAAAAAGTTCTACTTTATAAATCTCGCTTAAAGCTTATGCCAGGTAAACTTCGTTCTAAATGGGAAGGTCCTTATATAGTTTTTGATGTATTCCCTGTCGGTGCAGTTGAGCTTCAGAATGAGCAGACGGGAGTTAAATTTAAAGTTAATGGACATCGGCTCAAGCACTTTCACTAAGGAGTTCCAAGCGATGACAAGGAGGAGCTCCAGCTTCATGATCCACCCTAATACCCAGTTGTACTCTTTCCTTTTTCCCTTTTCTATTGTGTTGTCTCTATCTATTTATTAGATTATGTGCTGGCATTGAGGACAATGCAATGTTTAAGTGTGGGGGGGGATACAAATAAATTTTTTGTTTTGTTTTGTTTCGTTTCGTTTTGGTTAGTTGATTTTTCTAGTTTCTAGGCTTTGAGTTTCTTGAAGTTTTGTGTTATTTTTCAGTTTTTTTTTAAACTATGCTTTTGTAGAAGTTGCTAGTATTAAGGGGACCATAGCTTTGATATATCTTGATTTGATAAGGAATTGACCTTGTGTTGAGAATGCAAGTTAAGTGGTAATTAGCTTGTTTTAATGAAATTTGATGATGGTCAATTTACCCTGTGAGATGTTTGAACCTATTATTTATTCATTTCTAGTGTGTATCCCCTATCTTGCTTTTACTCTAGAACTTAGCTTAAATCTTATTCAAGGCCACATTTATTCATTTGCCATGCATGAAAATGATTAAGGCATTCATTACTATTTTATTTTAGCTAGAGCCAAAAAGCTATCCTACATGTGTTCAATCCATTTGTTCTTCACCTTTTGAGCCACATATATGTTTCCCTTTTACCCTTTTAGCCATAAAAACCAAACAAATGGATATTTTTCCTACCTTGATCTGGATGTTTTCAATTATTAAGAGCATTATATCTTGTTAAGGTGGATGGAGGTGCATTTTCCACATCATTTATAGGCCAGTTGTTTGTTGCTTATCAAAAAAAAGAAAAAAAGAAAAAAAAGGGGAAAGCAAAGCATTTAAAAAAAAAAGAAAAAGAGAAAAAAGAGAAAAAGGAAAGAAAAGTTGTGCTTTTAGTGCATATCTTTTGGTTTGTTGTAATTAAGGCCTTTAGATACACTTACACTCCATCCTTATTCTTATTTTAAATGCTCATGATGATTTTCTTTTTGGCATTCGAATTTGCTTCTTGAATTTCCTTCATTTTTTTTTTGTTTTCCACTTGTTTCATGCCTTAGCCACATTACAACCATAATAAAGACCTTCTGATTCATTCATTGGCATTTGATTTTGGTGGTGGAGATGTAGATGATTGCCAAGCTTATGGTAGTAAGGTTGGGTAGGATGGAATTTGAGAGTAAACACTTCACCCTAAACACTAAAGAGTAGAGTGATAAACACTGATCCAAGTGAGGGACTTTCATTGCATTTCATTTTTTGTAAAGTGTATTGCCATGGTATTTGCTGCATTGATGCAAGTGATATGACTTGGAGAATTAACCTATTGATTTGCTTTGAACTTCCTTGTGCTAAGTGACCTACACAACTCTATATTCCTTGATTTCCTTTCCATGATCTCCTTCTTAGAGCTTTAGTCTTCTTGTGCTCAGGAGTGCAAAGAGATAAGTGTAGGGGAATTGATAAGTGCTAATTCTCATATATTTTATCCACATTTATTATTGTTTTTAATGATTAATTTGAGCTTCAATGGATTTGTTATACAATATTTGAATTTGTGGTTAATTTTGGAAGATAATACAATTTTGAATTAATTAGGAGAATTTTTGGATTTAAATTGCTAAGATTTTATTCTCCAAAATTCTTTGATGATTAAATATTTTCAATCCTTAAAACAATTATTAATTTTGTGCAGAATTTCTTTTGGGCAAATGAATTGAAAAATTAAAATGAATTAAGGGAAAAGATTGGATGATAATTCTATTTTTATTAATAATAATATATTAGGTTTTTATATTTGTTTGGTTTTCTTGGGCAGAAAAACACAATGAGCAAATGGAAGAAGTCTCGAGTTTGGGTGACTGAAATAGATGATGAGAAAGCATATGGAAGAATCATATGCATGGCTGGAAGAAGAAGCTATACAAAGCATTTGAGGTGATTGAAACAAAGAGCTGGAGCTTAAATGGGCAGCATACGTGGCAGGCTTAGGCAAATGAGGAAGAAGCAGCTAAGGGCTTAAGTAGGAAGAAAAGTTGAGCTAACAGAGAGAGCTGGAGAATAGGAAGAAATCACGTGGAGAGCTGGGGGAAAATTCGAATAAAGGAGCTATGGGTTCTGGAGTAAAGAAGAAGCTGAGCAGTACGTGAAAGCTTACATGGTAAATTAAAAGGAAGCTAAAGGAGAATATGAGCTGGATAGAATGTGGCTGGAATAGATGTTGAGCAACACGAAGAATCAACAAAGTAAGCCACACAAAAGATGAGTCTCGAGCTACACGAAGAAAGCACAAAAGCTACGGGTTTTGAGCTGAAACAGAATAAGCAAAACAGAGGTTCAGAACAAAACAAGCTGAATGAAGAGCTACAGATCAAGGAAGAGAAGCTCGAGAAAAGGTTCTACGTAGAAGCAGATGCATGAAAGAACTAGCTACAAGCAAAGAAAAGGAGCTGAACAACGAAGCAAGCCAAAAGCATTATGAAGCTACAGTTGCACGATGCATGAGCTGAAAGTAGAGCATGAAGCAACAAGCTAAGCACGTGAGATTTTATTGAAATAATAAGCTGGAATTTGGCTACAGAATTGCGTGGATTAATGAAGCAAACAACTCGAGCTACTGGTTTGTGGATGCTTAAGCTGTGAAGACGCTGGAAGACGCTGAAGATGGAAGCCAACATGAAGAAAATAACGTCAGAAAAAGAGATGGGCTGCACGTGATTCACTGTGAAACAAAAGCCCTGGAGCTGAGGGAAGAAAGAAACGTGATTTCAGCATGCAAAAGGTGGAGCAACACGAATAAATGAAGCATGCAAAGTTGACATGGAGTTAATAAAAAAAAATCACGTGAACAGGAGCATGTTTAAATCGTCTAGAAGCACACTCCAAGGAGGATTCACATTCCATTCACGACTCTGATTTATAGTCCAGACTCCAACTCATTCACGCCACAATATCTTAGCAAATCCTTGCCTATATATAGATTTATTCACTCATCAAAAAAAGTGTGGTTTTCAAACGAAGAGAAGGAAGAACAGAATAAGAGAAGCAGGGAGAACGTGAGCACATCCAGGGAGCATTCTTTCATCTACCATCCATGGCTGCAACTCAATCCATCAACTCTCCTCCAAATAAAATCTCCATGGCAGCTTAATTCACCCATGGTGGCTGGCTGAAATTTGGAAGCTCCCAGATAAAGATTTGAGCCCTATATTTTCTCACAAAATTGGATAAAAATTCCTTGCTATATCTTTTAAATTCCAGCATTAAATCTTCTATTAATTTGACTAGGTTTAGTTGATTGATTTAGGAATTTAATTGTTGACAATTATCGGATTGGTTTGTTTAAAATAATTAAATTTTGGAATTTTAATTGCGATCATCACATATTTATAAAAATTCCAGAATTAGTGCTATGCAATTCACCTTCAAATTCCTCTTGATCTTGGGTTAATTGATGCAATGGTTGTTGGATTAATTAACTAGAATTTTTGTGCAATTAATTGTTTGAGGAATTAATTAATCTAATTGGTTAATTAGTATCTTAAGTAAATTGTGCAGTTGATTCTATTAATCAATTAAAATTGTTTAAAGTGTGTTCTTGTTCTTAATTCAATTAATTAGTTATTCAAGGTTTCTTGTGGTTGCAAATTCCTTGTATAATTAATAAATTGAACCTTGGATGGTTATTCAAGAATCTTTATAGGGAATACACTAAAGAGCAAGGAATTAATTCCAAATTTGGTAAACTAAATCAAGGGCAAGGATAATTGAATTCTAGGAAGTCCAATGCGAAACTAGCTACCATATTCTCTTAATTGTTCATCTCATTTAGTTTAAGTTCTTTTGATTTTTGTCAATTAAATTCTAGTACTTCAAACCCCAAAATAAGTTTCAAATAGCAATACTTAGAATACCCCTTCCATAAACAAATTGAGGCATAAACTCCCAGGGAGATGACCTAGGATTGCACCATTAACTATAAAATTTATTTTGCTTCCTAGTTTTATTTGAGATTGCGTGACACAATCGTCAACCGCCAATAATGATGAGTCAAGGCCAGAGGTGTCCTAAAATTGGGGCTAAAATAGATGAAAAAAAAAGGATCAGAAAAGGTCCCGAAGAGCCTCCAAAGTCAAGTATGTAGGAGCCAGGGACCAAAATGCAAAGAAAACATTATAAGCAGGGCAAGATGTATAAATTACCCGAAAGTTCAGGGAACTCTAGTTTCACCCTATATTCGTGGCTTTAGGCACAATTATCAGAAAATCGGGCAAGAATCTCATAAATCCATGACCTATGGTTAAACTCCATTTGATGAGACGAGTCCAATAAGGCCAAGTTATCCAGATGGCCGGGCAGGATCCAATCCAAGATCCGGTTAGCCCGATCAATAATTTTGAGCAAAATAGAAAAAAGAAGTTATAACAACTACAAAAATAAAAATAGCTTAAGGGCTAAGAAATCCTGAAGGAGTTTTAGAGACTAACTTGCAGTAAATAAAAATTTTATAACACAATCATAATACAGAACGGTGAAAATTACACCTATATGACCTGCGTGTCCGATTGACACCGAAATTTATGAGGATTGAGGTTAAGGGCCCCTGATCTATGTTTAAAGCTCAGTATGGCTAGAGAGTAGAGGAAATCATATTTATAAATTGTAGAAAATCTAAAGGTAGGCATTGTACCGTAAAACCTTAATCGGGCCCGGATATCGATTTTTAGATAGCTATAAGGCCTAATAGCTTATTCTAAAGGCCTAAAAGAGAAGAGAAGATTTAATTAGGGTTTTAGAGAAGATGAAACCTAAATATAAATAAAAAAAAGAAAAAGGAAAGAGGAAAGGATTTTAGTTGTTTTAAAGAACTAACCATGGTTAAGTTAGAAACTAACTATGGTTAAGTTAAAAGTTAACCATGGTTGAGTTAAGAAAATTAACCATGGTTACTAACCATTACTTAAGGGCTAAGAAAAGGCTTCCAAGTGTGTGGCCAAGAATTTTTGGAAAAGGATATTTAGTTATGCAATTAGAAAATCAAAAGAAAAAGGAATGGAAGGTTAAGATTTGATCTTGAAAAGGTTGATCTAAGGATCCAAATTTAGTATGACCATTTAACTTCATTAGATTCATCTCCTTCACCTCCATTCCACCATTTTCATGCCACACACAAGGGAGAAAGAAAGAAAACCGTGAAGAGAGAGAGAGAGGGAGAAAAAGTGGGAGAAGAAGTGAAGCAAAGCAAAATTACCACCATTCTCCACCAAATTTCTTTATCTTCTCCATCCTCCAACCATTTTCTCCAAAGGGCAGCTGCATATTCATCTTTTCTTCAAGGTGGATTGTTGCTCTAAGTATGGAAAGAAAGGATTTTAGAGTGAGAAAAGCAAAGGAAACAAGGATTAAGCTTAAAGAGTAAGTTTTCTCCACCTTGCACTTGAAAATCACATGTTTTAAGTTAGTTTTGTTAAACCCTAGTTATGAGTCACTTTTTGACAGCATATGGAGCATCAAAAATTGAGTTTATATGTTGAATATGAAGGCTTGGGAATGGATTTTATATATTGGCTATGGAGGGCACATGAGCTCATCCATTTTGTTGTTTGTTGGAGCCTTGAAAAACACAAAGCTTGTCAATTTTTGGGAAAATGAAAATGTTAGGGAGATGCTGTCCGAATTTTCCCAAAATTTTTATGGTGTTTTCTTAATGTCTTAAAGTCATGTATACCAAATTTCAAGCCCTAAAACATAAAGGAAGAGGCTATGGAAATTTTAGAACCAAAGAAACTCACTTTTGGACCTAAAATGGAGCTAGCTTATGTTATGACAAAACGTGTTGTTGGGGCTGGAATTTGATAATTTTATCCTTTCCAATGGATTCAAAAGGGTTCTTTTAGCTAGGAATAGCTATAAGAAATCCCCCACAACACATGGAATAAAATTGCTAAATTTTGGCCAAGAAATACATACTATTCGACCATAGTCAATTGGAAGGAAGAAGTTAGATTTTCCAATTCCAATGGTCCTATTAAGTTAAAAAGGGCTATATTGCTTTAGAATTTTAGGTCCATATGTTAATTGTAATGAATTATCATTATGATTATAGGGTTTGATAATTGTTTGGAAACTCTAAGAGTAAGTGGGTTGAGTCCTAAAGCTTAAGGAGTAAGATTTCTAAGGTAGTAGTTTTCCTTTCTCTTTCTTTAAGCTTGTGTGTTGGTATAATGATGAGTATTATGTTATACTGAATGTCATTTATGCTATAAGATGAGACATGTATGTGAGGATATTGCTTGGCCTGGTATAAAATTCCTTGCATCACTATGTAGTATGTGACACCTTGATTGGCATTATGTTATGTACTTACATGCTAGCTTGTGGATAAGATTGGTTTACTACTACTGAGATTTCATAATCTCACCCCAAACATAACTTATATTAGGTCTGAGCTCAGGTAAAGAAAGGGCAAAAGGTGTGGAGGCATAAACCGAGGACTTTACTTTTATGTATCACATTTTGATAATGTAATTAAGTATCTTGAATTCTTGTATGTATAAGTTATGCTATGGTATTGTAAGGTACTCAAGTATGTAATAGAGAACCATGTATATACTCAACTCTTAAGTAAAGAGAATATGGCTAGCGTGCCTAGAATGCAAAGATACATGCACTCATGTAAGGACAAATCAATATAAATACAATATGTTAAAGGAGGGGTAAAAATCATCCAATTTTTGTAAGGATATTTCAATACGAATTCATATATATTCTGTTGAGTAAGTATTTTTTCCTTCTAAAGGACTTAGAGAGCTTGAATTAGAGCCTTAAACTAACCTCATACGATTTTTCTATAATTAATGGATTATTTTCAAAGTTAGACAATATTATGGGAATGACCAAATGAATAGTAAAATTGTATGAGCAAGTTCAGAAAACATATGTTGGGGAAGAAAATTTTCATCAGTTTAAATTTCCAATGGCTCTTCTAAGTCCTATATGAGGCATCAGTAGTAGGAGAGGCATTATATAGGGAGGTATTACATCTTTAATATCATATGACTGTCTAGGAGTTGGGTCTGAGTATGCATACACTACAATATGATTTACATGTATCTACCCCCATAAGAAACTGAGCCATTACCTCCCATGCTTTCTTGAATTGTGTGATCCAATTTAATCATTGCCTTACCACCCTTGATTTGATTTGTATGCCCCTTGTTGATATTGATGTGATCATTAGCATAAACTGGATATCTGCAAATAATACCACACTAGATTGTAGCCATAGATGTATTACTTTGCCTAAGTGAGGGATTGTGCCTAGTATGAGGACTGAGTTATTTATTATGACTACCTCCCAGGTTGAGAGGTCTCTAGGGCATGGTTGCCAGGGACACCTAGTTTTCTTTTCAGTTCAGGCTGAGGTTGAAGAGGGTATAGATGAGATTCCTGCAGTGAGAGAGTTTCCAAAGGTATTCTCTAAAGAGATTAGTGGACTATCCTTAGAGAGAGAAGTAGAGTTTCCCATAGATATTGTATCTAGGGCTGGTCCAGTGTCTAAATCCCCGTATAGGATAGCTCCCACCGAGCTAGCTGAGCTTAAGAAACAGATATAAGAGCTCTTAGAGAAGACTTTTATCAGATGCAGTATCTCGCCATGGGGAGCTCCAGTCTTATTTGTAAAAAAGAAAGATGGGAGTCTTAGGCTATGTATAGATTACCGAGAACTCAATAAGATAACCATTAAGAATAAGCACCATCTCCCTCGCATAAATAACCTCCTAGATTAGTTAGTAGGAGTGTCAGTATTCTCTAAGATAGACCTTAGGTCAGGATATCACCAGCTTAGAATAAAGGCTGAGGATATTCCCAAAACAACATTCAAAACTAGATATGAGCACTATGAGTTTTTAGTTATGCCCTTCAATTTAACAAATGCACCTACAGTATTTATGGATTACATGAACAGTCTTCAAGCCATATTTAGATAGTTTTGTAGTTATCTTTATAGATGACATTCTCATCTACTTAAAAAGTAGAAAAGAACATGAGCAGCACCTGAGATTAGCCTTGAAGACCCTGAAAAAGAGACAGCTATATGCTAAACTTAGTAAATATGAGTTCTGGCTTACTGAAATTCAATTTCTAAGTCATGTGATCTCCCAGGCAGGGGTCGCAGTAGATCCCCATAAAGTAGAGGCAGTATTATAGTGGGAGAGACCTAGGACAGCGATAGAGATCAGGAGCTTCCTAAGTTTAGCAGGGTATTATAGGAGGTTTATTCAAGACTTTTCTCATATAGCGATGCCACTAACCTGGCTCAGTAGAAAGAATGTGCCATTTGTGTGGGATGAAAAATGTGAGAAGAGTTTTCAGGAGTTGAAGCACAAGTTAACCACGGCCCCAATTTTAGTGCTCTTTGACCTTAGAAAGACTTTTGTAGTCTATAGTGATGCCTCAAAGAAAGGGCTAGAATGTGTGCTTATGCAGAAAGCCCGAGTGGTAGCTTATGCTTCTAGACAATTAAAACCTCACAAAGAAAATTACCCCACACATGACCTAGAGTTAGCCGCAGTGGTGTTTGCTTTGAAAATATGGAGACACCATTTATATAGGGCAACTTTAGAAATTTACAATGACCACAAGAGACTTAAATATTTATTCGAATAAAAAGAGCTAAATATGAGATAGTGGAGATGGTTAGAATTTTTGAAAGACTATGACTTTACTTTAAAATACTATCCCGATAAGGCTAATGTGGTAGCTAATGCCCTAAGTAGAAAATCTATACACATGGCCTGTATAATGATTTGAGAGTAAGAATTGATTGACAGATTCAGAGATATGAGTCTCTCCTGTGAGGTATATTTGGGAAAACTATTAATAAGTGAAACCCGAATAGAAAATAACCTGAGGGAATAAATAAGAGAGGCCCAATAGACAGATGACCATGTAAATAAGATTAGAGCCCAAATAGCCCAAGGTAGCATTCAGGAGTTCAATCTATTTGAGGATGACATAGTGAGATACATGGATAGGCTATATGTGCCTAGAAATATAGAAATCAGAGGGAAGATATTATATGAGGCACATAAGAGCAAGTATACCATTCATCCAGGCAGTAATAAAATGTATCAAGACTTAAAGAAAATGTTTTGGTGGCCTAGAATGAAAACAGATATAGTAGAGTATGTCTCCCGCTGTTTAGTATGTCAAAGAGTCAAAATAGAACACTAGAAACTAGTTGGGTTACTTCAGCCTCTAGACATCCTGGAGTGGAGATGGGATAGTATAGTTATGGATTTTGTTTTGGGTTTACCCAGGACATCATCGGGGCATGATGCAATATGGGTAATAGTAGATAGATTAACAAAGTCAACACACTTTTTAGCCATAAAAGCCACTTATACCCTACATAAGTTAGCCTAACTGTACATTAGGGAGATAGTTAGATTACATGGCGTGCCTAGGAGTATAGTTTTAGATAGAGATCCCAGATTCACTTCGAATTTTTAGAGATCATTACAAGATGCTCTAGGAACTAGGCTTAGATTTAGCACAACCTATCACCCTAGATGGATAGACAGATAGAGAGAACCATCCAAACCCTAGAAGACATGTTGAGGGCATGTGTGCTTGAGATGAAAAGAGACTAGGATACATACTTGCCTCTAGTGGAGTTTACCTATAATAACAACTATCATACAAATATACAAATGGCACCGTATAAGGCATTGTATGGAAGAAAGTGTAGGTCTCTAATGTGTTGGGTTGAGCTAAGAGAGTGAAGCCTGATAGGCTTAGCATTAGTGGACCAAACATCTAAACAGATTAAGACTATGAGAAAGAAATTACTAATGATCCAGAGTAGACAGAAAAGTTATGCAGATAAATGTAGACGGTTGTTAGAGTTTGAGATTGGAGACTATGTCTTCATTAGAGTGTCTCCAGTCACAGGGATAGGTCAGTCCATTAAAAGTAAAAAGCTCAGTCCAAAATACATAGGTCCTTTCTAGATTTTTGATAAAGTAGGACCTGTGGCCTACAGACTAGCCCTCCCCTAAATTTAAACTAATTACACAATGCATTCCATGTTTCACAACTCAAAAAGTACCAGTCCGACCCCTCACATATCATAGAATATGAGAATGTGCAGTTATAAGATGATCTATCATACATAGTATCACCAGATCGGATCATAGACGTTAGACTCAAGCAGTTATAGAATATGACAATACCGTTAGTAAAAGTGGTTTGGAAAGGGTTATCTTCCGAAGAGGCTACTTGGGAGCTAAAGAATGATATGAGAAAGAAACACCCAAAACTCTTCCCATAAGGTATGTTATCTAAATTTCGAGGACAACATTTTTAAAGGGGGGATAATTGTAATGTCCGATTTTTGTTAAATGACGAAAATGGGCACATTTTCAAAACAAGTCCCACTAAATGAATTAGTTAAGGTCTCAAAAAATTTGAGTAATATTCTAGACTCCTAAAAATGAGAATCCTAGGCTTAGACAGAAAGAAAAATGGAGCTAGATTGAAGAATTGAAATTTAATGAAAAACTTATGAAATATAATGGCATTTTCATAATTTTGAGCAAATTTTGGAATTCACACAAGAGGGCTTTTTAAATGAAAGTTTTAAGTTCTCCAAGGTTCTTAGAGGCCCTAAAAACTGCCAAGACAGTTAAAACCCCTTCGGTGGACATTTTTCAATATTAGTGTATCCAAACTTTGATAAATTTGTTCGGAAAGGTTCTAGCTCTGATTTGACTGATTCCAAAGGCATTTTACTAAATTGGGAATCTAAATTTTATAATGAAAAAACGGTTCTCAAAAAGGAGCTAAAACGAATTAGAAATAAAAATGCCAAAAATGAAAGGCAAAATGGGAATTTTTGAAAAGTGTTTCTTCCTCCCACCTATAAATAGATGGTGCCCCACCTCCTCACTCACATGGCTTCATATGTTTCTGCCCTAGACCAGAGAGAAAACCTTAGGAGAGTGGTGCACAAGAGGAAGACAAAGAGGAGGAGAAATCAAAGGCTTAAGGTATGAATTTTTGGTAGTTTTTCATGTTCTTTCCTTTCCAAACCTCTTCTACTCCATTTCCCTTTCTTTCTTATGATTATATTGAAGTATATGGATCTGTTTTAAGGGAGAAATTAAGGAGAGAATTCGGATTTGAATAGAGGAGCCCAAAGAAGACAAGACTTAAGTGAGAAAACAAGGAAAAACAAGGTAATTTCTTCTTCCATGGTTGCTACCCCTTACTCCTCTTCTCTTCATATTTTACCCCACTCAAGAAGCCATAGGGGGGCTTGGATTTTAGGCAGAACCAAGGGTGATTCTTAGGAAAAAGGTATGGAGAATAAGAAAATACAAAGAAAATTAACAAATAACTATGAAAATTCAAGATGCAAATTCTAGGATTTCATGTACTCCTTATAAAATTTGATTTGATACTTTAATTTCTATACTTAAATGAATATTTAAATGAGCTCATAAAATCCCTAGAAGTATCCCCATGTGCTTCCTCCATCAAGAAAACAAAGCAAAATCCATGAATGCCTAAATGCTTCCTAGTCTCGGCCAAGAGGGGTTAACACACCTAGGGAGAGTTTTAAATTTTTCTAAACCTATTTTTGAGTCATATATGATAAGTGAAGATGAAGGGAGGCCTTGGGAAAAATTTAGAAACCATAGAAAGTGAGTTGGCCTTATATATTCCATAATGTGACCTAAATAAGCAACATGTAGTTAGACTCTTTATTTTAATTATGTGATCATTCCAAGGGCTTAAAAGGAGTCAAGAATCATATATGAAAGGAAAAAAAGAAGCCTAGAATTTATTTAATGGGTGTTGCTTCTTTAGGTGCATTCTTGGAAACATAAAAGGATTTATAGACCAAGTTAGTGTGTGAGGAAGTTTTATGGCCTTAGAATTAATTCCATGAACTTAATTGGCTTACATAAATTATGCCTAGGCCAAGAGAAATCATTTTGACACCTTTGTGTGTGTGAGGCCGAGGAAGGGAGCATCATTTTAAAGAGAGAAGTGTGTGGTTGCATCCAAGGTAACTCACTCCTCCTTCTCTCATGCATGAATATATGCTTAGCTTGTCTTTGAATGTATGTATGTGTGTTTTAAGCCATAAAAAGTATTCTAGCATGATTTCATATGTCATGGTACCATGATGATGTTTTCAAATGATGTTTTTTATGTGTGCTTGGGTTTGTTTGAGTGTGATGAAGCTAAGAACCCTTAGCCATGATGAGGATGAGCCAAGAACCCTTAAAGTTTGGTTGAGACAAATTAAAGAGTCTCCCAAAAGTGAAGTTGACTCCCAAGAGTAAGGTTGAGTCCAAAACCTCTTAAAGAATGAGTAAGGCAAGTCCAAAATTTACAAGTGAATGGGTGAGGTTAATCAACTTACTTGGCAAGCCTTTGTATGCTAAGTATGACTTGCTCAAATGTTGAAAATGTTTCTTGAATGATTGCACATTCTATGATACTCATGCATGCATTTTCAAGATTGGTTTTGCATCTTTTATGTGTGATTGAAAGGGAGATGTGTAACACCATAATTTCTAGCTCATCTCGTGCCTTTTTATAACTCAAGTTCATGAATCATGTGAGCTACCATTGAGAAAGGCATTAGACATAATGGGTATTTTCGTGTTGCGTCGTGTATAAAAATTTTGTTTGGTGTCATGTGGACCGCGTGAGCTCATACAAGGCATTCTCATATTTATTTACATGATTACAACTCATTTTCATCATAAAATATTGCCTACAACTCAAGAATCACAAAGGGGAGCTTAAAATATGCCTATTAAATTTCGGTCAGATTTGACTCCTTTTCTGACCAAACTTTAAAAAATCATAACTAATTCTAAAATAATTAAAATCCTACATTCTTGGTCGATCTGGAAAGTTACGGATGTCTAACTCACACTAAAAATATTGTTAGACCATAACATCCACCACAGAAGATGTTTGACATCTGAAAATGTCCAGAGGTCAAACTGGCTTTTGATGCTGTCATAGATTTCTATAGAAAAATTTGAAAATGTCCAATTAATTCCACAAATATTCAATCTATGAAAATGATATCAATTTGGAAAACTGTGGATGTTAGCTAGAGGGAAAAATATTTCTAGACCAGTTCAGGCAACCTAGACCATGGAATGCAATGGAATAGTAACTCAGGTCAGGTAAAACTCTTGATACTGGATAGAAAGTTCAAAATTCATATCTCCCTCTCTAGACCTCCAAATGAGGTGCTTCTAGTTGGCACGAGTCACTGTGAATACCTAGTTTCTTTGTATAAAATTTTGTGGCAATTGGACATAATTTAGGCCCTGTGGGATAGATTTCATTTTCAGACCAAATGAATAGTACAATAGACCAAAACCAGAAAAATTGCCAACTTTGAAAATTTATCAAATATTCTGTAGACATCCAAAAATTGTGGTCTTTAGCTTCCCAAAAAGTTCTAAATGTTTACCAAATTTCAGATCAAGAAGAGCTCATTTGGCCAAAAAGTGATATATGGTTCCGTTATGGTCAATTTTGACTCCATATAGGGTACCAAAATTGCCAATTGGCTTTCCTTTGGTTTTGGCACCTTTTGGGCAAGTATAAAAGCATATTTAGGACTTGTGTGAACTTCCCAAATGGTCCCAAACCTCATACATCTCATTTATATTCCATCATTCATGAAGCTATAATGCCATAAGATACCCAATTTATATTCCATCATTCATATAACATACTCTTTTATTCCTACATCACATAATATCATAATTACACATGTCTCAAGGGTCATAGACCATTTACACAACAATATACATCATGAAGCATCATTATGGTTCCAAAAAGATAAAAGCTACGCATATGGTTGTCAATCTTCTATCTTCAATGTTGTTGGCTCCCATTACCATATCCACTTGGTCCATTCAATCATACATAATATATGCAAAGCAACCCTTAAAAATGCATGCATGAATAAAATGGAAGTTATGAACATTCAAAAAGCAAGCTTGGCATGTGAATAAGTCATACAAGACATTCAAGAGCTTACCAAATGTTTGGATTGGCCTCACACTTTTTCTCATGGTTTCAGACTTGCCTTGCCCATTCTTTAAAAGCTTTGGACTCAACCATACTCCTGGGTGCCCACTTTGCTTTTGGGAGACTCTTTACTTTGTCTCAACCAATTCTAAGGGTTCTTAGCTCATCCTCACCATGGTTAAGAGTTCTTGGCCTTTCCACACTCAAGCAAACTTAAACAAACATCATACATTCATTTGAAAACATAATATGTCATCATAACTCATGGCATATCAAATTATGCTAGCATACTTTTCATGACTTGAAAATATACATATACACATTCTAAGACAAGCTATACACACATGCATGCATGAGAGAAGGTGGTGAGAGCTACCTTGTATACAATCACACACTATTTCCTTGGAATTCAAGCCTCCTCTTTTAGCCACACACCCACAAACTTGTGGAGATGGTTTCTCTTAGCCTAGATACAATTTATGGAAGCCAATTAGGTTCATAAAATAAATTCTAAGGCCACACAACTTGCTTAGACACTAGGTTGTTCTATAAACCTCATTATGGTCCATAAATGCACCTAATAAAGTAACACTCATTTTCTTTCAAATATGATTCTTGATTCCTTTTATGCCTCTTAGAGTCATCATACCATTAAAACAAAGAGCCTAACATCATGTTGCTTCTTTAGGTCATAATACAGAACCTAAGACACCAAATCACTTTCTATGAGTTCTAAATTGTTCCCAAGGCCTCCCCTCATTTTCATTCATCAAATATGACTCAAGAATGGCCTTACAAGAATTTAAAACTCTCCCTAGCTATATGAACATGCTTTGGCTGAGACTATGAGCTTTCTTGGCCTCCATGGAGATTTCCTTGTTTTCTTGAAGAAGGAAGTTTGTGGGGACCATCTAGGGCTCTCAAGAACTCATTTAGACTCTTAATTAAACCTAGGAATCATGACACAAAATCAAAATTTGGAAGGTGCACACAAAACCCTAGAATTTGCATCTTGAAATCTAATGGTTATTTTATTGTTTTCTTTGTATATTCTTGTTCTTCTCCCTCAATTACCTAAGATTCATGCTTGGTTGGGCTTGAAAATCGGATCTTCCTATGGCTCCTAGGGTTAGGCAAAATGGAGAAGAAGGGTGGGTGAAAGCATCAACCATAGGATGAAATTTTACCTAGTTTCCTTGCTTATTTTGGCTTGAATCTTGCTTTCTCCAAGCTCCTCTCTTCAAATCCGAACTTTCCCTTGAATTTCTCCCTTGAATCATATTTATAAACTCCATTTCAATCAAACAAAACAAAGGAGAAGGGAGGAGAGGAGGTATGGATGAAGAAAAGCATGAAAAACAACCATGAAAACATACCTTTAGCTTGGAATTTCTTCTCCTTTTCTTCTTCCCTTGGTGTGCCCAAAACCCTAGCTCTCTCTTCTGAAATTATGCAAAATTTTCTGATTCCAAATGGGGAAGAAAGTGGGCCACCACTTATATATAGGAGTAGGAATGTGACTTTTTCAAAAATTCCAATTTTGCCCTTCATACTTTGCATTTTTGTTTCTCCTTCGTTTTAGCTCCTTTTTTAGAACCATCTTTTTCATTATAAAAGTTAGGTTCCCAATTAAATAAAATGCCTTTAGAATCACTTAAATTAGAGCTAAAATCTTCCTGAACAAATTCGTCAAAGTTTGGGTGCACCGACATTGGAAAACATCCACCGGAGGGGATTTACCTATCCCGGGGCTTCTCATGATTTTCAGGGCCTCTAAGAATCTTGGAGAACTCAAAACTTTCATTTAAAAGCCCTCCTGTATAAATTCCAAAATTTGCTCAAAATTACAAAAATGCCATTACGTTTCATAAGGTTTCCGGCCAAATTTGTTTTTTCATTCTAACTCTGTTTTTCCTTCCATCTGAGGCTAGAATTCTCATTTTTAAGAGTCTAGAATGTTGCTCAAATTTTTGGGACCTTAATTAATTCATTTCAGGGGACTCGCTTTGAAAACGTGCCTGTTTCTATCGTTTAACGAAAATCGAACATTACAAGATGAGCTACTGGGATTCTTTGAATCTCATTCCCTCCTCTCCAATGTTCTAACATACTAGGTGGACCAAGAGAGTAAGGAAATGGGAGCCAACCACTTGAGAGATGAAAGTTTGACATTAAAGTGCATGGATTTGGATACTTTAAGGTCTTAGGAATGGCAAATGATGTAGTCTATTATTGTGTGTGTCTTGTGACCTTATGAGCATGTATAATTATGTTAATGTATTATGTACAAATGAGAAATTATATTATTTGAATGTTAGAATGTAAATTGAGTATGTAATGACAAGCTTGGTGCTTTGATGGCTTTGGGCAATTGTGTATAAATGAAAGTGGAATGGCCAAATTGAGATGCATGAGGTTTGGGACCATTTGGGCAGTTCATATAAGTGATTATCATGATTTTAAACTTGCCCAAGAGGTGCCAAACACCAATGGAAGCCATTTGGACACATTTGGTCTTTAAAATGAACCAACATTTATCATATTAGAAACCTATACCACTTTTTGCCCAAATGAGTTCTTCTTGATCTAATATTTGGCATGCATTTAGAGCTTATTGAGTGCTTTTGGGAAGCTAAAGTGCAAAATTTTCGGAGGTCTATGGAATATTTGATGAATTTTCAAAGTTGGAAAAAATTCTGAATGTGGTTTAGGGTACTGTTCACTCAGGTCCAAAAATGAATTCTATCACTCAGGGGGACAATGATGTCCAATTGCCATGAAATTTTACGCAGAGAAACTAGATACTCCCAGTGACTTGTGTTAACTAGAAGGACTTCATTTGGATGTCTAGAGAGGGAGATATGAATTTTTGAAATTTCTGCCTAGTACCAGGCATTTAGACAGACTTCAGGTACTATTTGATTAATTTTTGGGATCTGGATATGCCTGGATGGGCCTGAAGTTATTTTATCCTCTAGTTAATATCTATAGCTTTCCAAATTTTATCATTTGCCTGAATTGGATTTTTGTGGAATTAATTGGCCATTTTTGAAGTTTATAGCAGAAACCTATGACAGTACCATTAGCCAGTCAAATCTCTGCATCTTTTTAAATGTCAAACATCTTGTGTATTCTGTTTCATGGCCTAAACATATTTTTGTATAAAGTAGACATGTGTAGCTTTCCAGAATGGCAAGAAATGCATAATTCCTATTTTTCTAGAATTAGTTATGATTTTTCAAAAGTTGTGACAGAAAAGGCCAAATTCTAGCCCAGGCTACTGTTATGGATTTTATGTGTTCCTTGTGCTTACATGAGTTCTAGGCCATTTTTGGTGATGGAAATGAGTTGTATCTATGTCATTAAGCATAATAATGTGATACATGAACTCACATGGTGTAACGCCTCTTCTAATACCCCTTTTTTATAATATATATTTGTGAAGAATTCCTTATTGGAGTTTAATCACTTTTTCTATTTTAATTATTCCTTCACAATAAAATCTAATTAATGGTATAGCGGACTACAACAATAAAAAAAATACACTTTAATTTATAATAACTAGTTCAAGAGTTCCTTCATAAGGGAACGAGGTCATACAAGTCACATCACATTAAAAGGGAATCTATCCTATGACCATTCAAAAAGAAAGTCCCCCAGATAACAAAAGGGTCAGTATTAGTAACTGGGCCTCTGTTCATGCCAATGGAGGAGCAGGAGGGTCAATCCACCCACTGGGAATGTGTGGGACTTCAGCTCTCTTGGGGACACAAACTATATAGATACAGCTCGAACAACGTCATCACATGATATGATGCGTATATTAGGGATGACAAAGACCCATCCTCGGAATGGGAATTGGATCCACTCCGCCTGGAGTTCTAGGGTCACTTGATAAATAGGCATCTAAGATAAATATAAACCACAATAGAGTGAGAAATAATTTTCTCAGTAACATAGACAGGATCAATACCACCCAATATCCATGAAGAAGAGTCAAGTGCTTTTAACAGACAACAAGCAATATAGTGGTAAGACAGTTAATATACTGAACAATATAAGCAGAGAGACATACTTGTCAGTAATATCTAACATGAATATGAAATAGAAAAGTGAATAGGCATATTACATCTAAAGATAGGGCATGAATGAAATACAAGAATTGTCTCAACGTAATTGATATTCAGCAATTGCAAGATATTCAAGAGATTTTTATATGCATAGAATAGAGAAGATATCACAACAATATTTATTCTCTCTTGACCATTAGGCCTTGGAGACTGCCAGGCCCAACACTTAGACCGTGCCGCACTGACTTCAGTAGGCTTGACAGGCCCAACACTTAGATCATGCCACACTACTTCGGCAGGCTCAAGCCCAGCTCGTCTTGCACTGCCATGACATAGCAGGCTCACCCCTACTTCCTTTACTGAGGCGTCCCCCAGTGGGTACCCAAGGAAAGTCATATAAAATACCACCATAATATGTCATCCAAGCCATCATTTGATCAAGGCATATAGGTATATTTGGGAAAGAACTGCCTTGCACAACTCTATGCATAAATAATCTCAATACCATGACTGTGTGCTGGAGTCCGAAGATTAATGGTTTAGAAAAGTATTTTTGAAATTAGACATCCAACACAACAGTAGCTACTCAATGGCCAACTCTGGCACACACAAGGCTCATCCCCTGGATAAGGCTACTCTGCCATATATATTGGTCAGTCCTTTACCAAATAACCCATGCTCATATAATCAGGCAACAAACAACATATTATCCATGTCAAGAAATAAGGCAATATATCAACACAGCAAATAGTGTAATTCCAAAACACATGTTATCACATATTCCATTATTGACATAACGCTATGTAATTTTCCAACTATCATAAATAAGCTCCAAAATTTACAAAATAAATATCAACATAATCCAAATAGCATGTAAAACATATTAGGCCACAATAATCGTGCAAAACATGTCAAATATCATCAAGGAAAATTTAAGAATAGTTTGGTCAACACTTTTTCTCAAGAAATTGACTTTTTATACAATGATCCATAATTCATCAAAATTTCACCATAGGCCTTATTTTCATGTGGATTAACCTAATTTAGTTGGATTAAGAAAATTCTTCCCTAGGTATATGTACATGTGTTTGCCAAACCTATGCATCTAAGAAGACATGTGATTTTGCTTCATTTTTATGTCCCCAACTAGCCACGCATACATATTCAAAGGAGATAAACAAAAGCCCTCAATCAATTTATAGAGATTTCATATGTATTCTACAATTTTCTCAAGTTAAGATTCTAAGGTCCCTTGCCAATTTCTTCATGAAAATCAAAGTTGTATTAATCTTCCTCTTCCTTAGGCTTTCTTTCATCACTTCTCCCTTTATTTTCTCTTCAATTTCTCCCATGGAATCTTAAAACACAAAGCTTCTTGATTTGTAGAAAAATTGCCAAGATTAGGAATTTTCTTGAATCACATGAATCCATAAGCCATATATATGATTTCTCCATCTTTTCTCCAGCTTTTCTTGGCTAGAATCCATGGAAACAACAAAATTTCCCATCCCTTCTTGCCATGGACGAAAATTAAAGAAAAAGAGAAGAGAAAATTCTTGGAGAAAAATAGAAGAAAAACCAAGAAGAAGAAAGTCTATCTATGTTACCTTAGCTCCACAGCGTTGGATTTTCCCCGATGGCTTTTCCTTTTCTCTTCCTTCTCTCTTCTCTTCTTCCTTAGGCCAAGCTCCTTCTCTTCTTCCTTAGGCCAAGCTCCTTCTCCTTCTCCTTCTCTTTGTCTTGGCCGAATTTTGGTGTGTATTTTGTGTGTGAGAAAATGGCATGAAAGTGTGGATGGTTCATATATATATGCTAGTTATGAATGGTCAAGATTTAATTAACTTTAAGGTGGAAGATCTTGGCCTTTAGATTACATGGATGGTCAAGATTTAGCCTTGAAATAAGAGATAAAATGTAGGCTTTAGGATTAGATCAAAGGTGATGGTTTGATCTTGAAAAGGTGAAGAAATCTAAGCCATTAGACTGCATCAACAATTTAAGATCGTATCACATTTTACGGATAAATATTAGCCATTGGATTATCCAAGTGTGAAGATAAGGTTGCATTTAATGCGCTTAAGTCAGCGTCTATGTCATGCTTAAGTCAGCAGAAACTTTTTTGTAATGTGTGACATTTCCAAGATTTGCTGACACAAGCCTGTGCAATCACTCCGTAGCTCGGGCAACTTCCAGAATTCTCTTCCAACTTCCAGTTTCTTCTTCACACATGGCACCACATCATCTCTCTCTCTTTTCTACATGGCACCACATCAGCACCTTCCCAGCTACTTGGTGCCACGTCAGTTCTTCCTCGGTTAAACTTACAAAATTGTCACTATTTTCCTAGGTTTTTCATAATATCTTATTAAATGTGGGTCCCGTTTTAGCTAATGTTTCTAAAACTCCTGAGGAGTCTCCGAAGTCAAGTATGAAGAGCCGGGGACTAAAATGCAAAGAAAAGTTATATGTCAGGCAACATATATAAATTGACCGAAAGTTTAGGGAACTTTGGTTTCACCCTCTATTCGTGGCTTAAGGCATAAATATCAAGAAATCGGGTAAGAATCTCATAAATCCATGACCCACGGTTAAACTCAGTTTGATGAGGCAAATCTAATGACGTCATGTTGTCCCAATGGCCAGGTGGGATCTTGTCTGAGATCTGGTTAGCCCGATCAGTAACCATGAGCTAGATAGAAAAAGAAGTTGTAACAACTATAGAAATAGAAATAGTTAAATTGTTAAGAAACCTTGAAGGAGTTTCAGGGGTTATTTATTCCCTTAATATTCCCATTCCTTCTAGAAAAACTATCAAGTTTTGTTCAGGTAGCAAATGACAATTTTGCCCCTAGACCCCCTAAAATCTCAAAAATTCCTATAGGTCCTATTTAGCTTATACTTCTCATATACAAAACTATTTCATTCAAATTATTTTTATTAAAGCTTAATAAATTCATTACATAAAATACTAAATAATTAAAAAATCCAAATTTAAAGGATGTTGCACATGGTCCACATGACATTAAATGGAATTTTTATCCCCTATGTAATGCAAAGAAATTCATTATTTATATGCCATTTTCTTGTAATTCTTGAGAAGTGTATGGCATAAGGTATAGAAATTGTATGAGAAAGGCTAGAAATATATGGTGTTATAGACAAACTGAGAGAACCATTCTGACCCTTGAGGACATGCTTAGAGCTAGTGTGTTAGAGTTGAAAGGGAACTGGAATGTGTACTTGCCTTTAACTAAATTTTCCTACAATAATAGTTATCATTCCAGTATCCAGATGGCACCATTTGTGACACTTTATGGGAGAAAGTACAGGTCACCCTTGTGTTGGGTAAAGCTTGGTGAAAGGAATCTCTTAGGTTCGGACATAGTGGACAAACCACTCATCAAATAGAACTCATCAGAAAAGTTGTTGGCTGCCAAGAGTAGTTAAAAGAGTTATGTAAATAAGAGAAAAAGAACCTTAGAATTTGAGGTAGGAGACCATGTATTCCTTAAGGCTACTCCAGTGATGGGTGTAGAATGGTCTATCAGGATAAGAAAGCTCAATCCTTATTATCTTGGTCATTTCCAAATCCTTGAGAGGATAGTACCCGTGGCCTATAGTGTTGCTTCACCCTTAAATCTGGCCAAATTACATGATGTGTTTCACGTGTCCCAATTGAAAAAGTATCACTCGGACCCTTCGCATGTCATTGATCATGAGAATGTGCATCTACAAGATGATCTATCTTATATGGTTGAGTCGGATAGGATTGTGGACTCAAAAGTCAAATAGCTGTGTAATAAGGAAATCCTCCTAGTAAAGGTGGTATGGAAAGGACTTACTTTGGATAAAGCAACTTGGGAGATAGAGGAAGCAATAAAGAAGGATTATCCTACACTATTTGAGTAAGGTATGTCTAATTTTAAGGACAAATTTTCTAAAAGGAGGGGAGAATGTAACACCCCCAAAATTAATTAAGGTGTTAATCTTGGATTTGGACTAATTAAGAAAAATTATTATAGAATAATTGGGTAAGTTATATAAATAGGAGTTCATGGAGAAATAAATAATTAATGTAGACTTAAGATTCAATTGGGTTGGAACATAATTTAGGCACATAATTAATTTAAGTAGGTTATGGATAAAAACTAATGGAGGCCTAATAATTTTAGGTGCAGACCCAAATTTATATAAACTTTTATAGTTAGCCCAACATTCATTATGCATACCCAAATTAGATTAGCTCTTGGAACTTAGTTTAGCCCAATCAAAATTCTATAGCCTAACTCATGAAATTTGACCTAATAAGTACAAATTTGAAACCCACTTGGAATTGGGCCTTTGGGTCAGCCCATAACCCATTTAGGACCCAACTAAACCCTACACACCTTCAGCCCCTCCTACCATTCTACAGAAACATAAAAGCACAAGAAGCAATTTCGAAGGTCTCTTGGAGGCTAGGTTTCTCACCACCTTCTTGCCCCCATTTTCCCCATCTAGACCAAGATTCAACCAAGATGAATGTTAAATGACTTGACCCCCACCTCTTCCTCGTTGATTTAACCTGATTGGTTTTTTGTTTAGAGTATTTTCACCACACCTAAAATCTTAAATGTGTTGCTTGGTGTTTTCTTGGAGGATTTTTGGAGGTTGAGGTTATGAAGGATATGGGGTAAGTATAAACTCCTTGTTTTGATGCATTTATAACTAGTTAGAGACCTCAATAGCTGACTTATGATATTGGCTCTATTTTTATGCATAAATATCCATAATTTGGGGTGATAACTTAAAGTTTCTAGTGGAGGAAATGTCCAATCCGAATTTTGTTCTCATAGTGGTTGGGTAAATGTTCTCTAGGTAGCTATTGGTGGTTTAAATTCTTTGAGTATTGGGTTGCTTCTATAATTGATGAACAGGACTGGTAATTGTTTGATTTTATATTTATAGGCTGACGTAGCATTATTGTTGGTTCTCCAAAAAATTGTCCACAAGTGAGATAATTGGGGTTGATATATAAATTCCGTGCATATGTCCATTTTGATTTTATATCTGCTGCACATGTATGATTTTGAATGATAAATGAATGGGTTGTACTTCTATCTGTTATATTGTGATTGGACCTTGTGAGTTCATGGTAGAGCTGTGGTGTGGCTGCCAGCTATGTATGTACTTTGATCAAGTACCGAGTCATGATCAAACCCCAAATACACTGACCTCTGGTTGTGCTCATTATGGAGTAGGTGCCGTGGATAGGCCTCTCCCGATGTTATTGGCCTTTAACATATGGAATTGTGATTGCTAGTATGAGATAGTAGTCACTGATAGCCAATTACTTTATTTGCTGATATGATTGGTATATTTTACGATGTTTATATGATTGCATGCACATATATTAATTAAATTAGAATATATGAATAGAATTTGCCTTGGTTACTGAGATTTGCATTTTACCCCATTTCATAGGCTAACTATTTCAGGTGAAGGTCTTTCGGGTAAGGATAAAGGCAAGCAAGTGGATGAACATCCATAAGCTGGGGCTTGTGTGGGAAGCTACACTTGGACTGAGTTGATTTAGGGTAGATGCAAGTTTTGTTGTTATCATGTATAGCATCATCATGTAATCATATTGCAAAATGTAGGAGTTTTATGTTTTGATAACTTATGATGTATCTAATAGGAAGCTAGGCCTCAAACAATCTAGTATTTGAAGTATGTGCTTATGTATCTGATATAGAACCTAGTTAAGGCTAAGTTATGGTCAATTATGTTGAAATGTAATCATGTGTTAACTTAAATGATGACTTTGACTGGTAATGCATGGCAGCCCATTGGGATTTCCATTTAAATGATAATATTAGTTGTATATGAATCTCGTTGCTTGTTATTATCACATGGAATTTGCTAATGCATGATAGTTGGGAGTAGAAATCAACATCTAAGCCTTGAATTGGTAAGGTTAGATATGTTGGATAAATCAAGTAGATAAATGCCATTAGAATCTTAAAAATTAAGGGAGAGTGGTCCTAGAGTGTACTTAGATGGAGAATTGGAGTGCATGCAATAAAATTTGGGAGGTATATGCACAAGAGAGAGTCACGCCGTGGCCAGGAAGGGCTTGTAGCGACCAAAAGAGTGACAAAAACGAGGAGCGCCGCAACTCAGGGTGTCTCGCCATGATGCAAAATGAAAATGCTTCTTAGGGAGGGTAACAAAGAGCAACCTCGCCATGGCACAACATGTTCCTCCGCAGCTCAAGTCAAGAAATTCAAGTGATGAGTGTTTTAGTAGCTAATTTCGTCGTGGTGCAAGTATAACCTGCCATGGCTCAAATTGTGAAACTTTGTATAGTAGCTCCAGGTGGTGTTTCCATCGCGATGCCAGATAGGCTTGCTACAGTGAGGGTCTAACTCACTGCAGTGAAACCTAAAAGCAACTTAGTCACAGCGGGTTGGTTTCAAGTCTCGCCAAAGGATCCCAAACTCCTACTTTTAGCCTAGAAACCTTAGTTTTTCCTATGGTAATGCTAAGGTATGATTTAGAAACACTTGTAGGAGGTTTTTGTGAGTTAGAATTAATGGATAAATGAATCAAAGGCTTCTCATTGATAATTAGATTTTACTTGTGTACTCAAATACTTATGGTTGTTTAGTTAATGACCTTAATGATATCAAGGTTCAAATTTTTCCCACTTTCTCCTATTTTTAATTAATCATAATGACTTCAGACCTTGATTTGCAATTACTAATCATGCTATTAAGCCTAATTATGGTAATTATGAATTAGGGTCATTACAAAGTGAGATGCACCAAGAGAGGCTCCAAGAAGGAAGAAAAAGCAAGGAGAAAGGTAAGAAATTGGAAAATTTTCATGGTTTCTCCTTCCTTAATGTTATTCCTCTCCTTCTAAACTCTCTTCCTATGGATTTGGTCATTCATTTGGTTCTATTTTGGCTTTGGTTCAGAGGAGAAAGTTTAGGAATTCAAGAAGGAAGCTAAGGCAAAGGAAGAAATCTTGAAGGAAGCTGAGATTCAAGGTAAATTAGCTAGCTTTGTTGCCTTCTTCTTCCTTGCATTGTGAGTGATGTTTTGGTCAAAAACAGAACAACCTAGAAGGGAAAGTTATGACCTAAAACTAGTAAGAAACTATTGATTTAGGTTATGGGAACTTAAAAAATGCAAGGAAATTAGAAGGAAAGAAAGTGAATTTCAAGTTAGGAAAGTGAAGAACTCTTGAATACTTTGTAAAAATTAATTTGATTCATGAATTTCCTAGCCTATGTGAGTGTTTGCTTGAGTTCTTAAGACCCTTAGGAAGCTTCCAAAGTACTTCTCCCTTCAAGGAAAAATTGTAAACTCCATGAACCCATTTTCCTTGCTATATCTAGGCCTAGAGTACTTGAGAAGTCTAGAGAGTGTTTTAATTTGTTCCAAGCTTGGTTTGAGACTTTATGTGAAGGAAGAAGATGGGAGGAACCTTTGGAAAAAATTCAGAAGCCATAGATTGAGAGTTGGGTCAATAGGTTCCATAATGTAACCTTAAGAAGTAACTTATATCTAGGCCCTTGGAAATGAGTTTGTGATGACTTCAAGAAGTCTAAATGGAACCAAGAGGCCTAGATATGAGAAGGAAATGAAGCTAAGAATTTGAACTATGATAGTTGTTTCATTAGGCCATTAATGGAATTATTTTGTAACCTATAAGCAAAGTATGCTTCTGAAGTGTATGTCTAATGTAATATCCGATTTTTGTTAAACAACGAAAACAGGTGCGTTCTCAAAGCAAGTTCTCCAAAATGAATTAGTTAAGGTCTCAGAAAGTTTAAGTAGCATTTTAGACTCTTAAAAATGCAAATCTCAAGCTCAGACGGAAAGAAAATTAGAGTTAGAATAAAGAAATAAAATTGAACGAAAGACTTATAAAACATGATGGCATTTCGTAATTTTGAGCAAATTCTGGAATTCACACAAGAGGACTTTTTAAATGAAAGTTTTGAGTTTTACGGGGTTCTCAGAGACCCTAAAAACCATGGGAAGCCCTGAGACAGTTAAAACCTCTGTGGTGGAAGTTTTCCAATGACGGTAGACCCGAACTTTGATGGATTCGTTCGGAAAGGTTTTAACTCTGATTTGAGTGAATCCAAAGGCATTTTATTAAATTGAGAACCTAAATTTTATAATGGAAGAGAAGGTTCTCAAAAAGGAGTTAAAACAAACCAGAAACGAAAATGCCAAGACAAAAGGGCAAAATTGGAAATTTTGAAAAGTGTTTCTTAAACCCACCTATTTATACAGAGTGCCCCACCTCCTCATTCATTTAGCTCATTTTGTTTCTACCCTAAACTAGAGGAAAAAACCTAAGAGTGAGGCTCGCAAGAAGGAGGAGAAGAGAAGGAGAAAAGCAAGGCAAAAGGTATGGAATTTCTTGGTTTTTTCATGCTTTCTCTTTAGCAAACATTTTCTTCTCCATTTCCCCTTTCTTTCCTATCTTTTATTGAAGTTTTTGGATCTATTTTGAGCGAAGAACAAAGGGGAAAATTCGGATTTGAAGAGAGGAGGCCAAGGAACGAAGAATCTAACAAGAAAACAAGGAAAAATAAGGTAAAATCTCCATCCCATTATAGCCACTTCTTCTCCCCTTTCTTCCTTGGTTCAGCCAACATAAGAAGCTACAAGAGGGCTTGGATTTTGGGTAGAACCAAGGGTGAATCTTAGAAAATGGAGTGTAGATAATAAGAACATACAAAGGGAATTAACAAATAACAATAAAAATTTAAGATAGCAAACCTAGGGTTTTTAGTGTTCCTTGAAAAATCTGATTTGATACCAAGATTCCTAGGCCTAAATAAATGTTTAAATGAGCTCTTAAGATCCCTAGAAGTCTCCCCATATACATCTTCCATTAAGAAAACAAAGAAAACTCCATGGAGGCTAAGAAGGTGCATAGTTTCAGCCTAGAGGGGTTAGGATACCTAGGGATAGTTTTAAATTTTTTCCAAACCCATCTTTGAGTCATCTATGATGAGTGAAGATGAGGGGAAACTTTGGAAAAAATTTAAGAGGTATAGAGAATGAATTAGTGTCATAGGTTCCATAATACGACCTAAGGAAGCAACATGTAGTTAGGCTTTTTGTTTTAATTGTGAGATGACTCCAAGAGGTTTAAAAGTAGTCAAGAATCATATATGGAAGGAAAGAATGGAACCTAGAACTCATTTGATGGGTGTTACTTCATTAGGTGCATTTAGAAACCATAAATGAACTATAAGGCAAAGTTAGAGTTCCAAGTAGATGTATGGCCTTAGAAATGACTTCAAGAACTTAATTAGCTTCCATAAATTGTGTTTAGGCTAAGAGAAGCAAATCCCACACTTTTCGTGTGTGTGTGGCCAAGGAAGGGAGAGCATTTTCAAGAGGAAAAGTGTGTGGTTACAATAAAGGTAGCTTACTCCTCCTTCTCTCATGCATGAATGTATGTTTGACTTGTCTTTGAATGTGTGTATGTGTGTTTTAACCTATGAAAAGTATTCTAGCATAAGCTTTTATTCCGTGGTGCCATGATGTTACATTATGCTTTCAAATGATGTTTAACATGGTTACTTAGGTTTGCTTGAGTGTGGAGAAGCCAAGAACTCTTAGCCATGGTGAAGATGAGCCAAGTGTAACATCCGATTTTCTGAAAATCCAAGAAAACATAAAGAAACACGAGAAACGTAACATATGATTTCTCCATCAACGTACGAAATTCACTGGATATGAAAGGAAGTCCCCCAAATAAAATAAATTGAGGTCTAATAAAATTAAAATAATATTCTAGACCACAAATAATGATGAGTCAAGGCTAGAGGTACCCTAAAATTGGGGCTAAAATAGATGAAAAATAAGGGAATCAGAAAAAGGTCTCAAAGAGCCTCCGAAGTCAAGTATGAAGGAGCCAAGGACCAAAATGCAAAGAAAAGTTATATGTCAGGCAAAATGTATAAATTGCCAGAAAGTTCAAGGAACCCTAGTTTCGCCCTCTATTTGTGGCTTTAGGCAGGAATATCAAAAAATCGGGCAAGAATCTCAGAAATCCGTGACCCACGGTTAAACTCAGTTTGATGAGACGGGTCCAATGATGCTAAGTTGTCTAGATGGTCGGGCAGGATCCGGTCTGGGATCTGGTTATCCCGATCAGTAGCCATGAACAAAATAGATAAAGGAAGTTGTAACAATTATAGAAATAAAAATAGCTAAAGGGTTAAGAAAACCTGAAGGAGTTTTAGGGACAGAATTGCAGTAAATAAAAAGTTTATAGCACAATCATAATACAGAACGGTGAAAATTACATCTATAGACCCGGGTGTCCGATTGACACCAAAATTTGTGAGGATTGAGGTTAAGGGCCCCTAAACCATGTTTGAAGCTCAGTATGGCCAGAAAGTAGAGGAAATAATATTTGTAAATTTTAGAAAGTCTAAAGGTATGTATTGTATCGTAAAACCTTAATTGGGCCCAAAAATCGATGTTAAACTACAGTAAGGCCTAATAGCTGATTCTAAAGGCCCAAAAAGAGAAGAAAAGATATAATTAGGGTTTTAAAAAAGATGAAACCCAAATATAAATATAAAATGAAAGGGAGAGAAGAAAATGATTTTAGTTATGTTAAAGAATTCACTATAGTTAAGTTAGAAACTAACTATGGTTGAGTTAAAAGTAGACCATGGATGAGTTAAGGAAATTAACCATGGTTACTATCCATAACTTAAGGGCTAAGAAAAGGCGTCAAAGTGTGTGGCCAAGGATTTTTGAAAGCAGATATTTAGTTATGAAATTAGAAAATCAAAAGAAAAAGGAATGGAAGGCTAAGATTTGATCTTAAAAAGGTTGATCCAAGGGTCTAAATTTAGTATGACCCTTTAACTTCATCCTAATTCATCTCCTTCACCTCCATTCCACCATTTTCATGCCACACACAAGGGAGGAGGAGAGAAAAACGTGAAGAGAGAGAGGGAGGGAGAAAAAGTGGAAGATGAAGTGAAACTAAGCAAAACTACCACTATTCTTCACCAAATTTCTTCATCTTCTCCTTCCTCCAACCATTTCCTCCAAAGGGCAGCTGCATATTCATCTTTTCTTCAAGGTGAAATGTTGCTCTAAGTGGGGATAGAAAGGATTTTAGTGTGAGAAAAGCAAAGGAAGCAAGACTTAAGCTTAAACAGTAAGTTTTCTCCATCTTATACTTATAAATCACATGCTTTAAGCTAGTTTTGTTAAACCCATAGCTATGAGTTACTTTTGGATAGCATATGAATCATTAGAAAGGGAGTTTATATGTTGAATATGAAGGCCTTAAAATGAAGTCTATATGTTGAACATGAAAGCTATATAAGCTTAGTTATTGTTGTTATGTGCTGAGACTTTGGAAAACACAAAGATTATAACTTTTGGGAAAATAGAAAGCACAGGGAGATGCTGTCCGAATTTCCCAAAAATTTTTATGGTGTTTTCTTAATTTCTTAAAGTCATGTATACCAAATTTCAAGTCCTAAAACATAAAGGAAAAGGCCATGAAATGTTTAGAACCAAAGAAATGCACTTTGAGCCTAAAACGGAGCTAGATTATGTGATGACCAAAACGTGATGTTGAGGTTGGAATTTGATGATTTTATCCATTCCAATGGATTCAAAAGGGTGTTTTTAGTTAGGAATACCTATGGGAAAGCCCCCAAAACTCATGGAATAAAATTTCTAAATTTTGGCCAAGAATTGCATACTATTCGGCCATAGTGAATGGTAAGGGAAGGAGTTGGATTTTTCCAATTCCATTAGTCCCATTAAGTTTAAAAGGGTCATACTGAGTTAAAAGTTAAGGTTTATATGTTAATTGTAATGAATTATCATTATGATTATAGGGTTTGATGTTGTTTTAGGAACTCCAAAAGCAAGTAAACTGAGTTCCAAGGATTGAGGAGAAAAGTTTGTTAAGGTAGTAGTTTTCCTCTTTCTTTCCTTAAGCTTGTATGTTTGTATAACATTGAGTATTATGCTATATCAAGTTGTTATTTATGCTATAAGATGAGATATGTATGTTTAGATCATGCTTGGCCTTGTATGAAATTCCTTGTATTCCCATATGGTATGTGACACCTTGATTGAAATTATGTTATGTACTTACATGCTTGCTTGTGAATGAGATTGGTTTACTACTATTGAGATTTCATAATCTCACCCCAAATATAACCTATGCTAGGTTTGAGTTCAAGCAAAGAAAGGGCAAAAAGTGTGGAGGCATAAATCGAGGACCTTACTTTTATGCACCACATTTTGTTATGTAATTAAATATTTTAGATTACTGCGTGTATGAGTTATGTTATGATATTGTAAGGTACTCAGGTATGGAATGGAAAGTCATGAATATAATCAACCCTTGAGTAAATAGAATATGACTTATAAGCCTAAAATGCAATAATAATAATATGTCAAGTGAAGGGGTAAAACTGTCTAATTTGTTTTAGGGGCAACTTTATTTGAATTCATATGTGCTCCGCTAAGTAAGCATTTTTCCCGTGTAAAGGGTTTAAAGAGCTTGAAGTCGAGCCCTGAATTAACCTCATACAATTTTTCTATAATTAAGTATGTATTTTCAAAGTTAGATAAGAATTTGGAAATGACCAAATGATAGTAGGAAAAGTGTTATAAAATAAGGTTTGACACCAAGAACCCTAAAAAATGGTTGAGACCAAGCAAAGTGTCTTCCAAGAGTGATGTTGAGCCAAAACCTCCTAGAGAAAATAGGTGAGGCAAGTCCAAAATCCATAAGTGAATGGGTGAGGTTAATCCACTTGCTTAGGAAGCCTATGTATGCTTTGTATGACTTACTCATATGCCAAGAATGCTTCTTAAATGCTCATATGGTTCCTTGTACCCATGCGTGCATTTTTAAGGCTTGTTTTGCATACTTTATGTATAGTTGAAATGGGAGATGAGCTATTGGAATTCTTTGAATCTCATTCCTCCTCTCCAATGTCTTGACATGTTAGGCAGACAAAGTGAGTAAGGCAATGGAAGCCATCAAGTGGGAAGATAAGAGATTAACAATAATTTGCATAGATTTTGCTTCTTTATGGCCATATGAGTGGAAAATGTTGTAATCCATTATTGTATCTATCCTATGACCTTATGATCATGTGTAATTATGCAAATGTATCATGTACAAATGAGATTTAATGTTATATGAATGGTATAGTGCATTTTGAGTATGAAATTGCAAGACTAACCTTGTGTAATCTTGTGTATGGCATGGGGTGAGAGAGTGAGTTTTCAAATTCTAGTTTTGTGCACCTTTGAGACAAGTTTAGAAGGTCATTTTGGTGCATTCCCACGTGCTCAAGTGGTCATGGTTGCCTTGGAGCTCAAAATGGACCATTTGGACCCTTTGTAAGACACAAAATGAGCCATTTTGCAAACCAATGTCAAGATCTGACCAAATGAATGAATTTACCCATGAAATTTGGTACACATATAGATCTTACCTAGAGATTTTCAAAAATCCAAATATTCAAATTATTTGGAGCTCTGTGGAATTAATTATGAATTTTCAAAGTTGGCATTTTTTTGTTGAACTGATATAGGTACTGTTCATATGATCAAAAACTCAGGCTATGTCATTCATGGGACAAATAATGTTCAATGCTCATGAAAGTTTACAAGCATAAACTAGACATGATAAGTTTTCCATTGCCAGCAAGATCACCCCAATTAGACCTGAGCAGGGAGATATGAATTTTTGAAGATGGAGGAGAGTACTAGTAACACCAGTAGACCTCTAGTCATGTTCCATCAATTTTCGGCAGTTATCAACCCCTATTGAGGTCTGCACATATTTTTAGAATAAATTAGACATCTGTAGCTCTCCAAAATGATAAATAATGCATAATTTTGATTTTTTTAGAATTAATTATGATTTTTCAAAGTTTGTGATAGAAAACTGAAATTTCTGGTCGAGGCTGCACTCTTGAATTTCATGTACTCCATCCACTTACACAAGTTCTAGGCCACTTCCTTGGATGGTTATAGGTTGTATTTGTGTAATTAAATATAAGAATGAGTTGTATAAGTCCATATGGTCCATGGGGCATCGAATGAAAAATTTATTCCCTACGTACCGTAAATATAATCATTATTTTAATGCCATTTTTCTTGCTTCCTTGTAAAATGGATGGCATGAGACCTAGAGATAACATGAAGTAAGCTAGAAATTTATGATGTTACATCTAATGCTTTGGCTTGTCCCAAGAGAGTAATTGAATGCTCTTTGTTATGTCTAGGTAAAAAAGATCAAACTCCATCTACTTGCAAGTGTGTGGCTTTGGGGGAAGAGAAATAACCAAGCAAAAGACTTGTTTTGTGCCAAGGTACCTCTTTACTCCTTCTTGCTTGCATTTATAGTCATATGAATGTCTATGGATTCTTGTATGTATGATTGTATCATGAGACAACCTTTGATGTTGTCTTGATTGCATTGGTATCAATATCCTTCTTGTATAATGTTTCATTTATGAAAATCGCTCTTATGGGTGAGGTGAAGCCAAAAGTCTCTAGGAATAGGTGAGACAAGACCAAAAGTCTCTTGGATGAGTGAGGCTAAGTCAAAAGTCTCAAGACCAAAGGTGAGGCTAATCCAAAAGTCCCAAAAATAGAGTGAGGCTAGACCAAAAGTCCTTAGAGCTTGTCTTTAGCTTTGACGTGGTTTTATGGCATAGGAATTTGGTGTTGAGAAATTCTTGTTTGTGTTGCATGCATACTTATCATCCTTGACATGTTTATATGCCATGATTACCTTCTTGAATGAGTATTTGAGCTACTGAGATTCTTTGAATCTCATCCCCTTCCCTCCTCCATCTTAACATGTTTAAATGGTGCCTAAGGAGAGAAAAGTGCAAGCCAAAGACCTTGAGAGACCATATTTTGACAAACATTTAGTTTTTGTTGTACTTAAATGTCAAGGGCTATATGTATATGTTATTTTTGAGTTGTAAATGCTTGGGCAAATGTAAAAGTATGTAAAGATCGTGTATGAACCAAAGTGATGACATACTGAATGAGAAATTGCATTTTGGCTACTTGGTAGCTTAGTTGGAATTGTGTATTATGGCATGTGATGTAGTGAATTCATGATATATGGTGGTTTAGACTATTTGAGAACCACATACATACTATTTTTGTGTTTTAAAACTTGCTCAAAATGTGGTAGAGGCCTTAGGGGATCATTTGGACAAAGTTGGACACTTATATGACGCTAAAATGACCATAACGGTGAGCTATAGCCAAATCTGCCCAAATGAACTCCTCTTGGCCTGCATATAGGTCTTATTTAAAGCTTTTTGGGAAGATAAAGTGCATATTATTTAGAGCTCTAAAGAATATTTGGTGAATTTCCAAACTTGGCAAATTTTCATAGATTTGGTTCTGGCACTATGCAATTGGTCAGAATTTTCATCTCTATCATTTATGGGGCAAATGGAGTCTAATGGCTATAAAATTTTACAGGGAGAAACTAGACATCCATAGTGACCCATACTAACTAGAAGTACCTTAATTGGCGGTCTGTAGAGGGAGAATGAATTTTTTTAAGTTCCAGATTAGTATTAGGGGCACAGTCAAACTTCAGTTATTGTTCCATTAGCTTTCAAGGTCGGAAGGATTATTTTTTCCCTCTAGTTAATAATATCTTAGCTTTCCATATTGGTATAGTTTTCCTAAATTAGATTTTTGTGAAATTAGTTATGAATTTTTGAAGTTTACATTAGTAAACTATATCAAAAATGTTGAGCAATCCGACCTTTGTCCTTTTCCTATTGTCAAACATGGTCCAAATGATATTTTCATGGCTTGAAATTATTTTTAGCGAGAAAATAACATCCAGAGATTTCTAAAAAGCTATGGGTTGGTTGATTTTAATTTTTCTAAAATTAGTTATGATTTTCTAAAGTTGCTATCAGTAAATTGAATTCTAGACCTGAGGCTAAAATGTGATTTTTCAGGTTTTTGGTTCCAAATCGATGGTTTATGGAATGTTTTGAAATTTTTATAACTTGTATGGATAGATTATGAGTAGAGAATGATATCACTGAGTTTACAGGATTCACAAGACATGGAATAAATTTTTAAACCCTGACGCAATGCAAGAAAATACAATATTTTTTATTCCTTTTCTTAGTTTTTCCTTGAATTCACATGAGACCAACATTAGATATGAAGATATGAAGCTTAATAAATTATAGTATTACAATAAACGGTTATATAAGCCTTCTCTCAAATAACCTTACCATGAGAAAGGCTAAATAAGAAAGAGATTCCGTTTGTCTGGGATGATAATTGTGAGAGGAGTTTTCAGGAGTTGAAACTCCATGTGACCATTACCCTTGTGTTGATTATACCTGATATACCTAACCTTGGTAAACTGTGTGGTTTACAGTGATGATTGTGGAAAAGGTTAGGATGTGTATTGATAAACAAGGCGTAGAGTGGTAGATGCCTCTAGATATTTGAGGCCACACATTGAGAAATATCCCACATATGTTTTAGAATTAGCTATAGCGGTTGTTGCCCTCAAACCTGGATATATTACTTGTATGGTAATATAGTAGGAACATACAATGACCATAAAAGTCTAGAATACCTATCCCATCAAAGAGAGGTTAGTGATCAAATATGTAACAGAACTTATAGATGGAATTCTGGAAGAAATAACATCCAGGTATGGCCTATGGGATGGCTAATATTTTAAGTAGAGCATCTATATATAAATGGCCTATATGAGGATTTGTAAATAGGAACTCAGAGAGAAATCCAAGAATATGAATATGACCTATATTATGCTTTCAGGTCATTTGTATTGAGTGAGACCTAGATAGTAGATGCCTAGAGAGAGAGAGAGGATGGTCTTTTGAACCACATTAGGAATAGAATTCCCTAGGGAAATACCTCAGAATCCAAAGTGTTTAAGAATGGCATGATAATGTACCATGATAAAGCTCGTTTACTGGATACAGATAAATTGAAAGGAAAGTTTTAACGAAGGCACATAATAATAAATATGTCATGTGCTTAGAAGTCACCAAAGTGTGCTAGAATTTGAAAAGATTAGTTTATGATTAGAAATGAAGACATTAACTAGGATGAGGCTAGATGTTTGATGTGACAGAAAGTTGTGACTAATTGCCAAGGATGAGTTCAGTCATTATAAATATCCCTGAGTGAGAGAAAGAGTAAATATAGATGTGGATGCTATTATAGAGTTACCTAGAACATCATTTAGATGTTATGCATGTATATGGGTAACTGAGAGTGTGTTAGTAGGGTTGTGCATTGTTATTGATTAAGCCTATGTGAGAGTTAAATGAATTGTCCTGTTACATAGGAGAGAATTAATGTGATCTTATGGAGTACTGAATAATGTTGTATCTAATATAGATCTCTAGTAGAGATTAGATTGAACTTCAGTACTGCCATTGATTATCACCCCTAGATAAATGGCCTGGCAGAAAAGATCGTTTGGATTTCAAATGATATGTTGAGGTGATATGCATTGAGAAATAGATAAAAATTGGAATGCATGATTATTTATATCTGTGTTTATGTGAATGATGATTATCATTCTAGTATTTGAATGAGTCTATAAAGAACCTTACATGGGAGAAAATATGGATTACCTCATATTGAGTTGAACTAGGTGAAATGGGATTAATATGCACTGAAAAGGATAGACTAGATCACTAGACAACTAAAAGTTGATTAGAGAAAAACTCTTTACTACCTTGAATGGACAAAAAGTTATGTGAATAAGAACATAGGGGCATTAGAGTATAATATAAGATTGAAAGTTTGTGTGTTAAATTCTGGAGTGGATTGGTTTGTAAAAAAGGAGAAAAAGGCTTAGTTTTAGTTATATGGTCCATTTAAAGTACTTGAAAAAGCTGGACCAATTGATTATTACATTGCCTTATCTTTTCACCTGACCTACTTAGCACAATGTTGTTTTTTTAAGTGTCCCATGATTAATTATTAATCCCCTTGCTTGTTATAAAGTATGAGGATTTCAGTGGTAGTATAATTTTTATGGTAGCGACACTAGAAATTGGTTGATATAATGATTAGATTGTTAAGACAATATAAATGTTTCTCTGGTAAAAGTGACGTAAAAAGATTATAATGGTTTAATTGATGTATGTCCCAAATTTTAAAGACAATTTATTTTTGAGGGTTGAAATGTAATATCCTATGATTTAGAAATATAAAATTATTCCTAAAGAGTGGAATGAATTACTTGCAGGGGGTGAGGGTCTAGTGCAGCCAGTAGGAACTACGAGAAACTGAAATAAAAAACATTTGATTAATGAATGAAAACCCCAATGTAAAGTGAATTGAGGCTAGTTGAGATATAGATGTTAATTAGAACATCTAAGAACGTAGTTAAGAACCTCAAGAAAGCTCAAAATCGGAGCTAAAACTGCCAAACATAGAATTATAGAGGGCAGTGACATTTTTGTAATTTTAAGAAACTTTTAAAAAACTCAAAGGAGAGAGTTTTAAATGAGAAAATTTAGTTTCTTAGGGTACTCAAAGGGCCCAAAAATCATAAGAACCCCTAGAATGGTCAAAACTTTTACGGTTTACATTTTAAAGTGTCAATTGACTACAATGTTGACTAGATCATTTGATAAGATTTTAAATCCAATTTGGGTAACACTTTAGGCATTTTGAGTTAGAGAACCTAAATTTTATGATGGAAAAAATAGTTCTTAAAAAGGAGTTGAAATGAGCCCAAATAGAAAGAACCAAGATAAATGACTAAATTGAAATTTTGAAAAAGTGTTTTAATGAAGCCTCTACCTCCTTAAATCACGTCCCTTTCTTCTCCAGCCCTTACAATCAACCTTCTTTAGTCTAAAATAGATTCGTGCTCTAACCTAAGTGTAACACGATAATTTCCTAGCTCATTCTATGCTACTTCCATGTCTCATATTATGCAATTCATGGGGAAATAAGAAAAATGGCATTGAAATAATGAAATTTTTAGTGTTACGTTGCGTATAAATTTTTCATTCGGTGTCCTGTGGACCATGTGAGCTCATGTAACACATTCTCATATTTAATTACATAAATACAACTCATTTCCATCCCCAAAATTGGCCTAGAGGTCGTGTATGGCAAGGGGATACATAAAATTCATATATGCATTTTTGGCTAGAATTTTCTCACTTCTGTCACAAAAATTAGAAAATTATAACTAATTTTAGAAAAATTAAAATCATGAATTCTTTGCCATTGTAGAAATCTACACATGTTTTCTTTATGCTACAAATATGTATAGACCATGAAACATAGCACAGAAGACATTTGACATTCGAAAAAGTGCAGAGGTCTAGCTGGGCACTAGTACTGTCACAACTTTCTACTACAAACTTCAAAAATGTTCAATTAATTCCATAAAACTCCAAACCATGTAAATGATACCAATATGGAAAGTTATAGATGTTAGCTAGGGGGAAAATAAATCAAGACCAGTTCAGACACGTCTAGGCACCGAAAGCCAATCAAATAGTACCTGAGGTCAGTCTGAATGCTTGATATTGGACATAAACTTCAAAAATTCATATCTTTATCTCCAGACATCCAATTAAGGTGCTTCTAGTTGGTACAAGTCGCTGGGAATTTCTTGTTGCTTCTTATAAAAGTTCATGACAATTGGACATCATTTGAGCCCTGAGTGATAGAATTTATTTTTGAACCAGTATGAACAGTAACATGACTAAAATCAGAATTTTTCCCAAATTTGAAAATTCATCAAATATTCCATAGACCTCCAAAAATTCTGTACTTTTGCTTCCCAAAAAGCTCTAATTGCATGCCAAGTCTTAGATCAAGAAGAGTTCATGTGGACAAAAAGTGGTATAATTTCCAATATGGTCAATTTTTGCTGCATATAGGATACCAAAGTATCCAAATGATTTCCCTTGGTGTTTGGCACCTCTTGGGTAAGTTTAAAAGCATGATTATGACTTATATGGACTGCCCAAATGGTTCCAAACCTCATGCATCTTAATTTGGCGATTCCACTTCCACTTATACACTAATGCATCAAACTTTCAAGAAGCAAAATTTGCCATTACATACTCAATATATATTCTAATGGTCACATAATATAATCTCTCATTTATACATCACATATATATATAATTATACATGTTCAAGAGCTTATAGGACATATACAATAATAGGTTACAACAAAATCCACTTAAATGACCTTAAAGAAGCACATTCTATGCACTTTGATGGCATGCTCTCATCTTTCAAGAGGTTGGCTTCTATTTCCTTGTTCTCTTTGTCCACTTAGTATGTTAGAACATTGGAGAGGAGGGAATGAGATTCAAAGAATCCTAATAGTTTATCTCCCTTTCAATCACACATAAAAGATGCAAAATCAATCTTACAAATGCATGCATGGGCATATTAACATGTGCAAACATTCAAGAAGCATTTTCGACATTTGAGCAAGTCATACATAACATAGAAAGGCTTGCTAAGCAAGTGGATTAGTGTCATCCATTCACTTATGGATTTTGGACTTGCCTCGCCCATTCTTTAAGAGGTTCTTAGACTCAACCTTACTCTTGAGAGTTAACCTCACTTTTAGGAGACTTTTTATTTTATCTCAACCAGTCTTAAGGTTTCTTGGCTCATCCTCACCATAGCTAAGGGTTCTTGGCTTCACCACACTCAAGCAAACCTAAGCACACATAACAAATATCATTTGAAAACATAATAGATCATCATGGTACCATGGCATATGAAATCATGATAGAATACTTTTTATGGCTTAAAACACACATACACACATTCAAAGACAAGTCTTATACATTCATGCATGAGAGAAGGAGGAGTGAGCTACCTTGGAAGCAAACACACACTTTTTCTCTTGAATTTCCTCTCCCTTCTTCGGCCTCACACACACAAAGGTATGGGAATGATTTCTCTTAGCCTAAACACAATTTAGAGAAGCCAATTAGGTTCATGGAATTAATTCTAAGGCCATACAACTTCCTTAAATACTAACTTAGTTTATAAACCCTTTTATGTTTCTAAGAATGCACCTAATGAAGCAACACCTATCAAATAAATTCTAGGCTTCATTCTTTCCTTTCAAATATGATTCTTGACTCTTTCTAAGCCTCTTGGAGTCATCACACAATTAAAATGAAGAACCTAATTACATGTTGCTTATTTATGTTATATTATGGAACATATAAGGCCAACTCACTTTCTATGGTTTCTAAATTTTTTCAAGGACTCCCCTCATCTTCACTCATCATATATGACTCAAAAATGGGCTTGAAACAAATTAAAGCTCTCCTTAGGTATATGGAACTCACTTGGTCGAGACTAGGGAGCAAATGGATCTTTCTGGATTTTGGTTTGTTTTCTTGATGGAGGAAGCACATGGGGAGACTTCTAGGGACCTTAGGAGCTCATTTAAACTCTTATTTAGGCATAGAAATTGAGGTATCAAATCAGATTTTGCAAGGAACATATGAAACCCTAAAATTTGCATCTTGAATTTCCATGGTTATTTGTTAATTCTCTTCACATATTCTTAATCTCCACACCTTTTTCCCTAAGAATCATCCTTGGTTCTACCTAAAATCCAAGCCCTCCTATGACTTCTTAAGAGGGGCAAACCATAGGGAGAAGGGAAGCAAAGGGTAGCAACCATGGAAGAAGAAATTACCTTATTTCTCCTTGTTTTCTCACTTAAATCTTGTCTTCTTTGGCCTCCTCTCTTCAAATCTGAATTTTCCCCTTAATTTTTCACTTAAAATAGATTTATAAACTTCATTATAATCATAGGAAACAAAGGAGAATGGAGGAGAAGAGGTTTGGAAAGGAAAAAGCATGAAAAACTACCAAGATTCCATACCTTCAAGCTTTGATTTTCCTCCTCTTCTTCTTCCTCTTATGTGCCACTTTCCTAGGGTTTCTTCTCTATTTTAGGGCACAAAAATATGAGGCTAAGTGAATGGGAGAGTGGGGCACCCTATATATATAGGTGGAGGAAGAATGACTTTTCAAAAATTCTCGTTTTGTCCTTTGTTTTTGGCATTTTCGTTTCTACTTTATTGTAACTTCTTTTTAACAATTGTCTTTTCCATTATAAAATTTAGGTTCCCAATTTAGTAAAATGCCTTTGGAATCATTCAAATCAGAGCTAAAACCTTCTTGAACAAATTCGTTAAAGTTTAGGTATACCGACGTTGGAAAACATCAACTAGAGGGGTTTTAACTGTCTCGAGACTTCCCATGGTTTTTAGGGCCTCTGAGAATCCTGAAGAACTCAAAACTTTCATTTAAAAAGCCCTCCGGTATGAATTCCAAAATTTGTTCAAAATTACAAAAATGCCATTATGTTGCGTAAGTTTTTCGTAAAAAATTGTTTCTTCATTCTAGCTCTGTTTTTCTTTCCATCTGAGCCTGGGATTCTCATTTTTTGGAGTCTAGAATGTCACTCAAATTTTTTGAGACCTTATCTAATTCATTTTGGGGGACTTTCTTTCAAAACACGTCCATTTATGTCATTTAACGAAAACCAGACATTATACTATGAGGCGCACGAGAAGGGAGGCCAAGGGAGGAAGAAAGCAAGCTTAAAAGGGTAAGAATTGGTCACCTTTTCATGCTCTTTCCTTCATTAAACTTCTTCTCCCCCTTCTCCTATCTCTTTTCATGGTTTTGATATTCTAAAAGGAGGTATTCTGTGACTGGTTCAGTAGAAGGAAGGAAGAGTTTGGAGAAAACTTTGTAAGCCTAAGAAAGCTCTCTTGACAAGCTTTGAAATAAGGTAAAAAACCATGGTCTAACTTGCTTCTTCTTGGCTCTCTTTCGCTTGAGTTTTTAGCCAGAATTAGAGCACCATGTAGAGAGTTTGATTTTGGTCCCAACATGATAGAGAAAGGGGTTATGAAGCCAAATGAATCATATGGAAGCAATAAAACTCAAAAAGAGGCTATAGATAACAAGTTATGAAAATTAGGATTTTAATTACACCTAGGGATTTATAGAGCTTTCTAGTAAGCATATAGATTGTGTAAAACCCTATTTGAGTTTTCAAGATATCTAGGAAGCTTTATGGATGGCAAATTCCTTAGGAAAAACAAGAAAACTCCATAGGCTTTTGACCTTGGTATGTGTCTTAGCCAAGGAGAGGATTATATACCTAGGGAGAGTTTTCTTTTATTCCAAAGATACAAATGGCCTAGAAATGAATCATAGACACCAAAGGAACCATTGGTTTGAATTTAGAAACTATAGTTGAAAGTTTGGAGTTCAAGGTTCCATTATGCATAAAGAAGTAACTTGGTGTTAGGCTCCTTGATTTGAGTTTATGATGACTCTAATAAGCTTAAATGGAGTCATATGACTTTGATTAAGTGAGAATTGGAGCCGAGATAATGAATTGTGTGAGTTGCTTCATTATGCTACTATATGGAGCCATATGGATGCCTAAAGCTAGAAGTAGCTTATAGACGGCTTGTATGAGGTTAGAGATGGATCCATTGATACCTTTGTGTGTTGTTTGATGTGTTTAGGCTAAGCAAATCAAGTCTCTCCCAAGTATACTTGTGAGGCTGAGAGAGGAAAGTGGGAAACCAAGGAAGAAAAGTAGTGCTTCTTGAGAAAGGTAGTTGTCCATCCTTTCTTGTATGCATTTTTTGGTTTTTTGAATGTCATTAAATGCTTGTATGTATGTTTGAATTATGAAATATGTCTTTAGCTATTGGCTTTATCCTATGGTACCATTATGCTTCTTGAATTGTATTTGGAATGTGACTTTGCACTTGATGGATGAGGTCATGCCAAAAGTCCCTAAGAATGGGTGAAACAAGGTCAAAAGTCTCAAGAATGAGTAAGGCTAAGTCAAAAGTCCTTAGAAAGTGGGTGTGGCTAGGCTAAAATTGTAACATCCGGTTCTTTGAAAACGAGAGAAAACGTGAGAAACATAACGTACGGTTTCTCCGTAAATGAACAAAACTCATCGGATACAAAAAGGAAGTCCCCCGAAATGACTTAGTTAAGGTCTCAAAAAATTTGGGAAGCATTCTAGACTCCTAAAAATGAGAATTTCAGGCTCAAACGGAAAGAAAAATAGAGCTAGAATGAAGAAATAAAATTTAATGAAAAATTTACAAAACGTAATGGCATTTTTGTAATTTTAAGCAAATTTTAGAATTCACATAAGAGAGCTTTTTAAATGAAAGTTTTAAGTTCCTTAAGGTTCATAGAGGCCCTAAACACCATGGGAAGGCTCAGGACAATTAAACCCCTCCAATGGACGTTTTCTAATGTCAGTATACCCAAACTTTGACGGATCTGTTCGAGCAGGTTTTAGCTCTAATTTGAGTGATTCCAAAGGCATTTTACTAAATTAGGTACCTAAATTTCACAATGAAAAAGACGGTTCTAACCAAGGAGCTAAAACGAATTAGAAATGATAATGCCAAGGATGAAGGGCAAAATAAAACTTTTTGAAAAGTTCTTCTTCCTCCCTTATATATATAAGTGGCGCCCCACTCTCACCCTCATATACCCTTATATGTTTCTGCCCTAAACTAGAGAAAGAAGCCCTAGGATGAGGCACACAAGAGGAAGAAGAAGAGGAGGAGAAATTCAAGTAAAAAGGTATGAAATTTTGGTAGTTTTCCATGCTTTCCTCCTTCCAAGCCTCTTCTCCTCCATTCTCCTTTGTTTCCTATGATTATAATGGAGTTTATAAATCTGTTTTAAGGGAGAAATTAAGGGGAAAATTCGGATTTGAATAGAGGAACTCAAAGAACATATGATTCAAGTGAGAAAAAGCAAGAAAACAAGGTAATTTCTTCTTCCATGGTTGCTACCCCCCTTCTCCACCATTTCGCCCCACTTGAGAAGACCTAAGAGGATTTGACTTTTAGGTAGAACCAAGGGTGATTCTTAGGAAAAAGGGTGTGGAGATCAAGAATATGCAAAGATAATTAACAAATAACCATGGAAATTCAAGATGCAAAGTCTAGGGTTTCATATGTTCCTTACAAAATCTGATTTGATACCTTGATTCCTATGTTTAAATGAGAGTTTAAATGAGCTCCTAAGATCTCTAGAAGTCTCCCCATGTGCTTCCTCCATCAAGAAAACAAAGCAAAGTTCAAGGAGATCATAAAGCTTCTTAGTCTCGACCTAAAGGAGTTTGTGTACCTGGGGATAGTTTTAATTTGTTCCAAACCCATTTTTAAGTCATATATGATGAGTGAAGATGAGGGGAAGCCTTAAGAAAAATTTAGAAACCATAGAAAGTGAGTTAGTGCTTTATGTTCCATAATATGACCTAAAGAAGCAACATGTAGTTAGGCTCTTTATTTTAATTGTGTGATGACTCCAAGAGACTTAAAAGGAGTCAAGAATCATATTTGAAGGGAGATAATAGAGCCTAGAATTTAATTGATGAGTGTTTCTTCATTAGGTGCATTTTTAGAACCATAATGGCGTCTATAGGTCAAGTTAGTGTCTAACCAAGTTGCGTGGCCTTAGAATTAATTCCATGAACCTAATTGGCTTCCATAAATTGTGTCTAGGCCAAAAGAAATGATCTCCACCTTCTTGGGTGTGTGAAGTCAAGGGAGAGGATTCAAGGCTTAAGGAAAAAGTGTACAAATGTTAGTAAGGTAGCTCTCTCCACCTTCTCTCATTCATGATTGCTTGATTTACTTATTTTTGAATATGTGTATATGTATTTCAAGCCATGAAAAATGTTCTAGCATGAGCTCTTATTCCATGGTACCATGATGATGCATTATGTTTTCCAAATGATATTTATGATGTTTGCCTTGGTTTGCTTAAGTGTGGTGAGGCCAAGAACCTTTAGCTATGGTGAGGATGAGCCAAAAATCCTTAAGATTGGTTGAGATAAAGTAAAGAGTCTCCCAAAAGTGAGGTTGACTCCCAAGAGCATGGTTGAGTCCAAGAACCTCTTAAAGAGTGGGTGAGGCAAATCCAAAATCCACAAGCAAATGGGTGAGGCCAATCCACTTACTTGGCAAGCCTATATTTGCTATGTATGGCTTTTTCAAATACTAAGAATGCTTCTTGAATGATTACACATGTCCATATTGTAATACCATATATATCTAACCCCATTCTTGGTATTCATAAGTTCCATATCATCATGTTCATAAGAGCACATGGAAAAGGAACCAACAATAATAGATTTAATCGCGTTACGTCATGCTTAAAAATTCACAATTGGTGTCACGTGGACTGTGTGGATTCATACCATGCATCCTTATATTTAAATACATCATTAATACTCATTTGCATCACAAAATCTTGCTCATGAGCCAAGGAAACCGAAATGAAGCATAAATTGAACTTATTGAATTTCGGCCAGATTTGCCCCCATTCTGTCCAAAACATTGGAAAATCATAACTAAATCTAAAAAAATAGAAATCATGTAATATTAGTCATTCTAGAAAGCTTCGGATGTCTAAGTTATGCTAAAAATATGTACAAGTCATAAAATCCCACACAGAGAGCGTTTGACACATGAAATAGTCTGGGGGTCAGACTAGGTCCTGATGCTATCACAATTTACTGATATGAAATTAAAAAATGTCCAATTAATTCCAAAAAATTCCAATTCGAGTGAATGATACCAATCTGGAAAAATGAGGATGTTAGCTAGAAGGGAAAAATCACTCCAGACCAGTTCAAGCTCGCCCAGACCTTGAATTTCGATCAAACAGTGACTAAGGTCTGGTTGGATGCCTAACACTAGACTGAATCTTTGAAAAATCATATCTCCCTCTCTAGACATCCAAATGGGGTGATTCAAGTTGTAACAAATCACTTATAACATCTAGTTTCTTTTTATGAAAGTTCATAGCAATTGGAATTCATTTGAGTCTCATGTGACAGAAAATAATTTCTGACCGAATGTAACAGTGCATCATACCATTTCAAGAATTTTGGCCAACTTTGAAAAATTATCAAATATTCTATAGATCTTCGAAAATTATAATCTTTAGCTTCTCAAAAATCTCTCATCATATTCCAATAGCATGCCAAATCTCAAATTAAGAATAAATCATTTAGCTAAAAAGTGATATAGGGTTCTATTTTGGTCACTTTTGGCTCTACATAGGGTACCAAAATTGCTATTTGGCTTCCCTTGGGTCTTGGCACCTTTTGGGTAAGTCTAAAAGCATGTTTAAGACTTGTGGTAGCTGCCCAAACGGTCCCAAACCATTTGCATCTCATTTTGGTCTCTCAACATCTATTTATGCATAGTTACATCAAGCCATCCAAGAGCCAATTTGCACAATGCTATTGATTTAGTGTCATAATAAGTCTACATCATATTCATACATCATTTTATACTTGTCCATGGTCTTACATCACAAAAATATTTCACACATCATTACTTTGACATTTAATCACCACTTAAAGTACATAATACACCAAAATAAAGATGTTTAATGTCCTTGGCTTGCATCTCCTTGTCTTAGAACACCACCTAGACAATTCAAGGCTGAGGGGGAAAGGGGAGTGAGATTCCAAGAATCTCAATAGTTCACACACCCATTCACACCATATTCAAGGCATAATACATCAAATTCATAACTATACAAGTATAAAGTGTGCAATAAATTCCATTTCATGCCACATTTACATGTCAATATCACTTTCATGCTCTAGGGACTTTTGGTTTAACCTCACCCCATTTCTAGGACTTTTGGATTTGCCTCATTCTTGGACTAGAGACTTTTGACTTTGCCTCACCTATTCAAGGGACTTTTGACTTTGTCTTACCCATTCAAGGGACTTTTGGCCTTGTCTCACCCATGCCATGAGACTTTTGGCATCTCCTCACCTTCATCAAGGGACTTTTGGCATCATCTCACCCTTATGAGCTCTTTCCACAACCATAGTCATTCAAGACAACACATTGGTACTAATTCACAATAAGGATCAAGTGGCATGTCATTAAGCATCAAGAATGCATGCAAGTACACTAAGACATACATATGCACACAAGAATGCAAAGAGAATGAGGTGGAGAGCTACCTTTTTATTTATGCAAGCTCACTTGCAATTTCCTTCCCCTCTTTGGTTTCACAAGAGCACTTGGGTAGAGTAGGGTTCTCTTGGCCTAGACATTACAAACATCACACAATTACATACTTGAAGTAAGCCAAGACTTTAAACTAAAGCTTATTACACACTTGGTTCCATAATGGACATATTGGTTCCATAAATGGCCTATTGAAGCAATTCATGTCATTCAAGTGCTAGGATTCATTCTCTTGTTATTTCTAGACTTCTTGGACTCATTTAAGGTCCTTGGAGCCATCATCAATTCAATTGCACCATTGGAAGATCAAGTTGCTTCATAAAGCACCGTTATGGACACCATTGTCCCATCTCCCAATCCATGGCTCCTAAATTTTTCCTAATGGTTCCTCCCATCTTCTAATACCATATGGAGTCCCAAATCAAGGCTAGAACAAATTAACACACTCCCTAGCCCATTAAACCCCTCTTGGTCAAGACAAGCATGAATTTGGGCTTGTTGGAGTTTCAAAATTTCCTTGATGGGAGAGCCACTTGGGAAGATTTCTAAGGGTCTTAGGAGCTCAAGAAACATTCAAATAGCCAAGAAATTACTCACACAAAATCAGATTTCACAAAACCTCCAAGAACACTACACTTTTCTAACTTAATTTCCTTAGTTTTTCTTGGAATTTCTTACTATATTTTTAATCCTTGCACTCTTTTCCCTAGGTTTCTCCCTTGGTTCTGCCCAAAATCCAGCCCTTCCTACCCCATCCTAGGTTGGCCGAAACATAAAAGAAGGGACAAGAAGAGGCTACTATAGGAATGATATTTTACCTTATTTTTCCTTAGTTTTTTAGATGTTTCTTCCCTTGGTTGGCTTCTCCTCTCCAAACACGAAATTTCCCTCCTTGGTCTGACCTTAAAACAGAACCAAATCATTCAAAAAATCCATGGAAAGAAAGGAGGAAGAGAAGCGAACAAGATTAAAGGAAGGTGGAGTAAGAAAATCCATGAAATTACCTAGTTTCTCCTTGGCTTTCTTCCTCTTTTTCTCCTCCCTTTAGTGCGCCTAAGAAAGCTGAAGATTTTCTATATTTTGGGCAGAAAGGGTCATGCTCATTAAAGAGGAGAAGAAGGGAGAAAAGTGTGGAACTCTTTAGAACATTCAAGAACCCATTATTTTTAATTTTGCCCTTCCGTAACGGCAATTTCGTTTCAGCTTCGTTTTAGCTTTTTTTTGAGAATTGCCTTTTCCATCATAAAATTTAGGTTCCTAATTTAATAAAATATTTTTGGAATCACTCAAATTGGAGCTAAAATCTTCCCGAACGAACTGGTCAAGGTTTTGGTCAACCGACATCAGAAAGAGTACACCAGAGGGGCTTTACCGATCCCAGGGCTTCCCATGGTTTTTGGGGCCTCTAAGAACCTTGGGCAACTCAAAATTTTCATTTAAAAGCCCTCCTAGGTGTTTTTCCAAAATTGTACTTATTTACGAAAATACCACTGACCTTTCGGCAAATTTTTTAAATCACTCTGACCCCAATTTCTGAGAAACTCATGGCTCAAATTCTCATTTCCTATTATTTAAAATTTTATCCAAATTTTATTTGGCCTTGAATCACTCATCTCAGGAGACTTGCTTTTCAAACCGGCTCATTTCGGTGTTTTTACAATGTACCGGGCGTTACACATATGCCATGCATGCATTTATGAGACTTGTTTTGCATGCTTTATGTATGATTGAATGGGAAATGAGCTATTGGAATTCTTTGAATCTCATCCCCTCCTCTCCAATGTTCTAACATGATAGGTGGACTAAGAGAGCAAAGTAATGGAAGCCAACTATCTTGCAGATGAGAGCATGACATCAAGGTGTCTTAAAATTGCTACTTTAAGGCCTTATGGTTAGCAATTGATGAAATCCCTAGTTGTATATGACCTATGATGTTATGAGCATGTATAATTATGTTAATGTATTGTGTATAAATGAGAGCTAGGGTTATATGTATGGAAATACTCATTTTGGTCATGTAATGGCAATTTTGCATTATGAAATTTCATATACAAATGGAAGTGGAATGGCCAAAATGAGGTACATGAGGTTTAGGACTATGTGGGCAGCTCACATAAGTCCTATTTATGCTTTTAGACTTGCTCAAGAGGTGCCAAACAACAAGGAAAGCTATTTGGACATTTTGGTACCTTATATGGAGTCAAAATTGACCATAATGAAACTTTTTGTCACTTTTTTTATTCAAATGAACTCTTATTGATCTAATATTTGGCATGCAATTAGATCTTGTTGAGAGATTTTTGGGAAACTAAAGAACAGAATTTTTGGAGTTCTAGAGAATGTTTGATGAATTTTCAAAGTTGGAAAATTTTTTGGTTTTGGTCATGGTCACTGTTCATACTGCTCCGAAAATGAAATCTATCACACAGGGCTCAAATGATGTCCAATTGCCACAAAATTTTATACAAAGAAACTAGACATTCTAATGACTTGTACCAACTAGAATCACCTTGTTTGGATGTCTAAAGAGGGAGATATAAATTTTTAAAGAATCTGTCTAGTATCAGGAACTCCTAGCCGACCTCAGTTATTGTTTCGAGATCTGGGCATGCCTGAACTAGTCTGGAGTTATTTTTCTCCCATAGCTAACATCCACAACTTTCCAGGTTGGTATCATTTGCATGAATTGGATTTTTTGGAATTAATTAGATATTTTTGAAGTTTGCTACAGAATTTTGTGATAGCATCAGTGGATAGCTTGACCTCTAGACATTTTTTAATGTCACACATCCTTTGTGTTAGATGTTATGATTTGTATGTATTTTTAGCATAATGTAGACATGTGTAGCTTTCCATAATGACCAAAATTGTATGATTTTGATTTTTCTAGAATTAGTTTTGATTTTCCAAAGTTTGTGACAGAAATAGCAAAATTCTGGCTAAAAATATAAGCATGAGTTTTATGCTTCCCTTTGATTTCCATGAGTTGTAGGGCACTTTTAGTGATGGAAATGAGTTTTATCCATGTAATTAAATATGATAATGTGATACATGAGTCCATGTGGCCTACGGGACTCTGAAGAAAAATTTTATACGTGATGTAACACTAAGAAATGTATTATTTAATGCTATTTTTTCTTGCCTCTTTGTGAATTGCTTGATATGAGGCCTAAAAATAGTATGAAATGAGTTAAGAAATTATGGTGTTACAAAATTTTCTCAATAATAGGGTGAGACTAGACTAAAAGTCCTTAGAGCATGATTTTTTATCTTAAAGTGCTTATGTGAGGTTGAAAACACGATTTGAATGGTTCTTAAAAGTGTTTGGTGCATACTTGTGTTCTTTGACATGATTATATGCCATGTATGGTTGAAGGGTGAAAGAGCTATTGGAATGCTTTGAATCTCACTCTCTCCTACTTTTCATGTAACTTTGTCTAGGTGAAGCCCAAGGAGTAAAGAATGGAAGCCAAGGAGCATAATTGATGATACTTTGAAAATAGAATAGGATTTTGTGTAATTTGATGTCAAAGTATGTATGTATAAGCTATTTATGAGATGTAATCTTTTGAACATATGTAAAAGTATATGAATATATCATATATAATGAATTTGGAGCCAAATATATGAGAATGTATGATTTTGACATCATTATGCCGTGATATTTATGTGTATTTATGCAAGTGGAATAGTGAATTTGAGTTCCATGAGGATTTGGACCTATCATGATACCTCTATACAGTGTATTTGAGCTTTTGGACTTGCTCAAATGGTTATAGTTCAAGTAGGGAGCCATTTGGTACCATTTGGACTTGCTCAAATGGTCATAGCTACTATTTTAAGCCATATTTTGCCCTTGAACCAAAACTAGAGCAAATGAATGAGTTTTGGCAGGAATATAGATTTCTTTGAGAGTTTTCATAAAGCTAAAGAGTAAATTTTTTAGAGCTCTATGGAATATCTTATAATTTTTTAAAGTTGGCTAAATTATATAGAAATTGTCATGGTATTATGCTTTTGGATAGTTTGGTTTTTGGCATCCTTAGAGTGTTAAATGAAGTCTGGTGCTTATGAACTTTTATAGGCATGTAGTTGGCATCATAAGCTTTTTAGCCACTGAGAGCACTCAATTTGGAGCTATGTACAATGAGATATGAATTTTTAAAGTTGCATATTTTCTACAGTAATAGAAACATACCCCAGTTATTATTCCATTAGTTTTTATTAGGCAAATAATCTTGTTTTCATCTAAAATTTTTATGGTAACTAGAGGACATCCTAAGCTTTCTAAAAAGTCATAATTTGCATGATTTGGAATTTTCTAGAATTAGTTATGAATTTTCAAAGTTTTGAATATAATATGGAATGGCCCTCTTGTCTAGTTTTGATGTATATGTCCCAAACCCAAATTCCTTGCCTTATTTTATGATGTTTTTGTTAAGTAAGTGTATTAAGGGTGAGTAAGCATTAAATCATGTTAGTTGAAAGGTTGAGATAAAATCTTGTAGATAAGGTCTAGGATCTTGTCAACAAGATCTTGCATTTTATACTACGAAATCCGAGACCTTGTGATAAGCATGATTTTTATGTATTTTATCCCCCTAAACCTAAGCCTTTTAAATGTTAAATGAGGCTTAATGGATTTACTTAGATGGAATTTAAGTTTAGTAGTCATCTTTTGCACTTTAGGAATAAAATCACAAAATCTTGGATTTTAATGCATAAATCTTTTTAAATGAATTTTGTGAATATTTTTATTTCATTCTTTCCATTATTTTTGTGCAGATTTTCAATGCAAAATTGAGCTTGAATGGAAATTAATTTAAGGAGAAATGAAGGCTTTATGTGAACAAGTTGAGAGGAGCTTCACGTACAGAATAAACTCGAGCAAATGGAAGGAGCTGCAGTTTCAATGTGGTACGAAGAGAAGCAGAAACAAAGGAGAAGGAAGCTCAATGTGGTTACATAACATGCAGAAGCAAAATGAAGGGAAAAGTGCAATGTAGGAGCTGATGTGGGGCTGTAACACGTAAAGAAACACATGAGAAAGAAGAGAAACAGAGCACTCTTTGGTCTGACATGGTAAACGAGCAGTAACATGAACACAAAGGCAGAGAAAACGAAGAAGAAAGCTACGTGATGAAGGGTTTGAAGGAACAAATAAGAGCTGGGCAGAACGTGCATGGAGAAGAGAAATCCTGGAGGTTTCTTCTTCATCATCTCTCTCAGATAAAACACACAGGAGGCGCTGAAAAGAGACACAGAGGAGCTGTTGCATTCTTCTTGATCTGGACTTCACACTGAAGAAGAAGAAACTAGACCTGGAAACGCAGTGAGTGCAGAGAGACGCTGGATTGTCTGAAAAAAAAGAAAAGCTGTGCAAGGACGCCGAGAAAAGCTACTGGAGGTGACTGGCTGCTGGATTCATTCTATTCGGACACACACAGAAGAGTCGAAATTTCATACCTCTTCCTTGTTTACTAAAGAGAAAGCATGAAAAAACTAAGAAATTTCATACCTCTTCCTTGTTTTTCTCCTTCTTTTCTTCTCTTTCTTGTGCACCTCACCCTTAGGGTTCTTTCTTTGATTTAGGGTTGAAACAAATGTGGCTAAATGAATGAGGAGGTGGGGCGCCTTATATATATATAGGTAGGTTAGGAAGGACTTTTCAAAAATTCTAATTTCGTCCCTTAGTCTTGGTATTTTCATTTCTGGTTTATTTTAACTCCTTTTTTAGAACCGTATTTTCCATCATAAAATTTAGATCCTTAATTTAATAAAATGCCTTTGAAATTAGTCAAATTGGAGATAAAACCTTCCCGAATGAATCTGTCAAAGTTTGAGTCAACCGACATTAGAAAACGTTTACCGGAGGGGTTTTAACTATCCCAGGGCTTCCCATGGTTTTCAAGGCATCTGAGAATCTCAAAGAACTTAAATTTTTTGTTTAGAAAGCCCTCCTATGAGAATTTCAAAATTTGCTTAAAATTATGAAAATGCCATTACATTTCGTTGCAATTCATTTATTCAATCTAACTCTATTTTTCTTTCTGTCTAAGCCTGGGATTCTCATTTTTAGGAGTCTAAAATGCTACTTAAATTTATGACCTTAACTAATTCATTTCGGTCATCCTCAAAATTTAAATAACATACCTTATGGGAAGAGCTCTAGATACTTCTTTTTCATCTCTTCCTCTAGCTCCCAGGTAGCTTCTTCGGGAGATAACCCCTTCCAAACCATTTTCACCAGTGGTATTATCTTATTCTATAACTACTTGAGTATAACGTCCACGATCTGATTTGGTTATACTATATATGATAGATTATCTTGTAACTACATATTTTCATACTTTATGACATGTGAGGGGTCAGGCTGGTACCTTTTAAGCTGGGATACGTGGAATATGTTATGTACTTGGCTCAGGTTTAGGGGAAGGGCAAGTCTATAGGCTACAGGTCTTACTTTATCAAGAATTTGGAATAGACTTATATATTTTGGACTGAGCTTTTTACTTTTAATGGACTGACCTATCCTTGTGACCGGTGACATTCTAATGAAGACATGGTCTATGTTTATCTACATAACTCTTTTGTCTACTCTGGGTCGTTACAGCTTTCTTTCTTATGGTCTCAATTTGTCTAGAAGTCTGGTCCACTAATTCTGGGCCTATTAGGCTCCGTTCTCCTAGCTCAATCCAATACATCGGAGACCTACACTTCCTCTTATACAATGTCTCATACGGTGCCATCTGTATACTTGCATGATAGCTGTTATTATAGGCAAATTTCACTAAAGGCAAGTATATATCCTAGTTTCCTTTCATCTCTAACACACACGCCCTCAACATGTCTTCTAAGATTTGGATGGTTCTCTCCGTTTGTCTATCTGTTTGTAGGTGATAGGCTGTGCTAAATTTAAGCTTGGTACTTAGAGCATCCTGTAATGATCTCCAAAAATTCAAAGTGAATCTAGGACCTCTATCTAACACTATGCTCCTAGAACTATCTCTCGGATGTATAGCTGGGCTAATTTATCTAGGGTATAAGTGGCTTTCATAGCTAGAAAGTGTGTTCACTTTGTTAATCTATCCACTATTACCCATATTGCATCATGCCCCGATGATGTCTTGGGTAGCCCATGACAAAATATATAGCTACATTATCTCATTTTCACTATAGGATATCGAGGCACTAAAGTAACCCAACTAGTTTTTAGTGTTCTATTTTGACTCTTTGACATACTAAACATTGGAAGACATACTCTGCTAAGTTAGCTTTCATTCCAAGCCACCAAAACATTCTCTTTAAATCATGATACATCTTATTACTGCCTGGATGAATGGTGTATCTACTTTTATATGCCTCATCTAATATTTTCTTTCTGATTTCTATGTTTTGAGGCACATACAGCCTATCCCTATGCCTCACTATGTCATCCTCAGACAAACTGAACTCCTTAATGCTACCCTAGACTATCTGGGATCTAATCTTATTTACATGATCATTTGTTTGCTGAGCTTCTCTTATATGATCTCTCAGGTCATTCTCTATTTGGGTTTCACTCATTAATAGCTTTCCTGAATACACCTCACATGTAAGACTCATATCTCTAAATTTCTTAATCAACTCTTGCTCTTGGATCATCATACAAGCCATGTGTATAGATTTCCTACTCAGAGTATCAACTAACACATTAGCCTTATCGGGATGGTATTTCAGTGTGAAATCATAATCTTTCAAAAATTCTAACCATCTTCGTTGTCTCATATTCAATTTTTTCTATTCAAATAAATACTTAAGACTCTTGTGGTCATTGTAAATTTCTATGGCTAACCCGTGTAAGTAATGCCTCCATATTTTCAAAGCAAACACCACTGCAGCTAGCTCTAGGTCACGTGTGGGGTAATTTTCCTCGTGAGATTTTAACTATCTAGAAGCATAAGCTACCACTCGGCCTTTTTGCATAAGCATACATCTTAACCTTTTCTTAGAGGTATCACTATAGACTATAAAAGTCTCTCTAAGGTCAGGGAGTACTAAAATTGGGGCCGTGGTTAATTTATGCTTCAACTCTTGAAAACTTTTCTCACACTTCTCATCCCACACAAATGGCATATTCTTTCTAGTGAACTTGGTAAGTGGCATCACTATTTGAGAAAAGCCCTGAATAAACCTCCTATGATAACCTACTAAACTTAGGAAGCTCCTGATCTCTATCATTGTCCTAGGTCTCTTCCATTATGACATTGCTTCTACCTTATGGGGATCTATTGCGACCCCTACCTAGGAGATCACATGGCCTAGGAATTAGACTTTAGTGAGTCAGAACTAACATTTACTAAGTTTAGCATACAACTATTTCTCTCTAAGAGTCTCCAAGGCTAATCTCATATGCTACTCATGTTCCTCTCTACTCTTTGAATAAATGAGAATGTCATCTATTAAGACAACTGCAAATTTATCTAAATATGGCCCAAACACTCTGTTCATGTAATCCATGAACACTGCAAGTGCATTTGTCAACTCGAAGGGCATAACTAAAAATTCATAGTGCTCGTATTTGGTTTTAAATGCCATCTTGGGTCAACCTTTATTCTAAGCTGGTGATGTAATGTCCAATTTTTGTTAAATGATAGAAACAAGTATGCTTTCAAAGGAAGTCTCCTGAAATGAATTAGTTAAGATCCCAAAAAATTTAAGTAGCATTCTAGACTCCTAAAAATGAGAATCCTAGGCTCAGATGGAAAGAAAAATGGAGCTAGAATGAAGGAAAAAATTGAACAAAAGACATATGAAACGTAATGACATTTTTGTAATTTTGAGAAAATTTTAGAGTTCACATAAGAGATATTTTTAAATGAAATTTTTGAGTTCTCCAGGGTTCTCAGAGGCCCTGAAAACCATGGGAAGCCCTGGGACAGTTAAAACCCCACTAGTGGATGTTTTTCAATGACGGTGGACCCAAACTTTGATAGATTTGTTCAGAAAGGTTTTAGCTCCTATTTGAGTGATTCCAAAGGCATTTTACTAAACTGGGAACTTAAATTTTATAATGAAAAAGACGGTTCTAAAAAAGGAGTTAAAATGAACTGATAACAAAAATCCCAAGATGAAAGGGCGAAATTAGAATTTTTGAAAAGTCTTTCTTGAACTCCACCTATATATATAGGGTGCCCCACCTCCTCACTCACTTAGACACAATTGTTTTTGCCCTAATCTAGAGGAGAGAGCTAGGGTTTGAGGCACACCAAGAGGAGGAGAAAGGAAGGAGAAAACAAGGTAGAAAGGTATGGATTTTTTATTTTTTTTCATACTTTTTCTTTAGCAAATCTCTTTTTCTCCATTTTCCTTTCTTTCCTATAGTTTTATTGAAGTTTATAGATCTATTTTGAGGGAAGAACAGAGGGGAAAATTCGGATTAGAAGAGAGGAGGCCAAAGAAAGGAAGAATCAAGCAAGAAAACAAAGAAAAACAAGGTGATTCTTCCATCCCATGGTACCCACTCCTCCTTCCTCTTCTTCGTTGGTTCGTCTAACATGAGAAGCTATAAGAGGGCTTGGATTTTGGGGCACCAAGGGTGAATCTTAAGAAAAGGGGTGTGGAGAATAAGAATATGCAAAGGGAATTAACAAATAACTAGGGTTACATGTGTTCCTTGCAAAATTTGTTTTGATATAATGATTCCTAGGCCTAAATGAATGTTTAAATGAGTTCCTAAGATACCTAAGAGGCTCCCCATATGCATCTTCCATTAAGAAAACAAAGCAAAGTCCATAGGTGCCAAAACGAAGCATAGTCTCACCCTAAAGGGGATGGGGCACCTAGGGATAGTTTTAATTTGTTCCAAACCCATTTATGAGTCATATATGATGAGTGAAGATGAGGGGAAGCCTTGGAAAAAATTTAGAAACCATAGAAAGTAAGATGGCCTTATATGTTCCATAATATGACCTAAGAAAGCAACATATAGTTAGGTACTTTGTTTTAATTGTGTGATGACTCCAAGAGGCTTAAAAAGGAATCAAGAATCATATATGAAAGGAAATAATGGAGCCTAGAACTCATTTGATGGGTGTTGCTTCATTAGGTGCATTCTTAGAACCATAAAGAGGTTATTAGACCAAGTTAGTACTTAAGGAAGATGTAAGGCTTTAGAAATGATTCCATGAACCTAATTGGATTCCATAGATTGTGTTTAGGCTAAGAGAAACCAATCCCACACCTTTGTGTGTGTGTGGCCGAGGAAGGGAGAGCAAATTCAAGGAGAAAGGTGTGTGGTTGCAACCAAGGTAGCTCACTCTTCCTTCTCTTATGCATGAATGTACGCTTGACTTATCTTTGACTGTGTGTATATGTGCACTAAACCATGAAAAAGTGTTCTAGCATGAGTTTTTATTTGATGGTACCATGATGTTGTATTATGTTTTCAAAGGATGTTCTACATGCTTGCTTAGGTTTGCTTGAGTGTGGAAAGGCCAAGAACTCCCTAATCATGGTGAGAATGAGCCAAGAACCCTTGAAAATGGTTGAGACAAAATCTAGTGTCTCCCAAAAGCAAGGCATAGTCCAAAGCCTTAAGGAAAAGGGTGAGGCAAGTCCAAAAACCTTGAAAAGAATATGTGAGGCTAATCCACTTGCTTGCCAAGCCTATGTGTGTTTTGTGTGACTTGTTCAAATGTTAAAGATGTCTCTTAAATGGGTGCACATGTCAATATGCCCATGCATGCATTTGTAAGACTTGGTATGCATACTTTATGTGTGATTGAAAGGGGGATAAGCTAAGGAGATTCTTTGAATCTCATTCCCTCCTTTCCAATATTCTAATATGCTAGGTGGACCAAGTGGACAAGGTAATTGGAGCCAACAACTTGGAAGATGAGAATATGACAAGAAAGTGTCTTGATTTTGCTTCTTTTTGGCCATATGAGTGACAAATGTTGTAATTTATTATTGTATACAACCTATGAACTCATTAACATATATAATTATGCTAATGTATTATATACAGATGAGATTTAATGTTATATGAATGGTATGGTGCAATTTAAGTATGGAATGGCAAGACTAGCATTATGTAATCTTATGTAGGCATGGGGTGAGAGAGTGAGTTTCCAAATTCTGGGTTTGTGCACCTTTGAGACAAGATTAGAATGTCATTTTGGTGCATTCCTATGTGCTCAAGCGGTCATGGTGGCCTTGGAACTCAATATGAACCATTTGGACCCATTTTATGGCACAAAAGTGACCAATTGGCAACCCAATGTCAAAATTTAACCAAATGAACGAATTTGCCCATGAGATTTGGCACACATGTAGATCCTATCTAGAGCTTTTTGGGAAGCTAAAGTAGATAAAAATCAGAGCTCTATAGAATTAATTATGAATTTTGAAATTTGAGATTTGTCTGCTATTTTGGTGTATGTACTGTTCATATGGTTAGTTTTGTGTTCTGTATCATCCAAGGGCCAAATGGTGTCCAATGCTTGTGAAATTTTACAAGAGTAAACTAGAGGTCATAATCTTTCTATGGCCACCAAGATCACCTTATTTGGAGGTCTGAGCAGAGATTTATGAATTTTTGATATTTCATGTTATACTAGCAGCACCACTTGACCTCCAGTAATGTTCCATCATAATTCAGTTCCTAAATGAACTTGGCGTGGTTGGGAGATATTTGTCTCTTAGAATGACTGAAATATTTGAATTTTTCTAGAATTAGTTATAAATTTCCAAATTTTATGATAGTAACTTGTGCTAGTAGCCCAGACAGCTGAGACCTTGGGTGCTTTTTGAATGTCAAACGTCTTCTACTTAGTGTTTCATGACCTAGAAATATTTTTAGTATAAATTAGACATATGTATATTTCTAGAATGGTAAAGAATGTATGATTTTGATTTTTCAAGAATTAGTTATGATTTTTCAAAATTTGGGACAGAAAAGGGAAATTCTGGACGAGGCTACACTATGGTATTTTGTGTGTTCCATTCACTTGCACGAGTTCTAGGCCACCTTCTTGGATGGTTTTGAGTTGTATTTGTGTAATTAAATATGAGAATGAGTTGAGTAAGTTCATATGGTCCATGAGGCACCGAATGTGAAATTTATGCATAGCGCAATGTAAATTTATTCACTTTTTAAATGCCATTTTCTTGCCTCCTTTGTGAGATGTATGGCATAAAGCATGAGAATAGCATCAGACAAGCTAGAAAGTCATGATGTTACATTTATTGGTATCAAAGCAAAGGTTCAGGCTCTTAATATGGGTTGTGGCTTGTAACACCATATATTTCTAATTCATTTCATACACATTTGCATGCTTACATAAAACATTTCATGAAGGAAGTGAGAAAAATCTATTAAAATAATACATTTCTTTGCGTTCCGTCGTGTATAAAAATTTCATTCAGTGTCACGTGGACCATATGAGCTCATACAATATATTCTCATATTTAATTACATGAATACAACTCATAATCATCAAAAGTGGCCTACATCTCAAGGAATTCGAAGGAATGCATGAAATATGCATATATAATTTCAGCCAGCTTTGTCCATAATAAAAATATGTCTAGACCATAACATCCAATATAGAGAATGTTTGACATTCGAAAAGGTCCAGAGGTCAAGCTGTTTACTGGTGCTATCATAGATTTCTGTAGCAAAATTCAAAAATGTCTAATTAATTCTACAAAAATTCAATCCATGAAAATGATATCAATCTGGAAAGCTATGTATGTTAACTAGAGGGAAAAAATAACTCCATACCAGCTCAGGCACGTCCAAACCTCAAAATCCAATCAAATAGTAACTGAGGTCGGGTGAAAATCCTGATACTGGATAGAATCTTTAAAAATTCATATCTCTCTCTTTAGACATCCAAACGTGGTTCTTTAAGTTAAGACAAGTCACTAGGAATGTATAGTTTCTCTATATAAAATTTTGTGGTAATTAGACACCATTTGAGCCTGTGTGATAGATTTCATTTTCGGACCAGTATGAACAGTGACATGACCAAAATCAAAAAATTGTCTAACTTTAAAAATTCATCAAATATTCTGTAGAGCTCCAAAAATTATTTTCTTTAGCTTCCCAAAAATCTTTCAATAAGCTCTATTTTCATGCCAAATATCAGATCAAGAAGAGCTCATTTGGACAAAAAGTGATATAGGGTTCCATTATGATCAATTTTGGCTCCATATAGGATACCAAAATGTCCAAATGGTTTTCCTTGGGGTTTGGCACCTTTTGGGCAAGTCTAAAAGCATCATTAAGACTTGTGTGAACTAACCAAATGGTCCCAAACCTCATGCATCTCTTTTTGGCTATCTCATCCACACTTATACAAAATTGCATAATACCCTTAATGAAGCTAGTTGGCCATCATATACCCAAATCACATTCTAATGGCTATATAACATGTTCTTTCATTCCTGCATGACATATTATCATAATTACATGTGTTCATTACATCATAATACATATACATCCATTGGTTACATCTTTTGCCATTTGTATGGCCTTAAAGTAGCAAAACTCAAGCATTTTCATGTCATCCTCTCATCTTCAAGGAGATTAGCTTCCATTACTTTGCCTTCTTAGTCCACCTAGCATGTTAGGACATTGGAGAGGAGGGGATGAGATTCAAAGAATCCCAATACCTCATCTCCCATTCAATCATACATAATGGATGCAAACAAGTCTCATAAATACATGCATGGCATGTGAACATGTGAATCATTCAAGGAGCATTTTTAGCATTTGAAAAAGTCACACATAGCATGCAAAGCTTAGTAAGCAAGTGGATTGGCCTCACCCAATTTCTTGTGGATATTGGACTTGCCTCACCCATTCTTTAAGAGATTCTTGGACTCAACCATCCTCTTGAGGGCCCACTTTGCTTTTGGGAGACTTTTTATTTTGTCTCAACTAATCTTAAGGGTTTTTGGCTCATCCTCACCATAGCTAAGGGTTCTTGGCCTCACCACACTCATGCAAACCCAAGCACACATCATAACATCATTTAGAAACATAATATGTCATCATCAAATCATGGCATATAAAATCATGCTAGCATACTTTTTCATGGCTTGAAAATATACATACACATATTCTAAGACAAGCTAAGCACACATCCATGCATGAGAGAAAGTGGAGAGAGCTACCTTGTATACAATTACACACTTTTTCCTTTGAATCCAAGCTCCCATTTTCAGCCACACACACACACAAGTGTAGGGAAGGTTTCTCTTGGTCTACACATATCATGGAAGCCAATTAGGTTCATGGAATTAATTCTAAGGCCACACACTTGCTTGAACTCTAGCTTGATCTATAAACCTCATTATGGTTCCATAATTGCACCTAATGAAGCAATACCATTCAAATAAATTCTAGGCTCCATTCTTTCTTTCCAAATATGATTCTTGACTCCTTTTAAGCCTCTTGGAGTCATCACACAATCAAAACCAAGAGCCTAACTACATGTTGCTTCTTTAGGTCATAATATGGAACCTAAAGCACCAACTCCCTTTCTATAGGTTCTAAATTTTTCCTAAGGCCTCCCCTCATTTACATTGATCATATATGACTCAAAAATGAGTTTGGAAAAATTTAAAACTCTCCCTAGGTGTCTCATCTCCTTTAGGCTGAGCCTATGTCTCCTTTTGGCCTCCATGGAGTTTGCTTTGCTTTCTACATGGAAGATGCATATGGGGAGACTTTTAGGGATATTAGGAACTCATTTAAACATTCATTTAGGCCTTGGAACAATTATATCAAATCAGATTTTCAAGGAAACCCATGAAACCTTAGATTTGCTACCTTGAAAATCCATGGCTTTTTTTTGAATTTCTTTGCATATTCTTACTCTCTTCCCTTAAATTCATAGAATTCACCTTTGGTTCTCCTCAAAATTCTAGCCCTCTAGCATCTACATACATGGGGCAAAATATGGAGAAGAAGGGCGGAGGAGTAGCTACCATGGGATGCAAGATTTACCTTGTTTTCTTGCTTTTTCTCACTTGAATCTTGTGCTCTTTGAGCTCCTCTCTTCAAATCCAAAATTTTCCCTCAATTTATCCTTTAAAACAGATCCATATACTTCATTATAATCATAGAAAATAAAGGAGAATGAAGGAGTAGAGGTTTGGAAGAGAAAGAGTATGAAAAACTACTAAATTTCCATACCTTAAGCCTTTGATTTCTCCTCCTCTTTGCCTTCCTCTTGTGCACCACTCTCCCTAGGGTTTTCCTCTGGTTTTGGACAGAACTTGGTCATGCAAAATGAAAGGAGAAGAAGGGTGCATCATATATATAGGTGGGAGAAAGTTACACTTTTCAAAAATCCCCATTTTGCCCTTCGCTCTTGGCATTTTTGTTTCTCCTTCGTTTTAGCTCCTTTTTTAGAACAGTCCTTTCCATTATGAAATTTAGGTTCCCAATTTAGTAAAATGCCTTTGGAATCACTCAAATCAGAGCTGAAACCTTTCCGAACAAATTCATCAAAGTTCGGGCACATTGATGTTGAAAAAATGTCCACCGAAGGGGCTTTAGCTGTCTCGGGCCTTCCCATGGTTTTTAGGGCCTCTGAGAACCCCGGAGAACTCAAAAAGTTCATTTAAAAAGCCATCCTATGTGAATTCTAGAATTTGATCAAAATTATGAAAATGCCATTACGTTTCGTAAGTTTTTCATAAGAAATTGTTTCTTTATTCTAACTCTGTTTTTCTTTTCGTCTAAACCTGGGATTCTCATTTTTAGGAGTCTAGAATACTTCCCAAATTTTTTGGGACCTTAACTACATCATTTAGGGAAACTTCCTTTTGTATCCAGTGAGTTTCATTTGTTTACGGAGAAACCGTACATTACATTTCTCACGTTTTCAGAAAATCAGATGTTACATGGCTTGCATTGATGAGTTGCCTAGATGTATATGAGCTGTTGTGGATGAATTGAGTGTGTTGATGGTGAAAGTGTTCCCTTTTCATGCTAAAGTTTATTATCATGTTTCAGAGCTATGGTGAATACTAGGAGAGGTCGGCCTTTTAGAGCGGCTTATATATATGATAGAGTCGAGTCTAGTGATCCAATAGCTTAAACCTTATAGGCTATTATAGCTTGTCTGGATCAGCAGCAGGCCGTGATCATGTAGTTACGGGAATGGCTTGCTGAGAGGGATAGCTAGGCCCTACACCTCCTCCTCGACAACCACCTCACCACTTAGATCATCCCAAGCATTCCACTAACTCAGACGCCTTCAGCCCAGGAGCAACCCACTACCAAAAATATTATCACTCAGTTTAGAAAGTTGGGGCCTCCTACCTTTAATGGTTAGATGAAGTTAGAAAAAGCTAAAGCTTGGATTATATAGTTAGAAAAGATCTTTGAGGTGATAGAGTGTACATCTAAGTAGAAAGCCAAAATGGCTATTTTTCAATTACAAAAAGAGGTAGATTATTGGTGGAAGGCCACAGAGCCTATCATGAGGGTGAGAAACCTTCTGATTACATGGGAGGCTTTCCTTCAGGCTTTTTATGAGAAATACTTCCCCAACTCAGTTAGAGATAAGAAGGAGTTAGAATTTGTACTTTTAAGATAGACAGAGGGGATGTCCATGGATCAATACGTGGCCAAATTCGTGGAGCTCTCCAGATATTCTTCTTATTTACAGAGACATGACTATGAATGTTAGAGAGCAGACAAATTGGATAAGGGTTTGCTTCTTGAGATTAAAGATAGGGTAGTTCCATAAAGAATCAGGAACTTTAATACCCTAGGTGAGATTTGCAGAGTGACAAAGGCAAACCTTAGAATGATGCAGCCTACCTCTAATGCTAGACCACCCCTCCCTGAGCCCAAAAGACCTAGAGAAGAATCACAGACTACAGTTACAAGTAGGAAAGGTGGAAGGAGCCAATGGAATAGGAGAGGAAAAAGACAGAGAACTTAGTCCAGTAAAGGTAGTTCTACACCTACAGTATATCCCTAGTGTAGCAAGAACTATGGAACCAGACCCTGCTATACAGGGAAAAACACATTATAGATGTGGTAGGCTATGACATATGGCTAGGGACTACACACATGCCCTTCAGTAGTTCATACAGCAAAGGGAGATGGCTCTTACTCCCAAATCTCAGACCCAAGATAGAGTCTTTGTCCTATCATAGCAGGAGGCTAGCCGGTCCCTGAGTCTAATCCAAGGTACTATTAGAATAAATGATTTTTTTGTAACTGCATTGTTCAATTCGGGTGCTAGCCATTCTTTCATATCATATGACTGTGCTAGGAGGTTAGATCTAAGTATACATACACTACCATATGACTTTCATGTATCCACCCCCACAAGAAACTGAGCCATTACCTACCATTCTTGCTTGAATTGTGTGGTCCAGTTTAATCATTGCCTTACCGTTCTTGACTTAATATGTATGCCCCTTGTTAATATTAACATGATCATTGGCATGAACTGGACGTTCACCAATAATGCCACACTAGATTGTAGCCATAAATGTATTACTTTACTTGAGTGTGGAGGACTGAGTTAACTGTTATGACCACCTCCTAAGCTAAAAGGTCTTTAGGGCATGGTTGTTAAGAATATCTAGTTTTCTTTTCAGTTCAGGCTAAGGTAGAAGAGGGTATAGAGGAGATCCCAATAGTGAGAGAGTTCCCAGAGGCATTCCCTTGAGAGATTAGTGGACTATCCCAAAGAGAGAGAGGTCAAGTTTCCCATAGACATTATACCAAGGGTAAGTCCACTGTCGAAGGCCCTTTATAGGATGGCTCCCACTGAGCTAGCTGAGCTTAAAAAGAAAATAGAAGAGCTTTTAGAGCAGGGTTTTATCAAACCTAGTGTCTCGGTATGGAGAGCTCCAGTTTTATTCATAAAGAAGAAGGATGGGAGCCTAAGACTATGTATAGATTACAGGGAACTCAACAAGATAACCATTAAGAACAAGTACCCTCTCCCTCGCATAGAAGACCTCCTAGATCAGTTAGTAAGAGCTGGAAGGATTCATCCATTCATACACGTAGCAGAATTTTACTTCATTTCTTCCATGGATCCATCAACTTCATTAAACTGAGTATGAGATAAGTTATTACCTTTGCGGTGCACTTTCTCTTTTCAGATCTCTAGAACTAACATCTATGAGCAGTCCCCTCTACTAGTATCCACACGAACGATCTGGCAACTTGAAAGGCATGCTAGCACCTTTGTTCACCATGTCCATATGCAAATTATAAGGAAGATGATCTTCTCTCTCTAGGCATCCATACACTTTCTCTCTCTAGGTGTATGACTGCTCTTTCTCTCTCTAGAGTGATGGCTGAGGGTTTTGTTTTGAAATCTGACCCCTTTTGTGTGTTTTTAAACCCTAGCCTACCTCTCATTTTATAGAGGTATATTTAGATTAAATTTATTAATTTAAATACATTATCTAAATTAATCCAAATTAATCTTAAACAAATTAGTTAAAATTCAAATTTATCTCATAAATTCAATTTGAACTAATTCATTTATAAATATATATATATAAAGCATATATATATTTATATCAAATATAAATATATATATTTGGAATTTCTATATATTATATATATATCAAATATATATATTCTGAATTAATTACATATATATATAACATATTATATATATAATTATCTCACCCTAATTAAGCGTAACATTCATTGAATCTAGACACAGTTCTAGGTTCAATGAATTTGGACATTCTTATTCAAGTTGATTCATTCTTGTGTGTGACCCTGTAGGCCTATATGATATTGGCAGTGGGCTAACAATATTGTTGCACTCAAAAGTCACCAGCGGCCTCTAGCAAGACATAGTGACTACCCAAATTACATAGGATTTGGTGGTCTGATACAACCTATCGTATAACCCTATCACATCTCTTTTATCACACGATATCTTGATCGAGCATGAGGTATGGAATTGTCATCCTTATCTTACTCAATCATTAGTTTCTCGATTTGCATGCAGACTAACAGAATGAATGGAAAAACCCTTCCATCCAAGCATGGCCATGCATTTCTCAGTCTCACTCATCAAAGGGCCTAAAGATATCTCTCCGTTAACCAAAGGGATTAATTCCATCTTGACCACTCATCATCCCCTACATAGAATCCATTATGCCCGACAATAGCCTTTATGATCACCCGGTCAAAGGTGACTTTTGACAACTCCAAAGCACAGTATCTTTCATGTTAGAATCTATGATGATCTCAGGTATGAGGGATTAGTGACACAGTTATATATGAGGTACGCTTATGACCTAATCCATGAAGCTACCTCATAACGGGTCGATCCAGTACCCTATTCCCAACAGGCGCCTATGATTTTGATTTGTATCTCCATACATGATTAACACATAACCATCAATCAAAATCATACTCATCTTAATTCATCATTGTTCCCACAATGATGATCGACCAGGGATATTTAAGATAACTAATATAATTTATCCAAGGATATAATTATTATAGAAACATGCAAATATAATAATTGTAACAAAAAAACTTTTATTCTTAATAAAGCACAATGTTTACAAATGATTGGCCTAGGACACAATCTCCAACAAAAGCGTCTATGTTTTCTAAGATAGACCTCAGGTCGGGATATCACCAGCTCAGAATAAAGGCTGAGGATATTCCCAAGACGACATTTAGAACTAGATATAGGCACTATGAATTTTTAGTTATGCCCTTCGAGTTGATGAATGCACCTGCAGTGTTTATAGATTACATGAACAGAGTATTCAGGCCATATTTAGAAAAATTTATAGTTGTCTTCATAGATGACATTCTCATCTACTCAAAGAGTAAAGAAGAATATGAGCAGCATCTGAGATTAGCCTTGGAGACCCTGAGAGAGAGACAGCCATATGCTAACCTTAATAAATGCGAATTCTGGCTCACTAAAGTCCAATTCGTAGGCCATGTAATCTTCTAGGTAGGGTCGCAGTAGGTCCCCATAAGGTAGAGGCAGTATTACAATAGGAGAGACCTAGGACAGTAACAGAAATTAGGAGATTCCTAGGTTTAGCAGGCTATTATAGGAGGTTCATTTAGGGCTTTTCTTAGATAGCGAGCACTGATGGGTGTTGCTCTAAGCCATGAAAAATTGTTCTAGCATGAGTTTTTATTTGATGGTACCATGATGTTGTATTATAGTTTCAAAGGATGTTTTACATGGTTGCTTGGATTTGCTTGAGTGTGGAAAGGCCAAGAACTCTCTCATCATGGTGAGAATGAGCCAAGAACCCTTGGAAATGGTTAAGACAAAGTCTAGTGTCTCCTAAGAGCAAGGCATAGTTCAAAGCCTTAAGGAAAGGGGTAAGGGAAGTCCAAGAACCTTAAGAAGAATGGGTGAGGCTAATCCACTTGCTTGCCAAGCCTATGTGTGTTTTGTGTGACTTATTCAAATGTTAAAGATGTCTCTTGAATGAGTGCACATGTCAATATGCCCAGGCATGCATTTGTAGGACTTGGTTTGCATATTTTATATATGATTGAATGGGAGATGAGCTATTGGGATTCTTTGAATCTCATTCCCTCCTCTCCAATGTTCTAACATGCTAGGTGGACCAAGTGGACAAGGTAACGGGAGCCAACAACTTGGAAGATGAGAATATGACAAGAAAGTGTCTTGATTTTACTTTTTTATAGCCATATGAGTGGCAAATGTTGTAATCTATTATTGTATACAACCTATGACCTCATGACCATATGTAATTATGCTAATGTATTATATACAAATGAGATTTAATGCTATATGAATGGTATGGTGCAATTTGAGTATGGAATGGCAAGACTAGCATTATGTAATCTTGTGTATGGCATGGGGTGAGAGAGTGAGTTTCCAAATTATGGGTTTGTGCACCTTTGAGACAAGCTTAAAATGTCATTTTGGTGCATTCCCATGTGCTCAAGCGGTCATGGTGGCCTTGGAACTCAATATGAACCATTTGGACCCATTTTATGGCACAAAAGTGACCAATTTGCAACCCAATAGCAAAATTTAACCAAATGAACGACTTTGCCCATGAGATTTGGCTCACATGTAGATCCCATCTATATATTTTTGGTAAGCTAAAGTTTATAAAAATCAGAGCTCTATAGAATTAATTATGAATTTTCAAAATTAGGATTTTTCTGCTATTTTGGTGCATTTACTGTTCCTATGATCATTTTTGTTTTCTGTGTCATCTAAAGGACACATAGTGTCTAATGCTTGTGAAATCTTATAGATATAAACTAGAGATCATAATCTTTCTGTGACCACTAAGATGACCTCATTTGGTGGTCTGAGCAGAGATTTATGAAATTTTGAAATTTTATGTTAGTACCAGTAGCGCCACTTGACCTCCAATACTATTCCTTCATAATTCAGTTCCTAAATGAACTTGGCATGGTCTGGGGATATTTTTCACTTAGATTTAACACCTGTAGCTTCTTAGAATGACCAAAATTACATAATTTGGATTTTTCCATAATTAGTTACGAATTTTCAAAGTTTATGACAGTAACCTGCGATAGTAGCCTAGATAGCTGAGACCTTGGGTGCTTTTCGAATGTCAAACGTCTTCTATTTGGTGTATCATGACCTAAACATATTTTTAGTGGGTATCTGTAGCTTTCTAGAATGGTAAAGAATGCATGATTTTAATTTTTCTAGAATTAGTTATGATTTCTCAATGTTTGGGACAAAAAAGTGGGAAATTCTGGTCGAGGCTGCACTATGGTATTTTGTATGTTCTATTCACTTGCACGAGGTCTAGGCCACTTTCTTAGATGGTTTTTAGTTTTATTTGTGTAATTAAACATGAGAATGAGTTGAGTAAGTTCATATGGTCCACGAGATATCGAATGTGAAATTTATGCTTAGCGCAACGCAAATTTATTCACTTTTTAAATGCCATTTTCATGCCTCCTTTGTGAGATGTATGGTATAAAGCATGAGAATAGCATAAGACAAGCTAGAAATGCATGGTGTTATAAGTGATATCCTAACTTAAGGTCTATCTTAGAAAATACAGATGCTCCTACTAACTGATCTTGGAGGTCATCTATGCGAGGAAGAGGGTACTTATTCTTAATGTTTATCTTATTGAGTTCCCTGTAGTCTATACACAATCTAAGGCTCCCATCTTTCTTCTTTACGGATAAGACTGGAGCTCCCCATGGCCAGACACTGGGTTACATAAAACCCTTCTCTAAAAGATCTTCTATCTATTTTTTAAGCTTACCTAGCTCGGTGGGAGGCATCTTATACAGGGCCTTAAACACTGGACTTGTCCCAAGTACAATGCTTATAGGAAAATAGACCTCTCTCTCTAGGGTAGTCTGCTAATCTTTCTAGGGAATACCTCTGGGAACTCTCTCACTACTAGGATTTCCCCTATACCCTCTTATACCTCTGCCTGAACTGAAAACAAAACTAGATAACCTTGACAATCATGCCCTAGAGACCTCTCAGCCTAGGAGGTGGTCATAATGGATAACTCAGTCCTCATACTAAGTACAGTCCCATACTCAGGTAAAGTAATATATCTATGGCTACAATCTAGTGTGGCATTATTAGTAGATATCCAATTTATGCCAATGATTAAATCAATATCAATGAGCGGCATACAAATCAAATCAAGTATGATATGGCAATGATTAAACCAGATGATACAATTCAAACAAGTATAGGAAGTAATGGCTCAATTTCCTATAGGGGTAGATACATGTAAATCATATAGTAGTGTATGCATACTCAGATCCAACCTCCAACATAGTTATATGATATGAAAGAATGACTAGCACCCGAATCAAATAATGCACTTATAGAAAAATCATTTATTCTAATAGTACTTTGAACCAGGCTAGGGGACCGACTAGCCTCCTACTGTAACAGGGTAAAGACTCTATCTTGGGTCTAAGGTCTGTGAGTAAGAGCCATCTCCCTCTATTGTATGAACTGCTGAGGAGCCTGTGTGCAGTCCCTGGCCATGTGTCTTGGCCTACCACATCTGTAACACATGTTCTGCCCTATGTAGCATGGTCTATTTCCATGATTTATGCCACACTAGGGACATACTGTAGGTGCAGAACTACCTCTACTGGATTGAGTTCTCCTTCTTTTTCCTCATCTATTCCACTTACTCCTTCCACCTCTCCTACTAGTAGTTGTGGTCTATGTATCCTTTCTAGGCCTTTTAGGTTCAGGGAGGGGTGGTCTGGCACTAGAGGTAGGCTGCATAGTTCTGAGGTTCACTTCTATTACTCTATATATCTCAACTAGGGTATTAAAGTTCCTGATTCACTGTGGAGCTACCCTATCTCTAATCTCTAGAAGCAAACCTTTCTCCAGCTTATTTGCTCTTCAACGCTCATCATCATGCCTCTATAAATACGAGGAATATCTAGAGAGCTCTACAAATTTGGTAATGTACTAGTCCATGGACTTCCCTTCTATCTATCTTAGGAGTAAAAACTTTGACTCCTTCTCATCTTTAATAGAGCTAGGGAAATATCTCTCATAAAAGCCTGGAGGAACGCCTCCAAAGTAATCGGGAGGTTTCTCACCCTCAAAATAGGCTTAGTGCCCCTCTACCAGTAATCTGCTTCTTTCACTAGCTAGAAGATAGCCATAGTGGCTTTTTGCTCAGACATGCACTCCATCACCTAGAAGATCTTCTTTAACTGCATAATCTAGGCCTCATCTTTCTCTATATTCATCTTACCATTAAAGGTGGGAGGCCCAAATTTCTTGAACTATGTGATAATTTGTTTAGTAAAGGGCTACTCCGGGGTTGGAGGAGTTTAAGCTAGTAGAGTAAGGGCAACCATCTGTATGTGTGGCTACAGATCTAGATGAGTTGCCCCTGAATGATCAGGATGATCGAAGTGTGGTGGTGGTTGTGGAGGAGGAGGTGTAGGGCCCTGGCTATCTCTCTCAATAAGTCGTTCTTGTAACTGTATGATCACGGCTTGTTGCTAATCCAGGCTAGCCATAATAGCCTGAAGGGCTCCAGCTACTGGATCACTAGGCTCGGCTCTATCATCTGCACGAGCCTTTCTAGAGGGTCGACCTCTCCTAGTGTTCACCATAACTCTAAAATATCATAACAAACTTCAGCATAAACAAGAACACTTTCACAACCATCACACACTTAATTCATCCACAAATTACTTATATATACCAAGGCAACTCATAAACATAAGCTACAACCTACATTAAGAGCCTGAAGCTTTGGTTTGATACCAATACATGTAACACCATAATTTTCTAGCTTGTCTCATGCTATTTCCATGCCTTATGCCATGCATCTCACAAGGAAGCAAGAAATTGGCATTAAGAATAATGAATAAATTTGTGTTGCGCAACGGATAAATTTTTCATTCAATGTCCAGTGAACCATATGGACTCTTCCATCTCATTCTCATATTTAATTACATAAATACAACTCATAACTATCTCAAGAAGTGCCCTAGGACTCGTGTAAATGAAGTGTGTACATGAAATTCAATGATGCAGCCTCAGGTAGGATTTCTATATTTCTATCATAAATTTTGAAAATTCATAACTAATACTAGAAAAATCAAAATCAAGCATACTTTATCATTCTAGAAAGCTAAAGGTGTCTACTTTATGCTAAAAATAAATCCATACCACAAAAGAGGCTTCTAGTAATCAATAATTGATAGAATAGTACCAGAGGTAGACTATCATTACTAGTACAATCCTCCAAATTCAAAAATTCATATCTCCCTACTCAGAGGTCCAATTGGGGTGATATTCATTGCTATGGAAAGCTTATCATATCTATTTTATACTTGTAAAATTTTATAAGCATTGGACATCATTTGGCTCTTGAATGACACAACCCAAATTACTGACCATATGAACAGTGTCTACATCAGTTCAATAGAAAAATGCCAATTCATAATTAATTTCACAAAACTCTAAATAATCTAGTCTTTGACTTTCCAAAAATATCTGGATAAGATCTATATGTGTACCAAATTTCATGGGTAAATTTGTTCATTTGGTTAGATCTTGACATTGGGTTGCAAAAGGGCTCATTGTGTCATATAAGGGTCTAAAATGTCCATTTTGAGCTCCAAGGCCACCATGACTACTTGAGCACGTGAGAATGCACCAAAATGACCTTCTAAACTTGTCTCAAGAGTGCATAAACCCAAAAATTAAAAACTCACTCTCTCACCTTGTAATGTTCGATTTTTGTTAAACGACGAAAACAGACGTGTTTTCAAAGTAAGCCCTCTGAAATGAATTAGTTAAGGTCCCAAAAAATTTAAACAATATTCTAGACTCCTAAAAATAAGAATTCTAGCCTTAGACAGAAGGAAAAATAGAGCTAGAATGAAGAAACAAATTTTGATGGAAAACTTATGAAACGTAATGACATTTTCGTAATTTTGAGTAAATTTTGGAATTCACACAAAAGGGCTTTTTAAATGAAAATTTTGAGTTCTACGGGATTCTCAGAGGCCTTGAAAACCATGGAAAGCCTCGGGATAGTTAAATTCCCTTCAGTGGACGTTTCCCAATGTCAGTGCACCCGAACTTTGACGGATTTGTTCGGTAATGTTTTAGCTCCGGTTTGAATGATTCCAAACGAATTTTATTTAATTGGAAACCTAAATTTTATAATGAAAAAGATGGTTCTCAAAAAGGAGCTAAAACAAAGGAGAAATGAAAATGCAAAGAACAAAGGGAAAAATTGAAATTTTTGAAAAAGTCACTTTCCTGCACCTATATATAGCTGGCGCCTCACACTCTCCCTCATTTAGCTTTAGATTATTCAGCCCCAAACCAAAAGAAAAACCATAGGAGAGAGGCGCACAAGAGAGGAAGAAGAAGGAGAAGAAAATCCAAGCTAAAGGTATGTTTTCATGGTTGTTTTTCATGCTTTTCTTCATCCACACCTCCTCTCCTCCCTTCTCCTTTGTTCCCTTTGATTAAAATGGAGTTTATAAATCTGATTCAAGGGAGAAATTCAAGGGAATTTTCGGATTTGAAGAGAGGAGCTTGGAGAAAGCAAGATTCAAGCAAGGAAACTAGGTAAAATTTCATCCTATGGTTTATGTCTTCACCCTCCCTTCTTCTCCATTTTGTCTAACTCTAGGAGCTATAGGAGGATCTGATTTTTAAGCCAAACCAAGCATGAATCTTAGGTATTTGAGGGAGAAGAATAAGAATATGCAAAGAAAATAACAAAATAACCATTAGATTTTAAGATGCAAATTCTAGGGTTTTGTGTGTGCCTTGTAAAATCTGACCTTGTGTGATGATTCTTAGGTCTAATTAAGAGTTTAAATGAGTTATTGAGATCCCTAAGATACTCCCCACATGCTTCCTCCTTCAAGGAAACAAAAAGAATTCTAAGGAGGCCAAGGAAGCCCATAGTCTCAGCCAAAATGAGATTCCATAGCTAGGGAGAGTTTTAAATTTTTCCAAGCCCATTTTTATGTCATATATGATGAATGAATATGAAGGGAGGCCTTGGAAAAAATTTAGAACTCATAGAAAGTAAGTTGGTACCTTAGGTTCCATATTATGACCTAAAGAAGCAACATGATGTTAGGCCCTTTGTTTTAATTGTGTGATGACTCCAAGAGCTTTAAAAGGAGTCAAGAATCATATTTAAAAGGAAAGAATGAAGCCTAGAAATTTTTTTAGGGGTGTTGCTTCATGAGTGGCTCGTCGTGCAACCCTCAAAATAAAACTAGGCTGATAAAATATGCAATTAGTGGCACAACCTAGGTCATCTCCCTTGGAATTGAAGTTCAATGTTTAATTGAGTTTTCCAAATGTTAAAAGACTCTAAAAATTCCTAAACTAAGGGGGTTTTGATTTACTTAAACTAATTAAAATAAAATTGAATTAAAATTCCTAATTGCTATCTAATTGGGTGAATTATGGGTGAAAGATGGGCTTGTGACTAACTTTGGATTTATCCCTTGGTATCCACTATCCTTATCCTAATCTAATTGTGATTAATTCTGGCCTAAGAGTTCCTAATTGTATTCATAACAATTTATCTTGGGTAACTACTCAAGATTCAAGAGATTAATGATCTAACGTTGAATTGAAACCTCAACTCCGCATTAAATTGTTAATTCTTGTTTTAGGATCAATGAACATCCAATTTGATTGATTAACTAATTGATTAGCCTTTGAATCATCATCCTAAAATGTTTAATTAACCAACTAAACATTAAGGAATCCTCACATTAAATATTTAAGCACATAATTTCATTCATGTATTTCAATGAACATCTTTGAAGGACACATAGGAAATTAGATAATATTGAAATTAATCAATGTCTAATCAGATCAATTAATCAACAAAAAGGTTCCCTAATTAGTGTCTAATCAGCCACTAATTATAATTACACAAATTCCCTATCAAATACAACTTAACCAAGAAAATATATGAAAGAGAAAAAGTGTAGGAAAATAAAGAAATTCTTAGCCAAAATTCTGAGTTATTCTCCATGGATTCAAGCTTCTCCAAGAGCTTCCTCCTAGCTAGCCTCAAGATGGATTAGAATTTCATTAGAGATAGATGAATGATGGAATGTAGATGATGGATGAATGGGTGGATCAAGGGCGTAGGATGGATGAATGATTGTCGAATGAATGAATGAATGGTGCCTCGAATGGATTGATGAAGGCTGAATAAATAGGCAAGGGTTTACGAAAATCTGGAGGCATGAATGGAATGGATTGTGCGAATGGATGAGGGTATGAATGAAGGCTCCAATGAATGAAAGAAGTGTATGGGATGAAGTCTTCAACTCCTCATTAAAAATCACGTGCCCAGCTCTTCTTGAGTTCTCGCGTTCTTCACGTCTCTTCTGCTCATGTTCAGCGTCTTTAATTCAAACTCATGTAAAACCACGTCAGACTTCTTTAAACTCCACGTGCTCAGCTCCACTTTCTTGTGCTGCCTCATTTTACTTCTTTTGCCCATAGCTAAATCCTTTAATGAATCACGTGCTCAGCAAATTATAAACGCCAGCTCCCAGCTTCAGCTCGCTTCTGTTGTTCTTCATGCATGGTTCTTCCACGTGATTCCTCCTAGCTACTTCTTTTACGTACTGCACATCCTCTCCACTTCGTGTTCAATTTCCAGGGAATTCAACGCTTCCCAGCACTCTCCCAGCAGCCTCCAGCGTCTTTTCTCCTCCTATTACGTGCTTTCTTCCTACAGCTCTCTCCACGATTTCATTCTTCCTTCTTGTGTACATGAACGTCGGCCCCACTTCCTTTTATTTTATTATATTCCACATGAATTCCTTCTACTGTTTCTGCATCTTCTTTACGTTAAAACTACAGCTCATTCTTCTCGTTCACAGCCTCTTCCTCTTCACGTGTTCCCTTCCTCTTGCTTTTGTTGCATGTTCTCCAGCTCATTCACATGAACTTCTTCTTAAAATTGAGTCTACTTCTTCTTCTGTTCTGCCAGTTCAGCATTGTTCCTCACTCGTTTTACTCCTCCATACTTCTTGTTTCAGCTACTGTATTACTAGAGCTACGTGGATAAAGCTCATGCATGATCTAACCAAACACGTAGCTTCTCTCATGTTTCTCATTCGTGCAGCTGCTTCTTCATTGTTGTACTATTCACATGCACGTAGAACTTGAGCCCTGTAGTTACTGCATTGTTCTAGAGCTTCTTTTCATGTGTCCCGAGCTCAGCAGCTCTTCTTTACCTTCATTCGTTCATGTTGCTTCCTCTGTTCCTTTCAAGCATGAAACCTAGCTTCTTCCTCACACACACACGTGCCTTCTCATGCTTCTCTTCGTTGTTCTTTGCTCCTTCATCTATTCTATCTTCATTTAAACGTCAGCCCAAGATCTCTTTTGATGCTTCTCACGTGTTCAAGATGGCTGCCTCTTGTTGCATTGGTTCTGCCCCCATGGATAGTTCCTTCATGCATGTGTGTTGATGTTGAGTGAAGGGCTACTCAAGTATGCTTCTTTAATCATTCCTTTCTCTTCTTTAACCATTATTCTCATTCAAGCTAATTGCCCATCAAAAATTCTGCACAAAAGAATGGGAAAAATCAAATAGGAATTTTCACAAAATTATTTAAGATAAATTTATGTATTAAAATCCAATAATTTGTAAATTAATCCCTAAAATGTACAAAATGGCTACTAAAACCAAATTCCATTTAATTAGAGTCTTAAAACCATATTTTATTATTAAAATGCCTATGTTTAGGAGAATAAAATAGATAGAAATATATGTTTATCACTTCATTAGGTGCAATTATGGACCATAATGGGGTATATAGAACAACCTAGTATCTAAGCAAGTTGTATGACCTTAGAAATTGTTTCATGAACCTAATTGGCTTCCATAAATTATATCTAGGCTAAGAGAAACCATCTCCACAAGTTTGTGGGTGTGTGGCCAAAAGAGGAGGCTTGAATTCCAAGGAAAAAGTGTGTAATTGTATACAAGGTAGCTCTCTCCACCTTCTCTCATGCATGGATGTGTGTGTAGCTTGTCTTAGAATGTGTGTATGTGTATTTTCAAGCCATAAAAAGGTATGCTAACATGATTTTATATGCCATGATTCATGATGACATATTATGTTTTCAAATGAATGTATGATGTTTGTTGAGTTTGCTTAAGTGTGGAGAGGCCAAGAACTTTTAACCATGGTGAGGATGAGCCAAGAACCTTTGAGATTAGTTGAGACAAAGCAAAGAGTCTCCCAAAAGCAAAGTGAGCTCCCAAGAGTATGGTTGAGCCCAAGAAATTCTTAAAGAATGGGTGAGGCAAGTCCAAAATCCATGAGGAAAAGTGTAAGGCCAATACAAACACTTGGTGAACTCTTGAATGTATTGTATGACTTGTTCACATGCTAAGCTTGCTTCTTGAATGTTCATGTCTTCTATTTTATTCATGCTTGCATTTTCAAGACTTGCTTGCATATATTATGTATGATTAAATGGGACATGAGCTATTAGGATTCTTTGAATCTCATCCCCTCCTCTCCAATGATCTAATATGTTAGGTGGACTAAGTGGACAAGGTAATGGAGACCAACCACCTTTAAGGAAAGAGTTTACCAACAAAGTGTTTGAGTTTTGTCACTTTAAGGCCATATTTGTGTCAAATATTGTAATCCAATGATGTATATGGCCTACGACCTTTTAGACATATATAATTATGATCATATGTGATGTATAAATGAATAGACATGATGTATGAACCCTAGAACATAATTTCAGTATGTAATGCCAGGGCATGCATTTTGGAAAATTTGATGTAATGTGCATATGTGTGGATGAAAAGGCTAAAATGAGATGCATGAGATTTGAAACCATTTGGGCAGCTCACACAAGTCCTAAATATGCTTTTAGACTTGCCCAAGGGGTGCCAAGACCAAGGAAAATTCATTTGGCAACTTTGGTACTCCATATGGAGCCAAAAATGACCATAATGGAACCCTATATCACTTTTTAGTCAAATGAGTTCTTCTTACTCTGATATTTGACATACAATTAGAGCTTGTTGGGAGTTTTTGGGGAAGCTAAAGAACATAATTTTTAGAGGTCTACAGAATATTTGATGAATTTTCAAAGTTGGCAATTTTTCTGATTTTGGTCTCTGCACTACTCATTTGGTCCAAAAATGAAATTTGTCACATAGGCCTCAAATGATGTCCAATTACCATGAAATTTTATACAAAGAAACTAAATGTTTACAATGACTTGTGCCAACTAGAAACACCTCATTTGGAGGTCTAGAGAGGGAGATATGAATTTTTGAATATTCTGTCCAGTATCAGGAGTTTGTCCGACCTCAGTTATTGTTTCATTGAATTCTGAGGTCTGGGCTGCTTGAGCTGGTCTAGAAATATTTTTCCTCTCTAGCTAACATCCACAAATTTCCATATTGGTATTATTTTCATGGATTGGAGTTTTGTGCAATTAAATGAATATTTTCAAAGTTTGCTGTAGAATTTGTGATAGCATCAAAAGGCAGTTTGACCTCTGGATCTTTTCGGATGTCAAATGCCCTCTGTGAAGGATGTTATCATCTTGACATATTTTTACTATGAATTAGACATCTGTAGCTTTTCAAAATGACCAAGAGTGCATAATGTTGATTTTTCTAGAATTAGTTATGAATTTCCAAAATTTGGTTAGAAAAGGGGTCAAATCTGGCAGAAATTTAATAGGCCTATTTAAGTTTTCCTTTGAGTTCCATAAGTTTTGGGTCACATTTTATGATCCAAATGAGTTGTATTCATGTAATTAAATATAAGAATGTATGGTGTGAGCTCACACGATCCACATGACACTGAATGAAATTTTTATACACGACGCAACGCGAAAATATTCATTATTTTTATGCTACTTCTTTGATTCTTCCATGAGATGTCTAATAGGAAGCATAAAGATATCACGGAATAAGCTAGAATTTATGGTGTTACACACCCCATGCCATACACAAGATTACACATGCTTTACATTGCCATTCAAGGTTCAAAAACTACATTATCATTCATTTGCACTAAACCTCATACATACATCAAGTATATGAGTAATTTCACATGTTCAAGTGATTATACAATATTTCCATCATAGGATTACATCATTTGCCATGCATATGACTACAAAGAAAGCAAAACTAGGCATATTATTGTCAATCTTTCATCTCCCAACTTGGTGGCTTCCATTACCTTGCTCACTTGGTCCACCTAGCATGTTAATACATTGGAAAGGAGGGAATGAGATTCAAAGAATCCCAATAGCTCATCTCCCTTTCAATCACTCATAAAGAATGCAATACAAGTCTTAAAATAGCATGCATGAGTATAATGAAATGTATGATTATTCAAGAAGCATTCTTGGCATTTGAACAAGTCATACAAAGTATACATAGGCTTGCCAAGTAAGTGGATTAGCCTCACACATTCTCTTATGGATTTTGGATTTGCCTCACCTATATTTTCTAAGAGGTTTTGACTTAACCTTACTCTTGGGAGACTCTTTACTTTGTCTCAACCATTTTTAAGGGTTCTTGACTCATCCTCACCATGGCTAAGTGTAACATTCAGTTCTTTAAAAACTAGAGAAAACGTGAGAAACGTAACGTATGATTTCTCCGTAAACGAACGAAATGCACCGGATATAAAAGGAAGACCCTCGAAATGATGTAGTTAAGGTCTCAAAAAAATTTGGAAGCATTCTAGACTCCTAAAAATGAGAATCCCAAACTCAAACGGAAAGAAAAATGGAGCTAGAATGAAGAAATAATTTCTTATGAAAGGTTTACGAAGCGTAATGGCATTTTTGTAATTTTGAGCAAATTTTGGAATTTACACAGAGGGCTTTTTAAATGAAATTTTTGAGTTTCCCAAGATTCTTAGAGGCCTTAAAAATCATGGAAAGCCCTGGGACAGTTAGCTTCGATTTGAGTGATTTCAAAGGCATTTTACTAAATTGGGAACCTAAATTTTATAATGGAAAAGACGGTTCTCAAAAAGGAGCTAAAATAAAGGAGAAACGAAAATATTAAGAACGAAGGGCAAAATAAGAATTTTTTTAAAATATAACTTACTCCCACCTATATATATGATGCGCCCTTCTTCTCCCTTCATTTTGCACGACCAAGTTTTGCCCAAAACTAGAGGAAAACCCTAGGGAGAGTGGGGCACAAGAGGAAGGCAAAGAGGAGGAGAAATCAAAGGTTTACAATATGAAAATTTAGTAGTTTTTCATGCTCTTTCTCTTCCAAACCTTTTCTCCTTCATTCTTCTTTATTCATATGGTTATAATGTAGTATATGGATCTTTTTTGACAGAGAAATTGAGGGAAAAATTCGGATTTGATGAGAGGAGCTCAAAGAACATAAAATTCAAGTGAGAAAAAGCAAGAAAACAAGGTAAATCTTGCATCCCACGGTATCTGCTCCTCCCCCCTTCTTCTCCATATTTTGCCCCATGTATATAGATGCTAGAAGGCTGGAGGGGAACCAAGGGTGAATTCCCTGAATTTAAGGGAGGAGAGTAAGAATATGCAAAGAAATTCAAGAAAAAGCTATGGATTTTCAAGGTAGCAAACCTAGGGTTTCATGGGTTCCCTTGAAAATATGATTTGATATAATTATTCTTAGACCTAAATGAATGTTTAAATGAGTTCCTAAGATCCCTAGGAGTCTCCCCATATGCATCTTCCATGTAGAAAACAAAGTAAACTCCATGGAGGCTAAAAGGAGACATAGGCTCGGCCTAAAGGGGATGACACACCTAGAGAGAGTTTTAAAATTTTTCAAGCCCATTTTTGAGTCATATATGATAAATGAAAATGAGGGGAGGCCTTGGGAAAAATTTCGAACCCATAGAAAGTAAGTTGGTGCTTTAGGTTCCATATTATGACCTAAAGAAGCAACATATAGTTAGGCTCTTGATTTTGATTGTGTGATGTCTCCAAGAGGCTTAAAAGGAGTCAAGAATCTTCTTTGGAAGGAAAGAATGGAGCCTAGAATTTATTTGAAGGGTGTTGCTTCATTAGGTGCAATTATGGAACCATAATGAGGTTTATAGAGCAAGTTAGTGTCTAAGTGAGTTGTGTGGCCTTAGAATTAATTCCATAAACCTAATTGGCTTCCATAAATTGTGTTTAGGTCAAGAGAAATCTTTTCCACACTTTTGTGTGTGTGTGACTGAAGCAAGGAAGGGAGATTCAAGAAGAAAAGTGTGTGATTGTGTATAAGGTAGCTCACTCCTCCTTCTTTTATGCATGGACGTGTGCTTAGCTTGTCTTAGAATGTGTGTATATGTATTTTCAAGCCATGAAAAGTATGCTAGCATGATTATATATGCCATGATTTCATGATGACATATTATGTTTCTAAATGATGTTATGATGTGTGCTTGGGTTTGCTTGAGTGTGGTGAGGAAAAGAACCCTTAGCCATAGTGAGGATAAGCCAAGAATCCTTAAAATTAGTTGAGACAAAGTAAAAAGTCTCCTAAAAGCAAGGTAGACTCCCAAGAGCATAGTTGAGTATAAGAATCTCTTAAAGAATGGGTGAGGCAAGTCCAACATCCACAAGAAATTAGGTGAGGCCAATCCACTTGCTTGGCAAGCCTTTGTATGTGTGACTTTTTCAAATGGTAAAAATGCTCCTTGAATGATTGCACATGTCCACATGCCATGCATGCATTTGTAAGACTTGTTTTGCATCCATTATGTATGATTGAATGGGAGATGAGCCATTGGGATTCTTTGAATCTCATCCCCTCGTCTTCAATGCTCTAATATGCTAGGTGGAACCAAGGAGCAAGGCAATGGGAGCCAACCATATGAGAGATGAAGGAATGACATTAAAATGTTAAAATTTTGTTACTTTAAGGCCATAAGAATGGAATATGTTGAAATTCATGGTTTTATATGTCTTATGAAGTCATGAAGATGTATAAATATGTTAATATGTCATATGTAGATGCGAGAAAGCATTATGAAACCATTAGAATGTAATTTGAGTATGTTATGACAATGTAGCTCTTGAATGAGTTTATGTGATTGTGTATAATTGCAAGTGGCATAGCCAAAATGAGATGCATGGAGTTTGGGACCATTTGGACAGCTCACACAAGTCTTGATTATGCTTTTAGACTTACCAAAGAGGTGCCAAACCCCAAGGAAAGCCATTTGGACATTTTGGTATCCTATATGGAGCCAAAATTGACCATAATGGAACCCTATATCACTTTTTTGCCTAAATGAGCTATTCTTGATCTAATATTTAGCATGCAATTAGATCCTGTTGAGATATTTTTGAGAAGATAAAGAACAAAATTTTTGAAGGTCTAGAGAATATTTGATGAATTTTTAAAGTTGGCAAATTCTATGATTTTAGTCTGATGCACTGTTCACTTGGTCTGAAAATAAAATCCGTCACACAGGGCCCAAATGATATCCAATTTCCATGATATTTTATACAAAGAAACAAGACATTTCTAGTGACTTGTGACAACTAGAAGCAACTCATTTGGATGTCTAGAGAGGGAGATATAAATTTTCAAAAAATCTGTCCAGTATTAGGTACTTCACCCGACCTCAGTTACTGTTTGATTAGATTTCAAGGTCTGGGTATGAATGAATCGGTCTGGACTTATTTTTTTCCTCTAGCTAACATCCACATATTTCCATATTGGTATTATTTCCTTTGATTTTATTTTTTTGGAATTAATTGTACATTTTTGAAGTTTGCTGCAAAATTCTATGACAGCACTAGTGGATAGCCTGAACTATTGACCATTTCACATGTCAAACGTCCTCTGTGTTGGATTTTATGGTTTGAAAATATTTTTAGTATGAAGTAGACATCTGTATATTTCCATAATGGGCAAGAAACCATGATTTAGATTTTTCTAGATTTAGTTATAATTTTTCAAAGTTGTGACAGAAATGAGGACAAAGCTGGCCAAAATTATATATGTATATTTCATGCATTCCTTTGAGTTCCTTGAGACGTAGGCCACCTTTGATGATTCAAATGAGTTGTATTCATGTAATTAAATATGAGAATATGTTGTATGAGCTCACATGGTTCACATGATACCAAATGAAATTTTTATACACAACGCAACCCAAAGAAATGTATTATTTTAATGGATTTTTCTCACTTCCTTCATAGAATGTTTCATGTGAGTATGCAAATGTGTATGAAATGAGTTAGAAATATATGGTGTTACACTAAGGGTTCTTGGTTTCACCACACTCAAGTAAACCCAAACAAACATACTTTGCATCAATTGAAAACATATTGCAACATATGGTACCATGGAATAAAGACATATGCTAGAACACTTTTCATGGCTTAAAATACACAGACACACATTCAAAGACAAAGTAAGCACATATCCATGCATGAGAGAAAGTGGAGAGAGTTACCTTTGATATAACCACTAACTTTTTCTCTTGGAATCGCACTTTCTTCTTTGGCCACTGAGAGGTCTGTCGTACAACTCTCAAAATAAAACTAGGTTGAACTAAATATGAAGTTAGTGGCACAACCTAGGTCATCTCCCTTGGAAATGGAATTCAATGTTCAATTGGGTTTTCTAAATGTTGAAGGATTCTAAAAGTTATCTAAATTTGAGGGGTTTTTGATTGAATTAAACTAAGTAAAATGAAATTGAATTAAATTCCTAATTACATGAATTATGGGTGAAGGATGGTTTTATGACTAGCTTTAGATTCATCCCTTGGTATCCACTATCTTTATCCTAATTCACTTTTGATTATTTTGGCCTAAAAATTCCTAATTGTGTCCAATACAAATTATCTTGAGTTACCACATAAGAATTAAGAGATTAACAATCTAATGTTGAATTGAAACCTCAATCCCGCATCAAATCATCAATTCTTATCTTTAAGATTAATGAACACTTGAATTTGATTGATTAACCAATTGATTAACCTCTGAATCATCATCCAAAGATGTTTAATTAACCAAGTAAACACTAAGGAATCCTCAAATCATACAATCAAGCACATAATTTTACTCATGCATTTCATCAAACACCTTCATGGCACACATGAGAAATTAGAGAATAATGAAAAATCAGTGTCCAATCCAATCAATTAATCAACAAAAAGGTTTTCTAATTAGTGTCTAACTAACTACTAATTACAATTACACAAATTTCTAATCAAATACAACTTAACCAAGCTTGTACAAGAAAAAGAAAAAGTGTAGGAAAGTAGAAATCCTTAGCCAAAATTCTGCTTGTAATTCCATGGATTCAAGCTTCTCCAAGGTCCTTCTTCCCTTGCTAGTCACAAATGGAGGATTAGAGCTTCATTGGAGATGGAATGGAGTGGGAATGGAGAATGAGGGGCTACTAGACAAAGTGGAATGGACGAAGGGCGTGAATGTGCGAATGAGTGAATGGACGATGAAGTGTGTCGTGAATCACGTGATGGATGAATGGATATTTTTTATTCGATGGATTGGATCCCCCTTGCCTCTTGGAGCTTGCCCGAATTAATTCCCCTTCCTCACGTGGTCCTTTATTTTTCACATGCTTTGTACTCCTAGCTCCTTAGCCCTTAGATGACTAGATATGAATGAATGGAGTGAATCCATTGATGACGTGTCCAGCCCCCTTTCAGTGTCACTTTCACGTGCCTACAAATCATGCTTCTTCATGTGTTTTGCTCGTGGTATGTGAGTTGAACATTTGTTGCTTCTCACAAGTTGTTTTCACGTAAACTTCTTCCCACGCTTGGTTCTTCCATGTATTTTCCACATAGCTGCTTCATGTTTGTCATTCGCTTCATTTTACACCTCTGTTGCCCAGCCCATTGCTTCCTTGACTTGATGCTTCTTCTTTGCATTTTTCTTCACAAGTTCTGCACGTGCCATGTCTTCGTTTCCTATAACTGCTTGCCAGAATGAAAGTTCTGCACCCAAGCCTCCTTCATTTTTAGCTCATTGCTGCTGCCCATGTATGGTTTTGTGTGAGTGTGGAACCCAGGGCAACATGCTGGTGTATTCAAGTGTGATGAGTAGTAGTGGATAAGCTAGAAGTATGCATGGATATGCTTAAAGCTTCAAATGGTAGTGCCAATGTGGGTGAACGAGCTCGTGTTAGTGTATGCATATGGTTGAAGTATGTTAATATAGCCTGCTTTGTGTGTTCTGAAGTTGTTGGTGAGTGCATGCTACGTGTTGGTGAGTGATGTGGAGGGCTGACTCGTGTTACTATGGCTGCAATGTGGGTTAATGGATAGGTTAAATATGTGTGTGTGTTTCCACGTGCATGAATGTGTGTGCTTGGACTCATGGGTATGAAGGAGTGGATGTAAAAGTGAATGTGTGTTAGTGCAGTGGCCTTCTTGAGACGTGGGAATGCACTACTGTGCATGTGAATGACCACATGTTTATGGATGAAACCATGTTCAAGTGAGCTCCTACGTGGAATATTTGTTTATGTTGCTACAACATGGAGCACAATTCAAAGTGGAAATTGTGTAGCATGATTCATCCATTCCTTCATCAACATGAGAGATAATTTGCCTAAAATCTGCATAAAAACAAAGGTGAAAAATTCACAAAATTCATTTAAAATGATTTATGCATTTAAAATAAATTATTTTGTAGTTGAATTCCTAAAGTGTAGAAAATGGCCACAAAAATCAATTATCTACCTAAGTAAATCCATTAAGCCTTATTTAACCATTAAAAAGCTTAAACTAAGGAGAATAAAATATATAAAAATCATGCTTATCAGCCACACACTCATAATAGTGGGAGACTTGTCTCTCTTGGCCTAAACACATGAAATAGGAACTAATTATGCTCTTGGAATCATTCTCAAGACCACCTAACTACTTGGAACTCTAACTTTGCCTTATGATTCATTTATGGTTCCTAAATGCACCTAATGAAACAACATCCATCAATTGAGTTCTAGGCTCTATTCTTTCCTTTCATTTATGATTCTTGACTCCTTTTAAGCCTCTTAGAGTCATCACACAATTAAAACAAAGAGCCTAACTAGGTGTTGCTTCTTTAGGTCATATTATGGAACCTATGATGCCATCTCACTTTCTATGGTTTCTAAATTTTTTCTAAGGCTTCCTCTCATCTTCATCCATCATATATGACTCACAAATGGGTTTGGAAAATTTTAAAACTATCTCTAGGTGCCTTGAACCCTTTAGGCTGAGACTAGCATCTTCTTGGCATCCATGGAGTTTTCTTTTTTTCTTGATAGAAGATGCATATGAGGAGCCTTCTTGGGATCTTAAGAGCTCATTCAAACATTTATTTAGGCCTAGGAATTATTGTATCAAATCAAATTTTACAAGGGACACTTAAAACCCTAGATTTTCTATCTTGAAATCTAATGGCTAGTTTGTTATTTTCTTTGTCTTATTCTTGTCCCTTAAATTCCTAAGATTCATCTTTGGTTTTGCTAGAAACTCAACCCCTTAGGCCTGGCCATATGTAGGTCGAACCACCCACGAGATAAGGAAGGAGGAAGATTAAGTGAAGAGATGAAAAAATGCCTTGATTTCCTTAGTTCTTCTTGCTTGTTTTTCACCTTCCTTGGCTTCTTCACCTCAATTTTGAAATTTTCCCTCTATTCTACCCTCAAAACAGATCCAAGAACTTCAATAAAACTATAAGAAAAAAGGGGAAATGGAAGAGAAGAAGTTTGCTAAAGAGAAAGCATGAAAAAACCAAGAAATTTCATACCTCTTCCTTATTTTTCTCCTTCTTTTCTTTTCCTTCTTGTGCGCCTCACCCTTAGGGTTCTTTCTCTGATTTAAGGCAGACAAAAATGTGGCTAAATGAATGAGGAGGTGGGCCACCTTATATATATATGTAGGCTAGGAAAGACTTTTCAAAAATTCCAATTTCATCCCTTCATCTTGGCATTTTTGTTTCTAGTTCATTTTAGCACCTTTTTTAAAACCGTCTTTTCATTATGAAATTTAGGTCCTTAATTTAATAAAATGCCTTTGGAATCACTCAAATCGAAGCTAAAACCTTCTAGAACAAATTCATTAAAGTTCAAGTCAATCGACATTAGAAAACATCCATCAGAGGGGTTTTAACTATCTTAAAGCTTCTCATGGTTTTTATGGCCTCTAAGAACCCTAAAGAACTTAACATTTTCATTTAAAAAGCCCTCTTGTAGGAATTCCAAAATTTACTCAAAATTACAAAAATGCCATTATGTCTCATTAACATTTCATTACAATTCGTTTCTTCATTCTAGCTCTATTTTTCTTTCCATTTGTGCCTAAGATTCTCATTTTTAGGAGTTTAGAATGCTACTTAAATTTTTTAGGTCATTAACAATTCATTTTAGGGGACTTGCTTTGAAAACGCACTTATTTCTATCAATTTGACAAAAACCAGATGTTACACATGTAATATCTTAAACTATATATTTTATTATTATCTATTTTTCTAATATTTTTTATTTTAGGGTCTAAATGACCATTTCCCCCTGGTTGTGATGTAACAAACAAGTACTTCTGTTCATTTGTTTGCTAATATCTTCTTTGTAACTCCATATTTTTGGATTTTTTCACCACCATACGATAGATCTTTCTACACAAACTTTCCTCAGATAGTTAACTCAAACTTAGGGGTTTAGTTCATCTCCATATAAACTTGTAATCATTCAGGCCCATTTTTTGGTTCTAACGATTTCAGAATTTGACATAATAAATTTTATAATTTTTTGCACATTATTTCCTAACTATTGATATATATATATATATATATATATGGACTAGTTCTGAATTCCTCTTTCTTCTAGAAAAATTATCAAAGTGCATACAGGTGATAAATGCTGATTTTGCCCTTAGGTACCCTTAAAATCTCAAAAATTTCCATAGGTCTTATTCATCTTACACTTTTCAAGTACGAAGCTACTTCATTCAAATTCATCTTATTAAAGCTTAATAATTCATTACATAAAATACTAAATAATTAGAAAATCTTAATTTTTAGGGATGTTACCATTGTTTCGCCTCATCTTCCAACTTATAGATGGCTAGTCTAGCCTTTTGCTCAATGGTGCATGTCATGACTTCAAAAATCTTCTCTAGTTACATCAGCCATCTTTTAGCTTTTTTTAGTGTCTAAATCCCTTATGAATGATGGAGGATCAACCTTTCAGAACTTAGCCAATACAACCAAGATGTCATCCTTTCCCCCATGGTGCCCTACAGTAAGGTTTTGACCAGCACTAACTTGGTTTCTGACTAACACTTCCTGATTCTATTTGTTCATGGTCTCATGCAACTGTTGCAACATTGGAATAGTGGCTGCATAGGTCTCAGCTTGCTCTTGAAGCCAGTCAGTCATTGCTTTCACAATAGCCTCATAGGCCTCAGCTTACTCCCTTATTGTATTGGCCATGGCAGTAATGGCCTCTTGCACCTCTCTTAACATCTTAGTGGTTTCTTGATGTACAACCATAGTATCTTGCAATTTCATAAGCACAACCAGAGGCTCCCCATTAAGCTATAACTCCCTAGGGACAACCCAAGCACAACTTTGTCTATGGCATAAATGTACAAATATAAATGACATTACCATACCATAACTTCCCTATTCCTAGTATGTATGCATCATATTTGTCAAGTTTTTTAACCATAAAAATCAAATTTTAACATAATTTTTTGAACCATTGCTCTAATACCAAATGTAACAACCCTAACTTCTAAACACATTAATTAAGCTTAATTAGTCTCTTAAACATGAGTACTTAAGGATAAACATTATTAAAAGTTCGTTTATGAGTGAAAACCAAGGAAATTTGAACATTTCCAATTATTCCTAATTGTGAATAGGTAAGCAAGAAAATCCATGACAAAAGGATACTAAAATTCTCCTATAAAACCTCCATTCCATTTATGTTTAATTATAAGAGGCATAAAACTCATTTACATTTTGTTTACAAGTTAATACATGTCATTGCCATAGTGAAAACTAAGGTCTCAAAGCTAAAATAGGAATTTGGAGACTTAAGCTATGACTTAAATGATCCTCAATGCAACTTAACTCATTATTGTAGCCCAAAAACTAAAATATACAATTCTCATTGCAATGAAGACCTTTCGTGTTGTAGCGAAAGTGCTCTCGAGAACTTCCTATTCCTCAAAACTCAAGTCTCACTGTAGCAAGGCTACATGGCACTATGGTGAGAGAGCCTACTAGAGATCTTCTAACATACTCACCCCGATGTTTGCCGTAGCGAGATTGCTCTTGGGTACCCTCTGAAGTAAATTTTCTCGTGTTGCACTATGACTCAAAATTTCATGCCATGATGCTTTTGGCTTCTGTTACCCCAAATTTATTTTTGGCCATGACTTAAAGACTCTAAACCATAACTTAACTCCCTCTTGGTCCTACCCACTCAAATATACACTTCCCAGCCTTTTGCCATTAACTCTACATGAACTCTAAGACTTCCATAACTAACATGCAAGGTTTTATAGGCCTCCTTACTCACAAATACCATAATTCACTAATCCTCATTGTTTATAGGCTTTAGGGGATCATAAGAATTGATTACTACTATATGTCAGTACATTATGACAGCATTAGGCACTTTAGCTACTAACAACATCATTTCAATACATATTCCAACAGGACTCCATACAACAATATTCAAATTGATCATTCATTGTAAAGCATAATTACACTCTCAAATAAAAAAGTCATAGTTTTTCATTAGCAATAATCTATAGCAGATCATAATTAGGCATATACATTAGATTTTAAATACTATAAGGTCTAACTTCCAAATGGATTCAATCTTAGTTATAGAACATCAAGAAGCATACACTTGGCAATATAAGTGTATGATAATACTATACAAGGTAAATTACAAAATAATAGCATCTACTATAAAAAAAAATGGTCCAAGTGTAAAGATGCCACACAAGGCCTTAAGTTATATATGTTCATTGTAGCACTCGGTTTTCATAAAAATGACAGAAACAAGTCAGATATAAAATAGGGTCCTCTAAAATGAATGCATTGAGGACAAATAAGATTAGGATAAAATTCTAAATAATAGAAAATGAGGATCCAAGGCCTAGGATGCCAAGAAACCAAAGCTGGAATGGCTAAATAAAATCAAACGAAAGGTAGTGGTTTTTTTGTAATTTTAGGCACTTTTAGAAAATACAAAGGAGAGATTTTTTAAATAAAAAATTTATATTTTTTGAGGTTCTCAGAGACTCTAAAAACTATATGAACCCTTAGAATAGTCTAACCCCTCCGGTTTGCATTTTAGAATATTAGTTGACCCGAACTTTGATCTTTACATTTAGGAAACTTTTAAAACCAAATTGAGTGATTTTAAAGGCATTTTATAAGTTAGAAGACTTAAATTTTATGATGAAAAGATTATTCTCAAAAAGGAGTTAAAATGAGCCTTAAAGGAAGAAACTAAGAATGAAGGACAAAATTGTCATTTTGAAAAAGCTTTAATGAATCCCTTGCTATATATAGGTCACGCCCCACTCTTCTCCTCACTTTAACCAACCAAATTTTTGCCTAAACTAGGGGAGAGACCAACAAGAAAGGGTGCACAAGATGGAGCTTAAAGGGAGAAGAAAAGCCTAGGAAAAGGTAAGGAAATAATGGAATTTCTTGCTCCTTCCTTCATTAAACTTGTTCTCCTCCTTCTTCTTTCTTTTCCTATGGTTTTTGTGTGTGATTTGGGATCATTTTGAGTCTTGTTTAGAGGGAAGAAGTTAGAATTTGAAGGATAAGCCTGTAGCAAGTGGAAGAGCTCTTGAAAAGGCTAAGAATCAAGGTGTGTATCATGGCTTTTGTTGCTTATCCTTTGTTGTTCTTCAAGAGGCGATTTTTAGCCATATAGAGAACAACCAAAAGGGAGTAAGTTCTAACCTAAACCAAGCATGAAACCTAGGTTTTTGAGTGTGAGAAAAAAGTATATGCAAAGAAATTCCAAAAAGAAGCATTAGAAAATAAGTTACCAAAACCTAGGGATTTTGTTGCACCTTGATATGTATGAAGCTTCCTAGTGGTATTTTAAGATGTCTAAGAGTGTGTATAGGTTCTTGAGACACCTGGGAAGTCTCACATATGCCAACTCCATAGAGAAAATTTATAAAATCCATGGGTACTCCTGAGTCTTCATTGTCTTGGCCTAAACAAGATGAAGCACTTAGAAAGTGTTTTAAATTTTTTTAAAGCTAGAAAGGGACTAAGTATGATTGAAGAACATTAAATGAAGCATTGGAATACATTTAGAAATCTTAGTTTGTGAGATGAGTTCCATTTTATGACTTAAAGAAGTAACATATACCTAGGCTCTTGGGAATGAAATTGTGATGACTCCAAGGAGTCTAAATGGAATCAATAGACCTAGATAGAAGGAAAAAATATAGCCAAGATCATGAATTCTAGTAGTTGCTTCATTAGGCCTTGTATGGAACCATAATGAAGTCATATAAGAAAGTAGCTTTACATAGAGTGTGTATAATGCTAGAGCTTGCATCAATGATCTAATTGTGTCCCATTTTGTGTGTCTAGGCCAAAAAATTAAGTTTCACATAATTGCAAGTGTGTGACCAAGAGAGGGGAAGAATAACCAAGAGAAACGTGTGTATCTCTCTAACCTTTTTCTCATGCATGGCTTGGATGTTTACTTGTCTTTGAGTGCTTGTGTATATGTTTGAACCATGAAAAATGTCTCTAGCATTTGCTTTCAAGCTACAATACCATTATGCTTCTTGAAATATGTTTATGTATGTATTATGGCTTGAATGGGTTTGGTTATGCAAAATGTCCTTTAGCAAGGGGGAAGATGAACCAAAAGCCTCTAGAAATAGGTGAGACAAAGCCAAAAGCTTCAACAAAAGTGAGGCTAAGTCAAAAGTCTCTTGAAAGTAGGTGAGGCAAATCCAAAAGTCCCAAGAAAGATGGGTGAGGCTAAACCAATGCCCTTAAGAGCTTATATTTGCTATGTATTAGTTTATGTGACAACGAAAATGTCTTATGTATGCTCATTGATAGCCTAAATGTCATGCATGCATTCTTTGACTTGTATATACATCCATTATATATGTTTGAAAAGGTTAAGAGCTATTGGGATTCTTTGAATCTCACTTTTCCCCCACATATGCCTAATCATGTCTAGGTGAGCCAAGTGGACAAAGAAATGGAGGCCAACAACCTTGAAGATCAAGACTTTGACAAAAGGATTATGAAAAATAGGCATTTGGATGACATATTGATGTCAAACTATGTAACCATGAGATGTATACATGATGTTAACCATTGAACATGCTCTAATGTATGTATTAATGGTGTATGTATCAATGTGGAAGCTAGATGAATGAATATGTATGTTCTTGCCACCAAGGAGCCTTTATGAGATGTGATGTTCATGTGCATGTATGCAAGTGGCAAAGTGAGATTGAGCTCCATGGTGATTTGGATCATTTATAATACTTTTATATGTTGTAATTATGCTTTTAGACTTGCCCAAGTGGTTGTGGAAATTCAAGAAAAGCATTTGGTGTCTTGAGATGCCCATTTGGACTTCCAATTTGACCATTTGTATACTGAACCAAAGTCTGACCAAATGAGTGAGTTTTCCATAAAATATAGCCAAAAAGTAGCTCTCATCTAGAGCTTTTCATAAAGCTAGAGAACAATCATTTTGAAGCTCTAGAGAATTTATTATGATTTTTTAAAGTTGGCCAAATTATGCAGAAGGGATATGGTTACTATTCATTTGGTCAGTTTGATTCTCTGCGTCACACATGAGGCAAATGAATTCCAATGCTCATGAAATTTAATATTCATAAACCATAGATCATAAGCTTTCAATGGCCACTGAGATCACCTCATTTGGAGCTCTATAAAGGGAGAACCAAATTTTTAAAGTTACATGACAGTATTAGTAATGTAGCTCGACCTTTGGTACTATTCCATCACTTTCTATAGGATAAATGATATTGTATCAATCTAGAATTATTTTTACTCATTGGTTAACATCTATATATTTTTAAAAAGCTATCATATGCATGATTTTGATTTTTTTACAATTAGTTATGAATTTTCAAATTTCATATCAGAAATCTGGATATGCCAACCTGAGAGCAACTTCCATTTTTCTGGTGCATGGCTTCCAAATCCATGATGCATGGGATAAATGATGATTTTTATGACTTGAATGGATATTTTATGGATAGAAAATGATGCAAATGAGTTCACATGGTCCCTAAAGCCATGAATCATTTATATGGCTTTCTAATCACACAATTATTCATACTTAAAATGTATCTTTCCTTACATTTGTACTCCAATATGCATGAGATACATTGAGATAGACAATGGGACCATTATGTAAGAGCTAAGAGGTTTAGATATTACATTTATTAGTATCAGTGCAAAGGTTCAGACACTTTGATGTGGTTTATGGCTTAAAAATATGAGATTGCTGAGCGGATCGTCGCATAACCCTCAAAATAATACTAGGTTGATAGAATATATAGATAGTGGCACAACCTAAGTCATATCCCTTGGAATTGGCGTTCAATGTTTAATTGAGTATTCTAAATGTTAAAAGACTCTAAAATTTCTGGACTAAAGGGGTTTTAATTGAATTAAACTAAACTGAATTAAATTCTACCTAATTGTATGGATTATGAATGAAAGATGGTCTCGTGACTAGCTTCGGATTCGTCCCTTGGTATCCACTATCCTTATCCTATTCTAATTGTGATTAATTCTGGCCTAAGAGTCCCTAATCATGTTCATAACAATTTATCTTGGGTAACCACTCAAGATTCAAGAAATCAACTATCTAACGTTGAATTGAGACCTCAATCCCGCATTAAATTGTTAATTCTTGTTTCAGGATCAATGAACATCCAATTTGATTGATTAACTAATTTGATTAACCTCTGAATCATCCTAAATATTTAATTAACCAACTAAACATTAAGGAATCTTCAAATTAAACAATTAAGCTCACTAATGTATTTTATCGAACACCTTCGAAGCATACATGGAAAATTCAGATAATATTGGAATTAATCGGATCAATTAATCAACAAAAAGGTCCCTAATCAGTGTCTAACCAGCCACTAATTATAATTACACAAATTCCTTATCAAATACATCTTAACCAAGAAAATAAATGAAAGACAAAAAGTGTAAGAAAAATAGAAAAGTCTTAGCCAAAATTCTAAATTATGCTTCCATGGATTCAAGCTTCTCCAAGAGATTCCTCCTTGCTAGCCTCAAGATGAACTAAAGCTTCATGGGATATAGATGGAATGGAGTGGAGTGGAGAATAGAATGAATGGATGAATGGAGGAAGGATATGGCGTGGATGGTGAATGGGATGGATGATGAATGGTGTGTTGGATGGTTTTTGAATGGTTGGATGGCTTGATATATATAGGCATAAGGGAATGGAGTTGCATGAATGAACTAGGAAATCTAAATATATGGAGACGTGGTGGACTTGGAGAGATGTGAGATGTGTGGAATTGTAAATGGATCAGAGGCGTGCTGATTTGAATGAAAGAGGCGTGCAAATGCTAGAAAGGCGTGAATGAAGTATGAATCCTCCTTGGAATGCCTCTAGACGCTTTAAACTTGCTGCTGTTCACGTGACTCTTTTAATGAATCATATGCAGCTTCTTCTTCTCCTTCTTCTCGTTATTATTCACGTGCCCAGCCTCTCCTTGAGTTTTTTTCATTCTCCACGTCTCATTCATGCTTCTTTCTTCTATACATATATACGATGGGCCCCACTGGTTATTTTATTATATTATTCATGCAATCACGTTCAGCTTCTTCATTTTTCTGCCCAGTTTCTTCACTTCAGTGTCTTCCACGTGCAGCTTCTCTTCATTCTGTTCTCAAGCTTCTTTGTTTTCAGCTCCAGCCTTGCTTCTTCTGTATGCATTCTGCTCGAGTTAGCTCGTTCAGCTTGCTCTGTTCTCCATCACGTCAGCTTCCTTAATGCAAAACGACGTTATTTTCCACTAAAGCCTCTGCATGCAGCTCATTGTTTCCTTCTTTATGTTTTTCACGTGGTTTCCTTCGTATCAAGCAGCTTCATAACCTCGTGGCTTCTTTTCTGCATTTTCCAGCTCGACAATCATGTTGCTTTTCTCTGTTCAGCTCGTGCCTCGTTTAGCTTGTGTTTCTTCGCCTGAACTCTAGCTAAGCCATTTCACGTAGCTCTCTTCTTCACGTTTCTGCTTCTTAGTAAACCATCACTCGAACGTGCAACCTGTGGCCAGCTCCTTTGTGTTTTCTTCATCTTGCAGCTTCAACGAGAAACTCATACTTCAACCTCTTCAAAACCCGAAGGAATATGCTGACTTTTCTACATGGAGCTGCTTCTTCTGTTGCTCGTTCTTCTTGTTCAGCTCCTGCATGATCTCTACGTTCTGCACTACATGCTTTATAATGCGTTATCTCCTCCCTTCAGCTCGCGTTGTTCTGCTTCTCAGAACCATGCATGAAACCTATGGCCTCTTCCTTTTTGCTTCACGTGTTCTACATGGATAATGAATGTATACTGCAACGTGGATGGTGTGTGGATGATCCTGGAGCTGCCTCTCACTTGAGCGTTATGTGGAGATGAAGCGTGATATATGTGTGCAGATTATGTGAGCCCATGCATTCCATCAAACTCATGGCTTATCTCTACTTTGCTTCACATTCTCAAGCCCATTCATATGTTTCGTGTATGGTGTTTGGAGGCTGCCTCATTCTCCTTGTTTCTGATTTAAACTTCAGCCTAAGATTTCTTTTGATGCTTCTCCAAACCAACCTCCATTCAAGCTCTAATTTCCAATTTAAAAAATCTGCACAAAAGGAATGGAAGATATGAAATAGAAAAATTCACAAAATTCATTTAAAATGATTTATGTATTTAAAATCAATTATTTTTCCAATTAATTCATAAAGTGCAAAGAGTGGCTATTAAAACAAAATTTCATCTAAATACATCCCTAGAATCATATTTGGTCATTAAAATGCTTAAGTTAGGAGGATTAAAACATATAAAATTCATGCTTATCAATTGCCTACTATGATTGAGGTGTATACGAATGAATTGAGTGATAACTGTGGCTTGTGTTCATGAATTGTGTTAAAAAGAATTTGATTTGTTTCAGAAAGATGGTGAACACACAAAGAGGTAGGCCCTTTAGAAAGGCTCGAGCAAAGGGAGAGCCTAGTGATCTGATGGTTGGAGCCTTTTAGGCTATTATGGCTTGCCTGGATTAGCAGTAGGCCATGATTATGTAGCTTCAGAAATGACTTGCACAGTGAGATAGTGAGTGGCCTACTCCTCATTCACCACATTCACCATTGCACTAAGGTCATCTTAAGCATTTAGGGGCAACTCACTTAGGTCCACAGCCACAGATATAGTAGATGCCTCAAACTCCACTAGCTCAAATACGTCCAGCCCCTGAGCAGCCTTCTACAAGGTTGATTATAGCCCAGTTCAAAAATTTTGGGCCTCCCATCTTTGATGGAGAGTTGAGGCATGGATCATGCAGCTTGAGAAGATTATTAGGGTGATGGAGTGTACATCTGAGCAGAGAGCTGTGATGACCATTTTTTAGCTAGAGAAAGAGGCAGATTATTAGTGGAGGAGCACTGAACCTATCATAAAGTCAAAGAACCTCTTGATTAACTAGGAGAGATTCTATAGGCATTCTATAAGCAATATTTTCCTAGTTCCATTTAAGATGTGAAGGAGTTATAGCTTGTGTAACACCATAAATTTTTAGCTTATCTCATGCTATCTCTATGTCTCATGCCATGAATTTCATGAAGAAGCAAGGAAAATGGTATTAAAATAATCCATTTCTTTGCATTGTATAGCGTATACATTTTTCATTTAGTGTCCCATGGATTATATGAACTCATTAAACTCATTCTTATATTTAATTATAATAATACAACTTAAAATCATCCAAAGAAGTGGCTTAGAACTCATACAAATGAAGGGATTACATAAAATTCAAGAGTGCAGCCTCAGGTAGGAATTCCAACTTTCTGTCACAAATTTGAAAAATCATAACTAATTCTAGAAAAATTGAAATCATGTATTTTTTACCATTCTAGAAAGATACAGATGTCTACGTTATGATAGAAATATGTCAGACCTTCAACAGGGATGCTAGCCACCAGAATTCAATGGAACAGTATCAGAGGTCTACTGTCATCCCTGGCACTGATCTCCAAATTTAAAAATTCATATCTCCTTGCTCAGAGGTCCAACTGGGGTGATCTTAGTGGTCATGGAAAGCTTATCATGTCTTGTTTATTTTTGTTAAATTTCATGAGCATTGGATATCATTTGGTTTATGAATGACACAGCCCAAGTTTCTGACCATATGAACAGTACCTATATCAGCTCAACAGAAAAATGCCAATTTTGAAAAATCATAATTAATTCCATAGAGCTCCAAATAATCTGTCTTTGCCTTACCAAAAAGATATGGATGAGATCTATATGTGTGCCAAATATCATGGGCAAATTCATTCATTTGGTCAGATCTTGACATTGGGTTGCAAATTGGTCACTTTTGTGCCATATAATGGATCCAAATGGTTCATATTAAGTTCCAAGGCCGCCATGACCACTTGAGCATGCAAGAATGCACCAAAATGACATTATAAACTTGTCTCAGAGGTGTACAAACCCAAAATTCAAAAACTCACTCTCTCACACCATGTCATACACAAGGTTACACAAGGCTAGTTTTGCCATTCTATACCCAAATTGCACTACATCATGCATATAACATTAAATCTCATTTGTATATAATGCATTAGCATAATTACACATGTTCATAATGTCATAGGATGTATACAACAATAGATTACAACATTTGCCACTCTTATGGCCATAAAAAAGCAAAATCTATGCAAATTGTTGTCAATCTCTTATCTTCCAAGTTGTTGGCTCCCATTACCTTGTTTACTTGGTCCACCTAGCATGTTAGAACATTGGAGAGGAGGAAATGAGATTCAAAGAATCCTTATAGCTCATCTCCCATTTCAACCATACATAAAGTATGTAAAACAGGTCTTGAAAATGTATGCATGAGTACAAGGAACAATATGAGCATTCAAGAAGCATTCTTGGCATGAGTAAGTCATACAAGACATACATAGGCTTGCCAAGTAAGTGGATTAGCCTCACCCATTCACTTATGGATTTTGGACTTGCCTCACCCATTTTCTGAAGGAGGTTTTGGCTCAACCTCACTCTTAGGAGACACTTTCCTTGGTTTCAACCATTTTTAAGGGTTTTTGGCTCATCCTCACCATGGCTAAGAGTTCTTGACTTCTCCACACTCAAGTAAACCCAAGCAAAGATGTTGAACATCATTTGAAAGCATAATGTAACATCACGGCACCATGGAATAAAAACTCATGCTTGAATACTTTGCATAGCTTAAAACACACATACACATATTCAACGACAAGTCAAGCATACATTCATGCATGAGAGAAGGAGGAGTGAGCTACCTTTAGTGCAACCACACACTTTTCTTTTTAAAACAATGGTCCCTTCCTTGACCTCACACACACAAGGGTGTGGAATTGGTTTCTCTTGGCCTTAACATAATTTAACAAAGCTAATTAGGTTCATGGAATCAATTCTAAGGCTACACATCTTCCTTAAACACTAACTTGGTCTAATAACCCCTTTATGATTCCAAAAATGCACCTAATGAAGCAACTCCCATCAAATGAGTTCTAAGCTCCATTTTTTCCTTTCATATATGATTCTTGACTCTTTTTAAGTCTCTTGGAGTCATCACATAATTAAAACAAAGAATCTAACTACATGATACTTCCTTAAGTCATATTATGGAACTTAAGACACTAATTCATTCTCTAGGCTTCCTAAATTTTTTCCAAGGTTTCCCCTCATTTTCATTCATCATATATGACTAAAAAATGGGCTTAAAACAAATTAAAACTATCCCTAGGTACCTCATCCCTTTTAGGTTGAGACTATGAAGTATAAGGAAACCAATAGACTTCTAGGGATCTTAGCAGCTCATTTAAACTTTCATTTAGGCCTAGGAATCTTGGTATCAAATCAGATTTTTGCAAGGAACACTAAAAGCCCTAACTTTGCTATCTTGATTTTTCATGGTTCTTTTGTTGTTTTCTTTGCGTATTCTTATTCTTCTCCCTTAAATTTCTAAAATTCATCCTTGGTTTAGCTAGAAATTCAAATCCCTAGGGCTAGCCATATATAGGTCGAAACACCCATAAGTGAAAGAAGGAGGAAGATCAAGTGAAGAGATGGCAAAATACCTTGATTTCTTTAGTTCTTCTTGCTTGTTCTTCACCTTCCTTGGCTTCCTCACCTAAAATCCGAATTTTCCCCTCTGTTCTTCTCTCAAAATAGATCCATAAACTTCAATAAAACCATAGGGAAAAAGGGGAAATGGAGGAGAAGAGGTTTGCTAAAGAAATAGCATGAAAAACAACTAAGAATCCATACCTTTTACCTTGTCTTTCTCCTTCTCTTCCTCTCCCTCTTATGCGCCTCACTCTTAAGGTTCCTCTTCTAGTTTAGGGCAAAAACAAAAGGAGCTAAATGAATGAGGAGGTGGGGTGCCATATATATAGGGGTGGTTTTAAGAAAGACTTTTTTAAAATCCTAATTTTGCCCTTTCATCTTGACATTTTCATTTCTTATTCGTTTTAGCTCCTTTTTTAGAATCATCTTTTTCATTATAAAATTTAGGTTCCCAATTTAGTAAAATACTTTTGGAATCACTCAAATTGGAGCTAAAACCTTTCCGAATGAATCCGTCAAAGTTTAGGTCAACTGTCATTGGAAAACATCCACCAAAGGGGTTTTAACTGTCTCGGGGCTTCCCATGATTTTCAGGGCCTTTGAGAACCTCAGAGAACTCAAAATTTTCATTTAAAAAGTCCTCCTATATGAATTCTAAAATTTATTCAAAATTATGAAAATGCCATTATGTTTCGTCAACCTTTCGTTCAATTTTGTTTCTTCATTCTAGCTCTGTTTTTCATTCCATTTGAGCCTAGAATTCTTATCTATAGGAGTCTAGAATGCTACTTAAATTTTTCTAAACCTTAACGAATTCATTTTAGGGACTTGCTTTGAAACATACCTATTTTCATTATTTAAAGAAAATTAGACATTGTAGTTTGTACCCCTGAGATAGACTGAAAGGATGTCAGTGGACCAATATGTGGCAAAGCTTGCAGAACTCTCCAGATATTCCTCTTATTTATAGAAACATGATGGTGAAAGATGGAGAGCTGATAAATTAGAGAAGGGACTCATACCAAAGATTAGAGACAGAGTGGTGCCTTAGAAGATTAGGGACTCTAATGCCCTGGTCGAGGTGTGCCAAATCATGAAGGCAAATTTGAGGATGATGCATCTAGCCTCGAGTGTCAAACCTCCCCTCCTGAGAATAAAAGGCCACAGAAAGAAATACCAACCACCAGTAACAATAAAAGAGGTGGTAGAGGTCAATGGAATAGAAGAGATAATACATTAGACTCAATTATCCTTCACTTAAGCTTGATTCTATGAAATTCCAAACGAAAAGGGGTAAAACTATGGTATTTCATTATGTTACACCTGAGGTTTAGAGGTTCAAACTTTACCCTGTGGGTCCCATAACCCCATTAATCATATTCTCTACTCAAACATCATTCATATAGCTCATACATAGCATAAAACAATCCATGAACTATGGATATGAAGGCAACAACCAGAAAAATGCAAATTTTCCCACAGGTCCAAAGGTCAGATTTTTGGCTCCGAATTTGGAAAATCATAACTAATTCTAAAAAAATGGGAATCAAGCAAGTAATAGTTTTCTAGAAATATCTAGGTGTTAAATTTATACTCAAAATAATTCCAAGCCATAATAACATCGTTTGAATCACATTTGACAATAGAAAAGCTTAAAAGGTCAGATTGTCCAATGTTTCTAATATAGCTTAACATTATGAAATTCAAAAATTCATAGCTAATTCCAAACAAATTTAATATAGGCAAAATATACCAATATGGAAAGAAAGCAATGTTAACTAGAGGTACACAATAAGGCCAAACTAGTTTAAAAATCTTTAAATCTCAAAAAAATGATGGAACAGTAGCCAAGGTTGGCTGGCATCCCTGATACTGACTTAGAAATTTAGAAAATCATTTCTCCTTCCATAGACCTCCAATTGAGGTGCTTCTAGTTGGTATAGGTCACTATGAATGCCTAGTTTCTCCTTGTAAAATTTCATAGCCATTAGACATTGTTTGACTTATGAGTGAAAGAGGCAAATTTTCTAACCCTATGAATAGTGCCATTGTCAAATTTAGAAATTTTGTCAACTTTGGAAATTCACTAAAAATTCTCTAAAACTCAAAATAATATGCACTTTAACTTCTCAAAAAGCTCTAGACAATACCTATAAGCATGCCAAGTTTAGACTAAGAAGAGGTCATTTGGTCATATTTTGACATAGCTCTCGAATTTGGCAAATTTGACACCTTATATGGTTCAAAGTGGGTTCAAATGGCCTCATACATATTCTTGCATACCTTGGGCAAGTTTGAAAGCACTAATACATCACATATGAATTGCCTAAGTGGTCTAAACCATCATGCATCTCAATTTAACTATTCCACATGCAAGAATACACTAGCATTTATAAGGCATCAAAGGTCCAAATCTTACATTTACATTGATTTGGCACCAAATGTGGTTTTTACATCATCCATACATGCTTTTACATTTGCTCCAATTGTTACAACTCAAAAATAATATGTACATAAGTACTTTGACTTTCCTATACATCGAAACTATACATAATTATGCAAAAGTGTCAAGAGATGGCCATTTATGCTTCATGGCCTCCAATCTTTGGCTCTTGAGCTCCATCTAGATCATATGAGATGGGAGAGGGAAGGGGGTGAGATTCATGGAATCTCAATAGCTTATACACTCATTGAAGGAAGCAATAAAGGTAGATAAACATGCCAAAGCATGCAAGTAGGCATTAACCATTAAAAATCATTCAACACATGATTTATATGCCATGAAAATTGTATCAATGCCAAGAATAAGCTTTAAGGACTTTTGGTCTAGCCTCATCCTATTTTGGGGACTTTTGGATTGGCTTCACTCTTGGTTTAGGGACTTTTGACTTAGCCTCACTCATCCATAAGACTTTTGGCCTTGTCTCACCCATTCTTATGGACTTTTGGCTCTACCTCACCCATTATAAGGGACTTTTGGCACCACCTCACCCTCATGAGCAATTTTCACAACCAAAACATAAACATATTGGTAGCAATGCATCAAGGCAACATCAAATAGTATGTTTCAACATATAAATGCATATACAAGCATACAATGACATTTATATATCCAAGAATGCAAATAAGAAGGAGTGAAGAGCAACCTTGTAGGCCAACACAAGTTTTCCCATTTGATTTCTCTTTTCCCTTCGCGGTCTCCTAGACATAACAAATAGCACTCAATTACTCTCTTGGAATAAACCAAAGCATCAAATACATACTTAAGAAGCATTCTTGGTCTATTGGTTCCATAATAGCTCCATTAATGGCCTAATAAAGCAACTATCATAATTCAAGCTCTCTTAGCTTCATTTCCTTGCCATATTTAGGCCTCTTGGTTCCATTTAGACTCCTTGAAGTCATCACACTCTCAATTTCAAGAGCCTAGGTTCATGTTTCTTCTATAGGTCATATTATGGAACCTATTGAGCTAACTTTCAATCTATGGCTTCTAAAGTTTTCCCAAGGGTTCCTCTCATCTTCTTCCATCACACATGATCCCAAACCAAGCTTAAAACTAATTAAAACACTCACTACCCCTTTCAAGTGCTCTAGGTTAGGCCATGAAAAACATTTGGAGTCCATGGAGTTTCCAATATTTCCTTGATGGAAAGGACACTTGAAAAGCTCCCTAGGGATCTAAGGAAGTCCAACAAACACTCACATATGTTAGGGGATTTATTACATATCCCTAACTTGAAATTCATTGATTTCTCTTCTAATTTCTTGGCATATTTTAACTCCCTATAGCCTAAATCAATGGTTTTAGACTTGCTTTAAGTTAGAAACTTTCCCACCTCTCATGGTTCTATTCTTAGCTGAAACACTCAAAAAGAAAACAAGGGAAGAAGATGCAACAAAATGGAAAGAAATTACCTTGAATCAAGCTCTTTCCAAGAGGTCTTCCTTTACTTAAATCTTCTCCTTAAATCCTTACACTTCCCCCTCTGGATTAAGCCCAAAACAAAACCATATAAGCACCCAAAACTATGGAAAGAGAGAGCAAAGAGAGAGGAACTGATTTTCTAAAGGAAAAAATCATAAATTCTTACAATTTTCTCACCTTTTTCCTTGTTATTCTCCCTTCTTTCTTGGCTCTTCTTGGTCTCCCTCTCTCTCCAGCACTTTTCTCTATTTTTGGATGAAGCAATATGTCAGTTAGAGGGATTAAGAGGCTTCTGGGTCCTTTAAAAAGAAAATTTTCACTTTTTCTTGCTTTTTCTGGAATAAGTCTCGCTATAGTGGGAAATATCGCTCGCTATGGCAAGCACTTATCAATTCCAAGCCCCTGTTATCGCTACGACGAGCATTATTATGAGAAACTCCCTAGATTTTGTATGGGACATATGAACTCGCAATAGTGGACTACATCCTTTCTATGGCAAACTAGTACATTCACTATAGCTAAATGGCTCCTTACTGTAGCGAACTGGTATACTCGCTATAGCTAACAGAGGTCTTGGCTATAGCCAGCAGACTTTGAAAGTTTTTTAAAATCTTGGATGTTATAGAGCATATAGCCAGAGACTACACACAGCCTATACAACAAAGGGAGGTAGCTCCTGCACTTAGACAACAGACCCAAGGTAGAGTTTTTGCCCTGACAGAGCAAGAGACTAGTAGATCCCCGAGTCTGATTTAAGATACTTTTAAGATTAATGATTGTATTGTACTTGCTTTGTTTGATTTGGCTGCTATTCATTCTTTTATATCCTATGACTATGCTAAGAGGCTGGGTTTGAGTATGCATGCTTTACCATATGATTTACAAGTATCCAGCACCATAGGAAACTGAGCTATTACCTCCCATGCTTGTTTAAACTATGTAGTCTAGTTTAACCATTATTTTACCACAATTGACTTGATATGCATACCCCTCATTAATATTAATATAATTATTAGAATGAACTAGAAGTCTACAAATAATGCCATACTTCACTATTAGCACATATGTGTTTCTTTACCTGAATGTGGAACTGTGCCTAGTATTAGGACTAAGCTAGCTTTTATAACTATCTTCTAGGTTGAGAGATCTCTAGAGCATGGTTGTCAGGGGTTTTTAGTTTTCTTTTCTCTACAAGTCGAGATAGAAGGGGGCATAAAGGAGATACCTGTAGTGAGAAAATTTCTAGAGGTATTCCCTAAAGAAATTAGCGGACTACCCTTTAATAAGGAAGTAGAATTTCCCATAAACATTGTAGCTAGGGCAGGTCCAATGTCTAAGGCCTTGTATAAGATGGCTCCCATCAAGCTAGTATAGCTAAAGAAATAGATAAAATAACTCTTAGAGAAGGATTTCATTAGACCCAGTGTTTCACTGTGAGGAGCTCCAATCCTATTCATAAAGAATAAAGATGAAGTCTTAAGATTATGTATAGATTACAGAGAGCTCAATAAGATTACAATTAAGAATAAATACCCACTACCCAGGATTGATGACCTCTTAGATCACCTAGTAGGAGCGTTGTCTTTTCTAAGATAGACCTTAGGTCAGGATATCATCAACTCAGGATGAAGGCTAAAGATATCCCTTAAATAGCTTTTAGAACTCGATACGAGCACTATGAGTTTTTAGTTATGCCCTTCAAGTTGACAAATATGACTGCGGTGTTTATGGATTATATGAATAGAGTGTTTAGGACATACCTAGGCAAGTTCGTAGTTGTCTTTATAGATGACATTCTTATCTATTATAAGAGAAGAGAAAAGCATAAGCAACACTTGAGATTAACCCTAGAGACCTTGAGAGAAAAATAGTTATATGCTAAACTTAGTATATGTAAGTTTTAGCTCACTGAGGTCCAATTCCTAGGCCACATGATCTTCCAAGCAGGGTCACAATAGATCCTTATAAGGTAGAGGCAGTACTTTAGTGGGAAAGACCTAGGAGAGTGACAAAGATCAAGAGCTTTCTAGGTTTAGCAAGTTATTATAGGAGGTTTATCTAGAGCTTCTCTCATATAGCAATGCCACTTACTAAGCTCACTAGAAAGAATGTACCATTTGTATAGGATAAGAAATGTGAGCAAAGTTTTCAAGAACTGAGGTATAGATTAACCACAACCCCAGTTTTAGTACTTCTTGACCCGAAAGAGACTTTTATAGTCTACAGTGATACCTCAAATAAAGGGTTAGGATGTGTGCTTATTTAGGCAGGTAGAGTGGTAGCTTATGCTTCTAGGCAGTCAAAACCTCACAAGGAAAACTATCTCACTCATGATTTAGAACTAGCAGCAGTGGTGTTTGTTCATAAGATATGGAGATACTACTTGTATGGTGTAGCCATAGAAATCTACAGTGACCACAATAACCTTAAGTATCTATTTAAATAGAAAGAGTTAAATATAAGGCAGAGGAGATGGTTAGAGTTCCTAAAAGATTATGATTTTACCCTGAAATACCATCTCGGTAAGGCTAATGTGGTAATTGATGCATTAAGTAGGAAATCCATACATCTGCCCAATATGATGTTGAGAGAGTAGGAATTGATTGAAAGGTTTAGGGACATGAATCTCTCTTGTTAGGTGCATTTAGGGAAATTTTTAATGAGTGAAACCCTGTAGCACCATATTTATCTAGCCTTTCTTATTCATATCTTAGCTTGCTTCTCTTGGCATAGCAATTCTCAAAGGAAAAACTCAATTAAAATAATGGAATATTTAATGTTACATAGCACTTAAATTTTTCATTTTGCATTCTGCATTCTATGGACCATATTAACTCACCCATATCATCCTTCAATTAAAATACATTCATATAACTCAAAACCATCACCAAATGTTCCATAAAACCTGAGTTTGGATCATACATACATAAAATCACACAATTAGCCTGGGGTTCTATTGCCAAATTTCTGGTGCCAACTTTGGAAATTCATAACTAATTCAAGAAAAATCAAAATCAAGCACACTATACCATTATGGAAAACTATAGATGATTTAGGCTAAAAATAAGTCCAAACCAAAACTAAAATGGTTAGCTACTAGAAATCGATGGAATAGTTCTAAAGGTATTATTGCATTATTAGTATTAACTCTGAACTTCAAAAATCCATATCTCTCTACTCAGACATCCAAATGAGGTGATATAGGTGGCCATGGGAAGCTTATTATGTCTAGTTTATGCTTGTAAAATTTCATGATCATTGGATATTGTTGGACTTTGAATGACATAGGAGAAGAAACTGACCATATGAATAGTAACCATATTAGTTCAACAACTTTTTGGCAAATTTGAAAATTCATAATTAATTCTGTAGAGCTCTAAATAATATGGTCTTTAGTTTAAAAAAAGCTCTAGATGAGATCTATATGTGTGCCGAATTTCATAGAAAAATTTGTCAATTTGGTTAGTTTGTGATGTAGGATTGCAAAATGGCATTTTTATGCCTATTTAAGGGGTAAAAAATGGTTCAATTTGGATTATAGCTTTTTTAGGGCTACTTGAGCATGTGGAAAAGCATATAAATAGCCTACTAAACATGTCCCAAAGGTCCAAAAACATAGATCTCACAGATTCACTCTCCCACTTGATGATATGCATAAGGAACATACATGCATCATTTTACATTTCCATGTTGAAAACATACACTATCATTAATATGGATCCAATTCTCATACATACATCATATATCCATATTTTTACAAGTGCTCAAGGGCATATACATCATATACATCATAGGAGTACTTCATTTGACAATGTTATGGTTACAAAATGAACAACTAACAACTCCTTTGTCAATCTTCTTGCTTTCAAGTGTGGTGGCTCCCATTTCTTGGCTCACTTGGTCCACCCAGACATGTTAGGCAATAGGGAGGGAAGAGTGAGATTTTAGGAATCCCAATAGCCCTTCTCCCTTTCAAAAACATATAATGGATGCAATTTTAAGTCTACAAATGCATGCATGTCTATCTTGAAATTCATAAACAAGCATAGAACATTTCCTTCATTCAAGAAGTCACATACAACATATATAGGCTTGGCAAGATAATGGTTTAGCCTTACCCATATTTTTTGAGACTTTTGGACTTACCTCACCTATTTTTAATGGACTTTTGATTAAGTCTCACTCTTTTAGAGACTTTTGGCTTTGTCTTACCCATCCATAGGGCCTTTTGGCTTCACCAAGCTAATACAAGCCAAAACATGTTCATAAGGCATCTTTCAAGCACATAAATAAAGCATCATGGTACCATGGCATATACATATATACTAGAAACATTTTTCATAACTTAAACATACACACACACATTCAAAGACAAGAAAACACCCCAAAATGCATGAAAGAAAGGAGAGAAAGCTACCTTGTATGCAAGAACACACTTTTCTCTTTGGACTTTCTTCCTCTCCCTCAGCCAAACACCCAGAAGGAGGTAGAGCTTTATTCCTTTGGCCTAAACACATCAAATAGGATCTAATTACACTTGGAACAATCTCTAGTGCCATACACACTTTAGAAAAACTTTGGCACTCATATAGTTCAATTATGGTTCCATAAAGCACCTAATGAAGCAACACCAAGGGTTCATGATCTTGGCTCCATTCTATCCTTCTATCTATGATTCTTAACTCTATTTAAACTCCTTGGAGCCATCATACAATCAATTTGAGGAGCCTAACTATAGGTTGCTTCCTTAAGTCACATTATGGAACCTACACCTCCATCTCACTTTCTATGCTTTCTAAAATTTTTCCAAGACTTCCTCTCATACTCTCCCATCATATATGATGCAAAACTAGGCTTAGAAGAAATTACAACACTTCCTTGGTCTTCCTTCTAGTCTAGGTTGAGCCATTGCTTCCTTAAGGAATCCATAGAGTTTGTTTGATTTCTTGGATGGGAGATGCATGTGGGAGCCTTCCTTGGTGTCTTAAGAACTCATACAAACTCTTAGATACCTTAAATTATGGCTAGAAACTTTTCTACAAACCAAGGAGCAACTAAAACCCTAGATTGTGCATCTTGCAAATTCAAAGTTTTTTCTTTGTTCTCTTTGCATATTCTTGTTTTCCACACTCTAATTCTTAAGATTCACTCTTGGTTTGGTTCAAAACTCACCCCCTTGGTTGTCCTAGGAGTGGCTGAACTATATACAAAAGAGAACAAGAAGAAGAAAGCATGAAAGGCAATGATTTCTACCTTGATTCAAGTCCTTTTCAAGAGTCTCTTCCTTTGCTTTGGTTCTCCTATTAAAATTTGAACTTCTCCCCTCTGGTTTGAGCTTAAAATAGAACCAAATGCCTTAATATAAGTATGGGAAGAAGGAGGCGAAGGAGGAGAATAAGTTTACTCAAGGGAAGACTAAGAAATTCCATTAAATTCATAACTTTTGCTTGGCTTTTTCTGCTCCATTTTTCCCTTCTCTTGTATGCCACTCTCCCTTGGTATCACTCTCTATTTTGGGTAGATGGAAGGATAGTTAAATGAGGAGAAAGGAGGAGCATGAGTATAAGAAGTCTAGGGATTAAAATTGTTTTGAGAAAATTCCATATACGTCCTATCTTTTTGGCATTTTTGTTTTAGGTTCGTTTTAGCTCTTTTTTTAGAATCATTTTTCCACAATAAAATTTAGGTTTTCAATCTTATAAAATGCCTTTGGAATCACTCAAATTGAAGTTAAAACTTTTTGGAATGAAAAGATCAAAGTTTGGATCAATCTTTGTTAGAAAACGGGTACCAAAGGAGTTTTAATTGTCCTGGGGCTTTCCATTATTTTCAGGGCCTTTGAGAACCTTGGAGAGCTCAAACTTTTCATTTAAAAATCCCTCTTATGAGTATTCTAAAAATTACTTGAAATTATGAAAATGTCATTTTGTTTTGTAACTATTTTGTTAAATTTTATTTGGTTATTTTGGCTCCAGTTTCAGGGTATCTCTGCCCTCCTATTTTCATTATTTGATGTGTAGATTATTATCCTAACTTTTTTGGACCTTAACTCATCCATTTCAAGAGACTTGCTTTTAAAACATATTCATTTTCATCATTCTTATGAAATATGGACATTACAAACCTAAGCAGAGAATGACTTGAGGAGTCAAATAAAAGAGGCCCAGTAAAAAGATGAGTATGAGAGTAAGATTAGAGCCCAAATGTCCTAAGGTGGTGTGACAAATTTTAATTTGCCTAAGGATGGAATAATGAGGTATAAGAATAGGTTGTATGTACTTAGAGAGTCAAAATTGAGAGAAAAGATATTAGAAGAGGCACATAAGAGTAAATACACGATTCATCCAGGTAGTAACAAGATGTATCATGATTTAAAGAAAATGTTTTAGTGGCCTGAAATGAAAACGGATATAGCAGAGTATGTCTCCTTGATGTATAGTGTGTCAAAAAGTCAAGATAGAACACCAGAGGCTTGTTGGGTTGCTTTAGCCCCTAGATATCCCTAAGTGGAAATGGGATAGCATAGCCATGGATTTTGTCATAAGTTTACCTAAGACATCATCGAGATATGATGCCATATGGATGATAGTAGATAGATTAATTAAGTCAGCACATTTCCTAGCAATAAAAATCACTTATACCCTAGACAAATTAGCCCAACTATACATCAGGGAGATAGTAAGACTACATGGCATACCTAGGAGCATAGTATTAGATAGAGATCTCATATTCATTTCAAATTTTTGGAGATTATTACAGGATGCTCTAGGAGCCAGATTAATATTCAGTAGAACCTATCACCTTTAGATAGATGGTCAAACAAAAAAAAAACCATCTAAAGCCTAGAAGACATGTTAAGGGTTTATGTTTTAGAGCTAAAAGGTAATTGGAATACCTATTTGCCTCTAGTGGAGTTTGCCTACAATAATAGTTATCATGCTAGTATTCAAATGGCACGTATGGGGCACTATATAAGAGGAAGTGTAGGTCCCCAATATGTTGGATTGAGCTCAGAGAGAGGAGCCTTATAGGCCCAGAGTTAGTGGACCAGACCTCTAAATAGATAGAAACTATTAGAAAGAAACTCTTAACAGTACAGAGTAGGCAAAAGAGTTTTGTAGATAAAAGGAGAAGGTTGTTAGAGTTTGAGGTTAGAAACCATGTCTTTGTGAAAGCATCTCTAGTCACAAGGATAGGTAGGTCTATTAAGAGTAGGAAGCTCAGTCTGAAGTACATAGGTTCATTCCAAATTATTAATAAAGTTGCACTTGTGACCTACAGACTTGCTCTTCTCCTAAACTTGAGCCAAATACACGATGTATTCCATATATCCTAACTTAAAAAGTACCAGCCCAACTCCTTACATGTCATAGAATATGAGAATGTGCAATTATGGGATAACCTATCTTATATAGCATCATCAGATTGGATTGTGGATGTTAGACTCAAGTAGTTACAAAATATGACAATACTGCTGGTGAAAGTAGTTTGGAAATGACTATCTCTTGAAGAAGCTACCTGGGAGTAGGAAGATGAGATGAGAAAGAAGCATCCAAACCTATTCCCATGAGGTATGTATCAAAATTTTGAGAACAAAATTTTATCTAAGGGGGTAGAAATGTAACACCCAGTTTTGATATAAATGATAGAAATAAGTCAGTTATAAAAAAGGATCCTCTAAAACAAATGAGTTGAGGCTAAATAAGAATAGGATAAAATTCTAAATAATAGAAAATGAGGATCCAAGGCTTAGGATGTCCAAAAACCGGAGCCCGAGTGGCTAAATAAAATAAGATGAAAGGTAGTGGCATTTTAATAATTTTAGGCACTTTTTAGAAAACTTAAATGAGGAACTTTTAAATGAAAAATTTGAGCTTTCTAGGGTTCTTAGAGGCCCTAAAAACTATAGGAATCCCTAAAATGGTTCAAATCCTTTTAGTTTATGTTTTAGAATGTCGGTTGACCCAAACTTTGATCTTTTCATTTGGGAAAGTTTTAAATCTAAATTGAGTGATTTAAGGGCATTTTATAAGTTAGAAGACCTAAATTTTATGATGAAAAAAATGGTTCTAAAAAAGGAGTTGAAATGAGCCTTAAGGGAAGAAACCAAGAATGAAGGATAAAATTAGCATTTTTAAAAAGCTTTAATGAATCCCTTGCTATATATAGGTCACACCCCACCCTTCTCCTCACTTTAACCGACCTAATTTCTGCCTAAACTAAGGGAGAGACCAGCAAGAAAGGGCACACAAGAAGGATCTTAAAGGGAGAAAAAAAGCTTAGGAAAAGGTAAGGAAAATCATGGAATTTCTTGCTCCTTCCTTTATTAAACTTGTTCTCCTCCTTCTTCTCTCTTTTCCCATGGTTTTGGTGTGTGATTTGGCATTATTTTGAGTCTTGTTCAGAGGGAAGAAGTTAGAATTTGAAGGATAAGCTTATAGCAAGTGGAAGAGCTCTTGAAAAGGCTAAGAATCAAGGTATGTATCATGGCTTTTGTTGCTTCTCCTTTGTCGTTCTTCAAGAGGTGATTTTTGGCCACATTGAGAACAACTAAGAGGGAGTAAGTTCTGACCTAAACCAAGTATGAAATCTAGGTTTTTGAGTGTAGGAAACAAGTAGATGTAAAGAAATTCCAAAAAGAAACATTAGAAAATAAGTTACCAAAACCTAAGGATTTTGTTGCACCATGATATGTATGGAGCCTCCTAGTGGTATTTTTAGTTGTCTAAAGGTGTGTATGGGTTCTTAAGACACTTAGGAAGCCTCACATATGCCAACTCCCTAAAGAAAAGTTACAAAATCCATGGGTGCTCCTAAGTCTTCATTGTCTTGGCCTAAATAAAAGGAAGCACCTAGAGAGTGTTTTAAATTTTTTTAAGGCTAGAAAGGGACTAAATATGATAAATGCACATTAAAGGAAGCCTTGAAATAAATTCAAAAACCTTGGTTTGTGAGATGAAGATATAGGTTCCATTTTAAGACTTAAAGAAGCAATATATAGACTATTGGGAATGAAATTGTGATGACTATAAGGATTCTAAATGGAGTCAAGAGACTTAGATAGAGGAAAAAAATGGAGCCAAGATCATGAATTCTAGTAATTGCTTCATTAGGCATTTTATGGAACCATAATGAAGTCGTATGAGAAAGTAGCTGTACATAGAGTGTGTGTGATGCTAAAACTTGTTTTAATGATGTAATTGTATCCCATTTCATGTGTCTAGGCCAAAAGAATCAAGCTTTACCTAGTTGCAAGTGTGTGGCTGAGAAAGGGGAAGAATAACCAAGAGAAAAGTGTGTGAATCTTACTTCAAGTTAGCTTTCTAACCATTTTCTCATACATAGCTTGGATGTTTACTTGTCTTTGAGTGCTTGTGTGTATGTTTGAACCATGAGAAATGTCTCTATCATTTTCTTTCAAGCTATGGTACCATTATGCTTCTTGAAATATGTTTATGTATGCATGATGGCTTGAATGGGTTTGGTTGTGCCAAAAGTCCCTTAGCAAAGGTGAAGATGAGCCAAAAGTCCTTAGAAATGGATGAGACAAGGCCAAAAGCCTCAAGAAGAGTGAGGCTAAGTCAAAAGTCCCTTGAAAGTGGGTGAGGCAAATCCAAAAGTCCCAAGAAAGATGGGTGACACTAAACCAATGCCCTTAAGAGCTTATATTTGCTATGTATGAGTTTATGTGACAAGGAAAATGTCTTATGTATGCTCATTGATAGCCTTAATGTCATGCATGCATTCTTTGACTTGTATATGTATCCATTATATATGTTTGAAAGGGTTAAAAGCTATTAGAATTCTTTGAATCTCACTCTTTCCCCACATATTCCTAATCATATCTAGGTGAGCCAAATGGGCAAAGAAATGGAGGCCAACAACTTTAAAGATCAAGACTTTGACAAAGGGTTATGAAAAATAGGCATTTGGATGACATATTGATGTCAAACTATGTAACCATGAGATGTATACATGTTGTAAACCATTAAACATGCTCTAATGTACGTATAAATGGCGTATGTATCAATGTGGAAGCTAGATGAATGAATATGTATGTTCTTGCCACCAAGGAGCCTTTATGAGATGTGATGTTCATGTATATGTATGTAAGTGGCAAGGTAAGATTGAGCTCCATGATAATTTGGATCATTTGGAATACTTTTATATTTTGTAATTATACTTTTAGATTTTCCCAAGTGGTTGTGGAAATTTAAGAAAAGCCATTAGTGTCTTGAGGTGCTCATTTGGACTTCAAATTTGACCATTTTGTGTGTTGAACAAAAGTCTAACCAAATAAGTAAATTTTTCCATGAAATTTGGCCAAAAAGTAGGTCTCATCTAGAGCTTTTCATAGAGCTAAAGAGCACTCAATTTGAAACTCTAGAGAATTTATTATGATTTTTCAAATTTGGCCAAATTATGCAAAAGTGGTATGGTTACTGTTCATTTGGTCAGTTTGATTCTCTGTATCACATGTGTATCAAATGAAGTTCAATGCTTATAAAAATTTACAAGCATAAACTATGCATCATAAGCCTTCCATAGCCATTAAGAACATCTTATCTAGAGCTTTGTAGAGGGAGAATCAAAATTTTTAAATTATATGATAGTAATAGTAACGTAGCTCAACCTTGGGTATTGTTCCATCAATTTTTATAGGATAAGTGCCTTTGCATTAGTCTAAAATTATTTTTAATTATTATTTAACATCCAAATATTTTTAGAAAGGTATCATATGTATGATTTTGATTTTTCTAGAATTAGTTATGAATTTTCACATTTCATATTGGAAATTTGGACATGCCAACCTGAGAGCAACTTTCCATTTTTTTGGTGCATGGCTTCTAAATCCGTGATGCATGAGATACATGATGATGTTTATGACTTGAATCGATAATTTATGGATAGGAAATGATGTGGATGAGTTCACATGGTCCCTAAAGCCATGAATCATGTATATGGCTTTCCAATCATGCAATTATTCATGCTTAAAGTGTATGTTTCCTTGCATTTGTACTCCAATATGCGTGAGATACATTGAGATAGACAATGGGACCATTGTGCAAGTGCTAAGAGGTTTAGGTATTACATTCATTCACTTGCTTTCCCTTTTCCATAACTGTGGTACCTTCATCTAAAATTGTTAGCTCATGAAAAGGGATGAAACATGAATCTCAATAATCGAAGGAAAATTCTATACATATGTACAATTTAATTAGCATAAATGCATATTATATATAGCTACTGAAAGTATTATCCTGATTAACAAATGAACTAGTTGGACTACTAATGACTGTTATTCTATACTAGCAATCACATATATAAAGTTAAAAGCCAATAACAAACGAAAGGCCCATCCAAGGCGCAATCTCCCCAATAAGCACACCCTAGGTTCAGTGCATTCATAAGTTTGATCACAACTCAGTGATCAATCAAAGCATAATGCATGGGTGGCAACTGCACCATAGCTCCACCAAGGACTCACTTATGATCTAGAATGACAATTGTAACGTCTCTTCTAAATACCCATTTTTTTGTACATTTTTTTTAAACGTCTTGATTTTAGTTTAATTACCCCTTTTCTATTTTAATTATTCCTTCACAATAAAGTCTAATTAATAGCATAGTGAAATACGACAATAATGAAAATACGTTGTAATTCATACAAACTAGTTTAAGAGTTCTATCATAGGGGAGTAGGGTCATATAGGTCACATCACATCAAAGGGGGATCTATCCTATAACTATTCAAAGAGAAAATCCCCAGATAACAAAAGGACAAAAAAGGTCAATCCCCTATGTTCACAAATAGGTCAGTGTCAGCAACTAGGATGCTATTAATGCAAACAGAGGAGCATGAGGGTCAACTCCACCTACTGGGAATGTGTAGGACTCAGGCTCCCCTAGGGACACAAAATACACTAGTACAGCAAGAACAACGTCATCATATGATATGATACATATATTATGGATGACGAAGACCCATCCCCAAAGTGGGAACTGGATCCACTCCACTTGGAGTTCTAGGGTCACTCAATAAATCAGCATCTAAGAAAAGTATAAACCACAATAGAGTGAGAAATAGTTTTCTTAGTAACATAGATAGGATTAATACCACATAATACCCATGAAGAAGAGTCAAGTAATAATTTTAATAGATGGCAAGTAATATAAACGAAAGGCTTACAAAGATAGTTAATTTACTAAATAATATAAATAGAGAGGTATACTTGTTAGCAATATCTAATGTGAATATGAAATAGCAAAGTGAATAGACATATTACATCTAAAGATAGAACATGAATGAACATAAGAATTATCTCAATGTAATTAATATTTAGTAGTTGCAAGATATTCACGAGATTTCTACATGCATAGAATACAAAAAATATAGCAAGCAATATTTATTTCCTCTTGACCATTAGGTCTTGGAGACTACCAGGCCCAACACTCAAATTGTGTCGCACTGGCTTTGGTAGGCTCAAGCCCAGCTCATGTTGCACTGCCATGACATAACAGGCTCACCCCTGCTTCCTTTACTGAGGCGTCCCCCAATGGGTACCTAAGGAAAGTCATATAAAATATCACAATAATATGCATCCAAGCCATCATTTGATCAAGGCCTAATAAGTATATTTGGGAAAGAATTGCCTTGCATAACTCTATGCATAAATAAATAATCTCAATAGTATGACAGCGTATTGGAGTTTGAAAAATTAGTGATTTAGGTATTCTTAAGTATCTTTAAGATTAGACATCCAACACAATAGTAGTTACCCAATGGCCAACTCTAGCACACACATAGGGCTCACCCCCTTCTGCCCTATATATATATTGGCCAGTCCTTTACCAATTAACCAATACTCATAGAATTAGGCAATAAATAGCATATTATCCATGTCAAGAAATTAGGCAGTATATCAATACAGCAAACAGTGCAATTCCAAAACACATGTTATTACATATTTCATTCTTGACATAATGTTGCGTAATTTTCTAACTATCACAAATGGGATCCAAAATTCACAAAATAAATATCAGCATAATCCAGATAGCATGTAGAATATATTAGGCCACAACAATCATCCTAAACATATCAAATAACATTAGGGAAAATTCAAGAACTTCTTGGTCAACACTTTTTTCTCAAAATTTGGACTTTTATATAATGATCCATAAATCACCAAATTTTCACTCTAAGCCTTATTTTTGATATAGATTAACCTTATTTAGTTGGATTTAAGAAAACTCTTTCCTAGGTATATGTACATGTGTTGGCCGAACTTATGCATCAAGGAAGACATGTGATTTGCTTCATTTTCATGTCACCAAATAGCCACACATACATATTCAAAGGAGATAAACAAAAGCCCTCAATCAATTTCTAAAGATTTCATATGTATTTTATAATTTTCTTAAGGTAAAATTCTAGGGTTTTTTGCTAATTTCTTCATGAAAATCAAACCCTTATTAATCTTTCTCTTCCTTAAGCTTTCTTCTATCACTTCCCCAATTATTTTCCCTTCAATTTCTCCCATGGCATCTTGGAATATAATGCTTTGTGGTTTGTAGAAAAGTTGCCAAGATTAGGAATTTTCTTGAATCACATGAATCCATAAGCCATATATATGATTTCTCCATCTTTTCTCCATCTTTTCTTAGCTTGAATTCATGGAAACAATAAAATTTCCAATCTCCTCTTGCCATGGAAGAAAATTAGAGAAGAGAAGAGAAACTTCTTAGAGAAAAATAGAAGAAAAGCCAAGAAGAAGAAAGTCCATCTATGTACCCTTAGCTTCTTCTTCTTCTTCTTCTACTCCTCTTGGTTGAATTGGTGTATGTGTTTTGTGTGTGAGAGTGGCATGAAAGTGTATGTGTTATATATATATCTTGGCTATGAATGGTTAAGATTTAATTAACTTTAAAGTAGAAGATCTTGGCCTTTAGATTACATGAATGGTTAGGATTTAACTTTGAAATAAGAGATAAAATGTAGGCCTTTAGATTATATTAAAGGTTGTGGTTTCATCTTGAAAAGGTGAAGAAATCTAAGTCATTGGATTGCATCAACGATTTAAATCACATCACGTTTTACGGACGAATATTGGTCATTAGATTTTCATGGTTACTTTTTTGCAATGTGTGAAGATAGGATTGCATTTAATGTTGCTTAAGTCAGTATCTATGTCATGCTGAAGTCAATGGTAACTTTTTCGTAATGTGTGAGATTTCTAAGATTCACTAATATAAGCCTGTGTAATCACTTTGTAGTTAGTTCGTGCAATTTCCAGAATTCTCTTCCAACTTCTAGTTTCTTCTTCACACATGGCACCACATCATCACTCTCTCTCTCTCTTTCATGGTGCCACATCAGCACCTTCCCAACTCCCTGGTGCCATGTCAGCTCTTCCCTGGTTAGACTTACAAAATTGCCACCGTTTCTTGGGTTCTCTGTAATATTTTATTTAATCAGTATTCTTTGAGTTCTCTGCTATATTTTAATATTATTTGGCCCTATATGGGGTCCATTTTATATCTCCAATCATATATTTAAATATCATTTATTTCCCTAATATTAATCATTTTAGGGTCCAAATGACCATTTTGCCCTTGGTAGTGATGTGATAGACAAGCACTTCTGTTCATTTTTTGCTTATATCTTCTTCGTAACTCCATATTTCTAGATTCTGTCACCACTACCCGATAGATTTTTCTGCATCCTGAGACAATTAACACCTATCTAGGGTTTTAGTTTGTCTCCGTATAAGCTTGTAATCGTTCCAGGCCATTTTCTGGTCGTAACGAATCTAGAATTTTATGCAACGAATTTTATAATTTTCTATGCATTATTTCCTAACTAGTATATATATATATTAGGCTAGTTCTAAATTCCCCTTCTATCTAGAATAATTATCAAAGTTCGTCCAAGTAAGAAATGACAATTTTGCCTCTGGGCCCTTGGACTCCCCTAAAATCTCAAAAATTCCTATGGGTCTTATTCAACTTATACGTCTCATATATGAAGCTATTTTGTTCAAATTCTTCTTATTAAAGCTTAATAAATTCATTACATGAAATACTAAATAATTAAAAAATCGTAATTTTAGCGATGTTATAACAAATATGTAGCCAACCAATCATTTAGCACATTAAAAAATATTACGCAGTAAATATCATATTAACAATGCATATATGTAAGGAATTAAAATTTAACTCTTGTTACCTCACTTAATTATGTAAAGTTCTAAAGCCAATACAGATTCTCAATTCTCTAGAAATCCTAATGTAACAAAACCAATGTCTTAGTTAACATCAAATACAAAAAAAAAAAAAAGAATTAGTTACCTATCATTCCTAGCTTCATTGGCCTTTAAAAGGCACTTGCCTAGACTCCAATGACACTTAAATTCAGATGTGAGCCTTCTCACACTAGAAAGCTTCAATGCCTTACTCCAAATTTTGGGTATTTCTATATAAAATCAAAGCCCATTGTGTACGTTAGCCATTGGGACCATTATCCAACAAGAAATACATCAAAGTGAGGCAAAGATACCCACTTAACAGTTCTCCTAGCCTCCACCTCTGAAAATCAACAAGAACCCATTAAAATAACAAAGCTCATATTTGAGAAGAAGATGAAAATTATTTAAATGACAAACCAATTAGAGTAAAATATAGAGGAAGAAAAAAGGATTAAGTTTTATATAACTCACCTTGGCTAAATTCTATTCTAAAAGTGAGAAATGGTGGTAATATGCTGAAGAAACCCTAGCCCCCTTTGGATATCCGAAATTTCCTCTTGAGCCTCTTATGTTTTCTTTAATGCCATGCTTTAACTAACTTATTCATAAAATACATGAAGATCAAAGTAAAGTTTACATCCTTTTATAGGTTTTCCAACATCAAAATCAATTTGTTTATAGGTCATGTCGAGCTATAAGGGTCCAAATTTGATTCTTCATTTCCTTTTATTCATCTTCATCATAGAAAACTTTTTTCATACTCATGTTATCATGTTTAGGTCATGGGACACCTTAGAATGCATATAACCTGAAATGACACATGGACCAAAAATCTACACAAACTTTGAAAATTCATAACTCGAGCTATATAACTCCAAATCATGCAAATTAGGTGTCTATGAAAATATTAGGATGCATAAGACATAATGTAAAAATTCAAGTGAAATTGAATTCATTTGCCCCGCAAAATGTGATGGAACAGTAACCTAGTTTAGTAAAAAAGGCTTATATCATACCCAAACTTTGGAAATACATATCTTGAGCTACACAACTCCAATTTGGGTGATCTCAATTGTTATAAAAATTTTATAATGTCAAATATATGTTCACAAAATTTTATGAGTATTGGAGTTCATTTGGCCCCTAAAAGACATGAAACATTAGAGCTACACTAGATGAATAGTACAAGACCATTTTGACAATTCTTCACAATTTTTGAAATTCATGAAATATTCTATACTACTTTGAAAATTCTAATTCTTCACTTGTTAGAAAAGCTCTAGTAGGGCCTAAGTGCATACCAAATCTTAGACTCAAAATAGATCATTTAGGCCACTATTGACATAGGAGTTGTTTGTGGCAAATTTAAGGTCAAACTTGGTTTCAATTTGGTCAATTTGGTGTCCAATTAGTTTCCTCCCACTTTGAGCACATTTCTTTCATCCTAAATGACATTTCTAACTATTCCATGACATGCCAAAAAGGTAGGATCAAAATTTAACTCCTTAATATCTAAGAATACACACTTGCATTATACCATCTCATATGTTATTTTCTACCATAATGCACATACATTGATACAAATGGTCATACATTGATGTTTTCATACTTTTGCACATGGTTCCATCATTAAACATAAAGTATCATTATCAAATACATTATAAGTCCATAATGATACATGTAAAGTGTCATCTAGACACATAGAACAAAATCTAATACAACAAGATTGCTAATACATCATTTCCCTAATTTCTATGCCTTCTCATGGTCTTGACTTTGGCTTAGTGAACCTGAAATAGTTAGTGGGAGCATGGGGGTGAGATTCGAGAGAATCTTAGTAGCTAATATCAACCATTTCAATACATACAATAATGTCATAAGTATATACCATGCATGTGGTGCAAGGATTCTATACATATTCTTCATGTAAATCAAATGCATCATGTATCATAAAAATTCATTCATTCTCTAGCCATGGCTTCATCATAAACTTGTTAAGCTTAACTTTTCTCAACCTGGGGCCAAGTAAAAGCTATTGCGCTTAATTCTATGCCTTAGGGGAGATAAGAGTTGTCTCATTGCCTTTCCATATACATATAACTCATTTAGAAACATAATGAAACAAAATTCATGAAAGCATCAAGCGATAGCACACACAAGCATTCAAACTCATTCAAGCACTCAAAAGTATGCAAGAAAGGGAGATAAAGTTACCTTAGGACTTGTAGAACTCCAAACACCTCTAACTCACTTAGTTTTGGTCTTTTTCTTGACTTTCCTTTACTTGGCACTCACGCTTAAGAGTGTTTGGACTAGATGGACCTACATAAAACAATTTCAAGACAAATTAATCCCGTAGAACTCATTCTAGGCATCATGATCCTCAGTTAATCATATTAGAGCTTAATGTGATACATAAGCTAGTTTTAGGTCCATAATGAAGCTACCCTTAGTTTTGCTTTCTAAACCCCAAACTCTTGATTGCTACAAGTCTTATAACTCTCAAGAAACTCATACAGATCACTACATGCTTGGTTAGAAAGGTTTAGAACTAACTTGCTTCATTAAGCTTATTTAGACCTTAAAATTTTAACTTTCATTATAGGGCTCCCAAATTTAATCCAGTGCTTCCATAATTATTTATTCATCATATCTAAGTTTTTTAATTCATTAGAACTCAAAGAGACATTCCCTAGGTTGCTCATCCATAGTTTGGCTAAACCATGACTTCAATGGAGGCTATATGGAGTTTTTGTTTGTTTTCCTTGGGAGTTTGATGATTATGGGCATTCCTTAGCTTCTCTTTAGCCTAGACATGATCTAAGATGGCTTAAATTATCCTCGTAGTGTTTGAAAACTCCCAAGGTGCAATTGAAGCCCTAATTTTCATATGTTAGTTTCTAATGCTCCTTTCTTGATTCTATTGCATATTCTAATTCTCCATGCCGTAAAACCCTTGGGTCAACCTTGCTATGGCCAAAATTCTTCCTCCCCCATATGGTTCTAGGTTTGCCAAAGCTATAGAGAAAGAGAAGGGTAAGATGGAGGAAAATTCCTACCATGAAACATACTTTATTTGAAAGCCTTTCAAGGGAGGAATTTGATGTTTGGCTTGGTTTCTTCAAACTCTCTCATTCCTCAAACAAACCAGCCACAAAAATGCTTCTTTTTAAAAAATAAAATTGTCAAAAGAAAGGGCTTAAGGAAGAGAACCAAGTTAGTGAAAGCAAGAACATGAAAAAGGGCCATTTTCTTACCTTTCTTTGGCCTTCTTTCCTTCTTCTTCCTCCTCTCTTTGGTGTGCCTTCTTGTGCTAGTCCAGAAGCTTCAAGTTATATTTTAGAGAGTTTGGGATGTAGCTAGCTTAATTTAAGAAGAAGTGAGTGAGTTATAATAATTTTCATAATTCCTATTTTGCCCTTCATCTTCAATTTCTCCATTTTTATTCATTTTAGCTCGTTTTTTAGAACCGTCTTTTCTATATGAAAATTTAGGTCCTCCAGTTTATTAAAAATATTTACTTTTAATTTTATGGGGTTCAGAACCATCCCAAATGATCCGGTCAAAGTTTGGGTCAATTGATGACCTAAATCATACAGTAAAAGGGTTTTGCTATGGTTTTTAAGGCATCTAAAAATCCTGAAATACTCAATTTTACCATTTAAAACTTCCTGCATTGAGTTTCTAAAAGTTACTCAAAATAACAAAATTGCCATTGCATATACCATTAAATTTCTTTAGCCTTTTTTTCTTTGGTTTCAAGTCATCTTTAGCTTTGTATCCTCATTTTTAAATGTCTAGATTATTATTCTAATCTTATTTAGCATTTAATCATTTGATTCTAGGGTCTTCTTTTTATATCTTATTAGGTTCAGTTCAATTTTAGAAAGGCCAGGTATTACATTTTTGGCAGAATGGGAAGGAGGCTATAGAGATTAGGGTTCAGTAAGTCATTGGGCTAACTCAAGTCCCTTATTCCAATTGGATTTAGAAGTTTGCTTATTGGGCCATGGGTTTAGGGGTTAAGTTGATGAAATGAGAGTTGGGCCTATAAGAAAACTAAGGGTGGGTTTCTAAAGCTAATTCTTGTTATTACTAAGCTAATCTTATGGCCCAATTATTTATTGTCCACTTTCTCTTAATTAATTTCTTAATTAAGCCCAAACCCCAAAATTAATTTATTTTCACTCAAATGCCAGAAATTATTATTTATCTCCAAATGTCTAAAATGAATCCATTTCCTTGAAAATTCTAATTTCCATAATTCTTTATAATTATTTCTAATTAATTATGAAGTGTTACACAAATCGCCTAATAAGGGCTCATGACAGCAAAGTATACTATGGCAACACAAAAGGGATAAACCATTTAACATTCCACATGACTAAGGCACCAATGGCAACAACAAGGGTAAGTACCATCCAAATAAGAATTGTAACTATACAAACATTGATATCTATATTTAACCATACATGATAGCAACTTACCATCTAATAGTAACATGGCCAACAACAAGAGTAAGTATTATAACCTAATTCACCATTTGATAAGATAATCCCTCATACAAACATAGCAAGTCATAATTATTGTAATACCTTAACCTCTTAGCTATTATACCATGGTCTCATTGTCCATCTTAATGCATTTCATATGGATTGGAGTACAAATGCAAGAAACCGTACACTTCACATGACAAAGGTAATAAATTTAATAGTATTTATTTATGTTACATAAGATCTTATTTCATAAATTTATGCCCTATAGACCATGTGAACTCATCAATGTCATTTTTTATTCATAACACATCCATACAAGTCATGACCATCACCAAATATCACAAGAACCTTGGATTTTGTAACACCATATATTTTTAGCTTATTTCTAACACATTCCCATGCTTTACATTATCAATTCCATGAAAGAAGTAAAAGAATCTATTAAAATAATACATTTTCTTGTGTTGCGTCGTGTATAAAAATTTCATTCGGTGTCATGCGGGCCATGTGAGCCATACAATACATTCCCATATTTAATTCCATGAATACAACTCATTTGGATCATAAAATGTGGCCCACAACTCATGGAACTCAAGGGAAACCTCAAAATATTCATGCATATTTTAGGCCAGAATTTGGCTCTTTTCTGACTAAACTTTGGAAATGCATAACTAATTTTAGAAAACTCAAAATTATACATTCTTAGCCATTCTAGAAAGCTACGGATGTCTACCTCACATTAAAAATATTCCCATACCATAACATCAACCATAAGGGACCTTTGACATCTGAAAAGGTCCAGAGCTCAAACTGCCTTCTGATGCTATCATAGATTTCTGTAGAAAATTTTGAAAATGTCCAATTAATCCCAAAAAATTTCAATCTATGTAATTGATACCAATCTAGAAATATGTGGATGTTAGCTAGAGGGAAAAAATATTTCCAGACCAGCTCAGGTAGCCCAAACCTTGGAATTCAATGGAACAGTAACTGATGTCGGACAAAACTCCTGATATCGATAGAATATTCAAAAATTCATATCTCCCTCTCTTGACCTCCAAATGAGGTAGTTCTAGTAAGCACAAGTCACTATAGACATCTAGTTTTTTCATATAAATTTTCATGGCAATTGGACATCATTTGGGCCCTGTGTGATAGATTTCATTTTCAAATCAAATAAATAGTGTAGCAGACCAAAATCAGAAAAATTGCCAACTTTAAAAATTCATCAAATATTTTGTAGACCTTAGAAAATTATGGTCTTTAGCTTCCAAAAATATTTCAATAAGCTATAATTGTATGTCAAATCTCAGAGCAAGAAGAACTCATTTGACTAAAAAGTGATATAAGGTTCCATTATGATCATTTTTAGCTCCATATGGAGTACCAAAGTTGCCAAATAGTTTTCCCTTGGTCTTGGCACCCTTTGGGCAAGTCTAAAAGCATATTTAGGACTTGTGTGAGCTGTCCAAATGGTCCCAAACCTCATGCATCTCATTTTTGCCTTTTCATCCACACAAATACACATTACATCAAATTTTCCAAAATGCATGCCTTGGCATTACATACTCAAATTATATTCTAAGGTTCATGAATCATATCTATACATTTATACATCACATAATATCATAATTACACATTTCTAAGAAGTCATAGACCATATACATCATTGGATTACAACATTAGACACCATTATGGCCTTAAAGTGATAAAACTACAACACTTTGTTGTCAAACTCTTTCCTTCAAGATGGTTGGCTTCCATTACCATGTCCACTTGGTCCACCTAGGATATTAGATCATTAGAGAGGAGGGAATGAGATTCAAAGAATCCTAATGGCTCATCTCCCATTCAATCATACATAATAGATGCAAACAAGTCTCATAAATGCATGCATGGTCATGTTGACATGTGCAAACATTCAAGAAGCATTTTCATCACTTGAGAATATCATACATAGCATATAAGGGCTTACCAAGCAAGTGGATTGGCCTCACCAATTTCTTGTGGATATTAGACTTGCCTCACCCATTCTTTAATAGATTTTTGGACTCAACCATGCTCTTGGGAGCCCACTTTGCTTTTGGAAGACTCTTTGCTTTGTTTCAACCAATTTTAAGGATTCTTGGCTCATCCTCACCATGGTTAAGGGTTCTTGGGCTCACCACACTCAAGCAAACCCAAGCACACATCAAAACATCATATGAAACAAAATATGTCATCATAAAATCATGGCATATGAAATCATGCTATCACACTTTTCATGACTTGAAAATACACATACACACATTCTAAGATAAGCTAAGCATACATCCATACAGGAGAGAAGGTGGAGAGAGCTACCATGCACATAATCACACACTTTTCCTTTTGAAATTCCCTCCCTTGCTTCGGCCACACACCCACAAACTTGTGGAGATGCTTCCTCTTGGCCTAGACACATTTTATGGGAGTCAATTAGCTTCATGAACTCAATTCTAAGGCCACATACTTGCTTAGACACTAGGTGGCTCTATAAACTCCATTATGGTCCATAAATGCACCTAATGAAGTAACACCCCTCAAATAAATTCTAGGCTCCATTCTTTCCTTTCAAATATGATTCTTGACTCTTTTTAAGCCTCCTGGAGTCATCACACAATTAAAACAAAGAGTTTAACTACATGTTGCTTCTTTAGGTCATAATATGGAACCTAAGGCACCAATTCACTTTCCATGGGTTCTAAATTTTTTCCAAGGCCACCCCTCATATTCATTCATCATATATGACATAAAAATGGGCTTGGAAAAATTTAAAACTCTCCCTAGCTACTCCATCTATGCTTGGCCGAGACATAGCCCCCTTTTAGCCTCCTTGGAATTCTCTTTGTTTCCTTGAAGGAGGAAACATGTAGGGAGCATCTTAGGAATCTTAGGAGCTGATTTAAACTCTTAATTAGGCCTAGGAATTATCATATGAAATCAGATTTTGGAAAGTGCACACAAAACCTTAGAATTTACATCTTGAAATCTAATAGTTTTTTAATAATTTCCCTTGCATATTCTTAATCTCCACACCCTTTTTCCTTAGATTCATGCTTGGTTCTGCCTAAAAATCATCTCCTCCTAGGGTTTTCTTAAGTGGGGCGAAATGGTGGAGAAGAAAACGAAAGATGACAACCATAGGAAGAGGAATTACCTTGTTTTCTTACTTTTTCTCACTTGAATCTTGTGTTCTTTGAGCTCCTCTCTTCAAATCCGAATTTTCCCTTGAATTTCTCCCTTGAATCAGATTTATAAACTCCATTTTAATCAAAGAAAACAAAGGAGAAGGGAGAAGAGGAGGTATGGATGAAGAAAAGCATGAAAAACAATGATGAAAACATACCTTTAGCTTGGAATTTCTTCTCCTTCTCTTCTTCTTTTGGTGCGCCCAAAACCCTAACTCCCTCTTCTGAAATTACGCAAAATTTTCTGATTACAAATGGGGAAGAAAGTGGGGCACCACCTATTTATAAGGGAGGAAGAAACACTTTTTCAAAAATTTCCATTTTGCCCTTCATTCTTAGTATTTTCATTTCTCCTTTGTTTTAGCTCCTTTTTTAGAACCATCTTTTCCATTATAAAATTTAGGTTTCCAATTAAATAAAATGCCTTTGGAATCACTCAAATCAGAGCTAAAACCTTCCCAAATAAATTCGTCAAAGTTCAAGTACACCAATGTTAGAAAATGTCCACCGGAGGGGTTCTAACTATCCCGGGGCTTCCCATGAATTTTAGGGCTTTTGAAACCCCTGAGGAACTCAAACTTTCATTTAAAAAGCCCTCCTATGTGAATTTAAAAATTTGATCAAAATTACAAAAATGCCATTACATTTCGTAAGCTTTTCGTAAGAAATTATTTTTTCATTTTACCTCTATTTTTCTTTCCATCTAAGCCTGGGATTCTCATTTTTAGGAGTCTAGAATGCTTCTCAAAGTTTTTAAGACCTTAACTATCTCATTTTGGGGGACTTCCTTTTGTATCTGGTGAGTTTCGTTCATTTATGAAGAAACCATACATTACATTTCTCACGTTTTCTCTCATTTTCAGAAAACCGAATGTTACAGGTTTTAAGCTACATCTTACAAAATCAATGATTCACTCTTGGGTTCAGATTCTAACTTTCTTATACAAAATTGGAAACTTCATAACTAATTCTAGAAAAATCTAAATCAAGAAAACCATACCATTTTCAAAATTTGTCGATGTCTAATTTTGACTAAAAATAATTCCAGACCAATACCATGGGCTTAAACCCACGAAAATTGATGGAATAGTAACTCAAGTTAGGCTGCATTACTAGTACTATCATGTAACTTCAAAAATTCATTTATCCCTTTATAGAGTTTCAAATGAGGTGATCTCAGTGGCTATGGAAATATTATGATGTCTAGTGTATTTTTATAAAATTTCATGAGCATTGGACTTCATTTGATTCACATGTGACATAGAGAAGTAAACTGACCAAATGAACAACAACCATACCATTTCTACATAATTTAGCCAATTTTTAAAAATTAAAATAAAATCTCTAGAGCTCTAAATTGAGTGCTCTTTAGCTCTATGGAAAGCTTTAGATGAAACCTACTTGATAGCCAAATGTCATGGAAAAACTTACTCATTTGGTCACACTTTGGTTCACACACAAAATGGTCAAATTTAAAGTCTCAAAAGGGATTTTAAGGCACCAAAAGCTCTTCTTGAATTTCCACAACCATTTGGGCAAGTTTAAAAGCATAAATACCATATATAAAAGCATGCCAAATGATCCAAATCCTCATGGAGCTCAATCTCACCTTGCCACATACACACACACACAAGTACATCATATCACATAAGAGCAAATGAGTGGCAAAATTTCACATTCTCATTCATCTAGCTCCCACATTGATACACACACAATTTATATATACATTAGAATATGCTCAAGGGTTTACATCATATATACATCTCATGGTTACAATTCTTGACATCAAAATACAAATAAAAGGTATTTTTCTATCTCTTTGTCAAAGTCTTACTTCTCAAGGTTGTTTATAATGTCCAGTTTTCATAAACATGATAGAAACAAATACGTTTTAAGAGTAAGTCCTCTGGAATAAATTGGTTAAGGCCTATAAAAATTAGAATACTAATATGGACATTAAGTAATGAAAATAGGAGGCCAGAGATACCCTGAAACCGAAGCCAAAATAACCAAACAAAATTTAACGAAATAGTTGCGAAACAGAATGGCATTTTCGTAATTTTAGGCAATTTTAGAATACTCATAGGAGAAATTTTTAAATAAAAAATTTGAGCTCTTTGAGTTTCTCAAAGGCCCTAAAAACCATGGGAAACTCTAAGACAGTTAAAACCCCTCCTGCGTACATTTTTTAATGACAGTTGACCTGAACTTTGACTCTTTCGATCGAGAAGGTTTTAGCATCAAATTGAGTAATACCAAAGGTATTTTATAAGTTAGAGAATCTAAATTTTATGATAAATAAGATAGTTCTAGAAAAGGAGCTAAAACGAACCATAAACAAAAATTCCAAAAAGACAGGATGTTTATGGAATTTTCTTAAAACAATTTTAATTCCTCCCTACTTAAGTGGTGCATCCCCTCTCTTCCCTTCATATGACTAATTTTATTTTTGCCTAAGACCAGAGGAGAATTCTACTTGGGGAGGCGCACAAGAGGAAGCTTAAAGGGAGAAGAAAAACTAAGCAAAAGGTATGAAAATTCAAGGAATTTATTGCTCTTCTCTTTAGTAAACTTGTTCTTCTCCTCCTCCTCCTCCTTTCCATAGTTTTATTGAAGTATTTGGTGCTATTTTGAGCTTAGAATAGAGGGAAGTTTGAATTTGAGGAAGAGAACCAAAACAAATTAAAGAACATCTAAGGGAAGCTAGAAAACTAAGGTAGTTTTGCTATTTCCATGCTTGCTCTTCCTTGTCTTTCTTCTTGTATGTTTCAACCACTATATGGATAGCCAAGAGGGATTGAATTTTGAACCAAACCAAGGAAGAATCTTAGGAATTAGAGTATGGGAAAAAAGAATATGCAAATGGAACAAAGAAAGAACCATAAAATTACAAGATGTCTCACTTAGGGTTTTAGTTACACCTTGGTTTATAGGATGATTCCTAGCCATAATTTAAGGTGTCTAAGAGTTCATATAAGTTCTTAAGACATCAAGGAAGCCTCCCACATACTTCTCCCATAAAAGAAATCAAACAACTTTCATGGGTGCTTATTACAAACCATGTCTCAGCCTAGCCTAGAAGGAGCACCAAAGGAGTGTTTTAATTTCTTCCAAGCTTAGTTTTACATCATATATGATAGGAGAGTATGAGAGGAAGCCTTAAACAAAATTTAGGAATTCTAGAAAGTGTGATGGAGGTATAGGTTCTATATTATGACTTAAAGAAGCAACCTGTAGTTAGGCTCCTCAAATTGATTGTGTGATGGCTCCAAGGAGTATAAATAGAGTCAAAAGCCATAGATGGAAGGAAAGAATGGAGCCAAGATCATGAATTCTTGATATTGCTTCATTTGGTGCTTTATAGAACCATAATTAAACTATATGAGCAACCTAGCTCTTCTAGTGTGTGTGTGGCTTTAGTAGATATTGCAAGAGTATAACTAGATCCCATTTAATGTGTTTAGGCCAAAGGAATTAAGTCCCACCTCTTTGTGAGTGTTTGGCCAAGGGAGAGGAAGAATTTCCAAGAAAGAAAGTGTGTTCTTGTATACAAAGTAGCCCTCTCTCCTTTCTCTCACGCATCTTTGGATGTTTTCTTGTCTTTGAATGTGTGTGTACATGTTTAAACCATGTTTCTAGCAAGTATTTATATGCCATGATACCATGATGCTTTGCTTATGTGCTTGAATGATGTTTTTATGAATGTGTTTGGCTTGCTTGAGTGTGGTAAGGCCAAAAGTCCCTAAGGTTGGGTGAGACAAAGCCAAAAGTCTCTAGAAAGAGTGAGCTTAGTCAAAAGTCCCTTGAAAGTGGGTGAGGCAAGTCTAAAAGTCCCAAAGAAGATAGGCGAGGCTAAACCATGGTCTTGGCAAGCCTATGCACGATAAGTATGTCCTCTTGAATGTGAAGCGTGCTCCATGTATGTTTATGAATTTCAAGATAGCCCTGCATGCATTTTTAGACTTGAATTTTCATCCATCATGTATGTTTGAAAGGTAAAGAGCTATTGGGATTCTTAGAATTTCACTCTTCCCTCCCCATTGCCTAACATGTCTAGGTAGACCAAGTAAACAAGGAAATGGGAGCCACAAAGTTAGAAGATGAGAGATTAACAAAGAAATATGTTATTTTCTTTTTTTGTAACTACTTTATTGTCATAAGATATAATTCAATGTTGTGTATGATGTATAACCTTTTGAACACGTATAAATACATGGATATGTGATATATATATATATATATGAGAATTGGAAGCAAATGAATGGAATAACATGTTTTTAACATTAAATGGCAAAGTAGAGCTTATATGTTCCATGTGTATGTCATCAAGTGGAAGAGTGAATTTGTGAGATCTAGGCTTTTAGACCTTTGAGACATGTTTAATAGGCTATTTTCATACTTTCCCACATGCTCAAGTGGCCTTAAAAAAGCTAGAAGCTAAATGGAACCATTTGTGACCCTTAAAGAGGCCAAAATGTGACATTTTGCAACCCTATGTCACAAACTGACCAAATGGACAAATTTCCTTATGATTTGGCATGTATATAGATCTCATTTAGAGTTTTTTGGGAAGATAAAGACTAGATTATTTGGAGCTCTATAGAATTAATTATGAATTTTCAAAGTTGCCAAAAGTTGCTGAACTGATATGGTTATTATTCATATGGTTAGTTTCTTCTCTTGTGTCATTCAAGGGCCAAATAGTGTCTACTGCTCATGAAATTTGATAGGCATAAACTAGACATAATAACCTTTATGTGGCAACTAAGATCACCACATTTGGATGTCTGAGCAGAGAGATATGAATTTTAGAGTCAATACCAGTAATGTAGCAGCACCTTTGGTACTGTTTCATTACTTTCCAGTGGCTAAATGTTTCTATTCTGGTTTGGACTTATTTTTAGCCTAAAATAAACATTTTTAGATTTCTATAATGGTATAGTGTCCTTAACTTTGAATTTTATATATTTAGTTATGATTTTTCAAAGTTGGCATCAGAAATCTGGCAGAAGAACCCGAGGCTGATTGTGTGAATTTGTGTATGTATGCTCCAAAATCAGGATTCTTATGACTATGAGATGGTTTTAAGTTGTATTAATGTATTTTAATTGTAGGATGATATAAGTGAGTTAATATGGTCCAAGGAATGTGAAACAAAAAATTTAAGTATTCCACAACATAAAATGTAATGTCCAGTTTTCGTTAAAACGACGAAAACTAATACATTTTCAAAGCAAGTCCCATGAAATGAATTAGTCAAGCCTAAAAAAATTAGAATAATAATCTAGACATTAAATAATGAATTTAGGAGGCCAGATGTACCATGAAATAGAGGCTAAAATAGCCAGATAGAAATTAACAAAATAGTTACGAAATGTAATGATATTTTTGTAATTTTGAGTAAATTTTAAAATTCTCACAAGAGGGCTTTTTAAATGGAAAATTTGAGTTCTCTAGGGTTCTTAAAGGTCTTAAAAACCATGGGAAGCCCCAAAACAATTAAAACCCCTCCGGTGTATATTTTTTAACGTCGATTAACCTGAATTTTGACCCTTTTGTTCAAGAAGGTTTTAGCTCCAATTTGAGTGATTCCAAAGGTATTTTATAAGATTGGGAACCTAAATTTTATGATGGCAAAGATAGATCTCAAAAAGAAGCTAAAACAAAGCTAAAACAAAAATGTCAAGAAGAAAGGGTAAAATTAGAATTTTAAGAAAGTGGAAGCTTCTCGAAGACTCTTAAAGAGTCACGTCCCTTCTCCATTCTTCTTCACTAACTTTATTCTACCTAAACATAGAGAGGGAGACCAAAAAATTTAGGCACACCAAGAGAAGAGATTTTGAAGGGAGAAAAAGCCAAGAAAATATAGGAAATTCTATGGAAATTCAAGCTTTCTCTCAAGCAAGTTACTACTCCTTCTTTTCCTCTTTATTTTAATGGGTTTGATTATGTTTTTGGGTCTGTATTGAGGGCAAAACAGAGGTGAGAATTTTGAAATTCAAGGGAGGAGGCTAACCAAGTGAAGAATAAGCCAAAAAAAGCAAGAATCTAAGGTAATTCATGATGTTTTAAGCTTGTTCTTCACTTCTCTCCTTTTGTCTGTGTTTCACCCTACCTAAGACCAACCAAGAGGGGTAGGATTTCTAGCTAAACCAAGGATGAATCTTAGGAAAATGAGGGAGGAGAACAAGAATATGCAAAGGAAACAATCAAATAGCCATTAGATTTCAAGGTAGAAAAGTTAGGGTTTCATAGGTTCCCTTGAAATTATGATTTGATACAATAATTCATAGGCTTAAATGAGTTTTTGGATGAACTACTAAGATCCCTAGAAGGCTCCTCATATGCATCTTCTATCAAGAAAACAAAGCAAACTCACTTGATGTCTTTATGCTCCATAGCCACGGCCTAGAGGGATTGAAGCACCAAGGGGTAGTTTTAATTTATTCCAAACTTATTTTTTAGTCATATATGATGGAAGAGGATGAGAGGAAGCCTTGGAAAATTTTTAGAAACCATGGATAGTGAAATGTAGTTATAGGTTCCATATTAGGGCTTAAAGAAGAAAATCCTAGATAGGCTCCTTGATTTGATTGTGTGATGACTCCAAGAGGCTTAAAAGGAGTCAATAATCATAAATGAGTGAAGAGAATGGAGCAAAGATCATGTTTCCATAGGGTTGCTTCATTAAGTACATTATGGAACCATAAAAGAGCAATTAGACCAAGCTAGTGTTTAAAGAAGATGTGTAGCTTTAAGAGTAATTTAAAGAGCTTAATTGGCTTCCATATAGTGTGTTTAGGCCAAAGAAACCAAGCTCCACCTTCTTTTGTATGTGTGGTCAAGGAAGAGAAGCTAAACTCAAGAAGAAAAGTGTGCTTGTGTGACAAAAGTAGCTCTCTCTTCTTTATCTCATGCATGGATGAATGTTGTCTTGTCTTTGAATATGTGTATGTATGTGTTAAGCCATGAAAAAGTGTTCTAGCATGATGTTATATGCCATGGTACCATGATGTTGCATTATATTTTCAAATAATGTCTTGTGACTTTGCTTTAGTATGCTTGAGTGTGGTGAAGCCAAAAACCCTTTAGTTATGGTGAGGATAAGCCAAGAACTCTCAAGAATGGCTAAGACAATGTTTAGAGTCTCCCAAGACTAAGGCTTAGTTCAAGGCCTTTAAGAAAAAGGGTGAGGCAACTCCAAAATCCTTGAAGAGAATGGGTGAGGCTAATCCACTTACTTGGCAAGCCTATGTATGTTTTGTATGACTTTTCAAATGCCAAGAATGCTTCTTAAATGATCACATGTTTCATAATAGTCATGCAAACATTTTTAGACATAGATTTGCATTCTTTATATATGGTTGAAAGGGAGAAGAGCTATTGGGATTCCTATAATCTCATTCCTTCATCCCCACATGTCTAACATGTCTAGGTGGACTAAGTAAGCAAAGGAATGGAAGCCACCAAGTCTAGAGAATGAAGATTGACAACAAAGTGTGGAAAATTGCTATTATATAGCCATATGAGTGGCATGTGATATAATCCATTATTGTACATGTTGTATGACCTTATGAACATATGTAAATATATAAATGTATGATGTATGAATGTGATTTAATGCCATATGTTTGAAATAGCATGATTTGGACATTGGATGGCAAGACTTGGCATGAATGCTCTTGTGTATAATTTGGGCTGGATGAGTGAGTTTGAGAAATATGAGTTTGTGCACCTTTGAGACAAGTTTAGTAGACCATTTTAGTGTTTTCCCATGTGCTCAAGTGGCCATGGCTGCCATAGAAACCAAAATGAACCATTTGGACCTCTTATGAGACATAAAAGTGACCATTTTGCAACCCAATGTCAAGATTTGATCAAATGAATGAATTTACTCATGAAATTTGGCATGAATATAGATCTCATCCAGAGATTTGGGAAGCCAAAGACCAGATTATTTAGAGCTCTGTGGAATTAATTATCATTTTTCAAAGTTGGCATTTTTCTGTTGTACTAATGCAAACAAACACTGTTCAAATGTCTATTTATTATGCTATGCCATTCAAGAGACAAATGGTGTCTAATGCTCATAAAATTTTATAGACATAAACAGACATGATAAGCTTTCCATGGAACTGAGATCACCTAAATTGGACATTGGAGTAGGGAGATATGAATTTTTGAAGTTGAGGGACAGTACTAGTAGTGGCAAGCTAGCTCTGTTACTATTCCATCGATTTTTTATGGCTAGACATCCCTGATGTGGTTGGAATTATTTTTAGAATAAAGTATAAATCTTTATCTTTCCATAATGTATAGTTTTCTGGATTTTAATTTTTCTATAATTAATTATGATTTTTCAAATTTCATGATAGAAATTTGGAAATTCAGTCTGAGGCTACATACCTTATTTTCTTGTATATACTTCATTTGCTCATGTTCTAGGCCATTTCTTGAGATGGTTGTGAGTTTTAATTGTGTAATTAAATATGTTAATGAGATAGATGAGTCCATATGGTCTATAGGATACCGAATGAAAAATTTATGTACAATGCAACATAATTTAATTAATTATTTTAATGGCTTTTCTTTGAGAATGTCATGTAATTCATGGAAATGAGCCTACAAATGCTATGAGATGAGCTTAGTAATACTTTATTGGTATTAAAGCAAAGGTTTAGGAACTTTAATGTGGATTATGGCTTGTGAATATAAGTTTCCTTGATGTATATGAGCTACTCTTGGGTGAATTGAGTGTAATGGTGGTGAATGTGTTCCCTTTGATACTAAAGTTTGTTAATGATGTTTCAGCAAGATGGTGAACACTAGGAGAGGTAGGCCTTCCAGAGAGACTTGTGTAGATGATAGAGCCAAGCCTAGTGATCTAATAGCTGGAGCCTTGTAGGCTATTATGACTCGCCTGGATTAGTAGTAGGCCGTGATTACGCAGTTATAGGAATGACTTGCTGAGAGACATAGTCAGGGCCCTATACCTCCTTCTCCATAGCCATCACAGTACTCAGATGTCCTGAGCATTCAAGGGCAACTCATACTAATCCACAACCACACATATAGATGGTTACTTAGACTTCACCAACTCAGACACCTCTAGCCCAGGAGTAGCCCTATACCAGACAGATTATTACTCAATTCAAAAAGTTCGGACCTCTCATATTTGATGGTGAGATGAATACAGAGAAAGCTAAGGGTTAGATTATACAGCTAAAGAAAATATTTAGGGTGATGGAGTGTACTTCTGATCAAAAAGCCACCATGGCTATTTTTCAGTTAGAGAAAGAAGTAGATTATTGGTGGAGGGGCACTGAGCCTATTCTGAGAGTGAAGAACCTTTTGATTACTTAGGAGGCGTTCCTCCAGGCCTTTTATGAGAGATATTTCCCTAGCTCAGTCAGAGATGAAAAGGAGTCAGAGTTTGTACTCCTGAGATAGAAAGAGGGAATGTCTATGGACTAGTACATGGCCAAGTTTGTAAAGCTCTCTAGATATTCTTCGTATTTATAGAGACATGATGATAAGCGCTAGAGAGCAAACAAATTAGAGAAAGGTTTGCTTCTTGAGATTAGAGACAGAGTGGTACCACAAAGAATCAGGAACTTTAACACCCTGGTGGAGATATGTAGAGTGATAGAAGTGAACCTTAGAATGATGCAGCCTACCTCCAGTACCAGACCTCCCCTCCCTGAGCCTAAGAGACCTAGAGAGGAAACACAATGTAAGGAACAGTAAATTTCGTAAAATGATAAAATAAGTTGTATAAAAGCAAGTCCTTTGAAATGAGCTAGATAATATCCCAAAAAATTTGAGTAGTGTCCTAGGCTCTTAAAAATAATAATTCCAGGCTCAAACAGAAAGAAAAATAGAGCTAGGATGGTGAAATGAAATTATGACAAAAACTGACGAAACATAATGGCATTTTCATAACTCACATGAGGGCTTTTGAAATGAAAAATTTGAGTTGCCTAGGGTTCTCAGAGGCCCTAAAAACCATGAGAAACCCCAGGATAGGTAAAGCCCCTCTATGTATGTTTTCTAATGACAGTGAACTCAAACTTTGATAGATTTGTTCAGAAATGTTTTAGCTCCAATTTGAGTGATTCCAAAGGCATTTTATCAAATTAGGAACCTAACTTTTGTGATTGAAAATACAGTTCTAAAAAAGGAGCTAAAACAAAGCCAAAACAAAATTGCCATTATGGAAGGACAAAATTGAAATTTTTGAAAAGCTAGTTTCTTGAATGTTCCATAAGCTTCATGACTCTCTACCCAAAATACAGAAAAAAGAAGCTCTCTCTTAGGCACACAAGGGGAGGAGAGAAAGGAAGGAAGAAACCTAGAAAAAGGTGAGAAATTTTATGGAATTTCATGCTTCTCCTTCTTCTAATCTTGTTCCTCTCCTTTCCTCATCTCTTTCTATAGTTTTGTTGAGATGAATGGTTCTATTTTTGGTCTAGAACATAAGGGAAAAGTTCAAATTGCTTGAGAGGAAGCAAACCAAGGAGAAAAGTCTTGAAATCAAGCTTGAATCCAAGGTACATCTTGTTTCTAGTTACTTTCTTCCCTTGCTTTTCCTTTGGTGTGAGTTCGGCCAAACCAGAACCAAGAAAGGGGAGGGAGTTCTTTCCAAAAATAAGAGAGGAACTAGGGTTTTAAATCATGGAGAAGTAGAGTATGCCAAGAAATTGCAAGAAAAATCAATGGAAATCAAGTTAGGAAAGTGTAGGACTCTTTAGGGTTTTATGAAATCTGATTTGGTGTGTGAATTTCCTAGGCTATTTATGTGTTCCATTAAGCTCCTAAGACCTCTAGAAAACCTCCCAAGTGGCTCTCCCTTCAAGGAAAAATTTGAAACTCCAAGAACCCCATTCTTGTCCATAGTTTCAGCCAAGGCAAGAGCATTAGGTTAGGGGATGTTTTAATTTGTTCTAGCCTTGGTTTGAGACTTTATATGGTGGGAGAAGGTAGAAGGAACCCTTGGAAAAAATTTAGGAGCCATGGATTGGGAGATGGGATAATGGTTTCCATAATGGAGGCTTGTGAAGCAACATGTATCTAGGCTTGTGTAAGTGAGTGTGTGATGGCTTCAAGGACCTTCAATGAGATCAAGAGACTCAGAAATGAAAAGAGAATGGAGCTTAGAACTTGAATTACAAGATTTGCTTTAATAAGCCACCAATGGAACCATTATATAAATTATGGAACCATTTATATTTCTAAGAAAATTTATAGTCTCTTGGCTTGCGTCAAGTGCATAATTGTGTGCTATTTGTGATGTTTAGGTCAAGAGAATCCTACTCCACCTAAGTGCTCTTATGTAACCGAAAAGGGGAAGGAACAAGCAAAGTAAGGCTTGCATAAGATTCAAGGTAGCTGTCCACCTCATTCTCCATGCATGTTTTTATGTATGTATGTCTTTTGTGTGCATGTATGTATCTATGTGATTTGAAAACATGCCACTTGATGCTTTGAGATTGCATTGGTACTAATGTGTGTTCTTGAATGACTTTGCTTATGGAAATTGCTCACAAGGGTGAGGTGATGCCAAAAGACCCTTAGTGTGGGTGAGAAGATGCCAAAAGTCTCAAGGCAAAGGTGAGGCTAGGCCAAAAGTCTCTTGAATGAGTAAGGCCAAGTCAAAAGTCCCTAGGCCAAAGGTAAGGCAACTCTAAAAGTCCCTAGAGCATATTCTTGAATTGAAAATGAATTGGTGGCATGAAAGTATGTGTTTTTGCATGTTTATGTTGAGACATGTTCCAAAAGTGTGCATTTGATATATGTATGCCTTGAATGCGTGTGTGAATGGGTGTGTAAGCTATAGAGATTATAGGAATTTCACTCCCCCTTCCTTCATCTTGAAATGAATAGGTGGTGTGCAAGAACCAAGGGATGCAAGCCAAGCACCTTAAAGAGACCATGACTTGATTTTTATGTAGTTTCTTTTATACCCGAAGGTCCAAATGGTTATTTAAATATTATTTTTGAGCCATGAATCATTGAATAATTGTAATATCATATGTAAATAATGTATGAACCATAGATGGTGCTAAAGTAATGAAAATATGAAATTTGACCATGGAATGACTTGTGATAATTGTACATCCTTGAGTATGCAATGGTCAATTTGAGATGCATGGCATTTGGGACAACTTGGATAGTTCATACAAGTTGTAATTGTGCTTTTAACCTTGCCCAAGAGGTGCCAAACCATTAAGGAAGCCATTTGGACAAAGTTGACATCTTGTAAGAGGCAAAAATGACCATTTTTGTGGAGTTATATCACTTTTTATCCAAATGAGCTCCTCTTGGTCTGAGATTTGGCATGCTTCTAGAGCTTGTTAATATATTTTTGGAAAGCTAAAGTGGATATTATTTGGAGGTCTTTGGAATTTTTGGCAAATTTTTTAAGTTGGCTGAAAAACCAAAATTTGTTGATGAAAATCCGATTGTTGTGAATAACGTATTAAAGCAAATTCATCTTTTTCATCAAAATTCTCAGTATCCTTGGTATCTGTATAAGTATCGGCATTCTCTGAGTCATTAGTAAAAATCACTACATGTTTGGCTTTTCTTGAACGAATCTCATAATCCGCTGTTTCACCAGTTCTTTCCAGGTGTCCTACCTTATCAATTAATTTGTATGACCATCGAGGAACTTTTTTACTGCTTTCTTTTATTCCAATACATTTTTTTCTATTTATAATTGTTTTATCATTTGGATCAATTATAATTGCGTCGAATACGAATTTCATTTTTTTTTAGCTTCGGAATCCTCATGTTCTGGAAATAAATAAAGTTCTTTAAAATTGAAACTTGATACTGATTTTCCAGAAAATTTACTGATCAAGTTAAAAAAAACGAGTTTTAGTTGATAATGATTTTGTATCTATTTTTGGTTCAAAGTTTGGATAATGAGTATTAATATTAAGAAGGATACCATGAATCTGATTTATCCAAATGTGGTACTGTTTATTTGATCTAAAATGAAACTCTATCATTCATAGGGCAAACGATGTCCAATGGCTATGAAATTTTACAGAAAGAAACTAGACCTTCCCAGTGATCTAGGCCAATTAGAATCACCCCATGTGGATATCTAGAGAGGGAGATATTAATTCTTGAAGTTGCTATTCTGTTCCAGCTACCCAATCAGACCTTAATACTGTTCCATTGATTTTCTGGGTCTGAATGCTCTTGGATTGGTCTAGAACTATTTTTCCCCTCAATTGACATCTGTAGCTTTCAAAATTGGTACATATTGCATGAATTTTATTTTTTTGGAATTAATAATGAATTTCCAAAGCTTATATTAGTAATCTGTATCAAAATTCTGGATAGCCTAACCTTAGTGGCTGGGAATTATTTTTAGTGTACATTCAACATCTAGAGCTTTCTAGAAAGCTATGTTTTGTTTAATTTTTATTTTTCTAGATTTAGTTATGATTTTTCAAAAGTTTTCTTGAAATCTGCCACATGCTGTCCGAGAAGAATAAGGGGAAATTCGAGGTTTTTGAACTTGAAACCGTGGATTGTGTGATGTTTTAAGCTATGCATGATTTGTATAAGTGATAAATAATTAGAGAATGATGTTAGGGAACTCATGGGGTCTATATGACATGAAATGAAAATTTAATCCCTGACGTAACGCAAATAAATTCATCATTTTTATACATTTTTATTGGATTTCCCTTGAGAATGTGTATAAGCCATCTTGAATTGAGCAATATGGTACTAGAATACTATGGTATGACACACAAGCCATAGCTACTAACAAGAGAGGTGGTAGAAGCCAGTAGAATAGAAGAGGCAAGAGAAGTAGGACTCAATCCAGCAAAGGCAGTTCTGCACCCACAGCATGGCCCTAGTGTGGTAGGAATCACAGGAATAGACCGTGTTACGCGGGGCAGAACGTGTATTATAGATATGATAGGCTAGGACATATGGCTAGGGACTGCACTCAAGCTCCCTAGTAGTTCTCTCAGTAGAGGGAGATGGCCCCTGCAACTAGACCTCAGACCTAGGGTAGAGTCTTCGCCTTGACATAGCAGAAGGTTAGCCGGTCCTCAAGTCCAATCCAAGGTACTATTAAGATAAATAATTTTTTTATGACTGCATTATTTAATTCGGGTGCTAGGCACTCTTTCATATCATATGACTGTGCTAAGAGGTTGGGTCTAAGTATGCATACACTACTACCATATGATTTGCATGTATCTACCCCCACAGGAAATAGAGCCATTACCTCCCATGCCTGTTTGAATTGTGTGGTCCAATTTAATCATTGTTATACTACCCTTGATCTGATATGTATGTCTCTTGTTGACATTGATTTGATTTTTGGTACGAACTAGATGTCTGTAAATAATGCCACACTTGATTGCTCCCGTAAGTGTATTACTTTAACTGAGTGTACGACTGTACCTAGTATGAGGACTAAGTTATCTGTGATGACCACCTCCCAAGCTGAGAGGTCTTTAGGACATGGTCCTTAGAGATATCTAGTTTTCTTTTTAGTTCAGGCTGAGGTAGAAGAGGGTATAGAGGAAATTCATAGTAAGAGAGTTCCCAGAAGTCTTTCCTAAAGAAATTAGTAGACTAGCCTTAGAGAGAGAGGTTGAGTTTGCCATAGACATTATACCTGGGGCGGGTCCAGTGTCTAAGGCTCCATATAAGATGGCTCCCACCAAGCTAATTAAGCTTAAGAAGTAGATAGAGGAACTTTTAGAGAAGGGTTTTATCAAACCCAATGTCTCGCCATGGGAAGCTCCAGTCTTATTCATAAAGAAGAAAGATGGGAGCCTTAGACTGTGTATAAAATATAGGGAGCTTAATAAGATAACTATTAAGAATAAGTACCCTCTCCCCCGTATAGATGACCTCTTAGATCAGTTAGTAGGAGTGCTAGTATTTTCTAAAATAGACCTTAGGTCAGGATATCATCAGCTTAGGATTAAGGTTGAGGATATTCCCAAAACAACATTTAAAACTAAATACGGGCACTATGAATTTTTAGTTATGCCCTTTAGGTTAACGAATGCACTTGCAGTATTCATGGATTATATGAACAGAGTGTTCAGGCCATACCTAGATAGATTTGTAGTTGTCTTTATAGATGACATCCTCATATATTTAAAAAGTAGAGAATAACATAAGCAACACTTGAGATTAGCCTTGGAAACCCTTAGAGAGAAATAGTTATATGCTAAACTTAGTAAATGTGAGTTTTGGCTTACAGAAGTTCAATTTCTAGGCCATATGATCTCCCAGGCAAGGGTCGCAATAGATCCCCATAAGGTAGAGGCAATGTTATAGTGGGAGAGACCTAGGATAGTGATAGAGATTAAGAGCTTCTTAGGTTTAGCAGGTTATTATAGGAGGTTCATTCAGGGCTTTTCTCAAATAGCCATGCCACTGACCAAGCTTACTAGAAAGAATGCGCCATTTGTGTGGGATGTGAAATGTGAGAGGTGTTTTCAAGAGTTAAAACATATGCTAACCATGACCTTATTTTTAGTACTTCCTAAGCCCAGAGAGACTTTTGTAGTCTGTCATGATGCCTCTAAGAAAGGGTTAGGATGTGTGCTTATGTAAAAAGGCCAAGTGGTAGCTTATGCCTTTAGACAATTAAAACCTCATGAGAAAAATTACCCCACACACGACTTAGAGTTAGCTGCAATAGTGTTTGCTCTAAAAATATGGAGACACTACTTACATGGGGCAACTACAATGACCATATTTTCAAATAAATATTTGTAGTCTAACCACAAGAGCCTTAAATATTTATTTGAATAGAAAGAGTTGAACATGAGGCAGTGAAGATGGTTAGAACTTTTGATAGATTATGATTTCATATTGAAATACCATCTCGGTAAGGCTAATGTGGTAGCTAATGCCCTGAGTAGGAAATCCATGCATATGCCCTGCATGATGATTAAAGAATAAAAGTTGATTGAGAGATTTAGAGATATGAATCTCTCGTGTGAGGTGCACTAGAGAAAATTATTAATAAGTGAAACCCAAATAGAAAATGACTCGAAAGATTAGATAAGAGAGGCCCAACAAAAAGATGATCATGTAAGCAAGATTAGATCTTAGATAGCCTAGGGTAGCATTCAAGAGTTCAATCTGTTTGAGGATGACATAGTAAGGTACAAGGATAGGCTCTATATGCCTAAAATTACAAAGATAAAAGAGAAAATATTAGATTAGGCACATAAAAGTAAGTACACCATTCATCCATATAGTAATAAAATGTATTATGATTTAAAGAAAATGTTTTGGTGGCCTAGAATGAAAATAGACATAACAGAGTATGTCTCCTGATGTCTAGTATGTCAGAGAGTCAAGATAAAACCCCAGAAGCCAGTTGGGTTACTTTAGCCCCTAGACATCCCGGAGTGGAAAAGGAATAGTGTAGCTATGGATTTTGTCATCAGTTTACCTAGGACATCATTAGTGCATGATGCCATATAGGTAATAGTAGATAGATTAACAAAGTCAGCATACTTTTAGCGATGAAAGCCACATTTACGCTGGATAAATTTTCCTAGCTGTACATCCAGGAGAGAGTTAGATTACATATTATGCGTAGGAGCATAATTTCAGATAGAGATCCCAAATTTACTTTAAACTTTTGGAGATCATTACAAGATGCTCTAGGTACTAAACTCAAATTTAACATAGCCTATCACCCACAATAGACGAACAGATGGAGGGAACTATCCAAACCTTAGAAGACATATTGAGGGCATGTGTTTTAAAAATGAAAGGAAACTAGGATACATACTTGCCTCTAGCAAAGTTTACCTATAATAATAGCTATCATGCAAGTATACAAATGGCACTGTATAAGGCATTGTATGGGAGGAAGTGTAGGTCTTCGATATGTTGGGTTAAGCTAGGAGAAAGAACCCTGATAGGCTTAGAATTAGTGGACTAGACTTTTAGACAAATCGAGACCATATGAAAGAAATTGTTAACAGCCTAAAGTAGATAGAAAAGTTACACAGATAGAAGCAAATGGCTGTTAGAGTTTGAGGTTAGAGATCATGTCTTTATTAGAGTGTCTCCAGTCACAAGCATAGGTCGGTCCATTAAAAGTGAAAAGCTCAGTCCAAAATACATAGGTCTATTCTAGATTCTTGATAAAGTAGGACTTATAGCCTACAAACTTGCCTTTCCTTTAAACTTGAGCCAAGTTCATAATGTATTCCACGTCTCATAGCTTAAAAAGTATCAGCCTAACCCCTCACATGTTATAAAGTATGAAAATGTGCAGTTACAGGATGATCTATCATATATAGTATCACCATATCAGATCATGGATGCTAGATTCAAGAAATTATGGAATAAGACAATACTGTTGGTGAAAGTGGTTTAGGAGGGGTTATCTCCTAAAAAAGCTACCTGAGAGCTAGAAGAAGAGATGAGAAAGAAGTATCTAGAGCTTTTCCCATGAGGTATATTATCTAAATTTCGAGGACGAAATTTATTTAAGGAGAGGAGAATTGTAACGTTTGATTTTCATTAAAATGACAGAAATGAATACATTTTCAAAGCAAGTCCCCTAAAATGAATTAGTTGAAGCCCAAAAAAATTAGAATAATAATCTAGACATTAAATAATGAATTTAAGAGGCTAGAGGTACCCTAAAATAGAGGCTAAAATGGCCAGATAGAAATTAACGAAATAGTTACGAAATGTAATAACATTTTTGTAATTTTGAGAAAATTTTAGAATTCTCATAGGAGGGCTTTTGAAATGGCAAATTTGAGTTTTGCAGGGTTCTCAGAGGCATTGAAAATCATGGGAAGCCTTGAGATAGTTAAAACCCCTCCGGTGTACATTTTCTAACATCAATTAACCCAAACGTTGACCCTTTTGTTCGAGAAGGTTTTAGTGGCAATTTGAGTGATTCTAAAGGCATTTTATAAGATTAGAAATCTAAATTTTATGATGGAAAAGATGGATATCAAAAAGGAGCTGAAAAGAAGCTAAAATGAAAATGTCAAGACAAAAGGGTAAAATTATAATTTTTAGAAAGTGGAAGCTTCTTGAAGACTCTTTAAGAGTCACACTCCTTCTCCATTCTTCTTCACTAACTTTATTCTACCCAAAAATAGAGAGGGAGACCAGAAAATTTAGGCGCACCAGGAGAAGAGATTTTGAAGGGAGAAAAAGCCAAGAAAAGATAGGAAACTCTATGGAAATTCAAGCTTTCTCTTTAGCAAGTTACTACTCCTTCTTTTCCTCTTTATTTTCATGGGTTTGATGATATTTTTGGGTCTGCATTGAGGGCAAAATAGAGGTGAGAATTTTTAAATTTGAGGGAGGAGGCCAAACAAGTGAAGAACAAGCCAAAGAAAGCAAGAATCTAAGGTAATTCATGATGTTTTAAGCTTATTCTTAAATTCCCTCCTCTTGTGTATGTTTTGCCCTACCGAAGACCAACCAAGAGGGGTTGGATTTCTAGCTAAACCAAGGATGAATCTTAGAAAAATGAGGGAGGAGAATAAGAATATGCAAAAGAAACAATCAAATAGCCATTAGATTTAAAGGTAGAAAAGTTAGGGTTTTATGGGTTCCCTTGAAATTCTGATTTGATACAATATTTCTTAGGCTTAAATGAGTGTTTGGATGAACTCCTAAGATTCCTAGAAGGCTCTTCATATGCATCTTTTATCAAGAAAACAAAGCAAACTCACTTGGTGTCTTTATGCTCCATAGCCATGGCCTAGAGGGATTGAAGAACCAAGGGGTAGTTTTATTTTTGAGTCATATATCATGGAAGAAGATGAGAGGAAGCCTTGAAAAATTTTTAGAATCCATGGATATTGAGATGTAGTTATAGGTTCCATATTAGGGCTTGAAGAAGCAACTCCTAAATAAGCTCCTTTATTTGATTGTGTGATGACTCCAAGAGGCTTAAATGGAGTCAAGAATCATAAATGAGTGAAGAGAATAGAGCAAAGATCATGTTTCCATAGGGTTGCTTCATTAAGTACATTATGGCACCATAAAAGAGCCATTAGACCAAGCTAGTGTTTAAAGAAGATGTTTAGCTTTAAGAGTAATTTCAAGCACTAAATTGGCTTCCATATATTGTGTTTAGGCCAAAGAAACCAAGCTCCACCTTCTTTTGTATGTGTGGCCAAGGAAGAGAAGCTAAACTCAAGAAGAAAAGTGTGCTTGTGTGACAAAGGTAACTCTCTCTTCTTTCTCTCATGCGTGGATGAATGTTGTCTTGTCTTTGAATATGTGTATGTATGTGTTAAGCCATGAAAAAGTATTCTAGCATGATTTTATATGCCATGGTACCATGGTGTTGCATTATATTTTTAAATAATGTCTTGTGACTTTGCTTTAGTTTACTTGAGTGTGGTGAAGCCAAGAACCCTCTAGCTATGGTGAGAATGAGCCAAGAACCCTCAATAATAATTGAAACAAAGTTTAAAGTCTCCTAAGAGTAAGGCTTAGTTCAAGGCTTCTAAGAAAAAAGGTGAGGCAAGTCTAAAATCCTTGAAGAGAATGAGTGAGGCTAATTGTCATACCATATACTTTCAACCATCATACTCTTCCATTCGTAGTGATTTACACATGTTTTTAGAGAATAAATCAAGAAAATCACCATTTAAGTGCACTTTTATTGCGTATGTCAAGGCTAAGATTTCCAAATTAATGTTTTGTAGGCCTCGTGGACATTCTCTAATTATTTTCCATTCATACAACTCATACCTAACTCAAAACATCAAGCAATCCACGTACCTTAAGGTAAAAACCCTGGATTTCACTTATGCATCGCGGCTGTACAGTGGCAAATTTCAAGGGAAACTTTGAAAAACCATAAATAAATGTATAAAAATAGAAATCTGCCATGCCATAGCTTTCTAGAAAGCTCTAAGTGTTAAAGTACAAAAATAAATTCAAGTCATGAACATAGCATTAGAACCACATTTGACAATGAAATGGCCACAAAGGTTTGACTGTCTTCTGATACTGATACAGTTTACTGTCATAAAATTCAAAAATGTCCAATTAATTCTAAAAAAATCTAATCCATGCAAATGATACTAATCTAGAAATCTATGGATGTTAGCTAGAGGGTGAAAATCATTTCAACCCAGGTCAGGTTCATTCATACCCCGAAAATCAATCAAATAGTGCTTCGGGTCTGACTGTAGGCCTGATACTGGACAACAAGTTCACAAATTTATATCTCCCTCTCTAGACATCCAATTGAGGTGCTTCCAATTGGCACAAGTCACTGGGAAGGTCTAGTTTCTTTTTGTAAATGTTCATAGCAATTAGACATTGTTTGCCTCATGAATGATAGAATTTCATTGCGGACCAAAATGAAGATGTACACTGACCAAAACCAAAAAAGTTCCCAAATTTAAAAATTCATCAAATATTCTATAGACCTCCAAATATTACCCACTTTAGCTTCCCAAAATGTTCTCAATAAGGCCTAGATTCATGCCAAGTTTCAGATCAAGAAGAGCTCATTTGAATAGAAAGTGACATAACTCCATAAAATGGTTAATTTTGCTTCATCTAAGGTATCAACTTGGTCCAAATGGCTTCCTTTTGGTTTGGCCCCCCTTGGACAAGTTTAAAAGCATGAATGAAACTTGTGTAAACAGTCCAAGTGGTCATAAACCTCTTGCATCTCATTTTGACTATTCTACATTCATGAATGCACTAATAAACATAAGCCATCATATAGCCAACTTACATATTTCCATTGATTTGATATCCACTAAAGTTTATACATCATTCATGCATCATATTACATTTGCCCAAGGGTTTACAACTCAAAAATAACATGTAAAAGTTTCCTTTAACATTTAATTACAAACAAAATAACATAAGTGTCAAAGTATAGACTCTTAGGATCCTTGGCTTGCATTTCTTACTTCTTGGACACCACCTAGACACTTCAAGATGGAGGAGGGAAGAGGGGTGAGATTCATGGAATCTCAATAGCTCACACACACTTTCAAGGCATACATATATCAAAGGCATACTTTGGAACATGTTTTAGACATAAACATGCAAAATCATACACTTTCATGCCACCATTTCTTATCAAATTCAAAAGTAGGCTCTAGGGACTTTTGGTTTTGCCTCAGTCCATTTCTAAGACTTTTGGATTTGCCTCCTCACCCATATTAAGGGACTTTTGGCATCACCTCACTCTTATGAGTCATTTCTACAATCATTAACATTCAAGAAAACACATTGGTATCAATGTAATCTCAAAGCATCACATGGCATGTTCTCAAGTCATATAAACTTACACAAGCACACAATGACATACATACACACAAGAATGTAAGAAGAATGAGGTGGAGAGCTACCTTAATATTTATGCAAGCCTTTCCTTAGTTTATTCCTTCCCTTTTTTGGTTCCACAAGCACAACTAGTTGGAGTTAGTTTTCTTGGCCTAGCCACAATAAATAACACTCAATTATACTCTTGAAACAAGTTAGGACATTAAACTTACACTTAAGAACACACCCTTTGCTTAATGGCTTCATTAATGGTCTAATGAAGCAACCACTATAATTCAAATTCTTGGCTCCATTCTCTTCACATATCTAGGCCTCTTGATCTCATTTAAGGTTTTTGGAGCCCTTACAGACTCACTTCCAAAAGCCTAGATATGAGTTGCTTTATAAGGTCATATTATGGAAGCCATTGGCTCATCTCCCAATCCAAGGCTTCTAAATTTTTTCCAAGGGTTCCTCCAACCTTCTACCATTATATGGAGTTCCAAACCAAAGCTAGAACAAATTAAGACACTCCTTAACCCCCTCCATTTGTCCTAGACTGAAATTATAGGAGCATTTGGGGTTCAAGGGGTTTCCAATTTTTTCTTGATAAAAGAGCCACTTGGGAGGCTTCTGAGGGGTCTTAGGAGCTCAATCAAACACTCATACATGCAAGGGAACTCATACATCAAATCAGTTTTGCAAGGTATTCAAGAGTCTACACTTTTCTAACTTGGAATCCCTTGGTTTTTCTTGTAATTTCTTGGCATATTCCAAGTTCCCAAACTCCAATTTCATGGTTTCTTATTAGTTCTAGGTCAGAACTTTCCTCCCCTAGATGGTTATGTTTTTAGGCGTTACACACACAAGGAAGAGCAAGAAGGAAGAAGCAACAAAAAGCAAGAAATTACCTTAGATTCAGCCTTCTTTTAAGAGTGTTTCTTCTTACCTTGGTTTCCCCTTTGGACTTCTAACTTTTCCTCTCTGGTTCAAGGCCAAAATAGAACCATCTCACTCACCAAAAACATGGAAAGATGAAGCAAAGAGAGGATAGGAAGGTTTCAAGAAGAAAGACTATGAAAATTCTTAAATTTTCCTACCTTTTGTTAGCCTTTTCTTCCTCCTTTTCAGCTCATTTAGTGTACCTCTCTCCCTTGGTTTCATACACTATTTTGGGCAGCAAGAAGGTCTGTTAATCAGAGGCTAAAAGAAAACGTGCTTTAAGAAGGTGAGGAGTCCACTTTATGCACTTTTCTATTTTGCATTTTAGTCCCTATTCTTTGTTTTTATCATTTTGGCTCAAATCAACTTTTTTTTTAAATCCATATTGTCCATCATATTCCTTAGGCTCTTAATCATAAGAATTGCCTTTGAAATTATTAAAAAAGGATCTGAAACCATTTTGAACCATTCGATCAACCGGTGATCGAAATCGCTTACCGGAGGAGTTTCAACTATTCTAGGGGTTCCCATGATTTTTAGGGCCTTTGAGAACCCCAAAAAGCTCAAATTTTCTGTTTAAAAGCCCTCCTATGAGTTTTCCAAATTTTTCAAAAATTACAAAAATGCCCTTACTTTTTTTGACAAATTTTCTGAACTCTTCTAATTTTGATTTTTTGGGCATCTTAAATCTTAAATCCTCATTTTTTAATATTTAAAATTTTATTATAATTTTAGTTGGCCACAAATCCTTCTATTTTAGGAACTTCCTTTTATATCTGGCCCATTTCTAACATTTACGAAGAAATTGAACATCGTGTTTCTCACATTTATAGAGGGACCGGATGTTACATTTCTCCTCCCCTTAAATAAATTTTATCTTTGAAATTTGGGGTATACATTCCTCTTACTCTTTTATATTCTAACTAACTACTCCTTTCTTTCCCTTCTTCCTAACTCTATACACTTCTCTCAAGGATTATGCTCTTTTAAATTTTTCTTGGCCAAGGAATTTTGCATTACTAGCTTTTAATGAGAGCTTCTCTTTTCCTGCACCTTTGCTATGGAGTATATACTAACTCCTTTCATGAGGGAAAGAAGCTTCTAACTCACAGTCATACTCTTATGATTTTGGCCTTTTCTTGGGAGAGTTTACTAATCATATCTGATTAGTTTTAACTCGTTCATAAGGGTTAACATTCTTCTTAATGGACTCCTTCATGTACCTCGGGAGACAATCACTTAATGTCAAATCTCTCATATCATCTCCCAATGGCTCTTTGTAAGGTCTCGTCATCTTTCTCTTACCACTACACCCATCAGAGATTTTTATCTATCTACTTACTTATTTAAATATACTATCCATTAGTCATCTCCGCGTTCTTTCTCACTAGCTCATCCCATAATCACAATCATATTTCTTTCTATCGTAGGCCTTACATCTCAATCACTTACTGGGATTACTATTCCTTTAAGGAGTTTCCATTTTTAATTATCCCAGTTCCTTTGTTTACTAACATATTTATTTCTGTAGGCCAGGACTTTTCCTTATTCCCTTTTTGCTCATTTACAAGTAGGCATATTATAGTCCTCATCTCAAACCGTTTAACATAACTTTACATTCTTCATGCTAGCATCGAAGAGCAACGACCACTAACTAATATTGAATTTTGGTGGGATGCTAACTATACTCATAGTCTCGATCACTAGAGATATAATTTTACCACTTACCTCATTTAAAACCTGCACCTGACCCCTTTCTAAATCCATAGTCTAGTACATAGGGATCTTTCCATCCCTTAGTTAGGGCTAACATCTGTTAGGTAATGGTTCATCTGACTTTAGCTCAAAAAAGCTACTCTCTTGCTTTTCTCATCCCACATGTTGCACTCATCTAGCAAAGGTATAGTCAGTGGTTTAACTATCTGAACATAGCCTTATTGTCTTTGGTGGCAATAGTTTACCAAACTTAAGAGATCTCTAGTCTCTGAGACAAGAGCTAACTAAAACTACATTGGTCTTTGAGGACTAGCCACTCTATAAAAAACTATCTTAGGCTGTCATCTCACTAAAGAACTATGATGCTGTAACTGTGGGCTCTCTATAACTTTATGGGATCTACTACAACCCTAGGTCTACTGCGAGCTCTTAGAGCCCATCTAAGGTCTACTGTGACCTACTGTGTTATACTAGGATCTACTGCGATCCATCTCTGAGAGACATCAAAGCCTAAGATCACTGTATCTGAAATAAACATATGCTCATTAAGTCCGATAACTATTGCTCATAAACTCTAAGGCTCAACTCAGATATCTGTCATGCTCTTTGTGCGAAGTGGGTTATATGTCATCTAATTCTTTATGATCCCATCATACTGATACTCAGGAGCATTTTAACTTTCATTTATCACTCCTTATGGGATCTTCAGGTTCCCACTTCAATCCTTTTTCACTCATCTTTCTTTCCTTACTTTTACTGACTTACCATGCTTCATTTATACTCATTCTATCTTTCCTCTCATATCCTGCAATTTTTTGACTATGCCCTTCTTCTGTTTTTGAGTCCTTAGCACTAGGGCATCTCACACACTGAGTATGTCTAACATCTCTGGCAAGATAGAAATTATATACTGGTCCCTTCTCATTTGGTTTAATTATATTATACAGGACTCAAATCATTCATATTGAACTTGTGCTTTCTGAATTTGAACGTTCTATACTATTAGCACGTTCTCTTTTACATTATTATTCTTTACTAGGGATTCCTTTCTGCATGCTTTTCTTATTGTTTTATTGTTACTAGAATCTTTTTCGCTTCTCGTTCCTGGCTCATCTCATCATTTAACCAGCTAGGATATTTTTTATGAGTAATGCCATGGTTTGCTACGCATTCAAGTCACATTACTACTAGGTTGGCCAAACCTAATATTATGTAACCATTGTTGCAAGCAAACAATAACATCAAACACTAATATACAGGCGCATCATGATTAAGCTCAAGCGACTATTGCCAGTATATTACAAGTTTCCTAATAATCTAAAGTATTCCTCTATTACTTTTTTTTATTTGTCTTTATTCTATAGGATAGTCGAGGAAAAGAGGACTCTTCCTCTACTTTCTTACAAAATTTTCTACTTCATCCCGAGGTCACTTTATGTTACCTAACTGTCTCTGTTTTGGGCGTTATCCTACTAATTGAACATCTATGCCAAGGATAATCGTGCTTTCTTGGGTACTCAACACATCAACTTGGTATTTATTTTCAATCTAATATGTCCTTGGCATGAGCATCCTTACATACTTTTCTTCTTTTTTGCTTTTACTATCCTTTTACTCAGGTAGAAGGATCTCTATTACTTATTTATTTCCTTGCTATTTTATGCTTCTTTATGCGCAAGATCATCTACATCCTTTCTAAGTTCCTTTATTTTCTCACTTTCTATAATATCAGGGGATGTCTAATTCCTCTTATACTCTTACTTTGCTTTTAACTAGACTGTCCCTCTATAAGAAAAATTTTATTTTATGTGACCCCAGAAGTTACATTATATAGTGCTCTTGACTTACATTCCTTTTTCTGTATAATGTACAAACTCACCTGCTTAGGTGGTCTCTAGCTCTCTCGAGCTTCCTGGAGAATACTAAGACACTAATTGTTTGCCTCAACTTATTTCTACATTCAAACTAAAGCTAGGATTTCTCTCTGTTTAATCTCTTTCTTTTATCTCTAGGAGTATAGTCTACTAATCTCAGGGTTTTACTAACCCAATTCAAGATATGTACTCTCAATGTCCAGATTTTATATTACTGAAGACTTATGCTCCACTGGGTGTTCTAATTACCCATATGTCTTAACCTTACATTAAGGAGCTCGTTGGGCTAACTATAGGACCCCTATTTGTTTACTTTTAGTATTCAGTCTATTCATTAAGTCATTACTAAAGCGAGGGGCATCTCTTTTATAGCCTAGCTTTTTAGCTCTTCCCTACTTCCCTTATTTATTGTTCTTTTACAAGTCAGAGGTCTATCTATAGGGGATTTTTGCTAACTGCTACTGGGTGGTTTTCCCTAACTTAAGATATCTTATCTCCCTTTCATTAATCTAGGGAAGACCTTCACTAAGCTCTCAGTTCGATTATTTTCTCATTTTTCACTATGTTCTCTTTCTACTCATCTTACCTCACCTGGGAAAAAGTTGTAGCTTATACTTATCCTGGGCTACCTATCTCATCAAATCTGTAGCTTACGGTAAGCCCCATCAGCTCCTATAGGTTTATGATGAACTTAATACTTTTAAATTGTTTTCATTCTCTTGTCTGGACTTCTAACCCTGGCTAATCATACTCATCTTTATGTATCACTTATAAGGTACACCCTGTTTGTATATTCACTGTATACATCACTAATATTAACCTCTGATTATATTAACATCCTACCAGTCGGGTCTTGAACTCATTATATTAGCTCGTTGTTCGTGACTACACAGGTAGCATCCTAGGTTAGAGTTAACACCTTATAGGCGAGTCTCGACAACCTTACTGTTCCTGTGTATGAAATTTTCTAACTTTAACTACTACCCACCTACAACATTCTTGGGCTAAGCCTCCACTTATATTAGGATTTTCTTAGTCTTAATTATTAGGCCCACTGCTCATCTGTTCACTAATGGACCATTTACTGCTCTTTTTCTTTGCTTATATTAGGGGTCCCCGCTTTTTGTGCGTCGATTGACCCCACAATAGCTCATTTCTCAGGTTGGCCTAAATATGACCAACAAGGCCTTCCATACTACTATACACTCCACTATCATTGGAAGCTTCTTCTTTAGCTATGTAATCTGAGCCTCACTGCCTCTATATGCAGCCCATCATTAAACTAAAGGGTTTTGCCTCTTGCTTCATTTGTGCATAACTAGCTACCACCTCTGGGCTGTCGAGGTTCTATAAAGTGTACCTTGTAACTCAAACTTCTTGCTTGAGTGAATTACTTTTTGGGCTTTTTCATCATCATAATATTTGGGTGTCATGGCTAGGGGGGATGACTCCTTCAACCCTCAATCTATTTAGTAACAGCTTTACCTCATACTGTGCTGCCTCACTGTTTGCCCCTACGTTAGGCAAGACATTCCCGAATGATCTGAGTGTGGTACTCAGGGAGATTAGTCCTCTTATAACCTCTCTAGGCAAGCCTCTTCATATCAATAAGATCATCTCTCATTGCACATGCCCAGGGCTTCCTACTGATCAGGGCGAGCTACCATACTTTATAAAGCTCTAATCGTCGAATCACTTAGTTCTACTCGAGCTACTCTAGAGGCCAACCCTTCTCGATGTTCACCACTAACTCCAAGACCATTTCACATCTCACTTAGCATGAACATAATCACAAGACACCTTCACACACCCAAAATATCTCATATAAGGCTTTTCATAACTATACAAGCCTTTACATAAAATTATTGTTACATCTTTAAGCCATATACAACCTTAGAAAGCCTGGAACTTTGCTCAAATACCAAAAATATTACAAAGCCTTATGGATATTGTCCTCGGTAGAAAGCTTCTCCCATTAGCTCTGAGGTTTTGTTCCTCATGGAAGATAGCTTCTCCCATTAGCTCTTAGAAAAATGCGTCCATGTGGGGAGAGTACTACTCCCGCTTATAAAGCCCTAGCCCAGGGTCTTCCTACTCAATGTGGGACTTTACACAAATCCACTTACTTGGCAAGCCTATGTATGCTTTGTATGACTTTTCAAATGCCAAGAATACTTCTTAAATGTTCACATGTTTCATAATAGTTATGGATACATTTTTAGGCATAGATTTGCATTCTTTATGTATGGTTGAAAGGGAGAAGAGCTATTGGGATTCCTAGAATCACATTTCTTCCTCCCCATATGTCTAACATGTCTAGGTGGACCAAGTGAGCAAAGGAATGGAAGCCACTAAGCCTAGAGAATGAAGATTGCTAACAAAGTGTGGAAAATTACTATTATGAAGCCATATGAGTGGCATGTGATGTAATCCATTATTGTACATGTTGTATGACCTTATGAACATGTATAAATATGTAAATGTATGATGTATGAATGATATTTAATGCCATATGTATGAAATAGCATCATTTGGACATTAGATGGCAAGACTTGGCATGTATGCTCTTGTGTATAACTTGGGGTGGATGAGTGAGTTTGAGAAATCTGGGTTTGTGCACCTTTGAGACAAGTTTAGTAGACCATTTTTGTGCTTTCCCACGTACTCAAGTGGCCATGGCTTCCATAGAAACCAAAATGAACCATTTGGATCCCTTATGAGACATAAAAGTGACCATTTTGCAACCCAGTGTCAAGATTTGACCAAATGAATGAATTTACTCATGAAATTTGGCATGCATATATATCTCATATAGAGGTTTTTGGAAAAACAAAGACTTTGGAGCTTTGTGGATTTAATTATGATTTTTCAAAGTTAGCATTTTTTGCTATACTAATGTAAACACTTGTCATATGGTCAGTTTCTTGTGCTATGTCATTCAAGGGACAAGTGGTGTCCAGTGCTCATGAAATATTACAAGCATAAATTAGATATGATAAGCTTTCCATGGCCACTGAGATCACCCCAATTGGACATCAAAGCAGGGAGATATGAATTTTTGAAGTTGAGTGATAGTACTAATAGTGACAGTGACCTCTATAATTTTTCCATCAATTTCTGATAGCTAGAAGTCCGTGATCTGGTTTGGAATTATTTTTATCATAAAGTAGACATCTTTATCTTTCCATAATAGTATAGTGTGTTCGATTTCAATTTTTCTAGAATTAGTTATGATTTTTAAAACTTCATGATAGAAATCAGGAAATTCAGTCTGAGGCTGCACACTTTTGTATATACTTCATTTGCTCGAGTTCTAGGCCACTTCTTGAGATGGTTATAAGTTGTAATTGTGTAATTAAATATGATAATGAGATGGATGAGTCCATATGGTTCATGGGACACCGAATGAAAAATTTATGCACAACGTAATGGAATTTAATTGATTATTTTAATGACTTTTCTTTAAGAATGTCATGTAATTCATGGAAATGAGCCTACAAATGATATGAGATAAGCTTAGTAAATATGGTGTTACACAAAATATTTCATTATGTTAATTGAGTTTTCCTTGAAAGTTGCTATCCTGAGGGAAAGAACTAGAAATGAGATGAGAGTAAGGCTAGATGAACATGGTGTTACATTGTTGGCCTCCATTTCTTTGTCCACTTAGCTCACCTAGACATGGTTAGACATGTGTGGGGGAAGAATAAGATTCAAAGAATCCTAATAACTATTAACCTTTCAAACATACATAATGGATGGATATACAAGTCATGGCATAAACTCCTCATTGAGCATAATCATGGCTAAGTGGATTCCAAAGAATATGATTATGACTCGATGCATGATCGTGGCATAATACACAAGTTGAAGCATAATCACAACTCACATAAGGACGCGATCACAATCTATAAACAACAAGTAGCCAAACTAATCATTTGTCATTAAAAAAATTATATGTGTAGTAAATATACAATTAGCATTAAACATATACATGGAATTTAAAATCCTCTATTACTTCAGTTAAAGGCCAACTCTTCAAAGGCTATTAACAAATACCTAGAGCACCCTCAACGTCCTAAACAAGCCAAAAACATATTTTAGCCATTATTCACCAAAGGTATCAAATACCTTTTCATCCAAAACATCATGAATCACTTAGAAAATATTTACTCAAGCTTTCAAAAGATTAAATGAACATATTGAAGCCCTAAAAACCAAGAAACAACAATGGGTCATCATTAACACTTGCATTTTCTCACATGAAAATAGCTGCGTGCCAAAATTAGCCACCAAAGTGAAATTTAAGCATATCAACACCAACAAGTGATAAGAAACACTTACTTAAGACTAATATTAACCTCTAAAGTCAAATTTCAAGGAAAAGAGAAAAAGCACCTAAAACTCCAATATTTTGCACCTAAGTTTTCATAAAAAACTTTTAAATGAGAAACCAATTAGATCAAAATGAAGAGAAAGATAAGAGGAACAACTTTCATAATACTTACATTGGCTAAATGTCCCTCCAAATGAGTAAATCAAGGCTTGAAAGTAACAAACCCTAACATTTCTACCTCTTGTGCATTTTTTCTCTTTCAATGTAGCTGTCTAAAATTTTTAAGCATGTGGAAATAAAGTTTGTAGTACTTTTCCTAAGGTTTAGTAAGTGTGTGGCTTACCTAAGGGCATTTTTTGTCCAATTGGATTCCTATCTGGGTACTAGGCTATGGTTTACTATGTCCAAAAAGGTTGGATCTCTGTTTATAACGTAGTTTAGGCTCTTGAAAATTACTTTTAACAAAGTCAAACTAATTATTGAATTTTAATTTAATTTTCCAGAACTCCACTAATTAATTTCTCTTAGTTAAATTTAAATTCTATAATTAAATTTATCTTTTATAAAAAATTGTCAAATAATTATTATTTGCCTAAAAATGCCTGAATAATTGTTTTCCTTGAGAATTTCCATTTTTCATAATTTTCTTTAATTCTCATGATAATTTATGATTTTTCAAAATTAAATCCTTAATTCCATAATTTTGCTTAATTAATTTTATGATGTTATAGTATAAGACACTGAATAGAGTTTCCATGAATATTTTTAATTTAACTAAACCATATTTCTAGGAGTAATGGAGTCATGTATCTAGGATATGAGATTATGACAATTGCCCAATATGCTTATTTATATGATGATTTGATCAACATGAGATGTTATTGATAGCTCATATGCATAGCTTAATTATTATGATATTACTATTAGAAGACTTATAATGAATTGCTGAGTTTATGTTTTTACCATGCATTTTATTTGAGCCATAAGTATGATGTTGGTATTTCTCTAATATGAAGAGCACATTGGTCATGAAGGAGACCTAATAGGTTCCTCCTAATATTAGCATGCCAAACCTGAATAATTAGACTCCTAAAGGACTAGAAAAATTATATAGTCATGATGGAACTTTTTTGTTGTATTATAGCACCCCCATGGTATTTTGTTGTATACATTTAGGATACCTTTTTGCAGTATGATGATATGTATATGTAAGTCTTGAGAATTGATCGATATAAGTGAGTATGCATGGTGGTGTCCTTACTTAAGGATATTCACCTTAATATTATAAGATTAGATGTTTAGCATCTTTCATATATATGATGGCTCAATTATATGTTTATTGATGTGTAATCTCATTAACACTTTATGACAAAAGTAAAATGATAAATAGCTTTTGCTATGAATAAACTACCTATAAGGTAATTAATTAATATGTTAAGAGTAAGTGTAATGCACAATACTTACATCTATAAAAAAATACTAATCCTCGATAATATAATGTTTCATTAGCCAACTGTGGAAGCTAAAATGAACAATTTGAAAAATAACTCCAATATATAAATCTCAAAATAGAATCTTATATAACTACTTGATAATCAAATTTAATCATAAATGTAAATGATATTACAAACAATCTCAAGAATATATATTAAAATTTATCATCATAAGTCCTACTACAACATTCCGCTAAACCAAACCAACTAAAATATTCATTATTTGGCTTCTTCCTACTAACCATAACTCTTGGTCTTGGAAATGCCATTAGAAAAATGTGAGATAAAATTCTAGTAGCTAGTGAAGTTCTAAAATTTGCATTCCCAACCATAAATATAAGTCTTTTCTTTTCACGAGAAATAATTAATAAAACTTAAAATAACGTATACAGAGAAAATATCTTTAAGAAATATTTATTAGTCATAAAAATCAATAGTTGCTAATCCATTTTTATAAATCATAAATATGAAAATCATAACTTTAGAAAATCATAACTTGATCTAGGGACAACCAAATTTAACAAACTTTATCTTGTTTTAAATCTTTGAATATGTACTTTCTATTGTAAAAATTTTAGAGTAAACAGACTTCATTTGGCCCCTAAAATTTGCCTAAACTAGAATTGGAATTATTTAGAAAGTGTTATTAATAACTTTCTTGGGCTAGATTAAAAAATTCACAAAATATTTTATAGAGCTCTAAAAATTACCATCTTGGTCTAAGATCATATTTCTATATATCTTTTGAGTCCATACCCAATTTTAGCTCCGAACTCAACCTCTAAGGTGTTCAAAGGCGCACCTACATTTCAGTGCTCATTATGGTTCTGTTTTAAATTTTCAAATTGCCATGCGCACTCCTTTTGGGAGTTTCTCATCATGAGGAAATTTCTTAGCAAGACAATTAACTTGCCAACCTGGTTCACTACTTGAAATTTTTCATATTTCTCAAAATAGCCATTCTACTTCCCACTTATATATCTAAGCCTCTTTATGTTAGTTTATATCATGACAAGAGTTATGACTTCCTCATTATTTTAACTTCATTCTTAGGACTTGACAAACTTATTTAAGCTATTAAAAGATCATTTAAACATGAATACACTCATTATGACCACAACATTAACAAAGTGGCTACACTTGACCATATTTAGCTAGAAATTTCAACCTATGGAATCTAAGCATTTTGGCATTTTCCTTGCCTCCAACCATCTCTATAATTCATAGTTAAGTTACTTAAAGCATGGAATTCATGAAACAAGCCTCTTAGGTGCTCTTGCTTAGTTAAGGCTGAAACTATGCACTTATGAACTCTTAAGCAATTTTCTCAAATTTAAAGATGGTTTCAAGCAATTGTAATACCATATTCATACTTTCCATCATCAATAACATAAAATAAAGTCAAGAAAATATCATCCAAGCTCTTTCTTTCTCTCTCTCTCTCTCTTTAAATGAAATGGAAGGGATCTAGGGTTTAAGTAATAACTAGTTTCTCAAAAACTGAACTGAAACCAGTGAAATGAGATATGATCACCCTAAAGCAAAGTAAATTAAGGCTAATTAATATTAGAATGATACTTGAAATATCTCAAAATGTGGTTAAGAGCCTAAGAATAGCTTGAAATCGAAGCCAAAATAGCTGAATGAATTAAAGGATAACATAGTGGCAAAATTAAAATTTCAAGCAACTTTTTAAAAACTTAGAGGAGGGAACTTTGAATGGAAAAATTAAGTTTTCTAAAATTTTCAAGGTCCTAAAAACCATAGGATCCCTTAGAATGACTAAAACTTCTCTGGTATACATTTTAGGTTATCAATAGACCAAAACTTTGATCGAATAGTTTGGGGTTGTTCTAAATCCAATTATGAATTAGAGGACCTAAATTTTATGATGGAAAAGACAATTCTCAAAAATAATTTGAAATGATCTTAAACAGAGAAACCAAAGATTAAGGGATATAGATGGAACTTTTAAATTGTTATAATTATCCTCCTTTCTCAATATTCTTCTTACTTCCACCAACTTCATTCTTTTCCAAAATAGAACCTAGACCTACTTGAAGAGGCGCACAAGAAGAGGAGAAAATGAGAAAGAAACTCAAGAAAAAGGGTAAGAAAATGCCTACTTTTCATGCTCTTCATTTCTCTAGTATTCTTCTCCTCTTTCTCCTCTCTATTCTTATGGTTTTGAAGTTTTGAATGGTAGTGATTTGTGGCTAGTTCAGTAGAGGGAAGAAAGAGTTTGGAGAAAACCTTGGAAGCTTAAGAAAGCTCACTTGATAAGCCTTAAGAAAAGGTATGTAACTATTGCCAAAACTTATTTCTCTTTGGTCCTTTTCTTTTGTTTGTGTTAGGCTAGCATAGGGGGACCATGTAGGGAGCTTGATTTTGGTTTAAACTTGATAAGAAATAGGGTTTTGAAGCATGGAGAATCACATGGAACCAATAGAATTCAAAAAGAAGCTATGGAAATTAGGGTTTTGATTGCACCAAGGGAAATTTGAAACTTTAAAATGATATTTTAGACTATGTAAGAGTATGATCTGGTTAAGAAGAGGCTAAGGAACTCACATAGGTGCTAAATCCCTTAGAAAAGTAAGCAAAACTCCATGGGTGCCTTGTTTTGTCCAAGTCTCAACCAAGGTCCATTCAAAGCACCTAGGAAGAGTTTTCTTTGATTCTAGGGATAGGAATGGTCAATATGTGAATTATAAACACCAAAGGAACCATTGGTTTAAATTTAGAAACCTTATTTTGGAAGGTGAAAGTTTAGGGTTCCATTATGCATAAAGAAGCAACTTTGTATTAGGCTACTTGATTTGAGTTTGTGACAACTCTAATAAGTTCCAATGGAGTCATATGACTTAGATGGAGTGGGAAACTAGAGCTAAGATAATGAATTATATGAGTTGCTTCATTATGCTACTAAATGGAGCCATATGGATGCCTAAAGCTAGAATTGGCTTGTGTAGAGGTTAAGTGAGGCTAGAGATGGTTCCATTGATACATTTGTGTCTTGTTGATATGCCTAGGCCATACAAATCAAGCCTCTTCCAAGTGTGTATGTGTGAGGCCGAGAAGAAAGACTAGGAAACCAAGGAGGAAAATTGTGTTTCTTGAGAAAAGGTAGCTCTTCATCCGTTATTGTATATTTATCTAGGTTGTTTAATTGTCATTAATTGCTTGTATGTGTGTTTGAATCATGAAACATGCTTATTGCTATTGGTTTGATGATTTGATATCATTATGCTTTTTGAATTGCATTTGGAATGGGTAATGGCTCTTGATGGGTGAGGTTGTGCCAAAAGTCCCTTGAATTGGGTGAGGTGAAGCCAAAAGTCTTTAAGTAAGGGTGAGACAAGGCCAAAAGTCTTATAAAATGAGTGAAGCTAAGTTAAAAGTCCTTAAAATGGGTGAGGCTAATCCAAAAGTCCCAAACAATTTGGTGAGGCTAGACCAAAAGTTCCTAAACTTGATTTTGACTTTCATAGATATATAAAATTTCATAAATATGATTATATTGAATGTCTAAAAGCCTATGATGCATGCTTGGATTCTTTAAGATGACAACACACCATATAAATGTGTTTGAAGGGTGAATGAGCTATTGGGATTCTTAGAATCTCACTCTCTGTCATATTATTTCTAACCATGTTTAGGAAATTCTCAAGAAGCCAAAGATGGAAGTCAACAAGCTTGAATGGCACCACTTTGACAATAATTTAGGATTTTATGTATTTTGGTGTAAAGGAATGGTTGTATATATTATTTATATAATGTAAAAATTCCTACATATGTAAAAGTATGGGACTTTGGTGCAATTGCCATCTTATGAGCAAGAATGTGCAATTTCACTATATGAATGCCTTGGAAAGTGCATGTATAATGAGAAGTGGGTGAGTCATTTTAAGATGCGTGATATTTAGGACATAATGAAATGCTGCATTTCATGTTTGGGATGTGCTCAAATGGTCACATGTCATGAAAAACCCATTTGGAACAAATTGAAGCCATACATGTACCAATTTGAGTCACATTTTGTCTCTGAACCAAAAATAGAACAAATGAATGCATTTAGGCATGAGATTTGGTAGGCATTGAGATCTCATTTAGAGATTTTCATAAAGCTAATGAACACAATTTTTAGAGCTTTATAGAATTTATTATGATTTTTCAAAATTGGCTAAAAAATGTAGAAATGCTTGGCTACCATTCATATGGTTATTTTTGGTTTTTCATGTGTTTGAGGGGCCAAATGAATACCAATGCCCATGAAATGTTACAAGCATATAGTTGGCATTATTAGCTTTCCATAGCCACTGAGATCACCTAAATTTGAACTATGTAGCCAAATATATACATGCTCAAAGTTTCAAGTTTAGGTTAGGTCTAAAATACTAATATGGTTACTGTTCAATTAGATTTTTGTGGCCCAAACAAATTTTTTTTTATATGAAATTTTTACAGCATGTATTTCATGTCTTAAGTTTTTCATAGAGTTCTAATTTGCATTTGGAACTCTCTAGCACAAGATATGAATTTTTGAAGTTCATGGTTGCAATATGTATCAATGTAAAATTTTGGAAAAGTGTTGAAATGATGTGTATGACTTAGAACCTGAGATTTATGACTCTTTTTGTAATGTTTTTGGTTGAGCAAGTCAATTTAGGATGGATTTTGAGATTTGTAAGTTGAAATTGTGTATTTAAGCTAAAATGAAGAATTTACACCTTTAATGATGGTATTTTCTGTTGCTAAAAGTGTTGAACATAAGGAAATTGATACTTTAAGCACATTAAAGTGTAAAGTTTGTGCTATCTCATTATGGTATGATAGTTTACAAACTACTAATTTTCCTAGTTAGTAATATACCTAAATGGAAAGCCTTTTTAGTATAGTTTCCTTTGCACTTAATAAGAAGCTTAAAGAAGCCACTTCTTGGCTGTGATGACCCTAACCTTTAATCATTGTAATTAAGGTAGATCACGTGATTAATAACCGTAAAGCAGGGTTTCATGGCATTGAGACTAATTACATATTATGGAAATACAGGGAAATTTGAACCTTAATAGTGTCAGAGTCATCAATCACATAATTATAACCACTTACATGCCTCAGGGGAAAGCAAACATTCATTTATAAGTCTTGATTATATTACCTATCATTCCCACATCACTTTTATCTTCTATTAATGTTTCTAAATCATCCCTTAAGGTTACCATAAGGAAAACCAAGAATTTTTAGTAAATATAGGGATTTCAGGACATTCGCCGCAGCCAATTTCCATCTAGCCGCGGCCAATTCCCCTCGGCTTGACCCCTTGCATTGTTACTAATTTTGCCGCGGCGAGTTGGACCTTCGCTGCAGCCAACCTATATGGCGCCGCGGCGAAGAAGCCTCCTGGAACTTCCCTCGCTCGCCTCTCGATATTGGCCACGACCAATTACTCACTTCGCCGCGGCCAATTCCTCTCTGGAATGCCTGGCTCATTTCATAAAAGTTCGCCGCGGCCAATTACATATTAGCCGCGGCGAATTTCTCTCTGGTGCTCTCCCTGGGCAACTTCGCCACTATTGGCCGCGGCTAGTAATATTTTGGCTACGGCCAACCACCTCCTGAACCTACAACTTTCAAAACCTTGCCTCATACTCTCCACTCTTCCTCCAATAACCCCCTAGGGTCACTCTATCATGAATTATGCAACTCCCATGGTGTTTATGCACCTTATTTACCCAGCTATTCTACCATCTCTAATTTGAAATTTAAGTATGAAACTTGCCCATCCAACTACCATATGACAGTAATTACACATATTGATATTTCAAGAAATTACATAAGCTCCCAACAATTAACATTCCGTTAAGGTTCCATACATCACTGATTCAAGTCAACAATCTATTATCAAAGGATTTCATTGCTCAAAATGAATGTCAAGGTTCATACATCCATCAACAGCTAAAGTAAAGCATATATCTCATTAGTTACATTCCATGCTATCAAAATACATTCTCCTACACTTGGCAATGCAGATACAGGATGATGCTATACAAGACTTAACAAAATTAGAATCTACCCTATTCTACTCAGACTAAGTGTAGCTCCCCACACTGGGCCTCAGCTCATGGATGTTCATCCACTTGCTCACCCTTATCCTTACTCAAAGAACCTTCACCTGAAATGTTAATCCCATGAAACGGGGTGAGATATGAATCTCAGTAACCAAGGCAATTCTATCATATACTCTATATTAATTCACATACATGCATCATTTCACATAAACACCAACAGTAGACCATTCATATCAGTAAATGAAATAATTAGGCTATCATGATTACTATCCCATACTAGCAATCATACTATCACATGTTAAAGGCCATTAACACCGGAGAGGCCCGTCCACAGCACCTACTCCTCATTGAGCACAACCGGGGCTCAATGCATCTGGGGTTTGATCATAATCCGGTGCTCGATCGAAGCACATGCACGGGTGGCAGCCGCACCACAGCTCCACCATGGACTCACAAGGTCCAATCACAATTTAACAGATAGGCAACCAATTCATTCAACATTTCAAATCATTCATGTACAGCAAAATATGAAATTAACACAGATATATAAATGGAATTAATGTAACCCGCTTACCTCACTTGTAGACACTTGCAACAATCACCAATGGTGCAGAAATCTCCCTATAACCATAGCATCATAGAATTACTACTCTAATTCATCATTAATAGTCATAATCAGTACCCAAGGAATTTAAAATGCTAATGACTACCCAAGAATCATTTACCCGGCCATAATAAGTCCCAATTTCGGATTTAAGTGTCATCTAACGGAAAACTCCACATTCCACCGAAAATCTCAAGTAATTTCGTGCAAAACTAACACCCATTTTCTAAATCAGCTATGGGGGTCTCAAATTAACCAATAAAGCATCAAAATGGAGGGTTTAAACTCACCCAAAGTCAGCCCTAAGCTCAACCTACGAATTTCATCAAGAAAACCCCCAAACACTTACATTTCAGATTTTGGGTAGGATGAAAATGCTCTAAATGAAAAACTAATCGGACCAAATTAAAGGGAAAGATGAGGGGATTAAGTTGTATAACTATTACCTTGGCTGAATCTTGCTCTAAGTGTGAGAAAATGTAGAATTTTGGTCCCAAACCCTAGCCTCCTTCTCCACCTCCGAATTTGCCTCTTGAGTCTTATGTTTCAGCAAGTGAGAAAGTGGCTAGGGTATTAGGGTTTAAGTTGGGTCAAAGTGGGTCATGGGTTGCTCCAAGGTCCATCTTCATTTGGGCTTCAGATTTTTAAGTTTGTTGGGCCAGTTTAAGGTGTTGGGCTGTAGAATTTACTGGGCCAGTTTTTACACTTAAATTGCTGAAGTTTTACTAGGTTTGGGCCAAGTTTGAAGAGCTCAAGAGTTTTAGGTCTGCATAAGGATTATTGGGCCATTTAGAAGAGTCTATACAAGGTAAATCTTGGGCCTCCATCACACTAAATTATGTTAGATCTGCACATAATCCATTGGGCCTCCATTAGCCTCTTCTCATGATCTATTAATTTAAGCCTAGATAGAATTTCTATCCCAATTAAATCTCAAACCCATATTAATAATTTATCTCTCTAAAGTCTCCATTCACTTAACTTGCCCAATGAGCCCATATTAATTACTCTTAATTAATTCTAATCCATGATTAACACCTTAATTAATTATGGGGTGTTACATTGGCCATAGATTCAGCTCTAAATTTCCACCTTTCAAAAGAAACTTTCCATCATCTTATTGATCTTTGCAATCATATCTAATTGTGTTAGTATTATCAAGTGACAATTCTCATTGTTATTTAGGGGGACATTAAAGAAAATTTTGGCCCTTTCAAGTCTTTTATATATGTTATAGGTAGACATTATCATTTGGAGACTGTTACTTGCATATAATTTTTTTATGCATTTCACAATTTCTATAACTAGAAAGAGATGAAAAGTGTAGAAAAAATCACCTAAATGGACTTTCTCTCTCTCTCTCTCTCTCTAACCTTCATTAGTGTGCTATTAAGGGCTCCAAATTATAGCTGAAAGTTGCTGGAAATATATCTAAAAATTGGTGGAAATATATGGAAGAAGAAGACTTAAAATCATGTAATTTTTAATATTTTATGATAATGACCATTTTGCCCATATAATGTACTTTTTCTCCATTTTGGCCCATTTTTCAAATTTTTCTAAATCTGACCCGTCCATATCAAATCTTAACTGCTCTTTCACGTAAAATGTAAAATTCCATAATCTTTAATGGTGTAAAATAGCCTAGAGTAGTTAAAATTGTATCTATCTCATTTTTCATGCCATTAGTATTTTATTCCATAATGACCCTTTTAGTTGAAGTACTCATCCTCTACTTCCATAGTCTAATGAGGAAAATCAATATCTCTTACTACATTTTAAGTTATATACATCCTTGATTTTTCTCACTTTATGGTTAAACTGGCCTTTTTTTCTCTTGTTTTGCCCTTCTTCTCACTATTAGCCCTTTTTTTTAATTTTAAATAGGCTTCTAATCCTTCTTTATCATCTTTATCATCTTTTTTTAAAAAAATATCTAGGGACTTATAGAAATTACCAGTTATGACATGATGGGTCTTGCAACTCACTGAGATGACTAATAAGGATACAATTTCTTTTTTTTTTAAATAGCTTCCTTTAGTGTGAAATAAAAAAAAAATTAGCTCATTTATGATTTTCTCTAAGTAGGTCATATGATTTTCTCTTCCTTTAAAAGCTCTAGGAGGGAGATTCGAATTCAATTAACTTGAGAAGGTAATTCTAAAGTCTTTTCTTAGTGGGTGTTGGTTTGTACTATATAATCGTATGATTCTACCTTGATCTTATCGTAATCTTTATAATTTTGTATTTGCATTTTGGAATTTTTACTTAATTTGTTTGATTACTTTTTGTTTTATGTTGATTAATTAATAGTATTGTTATTTACTTTTAGATCAATGTATTTATTGTGGTGTAGTTATATGTTCTCATGCTCTTACTTAGTTTTTCTTGTATCTAGTCCGTTGATCGTCACTTATACATCATGTTGATAAGAGTTAATTAATTGGATAAAAATGCTAGATAATCAATTAGGAAGGGATAAGGGGGTGTAGATATAGTGTTATTGGACTATGTGCAGTTAATTTACAAATAATGCAATTATCAATTTTCTTGCACTCTAGGTTTATGATAAATTGTGGCTAAGGCGATTAGAATATGATGCATCAATTCAAGCTACCCTTACTAGTTAGTCTAATTAATTCATTGATCTTACTGCATGTGATTCTAAATCGATCATGTGTATAATGTCTTAGAATTGTATAGGGTTGTCATCTCGAGGTTGAATAACAATGATAAAAGGATTAGCCTACTATAATCAATGAAATGTCAAGAATGACTATTATACTTAAGCATATATTTAATCAAGATTAATTGGTAATTTTGTGTTGAACTGTTTAGGCTAAAGAGTCTTTAAATCACATGCATGTTAGATTACATTGCATTTAGGATAGTGATAGGTCCTTTCTTCCTAATAGCCCTAAGTGACTAGGCATTCCTTAGGACACTAGTTTAGTTAGGTAGATATAACTTAGGCTAATGTAGGATAATTAATTAGTAAATTGGTTTGTCATTTAGATATACACATTTATGGGATCAATCTTACATTCGTGATATTATATTACTTAGAATGATTGGTATATTTGCTAAAGCGAGGCTTGTTAAATTAATTGATTAATCTCACTTGATAATTTTATTATAATATCTACAAGCGTAGCGATGGATAATAACTCACCAATGATTCAATAGGACATGATAGTAATAGGAAATTTATTCTAATATACTAATCAATCACATTTGGCTTTTAATGTTTACAAGACTTGAGATGATTTACAAGAAGCTAAATGTTCATATTTAGATCCACAATCACCTGCTAAGTTAAAAAAAAATCCAACTAGAAGGAGTTATTTCCAAATTCATTATAATCATGGAGACTAGGTTGCAAAAGCAAGATGAAGTCATTTAAAAAGTTAAAGACCAACTTGAGGAGTTTTTAGATTTGTTGTCTTAAGAGGATTCACTAGATTGTCTATTGTAATATCCTATGATTTAGAGATCCAAAATCATTCCTAAATAGTGGAATGAATTATTTATAGGGGGTCACGGGCCCAGTAGAAGCCAGTAGGAACTAGGAGAAACCAAAATCAAAATTGTTAGATTAATGAATAAGGGCCTCGAGTGAAGTGAACTGAGGCTAGTTGAGATATGGATGTTAATTAGAACATCAAAGAACATAGTTAAGAGCCTCAGAATAGCCCAAAATCAGAGTCAAAATGGCCAAACAAAAAGATGCGAAGGGCGGTGGCAAAACTGTAAAATTGGGTAACTTTTAGAAAAACTCAAAGGAAGGAGTTTAAAATGGAAAAAATGAGTTTTTCAAGATTCTTAGAGGCCCCAAAAACTATAAAAATTCCTAGAATGGTCAAAACCCATCCGGTTTGCATCTTAGAGTGTTAGTTGACTGCAACTTTGACCAGACCATTCAGTAAGGTTTTAAATCCAATTTGGGTGAAACCAAAGGCATTTTATGAATTAAAGAACCTAAATTTTATGATGGAAAAGGAAATTCTAAAAAAGGATGCGAAATGAGCTCAAATGGAGAAACTAAAATTTAGGGATATAGTTTGTAACACCCCAAAATTAATTAAGGTGTTAATAATGTATTTGGACTAATTAAGAATAATTATTGTGGAATAATTGGGTAAGCAATATGAACGAGAATTTATAGAGAGATAATATAGGTTCAAGATTTCATTTAGGTTAAAGCTTAATTTGGGCCCAAAATCAATTTAAATAAGCCATGGGTAAGGATTTATGGAGGCCTAATGATTTTAGGTGCAAGCCCAACTCCTTATCATGAGATTTGGGCCAAAAGTGATCACCTAGTAATAGCCCAATTTGATTTAGGGGAATGGAGGCCCAAGACCCAATTTACATGAGCCCTTATAGTTGGCTCAACACACATTATGCAGACCCAAATTAGATTGACTCTTGGAACTTGGCCTAACCCATTAAATTTCTGCAGCCCAACTTATGAAATAAGGCCCAACAAGAATGAAAATCTGAACCCACAAGGAATTGGGCCATTGGGTCAACACATCCCACTTATAGAATTAAGTTTTCTGCAGCCCATTTCATCTAGTGCCAGCCCACATGAAATAATAAGCCCAATTGGACCTTGGACTGATGGGTCAACCCATTTTTCATTAAAAACCCTACGGATTCAGTAGCCTCTCTCCCCATTGAGCAGAAAACACAAGAGGTAAGGGAGAAAATTCGGAGGTTTAAGGGAGGCTAGGGTTCTACCAACATGGGAGCTCCATTTTTGACTTCTAGATGATGATTTAGCCAAGGTGAGTTATATATAACTTGACCCTCTCATCCTCGTCTTCATTTTGGTCTGATTAATTTCTGGGTTTGAGTATTTTCATCTCCTTCTCAAATTTGAAATTTGGTGTTGGGTGATTCCTTGCAAGATTTTCGGACTTGTAGGTTAGAGGGAGGATTAGGTAAGCTTTTCCCTTCCATTTTGTGTATCACATTGCTGGAAAATGCTCCTAAGGATGTATTATCATAATGGGTTCTATTATTGTGTGAAATTACAAGGAGATAATGGTGGAAAATCCAATTTTCTGGGCTTGATGATTGAAATGCGAATTTTGGTGAGTCCATGGTGGATTTTCAGAGGTGAAGCTATGGCTGTTGTTAAATGAGTATATCCTTCCCATTTTGATGCATTTTCTGTTAGTTTGAAATCCCTATAGTAGACCTATGATATGGGCTTTAGTTTCATGTGAAATTATCAAGAAATTGGAGTGAACTATGGCAATTTTTGGTGTGGGAAAGTTGGAATCCGAAATTAAATTCCTTGGTAATTAGGTGAGTGACCTCTAGTCTATCATTAGTAGTTCAACTCTTTGGATATTTGATTGTGATTAGAAATGATGATAATTATGTTGTTATAGGCTTGGTGTGCATTTGGATTATTATGGTAGCTAGGGGAAGAGTAATTGGCTTCATTGAGGTAACTGGGGTTATTCTTCGCTTCCATGTATATGTTCATGTTGATCTGATATTGTTTGCACATATATGGTTTTGAAATGCTAAATGATTGGTTGACTACTTGAATTGTTATTGTGATTGGACCTTGTGAGTCCATGGTGGAGCTGTGATGCGGCTGCCACCCGTGCATGTGCTTTGATTGAGCACTGGGTTGTGATCAGACCCCGATGCACTGAGCCCTGGTTGTGCTCATTATGGAGTAGGTGCCATGGACGGACCTCTCCCGGTGTTATTGGCCATTAACATGTTGTGTATGACTGCTGGTATGGGATAGTAGTTCTTTGTAGTTCAACTAGTTCATTTATGAATTGAATTGATGTTTTTGGTATTGATGACATGAAATTGCATTGGATTGATTGACTTGTACATATATATGGAATCTGCCCTTTGTTACTGAGATTGTATATCTCACCCCGTTGTGGGCTAACATTTTCAGGGACCGGACCTCTTAGTGGCAAGAAGAAAATTAATGGGAGTTGCTAAATAGTTTGGTAGCACATCGGTTCAGGAGCTTTGACAAAATGTATCGTAACTAAATTGTTAGTTTTGTATCATTGCTGCATTGTATCATGAGTTGCCAAGCATAGGGATTGTATATGTAAATTGAGTATCATGGAATTGAACATTTTGATTGTAATTGGCTAATAATGGATAAGTGATTTGATTTCATATGAACATTAAACATTGACCCCATACACCGTGTGACCAGAATACATTTGCTGTCATTAAATTATGGTTTTGTTGATGTGTGGTAGCTTGGTAAGTGGGAAAAAAATACTTAAAATCTTGAGATGGATAAGGGTAGATTAGCTAGGTAAATCAAATAGATAAATACCATTAGAGGTTCACAAATAGAGGGAGAGTGGTCCTAGAGTGTCCCTAAGATGAGAATTGGAGTATAGGGGTCGAAATTTGGGTAATATGGTCATAGGAGAGAGTCGCGCCGTGGCCAAGAAGGATTCACCGCGGCCAAATGAGAGACAGAGATGAAACGCGCTGCGGCGCAACGAACCTCGCCGTGGCGCGAAGTGAAAAAAATCACCCAGGAGGGTAATAGAACCAAAACTCGCCGTGGCGCATTGTGCCCCGCCACAGTGCGAGTCGAAGAAATAAAAATAAGGGTTGGACAGAAGCAAAACTTGCCATGGCGCGAACATATTGCACCTAGGCACGAGTTGTGGAATTGGGAACAATAGTTCCGGGAAGCATTTCCGCTGCAGCGCCACATAGGTTGGTCGCGGCGAAGGTCCAACTCGCCGCGGCGATCGCCGCAGCGAGATTTGTGAAGCTTGTCCATGGTAAGAGATGATATAGGTGTACTTGTGGGAGGTTATTGAGTATTGAAACTGATAGATGGTTGAATCATAAGCCTTTTATGGTGGTAGGATTTCTTTTATGCACATTTTGTTTTGTTGTGGTGGTATGGTGATGACCCTAACATCAAGGTTCAAATTTCCTCATATTTTCGTAATGTGGTTAAATTTAATGACCTCAAACCTTGATCATTAATTGAATAATCTTGTATTTAACTATAATTACTATGATAAGAAGATAGGGCTGTCACATAGTTGGAATTTGGAAATTGTCATAAGTGAGCCTCCACCCTTATATATCACATCCCATTCTTCTCCATTTTCTTAATTGACTCATTTCCATTCCAAAATAGAAACTAAATTAGTTGAAGGTGGTGTACCAAAGAAGGAGTAAAGGGGAAGGAAATCGATCTTGAAAAGTGTAAGAAATTGTCTCTTTTTCATGCTTCTCCTTTAACTAAACTTCTTCTCCTCCTTCTCCTCTCTCTTTCTATGGTTTTGATGATTTGTTTGGACATGTCTTATGATTGGTTCAATAGAGAAGAGGGAAAGTTTGAAGGAAAGCTTTGAAGCATAAGAAAGCTCTCTTGAAAAGCTTGCAACTAAGGTAAGAAACTATGGCCCAACTTGCTTCTTATTGGCTCTCTTTTGCTTAATTGTTTCGGCCGGAATCAGAGCACCATGTAAGGAGTTTGATTTTGGTCCCAACATGATAGAGAAAGGGGTTTTGAAGCCTAAGGAATCATATGGAAGCAATAGAACTAAAAAAGAGATTATGGATAACAAGTTGTGAAAATTAGGGTTTTAATTGCACTTAGGGATTTATGGAGCTTTCTAGTGATGATTTAGATTGTGTAAAGCCATATTTGAGTTCTCAAGACATCTAAGAAGCTTTATGGATGGAAAATTCCCTAGAAAAACTAAGAAAACTCCATGGTTTCTTTAAATGTGTGTGCATCTTAGCCAAGAAGGGGATTCCATACCTAGGGAGAGTTTTTCTTAGTTCTAATGATACAAATGGCCTAGAAATGAATAATATACACCAAAGGAACCATTGGTTTGAATTTAGGAACCATAGTTTGAAAGTTGGGAGTTTAAGGTTCTATTATGCATAAAGAAGCAACTTGGTGTTAGGCTCCTTGATTTGAGTTTGTGATGACTCTGATGAGCTTAAATGGAGTCATGTGACTTAGATTGAGTGAGAAATTGGAGCTAAGATAATGAATTGTGTGAGTTGCTTCAGTATGCTACTATATAGAGCCATATGGATGCCTAAAGTTAGAAGTAACTTATCTAAGGCTTGTGTGATGTTAGAGATGGTTCCATTGATACCTTTGTGTGTTGTTTGATGTATCTAGGCCAAGCAAATCAAGTCTCTCCCAATTATGCTAGTGAGGCTGAGAGAGCAAAGTGAGAAACCGAGGAAAAAAGTGGCACTTCTTGAGAAATGTAGGTCTCCATCATTTCTTATATGCATTTCTTAATTATTTGATTGTCATTGAATGCTTGTATGGATGTTTGAATCATGAAATATGCCTGTAGCTATTGGTTTGATGCTTTGGCACCATTATGTCTCTTGAATGGCATTTTGAATGTGGCTTTACTCTTAATGGGTGAGGTGATGCCAAAAGTCCTTTAGAATGGGTGAGGTGAAGCTAAAAGTCCCTTGGAATGGGTAAGGCAAGGCCAAAAGTCTCTTGGAATGAGTGAAGCTAAGTCAAAAGTCCCTAAAAAATAGGTGAGGATAATTTAAAAGTCTTAAATAGTTAGGCGAGGCTAAGCCAAAAGTCCCTAGAACTTGATTTTGATCTTACATGTTTATGTGATCTTGAAAACATGTTTATGTTTGATTCTTGGAAGCTTTTGGTGCATACTTGTATTCTTTGACATAATAATATGTTATGTATGCTTACTTGAAGGGTGAAAAAGCTGTTAAGATTCTTTGAATTTCATTCTCCCTAACTTTTCATCCAACTTTGTCCAGGTGAAGCTCGTTCATCAAAGAATGGGAGTCACAAAGCATGAATGATGATGCTTTGACAATAAAATAGGATATTGTGTAATTTGGTGTCAAAGTATATATGTATAAGCTATTTATAAGATGTAATGTTTTGAACATGTGTAAAAGTATATGAATATGTCATATGTAATGAATTTGAAGCCAAATGTATGAGAATGTGTAATGTTCGGTTTTTTGAAAAATGACAAAAATAAGTCAGTTTCAAAAGGAAGTCCTTCGGATAGAGAGGTTTGACGCCAACTAAAATTATGATAAAATTCTAAAAAGTGAAAAATGAAGATTTAAGGCTTAAGATGCCTAAATACAAGAGCCAAAGGAGCTCAGAAAATTTATCAAAGAAAGTAGGGGCATTTTTGTAATTTTTAAAAAATTTTGAAAGCTCATAGATGTGCTTTTTAAATGAAAATTTTGAACTTTCTAAGGTTCTCAGAGGCTCTGAAAATTATGACAAATCTCAGAACAATTGAAACTCCTCCGTGAGCAATTTCAGCTATCGGTTGACCGAATTTTTGATTGAACAGTTCAAAATGGTTTTAGAACTTTTTTGAGTGATTCTAAAAGTAATTTTTATGATTGAGAGCCTAAAAAATATGATGGAAAAGATGAATTTCAAAAAGGATGTGCTTTGAGTGAAAATGACAAGATTGAAGAAAAAGGACCAAAATGTGAAGTTGAAAAGTTTGTAAGAGTTGCTTTCTAGACCAGATTGGCTTCATTTCTTAATTAGAGGAAAGACTATCTTTGAGGGTGTCCAATAGGAAGAGGAAGGGAAGGGAGAAAATTCAAGCAAAAGGTAAGAAAACTTTGGAATTTCTTGCACCTTCCTTCCTTAAAGTTGTTCCTCTCCTTCTCCTCCATCTTTCTATAGTTCTAATGCTTGGTTTGGTGCTGATCTGTGTTTGGTCCAGTGTAATATCTGGTTCTTTGAAAGTATTAGAAAATGTGAGAAATGTAATGTATAGTTCCTCCGTAACGTACAAAATACACCAGATGCAAAAAGAAGTCCCCCAGATAGAGTGTGTTGAGATCCAATAAAATTAGAACAATACTCTATACCTCAAAATAACAAATTTATGAAGCCAAAGGTACCTTAAAACCAGAGTTAAAATAGTCAAACATAATTTAATGAAAATGCAACGAAACGTAATGGCATTTTCATAATTTTGGACACTTTTTGGCAAACTCACAAGAGGGCTTTATAAATGAAAATTTTGAGTTTTCCAAGGTTCTCAGAGGCTCTAAAAATCATGAGAAGCATTGGGATAGTTAAAACCCCTCTGATAGACATTTTTCAACAATGATTGACCCAAACTTTGACCAGTTCGTTTAGGAAAATTTTAGCTCTAATTTGAGTGATTCTAAAGGCATTTTATAAGTTAGAGAAACTAAATTTTATGATCGAAAAGTTCTAAAAGAGGAGCTAAAACAGACAAGAAACAAAAAGCCAAGAAAAGACGACAAAATGGGAATTTTTGAAAAGTTCATTAAGTGACCTTGCTCCTTATATAGCGTACCATTCTTCTCCTCCATTTAGACTACCTATTTACTGTCCAAGCCAGAGGAGGTTCTGCCCAAAGAAACACACAAGAGAAGCGGGGAAAAAGGAAGGATAAATTCAAGAAAAAAGTATGAAAAGTGTAGAATTTCATACTCCTTCCTTTGGTAAACTTGTTCTTCTTATTCTCCTTTTCATTTCTATAGTTTCATTGATGGATTTGGTGATGTTCTGGGTTTGGTCCAGAGGAAGAAGAATGGAATTTGAAGGAGAGGAATCCACCACTTAAAAGAGCACTTGAGAAAAGTTAGGAAACAACGTAAGTTTGTTGTCTTCCATGCTTCTTCTTGTAACACCATAAATTCTAGCTCATCCCATGCCTTTCAATGACTTAATATCATGGAGAATATAGGTTTCTCATAGAAAAGCAAGGGAAGATAATGAATATTTTTACATTGCGTCGTATCTAGAAATTTATTTTAGTGTCACATGGACTGTGTGAGCTCATACTGTGTCTCCTCATATTTAATTGCATTATTAAAACCCATTTGTATCATAAAAACTTGCCTACAACTCATGGAAACCAAATTGGGAGGTGAAAAATGAGGTTTCATTCTCGACCAGAATTGGCCTCCTTTCTGGATAAACTTTGAAAAATCATAATTAAATCTAAAAAAATTAAAAATATACAATCTTGGTCATTCTGGAAAGATTGGGATGTCTACTTTATGAAAAAAAATATGTACAAGTCATAATATCCCACACACAGAGCGTTTGACATACGAAATAGTTTGGAGGTTGGACTAGATCTTGATGCTGTCACAGTTTACTGATATGAATTTCAAAAATGTCTAATTAATTCCAAAAAAATCCAATCCATGCAAATGATACTAATCTAGAAATCTATGGATGTCAACTAGAGAGGAAAAATATCTCCAGATCAGTTCATTAAGTTCAGATCTCAAAATTCGATGGAACAGTACTTCTGGTTGGGCAAGGCTACTGATACTGGACAGAAACTTCAAAAATTCATATCTTCCTCTTTCGACCTTAGATGTTTCTAGTAAGAACAAGTCACTGTGATTGCCTAGTTTCTCTGTATAAAATTTCATGGCAATTGGACATCATTTGGATCTCAAATGACAAAAAACAATTTCGGACCAATTGAATAGTGCAGCAGACCACATCCCTAAAATTTGCCAATTCCAAAAAATCATCAAATATTTTGTAGACCTCCAAAAATTATGACCTTTAGCTTCCCAGAAAGCTCTTACTGAGAGATAATTTCATGTCAAATTTCAGACCAAGACTACCTCATTTGGCTAAAAAGTGAATAGGGTTCCATAATGATCAAATTTGGCTCCATATGAGGTACCAAACTTGCCAAATGGTCTTCCATTGGTGTTGGCACCTTTTGGGCAAGTCTAAAAGCATATTTAAGAGTTGTGTGAGCTGCCTAAATGGTCTCAAACCTCATGCATCTCATTTTGGCCATTCAACCCTCATTTATACACATATTCATCAAACTTTAAATTCTCATTCTATAGCCTTATATACTCAAAATATGGGCTAGTGGTCATATATCATTATCATATATCTAAATATCACATAATAGGGTATTTACACATGTCTCAACGTTCATAGTACATATACAACCTCATATACATGATGAACCATCATTATGGTTCCAAAATAAACAAAACAAGGCACAAGGTTGTCAATCTCTCTTCCTCATCGTTGTTGGCTCCCTTCACCATAATTGCTTAGTCCACCTAGTATGTTAGATCATTGGAGAGGAGGGGATGAGATTCAAAGAATTCCAATAGCTCATCTCCCATTCAATCACACATAATATGTACATAGTAAGCTTTTCAAATGCATGTATGGAAAAATGGAAGTCATGGATATTTTCAAAGCAACCTTGGCATGTGAATCAATCATACAAGGCATTCAAGAGTTCTCCAAGTGTTTAGATTGGCCTCACACTTCTCCTCATAGATTTTGGACTTGCCTCACTCATTCTTTAAGAGCTTTGGACTCAACCATACTCTTGGGAGCCCACTTTACTTTTAGGAGACTCTTTGCTATGTCTCAACCAAGTTCAAGGATTTTTAGCTCATCCTCACCAAAGGGAAGAGTTCTTGGCCTTTCCTCACTCAAGCAAACTCATACAAACATCATAGATTCATTTAAAACATAAGATGGCATCAAGGATCATGGAATATAAAGGCATGCTAGCATACTTTTCATAGCTTAAAAATACACATGCGCACACTCTAAAACAAGCTAAACACACATCCATGCATGAGAGAAAGTGGAGAGAGCTACCTTGCACAATTTCACACACTTTTTCCTTAGCTTCCAAGTCTCCTCTTTTGGCCACACACCCACAATTTGGTGGAGATAGTTTCTCTTGGCCTAGATACAATTTATGGGAGCCAATTAAGTCCATGAAACATATTCTAAGGCTACATCACTTGATAAAATACTAGATTGTTCTATAGGCTCCATTATGGTCCATGTTGGCACCTAATGAAGCAACACTCCTCAAATGATTTATAGGCCTCATTCTTTCCTTTCAAATATGGTTCTTGACTCCTTTCAAACCTCTTGGAGTCATCAAACCATTAAAACGAAAGGCCTAGTGTCATGTTACTTCTTTAGGTCATATTATGGAACCTAAGGCACTAAATCAATTTCTATGAGTTCTAAATTTTTTTCAAGGCCTCCCTTCATCTTTATTCATCAAATATGACTCAAGAATGGCCTTAGAAAAATTTAAAAATCCCCCCAGCTACATAAACTAGCCTAAGCCGAGACTATGGCATCCTTTGGCCTCCATGGAAATTTCTTTGCTTCCTTGAAGGAGGAAGCTTGTGGGGAGCATCTAAGGTGTCTCAAGAACTCATGTACACTCTTACTTAGACTTAGAAAGTGTCATACAAATTCAGAAATTGGAAGGTGCATTTAAAACCCTAGGTTTTGCATTTTGATTTTTAATGCCTATTTCTTGGTTTCCATTGCATGTTCTTAATATCCTCAATCAAATACCTAAGAATCATCCTTGGTTTGGTTGAAAATCTAACTCCTTAGGGCTGTCTATGTCTAGGTTAAAATGCTCAAAGGAAGGGAGGAAGAAGACCAAGTGGAAGAGTTACAAAATACCATGTTTTCCTTGAATTTCCTTGCTTGTTCTTGCTTTCCTTGGCCTCCTTACTTGAATTTCGAAATTTCCCCTCTGTTCTCCTTTCAAAACAGCCCTCAAAACTTCAGAAAAATCATGGAGAAGAAGAGGGAAAAAGGGGAGAAGAGGTTGGTGGAGAGAAAGCATGAAAACAACCAATTTTCCATACCTTTAGCTTAGAATTTTTTCTTCTTCTCCTCCTCTCTTGGTGCACCCAAGACCCTTGCTCTCCCTTCTGAAATTATGCAAAATTTTCTGATTCTAAATGGGGAGGAAAGTGGGGCGCTACATAGAGGAAAGGAGGGAAAAGTGACTTTTTCAAATTTTCAATTTTGCCCTTTGTACTTTACATTTTCGTTTCTCCTTTTTTTTAGCTCCTTTTTGAGAATCATATTTTCCATCATAACAAATAGGTTCCCAATTTAATAAAATGCCTTTCGAATCACTCAAATCGAAGCTAAAACCTTTCCAAACGAATTAGTCAAAGTTCGGGTTAACTTCCATTAGAAAGAGTACACAGGAAGGGCTTTACTGGTCTCAGGGCTTCCCATGGTTTTTGGGGCCTCTGAGAACCCTGGGCAACTCAAAATTTCCATTTAAAAGGCCCTCCTAGGTGCTTTTCCAAAATTGCACTTATTTACGAAAATGCTACTAGCCTTTCGGCAATTTTTTTAAATCACGCTGACTCCCGTTTCTGGGCAACTTAAGGCTCAAATCCTCATTTTCTATTATTTGAAATTTTATCCAAATTTTATTTGGCCTTGAATCACTCATCTCAGAGGACTTGCTTTGAAAACTGACTCAGTTCAGTATTTTACGAAAAATCAGATGTTACACTTCTTCCTTGCTCCTCCTTGTGTGAATTTCACCCCATTTAGAGCCTAGCCAAGGGAGACAAAATTTTGACCTAACCAACGAAGAATTATAGGTTTTGGAGTGTGAGAAGTAAGTAGGTGCGAAGAAATTGGAAGAAAACCTAGTAAAATTCAATATAGCAAAGTTAGGGATTTATAGGGACATTGTGAAATTTCATTTGATTCAAGAATTTTCTAGCTTATGTAAGTGTTTGTATGAGTTCTTAAGACCCCTAGGAAGCTTCCCAAGTGGCTCCTCCTTCAAGAAAAAATTTGAAACTCCATGGACTCCATTATGTGTGCTAGTTTAGGCCAAGACAAAAACTATAGGCTAGGGAGTGTTTTAATTGGTTTCAAGCTTGGTTTTGCATCATATATGATGGAAAAGGATGAGAGAAAGCCTTGGAAAAAATTTAGGAAGCCTAGGGATTGAGATGGTAGCATAGATTTCATATTGTAGCATAATGAAGTAACCTATAGTTAGGCTCCTCAATTTGATTGTGTGATGGCTCCAAAGAAATTAAGTGGAGTTAAGAACCATTGAATGGAAGAAAGAAAGGAGCTAAGATCATGAATTCTTAGTGTTGCTTCATTAGGTACTTTATGGAACCATAATTAAATCATATGAGCAATCAAGTTCTTTTAGTGTGTATGTGGCTTTAGTGAATGTTCCAAGAGTATAACTGGATCCCATTTCATGTGTTTAGCCCAAAGAATTCAAGTCCCATTTCTTGATGGGTGTTTGGCCGAGGGAGAGGAAAATTGTCTAAAGGGAAAGTGTGTATTTTGCTTCCAAGGTAGCTCTCTCTCCTTTCTCTCATGCATGTGTGGATGTTTTCTCTTCTTTGAATGTGTGTGCATATGTTTAAGCCATGGAATATGTTTATAGTAAGTATTTAAATGCCATGGTATGATGTTGCTATGTTTATATGTTTGTAAGATGCTTTTATGCATGTTCTTGGCTCGCTTGTGGGAGGCCAAAAGTCCCTTGGCAAAAGTGAGAATGAGCCAACAGTCCTTAGAGGTTGGATGAGATAAGCCAATAGTCTCTAGAAAGAGTGAGGCTTAGTCAAAAGTCCCTTAAAAGTGGGTGAGGCAAGTCTAAAATTCTAGAAAGAGAATAGGTAAGGCCAAACCATTTTCTTGGCAAGCTTATGTATCATGAATATGTGTTCTTGAATGAAAGAAATGCTTTATGCATGATCATGATTTTCAAGAAAGCCTTGCATGCACTTTTAGACTTAAATTTACATCTATATTGTTTGAAAAGGGAGAAGAGCTATTGGGATTCCTATAATCTCATTCTTTCCTCCCCATTACTTAATATGTCTAAGTGGATCAAAAGAGCAAGGAAATGAGAGCCACCACACTTGAAAGCAAGGAGATTAATGAAGAAGTTGAAAAAAATGCTTGTATTATAGCCATATTGTTGTCAAATAATTTATCTCCATGATATATATGATGTATAAGCTCTTAAAGATGTGTAATATGAATATGTGATGTATAGATGACAATTGGAAGCAACTAGGTGATATTGCATGTATTTGGTATTGTATGGCAAGAATGAGCATATATATGTCTTATGTATATCATTAAGTGGGGGAGTGAGTTTGTGAAATTTAGGTTGGTGGACCCTTGAGACATGTTTAATAGACTACTTTCATGCTTTCCCATATGCTCAAGTGGCCTTAGAAAAGTTAGAAGCAAAAATGAACCATTTGGGACCCTTTTTGTGACAACCCTACCTTGTTATCATTGTAATTATGGTTAAATACAAGATTATTAGTTAATGATCAAGGTTTGAGGTCATTATATTTTACCGCATTACGAAAATGTGAGGGAATTTGAACCTTGATGTTAGGGTCATCACCATGCCACCTTGACATCTAAAATGTGCACAAAAGAAATCTTACTACCATAAGAGGCTCATGATTTAATCATCCATTAGTTTCAACACTCAATAACCTCCCGGCTTGTACTCTTAAATCATTCCCCAAATTTCACAAATCTCACCGCGGCGAGTTGGACCTTCGCCGCGGCCAACCTATATGGCGCTGCGGCGGAAATGCTTCCTGGAACTTCTACTCGACTCCCAGAATTCTCGCCTCGGCGCACTATATTCGCGCCGCGGCGAGTTTTGCCTCTGTCCAACACAAATTTTAATTTTTCGACTCGCGCCATGGCAGAAAGCACTACGTCGCGGCAGGTTTTGGTTCTGTTACCCCCCTGGGTGAATTTTTCGCTTCGCGCCGCGGTGAGGTTCGTTGCGCCGCGGCGCCTTTCGGCTCTATCTCCCCTTGGGCCGCGGCGGTATTCCCTTCTGCGACCATATTACCCAAATTTCGCCCTCTACACTCCAATTCTCCCCTTAGCAACACTCTAGGTCCACCTACCCTTGTTTTAGATGATCCTAATGGTATTTATCTACCCTATATACCCATCAATCCATCCATTTCCATTGTGAAACTCAAATGTCACTTCCTACTTGTTCCACTAACTCATATCAACAAATTCATAAATAAATGGCAACAAGATCACATACATTATCAGCAATTTACATACCCTGCAAATTTCATAAAGATTCCATTCAACAATAGCTTACCTCTAAGGCATCACCATCCATATCATAATTCCAGTAAAACCACATGTATATATATTGCTATAGGTTCATACAATAATGTTCAACTATAATGAAACTTGAATTCTTAGCGATTACATTCTAATCAAACAAAATATGAGCGCCTACACTCGGCAATATGATTACATGATGATGCTAGGTAAACTAATTACAAAAATTGCATCTATCCTATTCTACTCAGACCAAGTGTAGCTCCCCACACCCGGCCTCAGCTCATGGATGTTCATCCACTTGCTTACCCTTATCCTTACCCGAGGAACTTTCACCTGAAATGTTAATCCCACAAAACGGGGTGAGATATAAATCTCAGTAACCAAGGCAATTCCATTATATATCCAGTTTAATTACCATATATGCATAAATCAAAATCAACATCAGAATCATATCCATTATAACAGTAAATGAAACAATTAGGCTATCATGATTACTATCCCATACTAGCAATCATATTATCACATGTTAAAGGCCATTAACACCGGAGAGGCCCGTCCACGGCACCTACTCCTCATTGAGCACAACCGGGGCTCAGTGCATCTGGGGTTTGATCATAACCCGGTGCTTGATCATAGCACATGCACAGGTGGCAGCCGCACCACAGCTCCACCATAGACTCACAAGGTCCAATCACAAATCAACAGATAGCCAACCAATTCATTCAGCATTTTTCAATCAATCATATATAGCAACATATGGAATTAAATTAAATATACACATGGAATTGATATAAACCCGGTTACCTCACTTGTAGACACTTGTAACAATCACCAATGGTGCAGAATTCCTCCTATAACCATAACATCACATAATTACTACTCTAATTCATCATTAATAATCATAATTAGTACCCAAGGAATTTAAAATACCAATGACTACCCAAGAATCATTTACCCAGCCACAACAAGTCCCAATTTCGAATTTAAGTTTCCTCCACCAGAAAACTCAATATTCCACCCAAAATCCTAAGCAAATTCGTACATAATTAATACCCATTTTATAAATTAGCTATGGGGGTCTCAAATTAACCATTAAAGCATCAAAATGGAGGGTTTAACCTCACCCAAGGTCAGCCCTAATCCCAACCTACGAATTTCATCAAGAAAACCCCCAAACATTTACATTTCAGATTTTGGGTAGGATGAAAATGCTCCAAATGAAAAACTAATCGGGCCAAATTAAAGAGAAAGATAAGGGGATTAAGTTGTATAACTATTACCTTGGCTGAATCTTGCTCTAAGTATGAGAAAATGCAGAATTTTGGTCCCAAACCCTAGCCTCCTTCTCCACCTCCGATTTTGCCTCTTGAATCTTATGTTTCAGCAAGTGAGAAAGTGGCTGGGGTATTAGGGTTTCAAGTGGGCTTAAGTTGGGTCAAAGTGGGTCATGGGCTGCTCCAAGATCCATCTCCACTTGGGCTTCAGATTTTTAAGTTTGTTGGGCCAGTTTAGAGGTGTTGGGCTGCAGAATTTACTGGGCCAGTTTTTATGCATTTGGGTTGCTGAAGTTTAATTGAGTTTGGGCCAAGTTTGAAGAGCTCAAGAGTTTTAGGTCTGCACAAAGATTATTGGGCCACTTAGAAGAGTCTATACAAGATAAATCTTGGGCCTCCATCCCACTAAATTATGTTAGGTCTGCACATAATCCATTGGGCCCCCATAAATCTCTTCTCATGATCTATTAATTTAGGCCTAGATAGAATTTCTATCCCAATTAAATCTTAAACCCATATTAATAATTTATCACTCTAAAGTCTCCATTCACTTAACTTGCCCAATGAGCCCATATTAATTACTCTTAATTAATTCTAATCCATGATTAACACCTTAATTAATTATGGGGTGTTACACTTTTAGAAGCAAAAATATGGCATTTTGCAGCCCTGTGTCAAGACCTATCCAAATGAATGAATTTCCTCATGAGATTTGGCATGCATATGATCTTGTTTAAAGCTTTTTAGGAAGCTAAATTGCATAATATTTAGAGTTCTAGAGAATATTTGGTGAATTTTCAAAATTAGCAAAATTTTCCATTTTGGTATTGTAACTGTGCATTATGGACAGAAATTACATCTCTATCATCCGTCAAGAAAATGGTGTCTAATGGCTATGAAATTTAAACAATTACAGTGACCTATACCAACTAGAAGCACCTCAATTGGAGGTCTAGAGAGGGAGATACATTTTTTTGAAGTTTTAAGTCTACTCCAGGCGCATAGTCAGACCTCTAGTATTGTTCTATTGATTTTTAAGGTCTGAATGCTTCTAAGTTGATAAGACTATTATTCCCCTCTATTAAGATCTGTACCTTTCCAAATTGGTATATCTTGTCTAGATTGGATTTTTGTGGAATTAATTATGAATTTTTGAAGTTTATATCAGTAACCTGTATCAGAAGCTCTAGGCAGTTTGATGTTTACCTCTTTTCTATTGTCAAACATGATCCATATAAGGTTTTTGTGGCTTGGGATTATTTTTAGTATAAAGTTAACATCAAGAGCTTTCCAAGAAGTTATGGGTTACTTGATTTCGATGTTTCTAGATTTAATTATAATTTTTCAAAATGGCACCAGAAATCTGTCAAGTTGGACCTGAAATTAACTTGTATTATTTTGTGTATATATACTATAAGCTCGAGTTCTTGGCAACATTTTGATATGGTTTTGAGTTGTATGTATGTAATTAAAATGGAGAATGATATGGAGGAGTCCAAAGGGTCCATGGGACATGAAATGCAAGTTTTATGTCCGACGTAACGCTAAAATAATAGAATATTTTATTTGAATTTCTTTGCTAACTTTCCCTTTTCATGGAATATCACTATGAAATGAGCTAGAGAAGCTAGATGGTTATGGTGTTACATCCAGCAAGGAGAAAATTGAGATTGAGGGAGAAGGAATTAGCTTATGAAAGAGTCTTGAAGAAAGCTTGAAAAACCAAGGTAAATGTCCCTTGTTGTTGCTTCTTCTTGCTTGGTTCTTTCCTGAAATTTCACCTAGCTCATGACCCATTCCCTAGGAGAATGATTATGTTCATCTTGAGGAAGAATTAAAGGCCCTAAAGTGTGAGATTAAGGAAGACACAAGTTAAAGACAATGAAAAGCCTTAAAGAACAAAGTAGCATGCCTTGAGGGTTTATGAAGAGGCAAGAAGTCTGAACCATTTTAAGGTATTTTGAGAGTTGGTATGAGGTCTTGAGATGTCAAAGGAGTCTTACAAGTGCCAACTCCCTAGAGAAAAGAAACAAAACTTCCATGAGTGTTTTGTATGGTCATGTCTCAGCCTAGAGCATAAGAAGCACCTAAGAAGAGTCTAAAATTTTTCTAAGACTAAAAATGGACTAATTATGAGTAAGAAACATTAAAGGAAGCCTTGGAATGAATTTAGGAGGCTTGTAGGAGAAGATGGACTTGTAGGTTCCATATTAGAGCACAAAGAAGAAATGTGAGTCTAGAACCCTTGGATTTTGAGTTGTGATGGCTCCAAAGAGTGTAATATATGTCAAGAGATCTAAAATGATCAAGAAATGGGAGCTAAGAGCAAGAAATCTATGTGTTGCTTCATTGTGTGCATTATGGAACCATAATGAGGTCTTTGAGTCAAGTAGCTTAGTCTTAAGTTGTAAGAAGTTAAGTTTTATTTTAATGACTTAGTCATGCTCCATTTGTGTTTATAAGCCAAGAGAAACAAGTCCCACCTCCTTGCAAGTGTGTGACTGAGAAAGAGAAGGGAATTCTAAGAGAAAAGTATAATGATTCACTTTAAGGTAGCCCTTTAACCTTTCTCTCATGTATGTAAGTGGATGCTTTCTTACTTTGGATACTTGTGTGTGTGTTTGAACTATGAAAAGTGTGCTTAGCTAGTAGGGACATGTGTGGTGCCACTTATGTGTCTTAAATTGCTTTTATATGTTCATAAGACTTGAATAGATTTAGTGATGCCAAAAGTCCCTTGATAAGGGTGAAGATGAGCCAAAAGTCCTTTAACATAGGTGAGACAAGCCAAAAGTCTCAAGAGGAGTAAGGATAGTCAAAAGTGTCAAAGTAAAATGGGTGAGGCAAGTCCAAAGGTCCCAGGAGAGGTGGGTGAGGCTAACCGAGGTCTTGAGAGTCTACTTTGATATGTTTGAGACTTTATGAAATGGAAATCATGTTATTGATATGCATATGTGGTGCATAGACCATGCAAGGCATTCATTCGCATGAAAATGCATCCATCATGTATGATTGAAAGTATAAAGGGCTATTGAGATTCTTTGAATCTCATTCCCCCTTCTTTTCATGTTCTTATGCCTAAGCGAAACTCAAGGAAGCAAGGAGGCTAACTAAGGGGCACTTGAAACTTTAGTTTTGGTTTTGAGGCCTAGCTTATATGTATAAATGTCACTCTTGTATTTTGAGACTTGTATGAGATATCTACGGGATGTAAACTTATGAACAAATGTAAATGGTCGTAGTTGATATGTATGTATGAGACTTGAGACCATTTGTGGCTTATGGTGCAAAATTGCCTTTGTAGTGCATGTATGAGATTGAGTATGAATGCGACCTAGGGAGTGACTTTGAGTTGTATGAGTTAGACGTGAATTGGTACCATTTTGACTCATTTAGAGACCAAAAAGTGCCACTTTTGTGAGCTGAACCCCAAACTAACCAAATGAGCGATTTTGAGGTTGAAAATTTGCAAGCATCTAGTTCTCATCTAGCTTTTTGCTGGTCTAAAACCCATTGCATTTGCAACTCTAGAAAATTTATTATGAGTTTTCAAAATTCATAGAAGAAATTTGGATTGGTCTGTGCACTGTTCATATAGTCAATTTAGGTTTCTATGTCATTGAATGTGGTCTAACTAATGTGAATTTTTGTAGGCATAAACTAGACATTTCCATTAATCTGTTGCAATTGGAAGCAGCTCAATTGGAGGTCTATAGAGGGAGAAATGATTTTTTGAAATTTTGTGTCAGTACCAATTGCGCCAGCCGAGTTCATGTATTGTTTCATTATAATTCAGTTCCTAAACGAGCTTAACGTAGTCAAAAAAATTTTTTCCTATAAAGATAACATCCATAGCTTTCCAGAATAGTATAATTTGTTGGGTTTTGATTTTTCTAGAATTAGTTATGAAGTTTGCAAAGTTCATATTAGTAACTTGTGACAGCAAACTTAGGCAACTGAACCTTTAGTGCTTTTCCATTGTCAATCATAGTCCAGTTGATGTTTTCATGGCTTGAAATGATTTTTATCCTATACTAGACATTCAGAAATTTTTAGAAAGCTATCATTTTTTATTTTGATTTTTCTAGATTTAATTATGAATTTTCAAAGTTAATAACAGAAAATAGAAAACTAGAACCCGAGACTGAACTTGTGATTTTGTGTGTGGATGTCCTAAGCTTGGGAAAAATGGAACATTTTGGGATGGTTCTAATTTGTATGCATGTATTTGGAGTGAAAAATAATATGGGTGAATTCATATGGCCCATGAGACACAAAACGCAAATTTTGAACCCTATATAATGCAAAATAATGCATTATTTTTATTGATTTTCTTAAGGAAACTTTTTTAAGGAAATGTAGCTAGGTAAGGATAAAGGGAAGGCTAGAATATTATGGTGTTACATAATGTATGATTTTGACATTCTTGAGCCATGATATCTATATGTATTTATGCAAGTGGAATGGTGAATTTAGGTTTCATGAGGATTTGGACCTATTGAGATGCTTCTACATGTTGTGTTTAAGCTTTTGGACTTGCTTAAATGGTCATGGTTCAAATAGAGAGTCATTTGGTACCATTTGGAGTCATATGGTTATTATTTTAAGCTATATTTTTCTCCTGAACTAAAATCAAGCTAAATGAATGGGTTTTGGCATGAACTTTGGCAAACAAATAGATCTCATTGAAAGTGTTTCACAAAGCTAAAGAGCAGAATTTTTTCTTATGGAATATCTTATGATTTTTTAAAGTTGGTCAAATTATGCAAAAATTGTCATGGTACTATTCTTTTGGATAGTTTAGTTTTTAGTGTCTATAAAGGGCTAAATGAAGTCCAATGCTCATGAAATTTTATAAGCATGTAGTTGGCATCATAAGCTTTCCATAGCCATTAAAAGCACTTAATTTGGACCTCTGTACAATGAGATATGAATTTTTAAAATTGCATGTCTATTGTAGTAATAAAAATATATCCTAGTTACTATTCCATTAGTTTTTGTGGGACAAATGATCTTATTTTGATCTAAAATTTTTATGGTAGTTAGAAGATGTCTTGAGCTTTCCAAAAAGTCATAATTTGAATAATTTAAAATTTTCTAGAATTAATTATGAATTTCTAAAATTCTGGACAAAATGTGAAATGACATGGAAGTTGTCCTTTTGACTAGTTTTGACGTATATGCTCCAAACCTGAATTCCATGCCTTATTTTGTGATGTTTTGGTTGAGTAAGTGTATTAAGGATGAGTTAGCATAAAATCATGTCAATTGAACAATTGAAATAACATCTTGTAGACACGGTCCAGGATCTTGTCAACAAGGTTTTCTGCCAGTAGTACAAGGTCTTTTGGTGGTAAGCTATAGCATATGATATATGTGTTGGTGTGACATCTATGGGATGCAATTATGAAGTGAAAGAACACTTAAGGAGCCAATGAAGAGTAAAGAAATAGATAACTTAGATAGTGTAACACCCCAAAATTAATTAAGGTATTAATCATAGATTTAGGTTAATTAAAAATAATTAATATGGAATAATCGGGTAAGTTAAGTGAATGAAAATTTTGGAGAGATAAATTATTAATATGAGTTTGAGATTTAATTAGGATAAAAACTTTATCTAGGCCCAAATTAATGTAGGAGATCATGATAAGAGGCTAATAGAGGCCCAATAAGTTAGGTGCAGACCCAATCTGATTCAATGTGATAGAGGCCCGAGATTCACCTTTTATAGGCTCTTATAATTGGCCTAACAACTTTTGTTCAGACCCAAATCCTTTGAGCTCTTAAAACTTGGCCTAACCCAATTAAAACCCAACAGCCCAACACATGAAAGCAGGCCCAACAAAGCTTAAATCTAAAGCCCATTTGGAGTTGGATCTTTGAAGCAGCCAATAACCCATAGAAAACCCAACTTGAACCTTAAAAACTAACTTAGCCACCCCCCATTTTGTAGAACCACAAAGAACACACACAAAATTCGGAGGTCTAAAGGAGAGGCTAGGATTCTTGGCATATTTCTACCATTTCCCACTTCTAGAGTAGGATTCGGCCAAGGTAATAGTTATATAACTTAATCCTCTCATCCTTCTCTTTAATTTGACCTGATTAATGTTCCAATTGGAGACTTTCACCCACACCCAAAATCTGAAACTTGTCATTTGATGTTTTCATGGTGAAATTTCGTAGGTTGAGGCTAGGGTTGACATTAGGTAAGTATAAACTCTTCTTTTTTAGGTATTTCTGCTGGTTTGAGACCTTAATGATTGGATTATAGTATGGGTATTAATTTTTCATGAATTTGCTTAGGATTTAGGGTGATATATTGAAATTTCTGGTAAAGGACACCTCCATTCCAAATTTTGGGAATTAGTAGTGGCTGGGGAGATTTTTGTACCACTGGTGGCTTTTACAAATTTATCTACAAGTGAGGTAACCGGGACTACATTAATTCCATGCATGTATCTGCTTTAATTTCATATTTACTGTACATGAATGATTTGAAATGCTAAATGAATTGGTTGGCTATCTATTATATTATGCTTAGACCTTATGAGTCCATGGTGGAGCTGTGGTGCAGCTGCCACCCGTACATGTGCTTCGATCAGACACCGAGTTATGATCAGACCCCAGATGCACTGAGCCCTAGTTGTGCTTATTGGGAAGTGGGTGCTGTGGATGGGCCTCTCCCAGTGTTATTGGCCTTTAATATGTAGAAATATAATTGCTAGTATGGGATGGTAATCATAGTAGCCTAACCATTTTCTTTGCTGATATGATTCTAATGTTGATTTTGATTCATGCATATATGTTAATTAAATTGGATATTATGAATGAAAATTTCCTTGGTTACTAAGATTCGCATTTCACCCCGTATCATGGGATTATACTTTCAGGTAAAGGCTCTTTAGGTAAGGATAAGGGGAAGCAAGTGGATGAAAATCCATGAGCTCTAACTATATGGGGAAAAGGCTACACTTAGATTGGTTTAACTAGAATAGATACTAAATTGTGTATTCTTTTTGTATAGCATCATCATGTAATCATGTTGCCAAGTGTAGGAGTCTGTCTTTTGATAATATAGTATGTATCTATTAAAGAGTAGGCCTTACTTTAGTTTGGTATTAAATGTATGAATTTATGATATCTGGGCACTATAATTATGTGACACATTGGATGTAGACCTGAGCTAGTGATGTAAGATATCTCTCATGGAATATATATATACATACGTATTTGAATAATAATTGTTGGTAGGTTATGAAATTCTTGCTATCATTAATCCATGAATTTGTTGACATATGGTAGATGGACAAGTAGATATTAGTACTTAAGTTTTGAATTGGTAATGGTAGAATAGTTGAGTAAATAAGATGGATAAATACCATTAGAGTCGTATAAAATGAGAGGACGTGGTCCTAGGGTGTTCCTAAGAAGAGAATTGGAGTGCATGGGACAAAATTTAGGAGATATAGTTACAGGAGGGAGTCACGTCGCAGCTAGGAAGGCCTCGCCGCGGCTTGAAGAGTGACAGTGTCGAGGAACGCTACGGCTTGAGGAATCTCGCGGGGCTTAGTGCGAAAAAAATTGCCCAAGAGGGTAGCAGAGAGAAACCTCGCTGTGGCACAACAAGTCTTGCTACAGTGCTTGTCGAGGAAACTAGGTAAGGAGTGTCCAGTAGCAAGCCTCGCCATAGCACAAGCGTTTTCCATCGAGGCAAGAATGGTGGAATTCGAATAGTAGTCCCAGGAGGCATTTCTGCCACAGCACCATGTAGGCTAGCTGCTACGATGGTCCAACTTGCCACGACTATCGTCATATGAATTGCCTAATGATTCCTAAGAGTAACTTAGCTATGGTGCGGGAGGTCGAGGTTGTGGTACAAAGTGAAAAACATATTTTTCGAGCTCCAGTACCAAACTTAGCTGCGGTAGAAGGGTTTCAAGTCACGCGCAGGTCCCCAAACTCCTATCTTTAGCCTAGAAACCTAAGTTTCTTTAATGGTAATGCTAGGAAATGATGTAGGAACACTTGTGGGAGGTTTTTTTTGTGTTGAAACTGATGGATGGATGAATCACAAATCCCTCATGATAGTATAATTTCTTTTATGCATTCTCACGTTTGTGGTTGTTTAGTGATGACTCTAACATCAATGTTCAAATTTTCTTATATTTTCATAATGTAATAAATTGTAACGACTCAAAATCTTGATCATTAATTATTAATCATATATTTAACCATAATTACCATATTTACAAGATAGGGTTGTCACAGATAGAACACCAATTATAACTTAAGAGTATAATAAGTTAAAGGCAAAAGAGGAAAGTAGGTTGTCCAAAGCTTGGAGGGTTCGAAGGAGCACAAATTGTAATATTTAGTTCTTTTGAATCTAATCTAGAATCGAAAAGATAATGAGGAAGGATCCTAAAGCAAGATGAATTATGGATAAGTAAAAGTAAAGCATTAATTAGAGCAACCACAAATGAGGTTATGAAGTTTTAGGTGGCCCAAAATCAGAGCTAGAAGACCTAAATGGAGAAATCAACGTACTAGTGGTTAAATCATAATTTCAGGAAAAATTTTAGAAACTTAAAAGAAAGGGTTTTAAATGCCAAAGATAAGTTCACTAGAGGTTTCAGAGGCTTCGAAAACTATAGGAACCATCAGAATAACTAAAACCCTTTTAGTGCATGATTTAGGACATTAGTTGTTTGTAACTTTGAAGGAACTGTTTGAGATAGTTTTAAATCCAAAAAAATTTCAAGTAAATGCTTTTAATAAGCTAAAGAGTCAAAATTTTCATATGAAACTAATCATTCTCAAAAAGGATTTAAAACGAGATTAAATAAGATAGTCAAACCATAGTGACAAAAGTGTAATTATGGGAACAAGTTAAAATATCCTTTCTAAACTTTTTTATTGTGTCCAGGCAATCTTCTTTCTTGTTCAACTACGTAAATTCTACTCCAAAAATAGTGGCTATGGTGTGATGAAGAAGGGGGAGAGAGAGAAGAAAAATGAAGATAAATAGGTAAGCAATGGTGCATTTTCTTGCTATATGCTAGTTAGGAAAGTTTTCCTTCTCTTCATGCTCTTTGTAATGATAGTCTTAGCTTCTTGAAAGGATGAAATTTGTGGGTGACCTTATGAAGAAAAGAAAAGCTTTGGGACAACCAACCATACCACAAGAATCACCATTGGAAGAGCTTTCAAAGAATGTATAAGTTGATATAAAAAGCTTACATTTTCCTTGGATTTTTCCCTCTTCTCATTTCAACCTAGAGAGAGAAAAGGAAGAGGTGATCTCAATCTAATGAAAACTTGAGAGAAATGAGGGTTTTAAAGGGTGTAGATTAAGCTTATGCAATTGGAGTGCCATGAAAAGCTATAGAACACAGGATAGACCACCTAGGGCTTGTATTGCACCTTGAAAATTTTGGAATCCGAGGAAGATGTTTCAAGCTATTTAAGATCATATTCAAACTATAAAAGAGTTAAAAAAAGACCTCTACATATGCCAAATTCCCTGTGGAAATAAGTAAAACTCCTTTAGCCCCTTCCACTGTCATGTCTTAGGCAAGTATTAAATTAGGTATCTAGTAAGTGTTTAAATGGATCTTAAAGATTTATCAGGCCTAAATGTGAATTGCAGATATTAATAAAACCATTGGATTAAATTTAGAAGCCTTATTTTGAAAGGTGAATTTTTAAGACACATAAAGAGTGTGAAAAAGCAAGTTAGCTCTAGGCTTGTGTAATCATGTAAATGAGGGTCCAAATGAGTTTCATTAGAATTATATGGCTCATAGCAAATGAGATTGTGGAGTCTCAAAAGTGAAATACAAGAACGGCCTCTTAAGGAACCTAAATGGCTTGAAGTAGAATATTAAGTTCTAAGGAAGTAAAGTGTTAATAACAAGACTTCAAATGGATCCTAATGAATTATTTTGCATTACACATTGTTACAGATAAGCCGAACAAATACAAGCTCATTTGATGGAGGTGTGAACTAAAAGGGAGGATGTGAGGGACCAAAGAAGAGAAAAGGTTTATAGGAGTTAGTGGTAGCTTAAGACTCTTAGCTTTATAAGGTAGCTTTATCTCCTTATTTTGCATGCATTTGAATGCTTGATTGAGTTGAGATACTTGTATGTGTTATTGCTTGATGTATTTTTGAGACATGCATTATTATACTTTCCATTATGAGCTTTATTCTTGAGTTTGATGTGTTTTTGGCTCCTTATTTCCTATGGCGAGGAATTAAGTGCAATAGTTCTTCTTTGGCCCAAAGTTAAGCTAAGTTTAGCCCAGTTAGTATGTTGAGATGCTATGGCTAGTTCATAAATGAGTTTTCTTGCACCTCATTCTCTTTGTATTCTTGAGTGTAGTAGTTCTTCTTTGGCCCAAGGTAGCTCTCCACCTCATTCTACTTATATTCTTGAGTGCACATGTGTGTCATTGTATGCTTGTGTATGTTGTCGTAACTTGATGGCATGCCACTTGATGTCCTGACATTACATTGGTACCAGTATGTCTTATTAAATGGCTTTGGTTGTGGAAATGGCTCATAAAGGTGAGGTGATGCCAAAAGTCCCTTAATGAAGGTGAGGAGATGCCAAAAGTCATGGCGTGGGTGAGACAAGGTCAAAAGTCTCTTGGAAGGGTGAGGCTATAACACCATAATCACTAACTCATTTCTATCACATTTGCATGCTTATATGATACATTCCATAAGAGAAGTAAGAAAAATCCATTAAAATAATACATTTTCTTGTGTTGCATCGTGTATAAAAATTTCATTCAGTGTCACGTGGATCGTGTGAGCTCATACAACACATTCTTATATTTAGTTACATGGACAAAACTTATTTGGATAATCAAAAGTGGCCTACACCTCAAGAAACTCGAAGGGAAGCATAAAATAGACACATATATTTTCAGCCAGCTTTTACCCCTTTTTTATCCCAACTTTGGCAAATCATAACTAATTTTAGAAAAATCAAAATCATAGAATCTTGGCTATTCTAGAAAGCTACAGATGTTTAATTCATACTAAAAATATGTCCAGAACATAACATCCATCATAGAGGACGTTTGACATTCAAAATAGTCCAGTGGTCAAACTGTCCACTAGAGCTGTCACAGATTTCCGTAGCAAAATTCAAAAATGTCCAATTAATTCCACAAAAACCCAATCCATGCAAATGATACCAATTTGGAAAGCTGTGGATGTTAGTTAGAGGGAAAAAAATAACTCCAGACTAGCTCAAGCATGCCCAGACCTCGAAATCCAATCAAACAGTAACTAAGGTTAGGTGAAGCTCATGATACTGGACATATTCTTTAAAAAATCATATTTGCCCTCTCTAGACCCAAATGAGGTGCTTCCAGTTGGCACAAATCACTGTAAATTCTCATTTCTTCGTATAAAATTTCATGGCAATTGGATATAATTTGAGTCCTGTATGATAGATTTCATTTTCGGACCAGTATGAACAGTGACATAACCAAAACTAAAAAATTACCAACTTTGAAAATTCATCAAATATTCTGTAGATCTCCAAAAATTATGTTCTTTAGCTTCCCAAAAATATCTTAATAAGATCTAATTACATGCCAAATCTCAGATCAAGAAGAGCTTATTTGGGTAAAAAGTGATAGAGGGGTCTAAATTGGTCAAATTTGGCTCCATATAGGATACTAAATTGTCCAAATGGTTTTCCTTGGGGTTTGGCACCTCATGGGCAAGTTTAAAAGCATAATTAAGACTTGTGTAGGCTGCCCAAATGGTCCCAAACTCCATGCATCTCATTTTGGCCATTTCATCTACACATATGCATAATTCCATATTGTCATTGATGAAGCCACATTGTTCATACATACTCAATTTATATTCCTATCATTCACATAATACATTCTCTCATTTCTACATCATATATTATCATAATTACATATGTTCCAAAGCTCATAGACCATATACAAGTAGAGGTTACATCATTTGACATAAGTATGGTCTTAAAATATCAAAACTCAAACATTTGTTGTCAAACTCTTTCTTTCAAGGTAGTTGGCTTCCATTGCCTTGTCCACTTGGTCTACCTAGCATGTGAGATCATTGGAGAGGAGGGAATGAGATTCAAAGAATCCCAATAGCTCATCTCCTATTCAATCATACATAACGGATGTAAGTAAGTCTTGAAAATGTATACATGGATATAATAGATGTCATGTGACAACCCTACCTTCTAATCATTGTAATTATGGTTAAATGTACGATTAATAATTAGTGATCAAGGTTTGAGGTTATTATACCTTACCACATTACGAAAATATGAGGAAATTTGAACCCTTGATGTTAGGGTCATCACCATACCACCACAACAAAACAAAATTTGCATAAAAGAAATCCTACTATCATAAAGGGTTTATGATTCATCCGTCCATCAGTTTCAATACCCAATAACCTCTCATAAATGTTCCTATATCATTTCTTACCATGGACAAGTTTCACGAATGGACCTTCGCTGCAGCCAACCTATGTGGCGCCGCGGCGGAAACGCTTCCTGGAACTACTGTTCTAGCTCCCAGGATTCTCGCCTCGGTGCAATATATTTACGCCGCGGTGAGTTTTGCTTCTGTCCAACCCTTATTTTTATTTCTTCGACTCGTGCCACGGCAGGACACATTGTGCCGCGGCGAGTTTTAGTTCTGTTACCCTCGTGGATGATTTTTTTCACTCTGCGCCGCGGCGAGATTTCTCAAGCCGCGGCGTGCCTCACCACTGTCACTCCCTGGGCAAATTTTCTTCCCTTGCGCCGCTGTGGATTGGTTGTGCCACGGCGCCATTCGGCTCTGTCTCTCATTTGGCCATGGCGAAGCCCTCTTAGCCGCGGCGGGACTCCCTCTTGTGACTACATTACCTAAATTTCGCCCCTTATACTCCAAATCTCACCTTAGAAACACTCCAGGTCCACCTTCCCTTATTTTATGTGATTCTAATGGTGTTTTTCTACCTTATTTACTCATCAATCCATCCATTACCATTGCAAAACTTAATTACTACTTCCTACTTGTCCAACTAGCTCATATTAGTAAATTCATGAATATATGACAGCAAGAACACATACATTAGTCGCAATTAACATCCCATGCACATTCCATGGAGATTCCATTCAACAATAGCTTATGTCCATATCCAAGGCATCATATGACTACAATTTCCATATGGTAATCCATATTACAATTTCAACAAAACTACATATATGATACTATAAGTTCATACATTAATATTCAACTATAATGAGACTTAAATCCTTAACGGATTCATTTCAATCAAACAAAATATAAATGCCTACACTTGGCAACATGATTACATGATGATGCTATGTAAACTAATAACAAAATTGCATCTACCCTATTCTACTCAGACCAAGCGTAGCTCCCCACACCTGGCCTCAGCTCATGGATGTTCATCCACTTACTTACCCTTATCCTTACCAGAGGAACCTTCACCTGAAATATTAATCCCATAAAATAGGGTGAGATATAAATCTCAGTAATCAAGGCAATTCCATCATATATCCAATTTAATTAGCATATAAGCATGAATCAAAAACAACATCAAAATCATATCCATCATATTAGCAAATGAAACAATTAGGCTATCATGATTACTATCCCATACTAGCAATCATATTATCACATGTTAAAGGCCATTAACATCGGGAGAGGCCCGTCCACGGCACCTACTCCCTATTGAGCACAACCGGGGCTCAGTGCATCTGGGTTTGATCATAACCCGGTGCTCGATCGAAGTAAATGCACGGGTGGCAGCCGCACCACAGCTCCATCATGGACTCACAAGGTCCAATCACAATTCAACATATAGCTAACCAATTCATTCAACATTTCAAATCATTCATATACAGCAACATATGAAATTAAATCAAATATATACATGGAATTGATATAAAACTCGGTTACCTCACTTGTAGACACTTGCAACAGTCACCAATGGTGCAGAAATCCTCCTATAACCATAGCATCATAGAATTACTACTCTAATTCATCATTAACAGTTACAATCAATTTCCAAAGAATTTAAGATGCTAATGACTAACTAAGAATCACTTACTCAGCACTATAAGTCCCAAATTCGGATTAAATTATCCTCCACCAGAAAACTCAATATTCCACCCAAAATTCTAAGCAAATTCGTACGTAATTAATACACATTTTATAAATCAGCTATGGGGGCCTCAAATTAACAATTGAAGCATCATAATGGAGGGTTTAAACTCACCCAAGGTCAGCCATAACCTCAACCTACGAATTTTACTAAGAAAATTCCCAAATTCTCACATTTCAGATTTCGGGTAGAGTGAAAATGCTCCAAATGAAAAAACTAATTGACCAAATTAAAGAGAAAGATGAGGGGATTAAGTTGTATAACTATTACCTTGGCTGAATCTTGCTCTAAATGTGAGAAAATGCAGAATTATTGCCCCCAACCCTAGCCTCCTCTCCAAGCTCCGAATTTTCTCTTGTGTTTTGTGTTTTAGCAAGTGTGAGGGAAGAGGCTGGGGTATTAGGGTTTTAGTTGGGTTTAAGTTGGGTCAAATGTGGGTCATTGGTTGCTCCAAGGTCCATCTTTATTTGGGCTTCAGATTTTTGCTTGTTGGTCCAATCTTTAGAGTGTTGGGCTGCAGAATTTTACTGGGCCAGTTTAATATGCATTGGGTTGCTGAAGTTTATTTAGGCCAGACTAAATTTTAAGAGCCCAAAGGTTTTGGGTCTGCACAAGGGTCATTGATCCACTTAAAGCAATCTATACAAGGTGGATTTTGGGCCTCCATCACACTAAATTAGGTTAGGTCTGCACCTAACCCATTGGGCCTCCATTAGCCTCTTATCATGATCTATTAATTTAAGCATAGATAGGATTTCTATCTCAATTAAATCTCAACCCATATTAATTATTTCTAATTATTCTAATCCATGATTAACACCTTAATTGATTATGGGGTGTTACATGTCATGAACATTCAAGAAGTAAGCTTGGCATGTGAATAAGTCATACAAGACATCCAAGAGATTGCAAAGTGGATGGATTAGCCTCACCCTTTTTTCTCATGGATTTTGGACTTGCCTCACCCATTCTTTAAGAGATTCTTAGACTCAACCATGCTCTTGGGAGCCCACTTTGCTTTTGGGAGACTCTTTGCTTTGTCTCAACTATTCTTAAGGGTTCTTGGCTCATCCTCACCATGGTTAAGAGTTCTTGGCCTCTCCATACACAAGCAAACTCAAACAAATATCATAACATCATTTAGAAACATAATATGTCATCATGAAATCATGGTATATAGAATCATGCTAGCATACTTTTCATGGCTTGAAAATACATATACACACATTCTAAGACAAGCTAAACACACATCCATGCATGAGAGAAGGTGGAGAGAGCTACCTTGCACATAATCACACAGTTTTCCCTTTGAAAGAATGCTCCCTTTTTCAGCCACACACACATAAAAGTGTGGGGACGCTTTCTCTTGGCCTAAACACAATTTATGAAAGCCAATTAGGTTCATGAACTTAATTCTAAGGTCATACAATTTGCTTAAACACTAGGTTGGCTTATAACCTTATTATGGTTCCATAATTACACCTAATGAAGAATACCCCTCAAATAAATTCCATGCTCAATTCTTTCCTTTCAAATATGATTCTTGACTCCTTTTAAGCCTCTTGGAGTTATCACACAATTAAAACAAAGAGCCTAACTACATGTTGCTTCTTTAGGTCAGAATATGGAACCTAAAGCACCAATTCACTTTCCATGAGTTCTAAATTTTTTTCAAGGCCTACCCTCATTTTCATTCATCATATATGACTCAAAAATAGGTTTGAAAAAATTTAAAACTCTCCCTAGCTACCCTAACCTACTTAGGCCGAGACAAGGAGCATTTTTGGCCTCCTTGAAGCTTCTTTTATTTTCTCAAGTGGAGAAGTATATGGGGAACCTCTTACAGATCTTGGGAACTCAATTAAACTCTTATTTAGGCCTAAGAATCATCATACAAAGTCAAATTTTACAAGGTGCAATTGAAACTTTAGAAATTGCATCTTGAAATCTAATAGTTTTTTGTTAATTCCCTTTGCATATTCTTAATCTCCACACCTTTTTTTCATAGATTCATCCTTGGTTCTGCCTAAAATTCAAGCCATCCTAGGGTTTCTCATGCTAGGCAAAATGGAGGAGGAGAGGAACTAAAAGTATCAACTATAAGAAGAGAAATTACCTAGTTTTCTTGCTTTTTCTTGCTTTTTCTTGCTTTCTCCAAGCTCCTCTCTTCAAATCCAAAATTTTTCTTAAGTTTCTCCCTTAAATCAGATTTTTAAACTTCATTTTAATCAAAGGAAATAAAGGAGAATGAAGGAGAGGAGGTTTGGATGGAAGAAAGCATGTAAAACTACCAAGAAAGCATACTTTAAAGCTTGGATTTCTCCTTCTTCTTCTTCCTCTCTTATGCACCTAAAACCCTAGCTCCCTTCTCTGAAATTGGGCAGAAATTTCTAAGACTAAATGAGGAAGAAAGTGGGGCACCACCTATATATAGGGGGAAGAGGAAGCATTTTTCAAAAATTCTCATTTTGCCTTTTGTTCTTTGCATTTTTGTTTCTCCTTCGTTTTAGCTCCCTTTTTAGAACCGTCTTTTCCATTATGAAATTTAGGTTCCCAATTTAGTAAAATGCCTTTGAAATCACTCAAATTGGAGCTAAAACTATCCTAAACGAATCTATTAAAGTTTGGGTACACCGACATTAGAAAACGTCCATCGAAGGGGATTCAACTGTCCCAGGGCTTCCCATGGTTTTTAGGGCCCCTAAGAACCCCGGAGAAGTCAAAACTTTCATTTAAAAAGCCCTCCTATGTGAATTCCAAAATTTACTCAAAATTACAAAAATGCCATTTTATTTCGTAAGATTTCTATCAAAATTTATTTCTTCATTCTAGCTCCATTTTTCCTTCTGTATGAGGCTAGGATTCTCATTTTTTAGAGTCTAGAATGTTACTTAAATTTTTTGGGACCTTAACTAATTTATTTCAGGGACCTTGCTTTGAAAACGCACCCGTTTCTATCATTTAATGAAAATTGGACATTACAGAGACCAAGTCAAAAGTCCCTAGACCAAGGGTGAAGCAAATCGAAAAGTCCTAGAAATTGGGTGAGGCAAAACCAAAATTCCCTAGAGCATGTTCTTGGCTTGAATGTGAATAAATGGCATGGAAATTGTGACTTTACATACTTTATGGTTGTCAAACTTTTCATACATATGCTTTGATATGTATATGTCATGAATGTGTGTGTGAATGGGAGTGTGAGCTATTGAGATTTCATGAATCTCATTCCCCTTCCCTCTTCCTTTTTAAAATATCTAGGTGGTGTTCAAGAACCAAAGAATGCAAGCCATGGAACTTAAGATGTTATACTTTGAACAATTTGTAGCTTCCTTTGTATTTAAATATCAAAGTAAACTTGTACATGTCATTTTTTAGTTGTAAACCATTAAACAAATGTAAAATGATGTATGATTGTGGTGTAGACCTTATGTGACACTAAATCAATGGAATTATGAAATTTGGCTCTTGGATGGGTTGTATGTAACTATGTATTAATGGATGTTGGATAACCAATTTGAGATGCATAGTGTTTGGGACCACTTGGGCAGCTCATACAAGTCATATTCATGCTTTTAAACTTGCCTAAGAGGTGCCAAATCCAAAAGGAAGCCATTTGGACCAAAGTGATGCCTTATGAGAAGCAAAAGTGACCATTTGGGTGAACTATGTCACTTTCTGTCCAAATGAGCTCTTCTTGGTCTAAACTTTGGAACTCCTCTAGAGCTTGTTGACAACTTTTTGGGAAGCTAAAGTGTAGAATATTTGGAAGTCTATAGATTTTTTGGCAAATTTTTGAAGTTGGCTAGAAAACCAAAATTTGCTGCTGGTACAATTCATTTAGTCTAAAATGAATCTCTATCACTCATGGGCCAAATGAAGTCCAATTGCCATGAAAGCTTATAGAGAGAAACTAAACCTTTCCAGTGACCTATACCAAATAGAAGCACCCCAATTGAATGTCTAGAGAGGGAAATATAAATTTTTGAATTGGTTATTCTATTCATAATTATTCTATTCCAGGCACACCTCAAAACTTCAATCCAAATGCTCTTGGATTGGTCTAGAACTATTTTTTCCCTCTATTTAACATCTGTAGCTTTCCAAATTGGTATAGATTTCATGGATTGAAGTTTTGTGGAATTAATTATGAATTTCTAAAATTTATATCATTAAGCTATATTAGATTTCTAGATAACTCGATCTCCTTATCTTTTCTATTATCAAATGTGATCAAGATGAGATTTTTATGGTTGGGACTTATTTTTATGTAAATTTGACATCTAGAGCTTTCTAGAAAGCTATGGTTTGTATGATTTTGATTTTTCTACATTTAGTTATGATTTTTTAAAGTTACCCCTGAAATCTATCACTGTACAGCCATGAAGAATGAAGGGAATTTCAGGGTTTTTGACTTGAAAACTGTGGCTTGTTTGATAATTTGAGTTCATTGTGATTTTTTTTCAATGATAAATGACTAGAGAATGTTGTTGAATAATCCACGAGGGCCATGTAATGTGAATTGAAAAAATTTACCCCGATGTAACACGATAAAATGCATGAAAATATGACTTTTTCTTGAAAATTCCCTATGAACATGCACATGATTATTTTGAATGGATGGATATAATGAGAGAAAATATAAGGTATGATATGTTGGGTAAACCAAGTAGGTGAAAGCTATTAGAGCCTCACAAATTAAGGTAAGGTGGCCTTAGAGTGTTCCTAGAGGGAGAGTTAGAGTGTATAGGACGAAACTTAGGTAGAAATGGTACAGAAGAGGGTCATGTTGCACCCAAAATAGGCTGAGGAGCACAGTGGCATGAGATGTATCCCCGTGGTACAAAACAAAAAAGTTGCCCAAGTAAGGTAACAAAGAGCAACCTTACCGTGGTGCAAAATTTTCAACCACAGCACAGGTTGAGGAAATCAAGGAATGAGTGTTCTAGTAACTAGTTTCGCAATGACATAGTTACAACTCGTCACAGCATGAATCATAAAAATTTCTATAGTAGGTTCCAGAGTATTTTTCTATCATGATGAAGGTCCAACTAATTATGGCAATAGCAAAAATGTGAATAGTAGATCCATGAGAGCACTCTGCTGCGACATGAAAAACCCAAGCTATGGTGTAAGGTGCAAAATTTCAATTTTAAGTTATAGTAGTCATTTATGTCGTAGCGTGGATGCACCAAGTCATGACAGGAGTCCCCAAACTTAGTTTTTAGGTTCTAGTAACCAACTTAGCCACGGTGGGGAAGGTTCAAGTCATGACGAAGGTTCCTAAACTCTTATTTTTGACTTAAAAACCTTGATGTCACTATGTTAAGGTTATATAATGACTTGCGAATATTCATGGGAGGTTTTTGGTGAGTTGAAATCAATAATAAGATGAACCAAAGGTCTTAACTGGTAATTATGATCACTTGTAGATTTGATTAGTTGTGATTGTTTAGCTAATGACCTAATGATATCAAGGGTCAATTTTTTCCCACTTTCTTTTACTTTAATTAATTATAATCACTTTAGACCTTGATTTTGCAATTAGTAATTATGCTATTAAGCCTAATCAGGTAATTAAGAATTATGGTTGTTACACATCCAACTTTGTTGTGGTTAAAGGGTGGATAAGAAGTCTCATGTGATCTCTTTTGCATCTCACACCTTGGATGAGGCTCAAGCTAATTATACAACTACTGATAAGGAGCCTTTAGTTGTTGTCTTTTCTTTAGATAAATTTCATTCTTATTTGCTTGGTTCTAAAGTCATGTTTATTTTGATTATGCTACTTTGGAATTCCTTCTCAAGAAGCCTAATGCAAAACCTAGACTTATTAGGTGGATATTGTTGCTATAGGAATTTGATATAGAAATTAGAGATAAAAGTGGAGTAGAAAATCTTGTGGCTAACTATTTAAGTAGAATTCCTCACTACTCTGAGTCTCCAAGCTATCAAGGATAGTTTTCCAAATGAGCAGCTTTATCAATTGCATGGTAAAGATCCCTGGTATGCAGATATGGTGAATTTTTTGGTTGCTTCTGAATTGCCATTCTATTTAAAAAGCACCAAATTAGTAAGCTTAAGAGTGAGGCAAAAAACTATATTTGGGATAATCCTTACTTGTGGGGCATGTGTAGTGACCAAATTATTAAGAGATGTGTTCCTCACCATGAGTTTATATTTGTTTTACATTTTTTGTCATACACTTGTATGTGGTGGTCATTTTGGTCCTCAGCGTACTACTAGGGAGGTTTTAGATTCTAGACTACATTGGCCTATCTTATTTAGGGATGCATATGAATACTATAAGAATTGTGCATGATGCCAACAAATAGGTAATATTTGTTGTCGGAATGAGATGCCTTAACAACCATTGTTGTTTTGTGAAATATTTGATGTTTGGGATATTGATTTCATGGGACCATTTCTTATTTTTTTTTTTATTTTGTGTATATGCTTTTAACTATTGATTATGTTTCTAAGTGGGTGGATGCCAAAGCCACTAGGACTGATGATTCTTTTGTTGTTATGGGCTTTGTTAATTCTCATATCTTTTGTAGGTTTAGCATATCAAGAGCAATCATCAGTGATCAAGGCTCTCACTTTTGCAACAAAAGCATGCAATCCGTACTCTACAAGTATGGTGTGATGCATAAGGTGGCAACTCCTTACCATCCACTAACAAATGGCCAAGCTAAGGTTTCAAATAGGGAGCTAAAACAAATTCTAGAGAAACTAGTGCAGCCTACCAAAAAAAGTATTAAAGCAAATGATTAGAGGATACACTGTGGGCTTACCGTATTGCCTATAAAACCCTTATAGGTATGTTGCCTCAAAGGTTGGTTTTTGCATATCACTTGCCGATTGTGTAATACCATATTAAGATAACACTTAATTTATATCACAAGTGCCTATAGTATCCATTTTTGTAATATCAATACTTTTAACAGCAAAATTTGTCATCATTAAATGTCAAAATAATTCATTTTTGGCTAAATGAACCATTTCAACTTACCAAACTCATATTCCATCCTCAATACACTTGTTTGTATATAAACATCACAAAAAGAGACATGGAATTTGGATATAAGCCATGCACGTCAAGACTAACATTACACCTCCATTTTTCTATCATTCCATAATTTTGTCCTAATTTCAAAAATCCATAACTTGAGTTAGAAAACTCCAAATCATGTACACTAAGACTATCTAGAAAGCTCAAGATATCATCTAACTATTGTAAAAATTTTAGATCAAAACAATATCATTTGGTACATGAAATTCCAATGGAACAATAGCCCTATCAGCATTTTGTCCAAGCACAGACTTTGAACTTTTAAAATGTATATCTCATGCTACAAAGCACCAAATTAAGTGATCTTAGTCGTAATGGAAAGCTTATGATGCCAAATAGATGTCTGTAAAATTTCATGAGTATTAGATTTCATTTGGCCCCTCAAATATATTGAAAACTAGACTGACCAAATGAACAGTGCACATGTAGTTTCTCCATAATTTAGCCAACTTTAAAAAATCATAATAAATTCTACAAAGCTCTAAAAATTGTGTTCTTTGATTCTATGAAAATATTTAAATGAGATCTATGTTCTTGCCAAATGTCATCGAAAACTCGTTCATTTGGTCAAGTTTTGGTTTAGGAAAAATTATGACTCAAAATGGTAACAACATGGCATCAAATGGTCCAAAATAGTTTCCCACAAACAATATGACAATTTGAGCACGTCCAATACCTCAAACACAGCATATAGAAGCATCATAACAGATCCAAATCATCATGGAACTCAAAAGCACTCTCTCACTTGGCCTTATACATATTCATACCATGGCTCATGCATGTTAAAAACTTAAGGTTCCATAGATTTAGTTCCAAATATGGTACATACAATACATTCTCATACTTTTTATACATAAGTGAGGGTTTACATCACTTAAATAACAAATACATCCATACTTTGACATCAATTCACATCAAATTCTATCCTATTGTCAAAGTAGTGCCCTTTAAGCTACTAGGCCTCCATTCATGGCTCCATGAGAGTTACCTAGGCAAGGTTAGACCTAAAGTAAGGGAGAGTGAGATTCAAAGAATCCTAATAGCTCATTCACCCTTTTAAGTATACATATATGGCATGTTATCATATCAAAAGAGCAAGCATGCATCAATTGCTTTCATACATCAAATGTAATCATATTTCTAAAGTCATATGAATGCAACAAGATGAAAAACAAGTTCTAGGGACTTTTGGTCTAGCCTCACCCAAATATTAAGACTTTTGGATTAGCTTCACCCACCTTTTAGGGATTTTAGACTTAGCCTCACTCATTCTTGATACTCTTGGCCTTGTCTCACTCTTATTTGGAGACTTTTGGCTTTATCTCACCTAAACCAAGGGACTTTTGGAATAACCTCACTCATTAAGAGCCATCTCACATTCAAAATGCAAATTAAGAAGCATAATGGTACCAAAGTATCAAACTAATAGCTAGGCATGTTTCATGATTTAAACATACATACAAGTAATTAATGACAATCAAACAACCGAGAAATACATATAAGAATGGATGAAGAGCTACCTTGGTTCAATAAGCACAAATTCTTCCTTTGATTCTTAACTCCTTAGTTTGGCCTCACACACACACTTGGAGGAGGCTTGATTTGTTTGGCCTAGATACATCAAACAAGACACAAACACATCAATGGAACCATCTCTAGTCTCACATAAGCTCTACACAAGCTATTTCTAACTTATGACATGCATATGGCTCTATGTAAGGGCATAATGAAGCAACTCATAAATTCATTATCTTGGCTCCAATTTCTCACTCGATCTAAGTCACATAACTCCATTTAAACTCATTAAAATCATCACCAACTCAAATCAAGGAGCCTAATATCAAGCTGCTTCTTTATGCATAAAAAGAACCTAACAATTGCAACTTTCAAAATATGGTTTCTAAATTCAAACTAATGATTCCTTTGGTGTTTATAATTCATATCTAGACTATTTTTATCAATGAAATCAAAGAAAACTCTCCCTAGGTACCATATTCTCTTCTTGGTTGAGACAACCACCATATTAAGGACCCATGAAGTTTTGTTTGTTGTCATAGGGAATTTGGCATCCACGAAGCTTCCTAGGTTTCTTATGAACTCAAACATACTCTTACATAAGTTAAATTATCATTAGAAAGTTTCATAAATCCTTAGGTGTAATCAAAACCCTAATTGCCATAACTTGCCATCCATTGCTTCTTTTTGAATTATAATTATTCCATATGATTCTCCATGTATCAAAACCCCAATTCCTATTGATTTTGGATCAAAATTAAAATCCTTACAAATCATTATAGGTCTAGTCAAAACACATGAGCAAGAAGAAGCCAAGAAGAAGCAAGGTTAGCCATGGTTTCTTACTTTATTTGAAAGCTTATCAAGAGAGCTTTTTTAAACTTCCAAGAGTTTCTCCAAATTCTTCCTTTCCTTTACTAAACCAGCCATAAAACATCCCCATTTAAGATGCCAAAACCATGAGAAGAGAGAGGAGAAAGAGAGGAAGAACTTTAATGAAGGAGAGAGTATGAAAAAGTGATAATTTCTTACCCTTTTTGCTTGAATGTTTTTCCCTTCTCTTCTTCTTCTTGTGTGCCACTTCAAGGCAAGTTAAATTCTGGTTTGAGATAGAAATAAGTCAGTTATGAAGAGTAGAGAAGGAGGAGCTTTATTATGGCACTTTTCTCTAATTTTGTCCCTCAACTTGGTTTTCTCCATTTGAGCTCATTTCAACTCTTTTTTGAGAACTATCTTTTCCATCATGAAATTTAAGTCATCTAATTCATAAAAAGTCTCTAATTTCTCCTAAATTAGATTTAAAACCTTACCGAACTATTTGGGCCAAGTTTTGATGAACTAATGACTAAATATGTATATCGAAGGGATTTTGGCCATCATAAGGGTTCTTATACATTTTAAGGCCTTAGAGAACCTTGGGAATCTCAATTTTCCCATTTAAAAATCCCTTCTTTATGTTTTCAAAAAGAAGCCTAAAATTATGGTTTTATCACTATATTTTTGGTTCATCTATTTTGTCAGTTTAGCTCCAATTTCGGGCTAACCTTAAGCTCTAAACCTGATTCTTAGATTTTCTAATTAGCATCCTGATCTCATTTAGACTTAATTTGCCTTGCTTTATAGTGTTCCTATATCAATTTATCAAATTTAGTTCAATTTCAAAATTAGCAGTTATTGCATTTCACCCTCTTAAAATAAATTTTGTCCTCAAAATTTAAGATACATACTTTAATTAAAGAGTTGTGGATACTACTTTCTCATGTCATCTGCAAGCTCCCAGGTTGCCTTATTAGATGATAGATCCTTTCAGACCACCTTCACCAGAGGAATGTTCTTATTTCTCAGCTATTTGATCTTAGTATCAATGATCTTCTTTGGTGTTATCACATACAATAGGCTATCCTACAATTGAATGTGCTCATATTCTATGACATGTGAGGTGTTTGGTAAGTACTTTTTCAACTAGGAGACATGGAATACATTATGGATTTGGGCTAGGTAAGGAGACAAAGGAACACGATAGGCAACAGGTCCAATTTTCTTAAAGATTTTAAATAGACCAATATACCTAGGACTAAGCTTTCTCACCTTAATAGACTGACCCACACTAGTAATTGGAGATACCTGAATGAATACATAATCTCTAATCTCAAACTCTAATGGCTTCCTTCTCTTATCAATATAACTTTTCTATTTGCTTTAGGCCATAAAGAGTTTCTTTCTAATCAACTTTATCTATTTCGAAGGGTCTAGTCTATTATCTTAAGTCTGATTAAGCTCCTCTCATTTAGCCCAACCCAACATAAAGGTGATCTACATTTTCTCCTATACAAAACCTCATAAAGGGCCATTTGAATGTTGGAATGATAGTTATTATTGTACACAAACTCAACTAAAGGTAAATACGCATCTTAGTTTCACCTCATTTCTAGCACATAGGCCTTTAACATGTCTTCTAAGGTTTGGATGGTCCTTTCAATTTGACCATTTGTTTGGGGGTGATATGCACTACTGAGCCTCAACTTGGTCCCTAAAGTAGTCTGTAATGACTTTCAAAAGTTCAATGTAAACTTAGGGTCTCTAAGTTGAACTATCTCTTTTATATACAATTGGACTAAGTTATCTAGAATATAGGTAGTCTTGATAGGTAAAAAGTGCACAGACTTGGGTTAATCTATCAACAATTACCCAAATAGCATCGTGTCCAAAAGATATTTTAGGTAACCCCATAATAAAATCCATGGTTGTACTATCCTACTTCCACTTCAAGATATTTAAGAGTTATGATAACCTAGTTGGTCTCTAATGCTCTACTTTTATCCTCTGACACACTAAACAACTAGCCACTTAGTTGGCTATATCATTTTTAATTCCCAGCCACTAAAACATTCTTTTTAAATCCTGATATATCTTGGTGGCACCTGGATGAATAGTATATTTATTCTTGTATGCCTATTATAAAATCTTTTCTCTTAATTGAGTTTGGTTGGGCATACAAATTTTGTCTCGATATACTATCATACCATCATTAGGCACTCTGAACTCTGAGGTCCTACCTTGGGAAATCTCACTCCTAATCTATTTCAAGAACTCATCCTCCCTCTGGGCATCTATGATCTGGGCTCTCAAGTCGATCTCTATTTAGGTCTCATTTAATAATAATCTATAACACCATAGTTTCTTAGCTCATTTCATGCTATCTCTATGCCTCATATCAAACAACTCACAAAGAGGCAAGGAAAAATAGCATTAAATATTACATTTCTTAGTGTTACATTGCGTATAAAAATTTCATTCAGTGTTATGTAGACCATATGAGCTCATACATCACATTATCATATTTAATTACATGAATAGAATTCATTTGCATGATAAAAAGGGGCCTACAACTTATGGAACTCAAAGGGAAGCTTAAAATATACGTACATATTTTCGGCCAGATTTCTCCACTTTTCTGTCATAATTTTCAAAAATTACAACTAATTCTAGAAAACTCAAAATTATACATTCTTTGCCATTCTGGCAAGCTACACATGTCTAATTTATGCTAAAAATATGTCCATACCATAACATCTAATACAAAAGATTTTTTATATTCGAAATGGTTCAGAGGTCAGGCTATCCACTGGTGCTGTCACAAAATTTTATAGCAAATTTAAAAAATACCAATTAATTCTAAAAAAAATCCAATCTATGTAAATGATACCAATCTAGAAAGCTGTGGATGTTAGCTAGAGGGAAAAAATAGCTCTAGATAGGTTCAGGCATGCCCAGACCTCGAAACTCAATCAAACAATAAATGAGGTCGGCTGGAGTTCCTGATACTGGACAGATTCTTTGAAAATTCATATCTCCCTCTCTGGACATCCACATGAGGTGCTTCTAGTTGGTACAAGTCACTAGGATTGTCTAGTTTCTCTATATAAAATTTTGTAGCAATGAGATATCATTTAGGCCCTGTGAAAGATTTCATTTTCGAACCAGTATGAACAGTAACATGACCAAAACCAGAAAAATTTTCTAACTTTGAAAATTCATCAAATATTCTCTAGACCTCTAAAAATTATGTTCTTTAGCTTTCCCAAAAGCTCACAACAAGCTCTAATTTCATGGCAAATATCATATCAAGAAGAGCTCATTTGGATAAAAAGTGATATATAGTTCTATTATGATTAGTTTTTGCTCTATATAGGATATCAAAATGTCCAAATGACTTTCCTTGGGGTTTGGCACCTCTTGGGCAAGTTTAAAAGCATAAATAGGACTTATGTGAGCTGCCCAAATGGTCCCAAACTCTATGTATCTGATTTTGGCTATTTCACCCACACTTATACACAATTCCATAATACCATTCAAGAAGCCACATTGTCATAACATACCCATTTTGTATTCTAGCATTCACATAACATATCCTCTCATTTATACATCACATATTAATATAATTATACATACTCAAGAGGTCATAGACGATATACAACAATGAGTTATATCATTTGACATCAATATGGCCTTAAAGCACAAAAACTATGCATTATGATGTCAAGCTCTCTTCTTCAAGGTAGTTGGCTTCCATTGCCTTACTCTCTTAATCCGCCTAGCATGTTAGAACATTGGAGAGGAGGGGATGAGATTCAAAGAATCCCAATAACTCATCTCCTATTCAATCATACATAATAGATGCAAACAAGTCTCATAAATGCATGTATGGTCATGTTGACATGTGCAAACATTCAAGAGGCATTTTCATCATTTGAGAAAGTCATACATAGCATACAAAGGCTTGTCAAGCAAGTGGATTGGCCTCATCTAATTTTTTGTGGATATTGGCCTTGCCTCACCCATTATTTAAGAGATTCTTGGACTAAACCATGCTCTTGGGAGTCTATCTTACTTTTGGGAGACTCTTTACTTTGTCTCAACCAATCTTAAGGGTTCTTGGCTCATTCTCATCATGGCTAAGGGTTCTTGGCCTCACCACACTTAAGCAAACCCAAACACACATCATAAACATCATATGAAAACATATTGTAACATCATGGTACCATAAAATCAAAGTCATGCTAGAATACTTTTCATGGCTTAAAAATACACAAACACACATCTAAAGACAAGCTAAGCACACATCCATACATGAGAGAAGGTGGAGAGAGCTACCTTGGATATAATTACACACTTTTTCTCTTGAATCCAAGCTCCCTTTTTTGGCCACACACACACACAAAAGTGTGGGGATAATTTCTCTTGGCCTAAACACAATTTATAGAAAGCCAATTAGGTTCATGAAATTAATTCTAAGGCCACACAACTTGCTTAGACACTAGCTTGATCTATAAACCTCATTATAGTTCCATAATTGCACCTAATGAAGCAACACCCCTCAAATAAATTCTAGGCTCTATTCTTTCCTTTCAAATATGATTCATGACTCCTTTTAAGCTTCTCAGAGTCATCACATAATCAAAACTAATAGCCTAGCTACATGTTGCTTCTTTAGGTTGTAATATGGAACATAAAGCACTAACTCACTTTCTATGGGTTCTAAATTTTTTCCAAGGCCTCCCCTCATTTTCATTCATCATATATGATTCAAGAATGGGCTTAGAAAAATTTAAAACTCTCCTGAGGCACCCAAACCTATCTAGGCTGAGACTATGGAGGAAATAGGGCTTCTTGGAGTTTGCATTGTTTTCTTGGTGGAGGAAGCACATGGGGAGACTTTTAGGGATCTTAAGAACTCATTTAAACTCTTATTTAGGCCTAGGAGTCATTATACAAAATCAGATTTTACAAGGTGCAACTGAAACCCTAGAAATTGCATCTTAAAATTCCATGGTTATTTGTTAATTCTGTTTGCATATTCTTAACCTCCACACCCTCTTTCCTTAGATTCACTCTTGGTTCTACTTAAAAACCAAGTCCTCCTAGGGTTTCTTATGTTAGGCGAAATAGAGAAGGAGGGGAACCAAAGGTAGCAACCATGGGAAGAGAAATTACCTTGTTTTCTTGCTTTTTCTCACTTGAATCTTGCTTTCTCCAAGCTCATCTCTTCAAATCCGAATTGTTCCCTAAGTTTTTCCCTTCAAACAGATTTGTAAATTTCATTTTAATCAAAGAAAACAAAGAAGAATGGAGGAGAAGAGGTTTGGAAGGAAGAAAGCATGAACAACCAATAAATTTCCTTACTTTTTAGCTTGAATTTCTCCTCCTTTTCTTCCTCCTCTTGTGCACCTCATCCCCTAGGGTTTTCTCTAGTTTTTTGGTATAGCTTGGTTGACCAAAATGAAGGGAGAAGAAGGGCACCACTTATATATATAAAAGAGGAAGAAGAACTTTTCAAAAATTCTAATTTTACCCTTCCTTTTTAGCATTTTCTTTTCTTCTTCATTTTAGCTCCTTTTTTAGAGCCGTCTTTTCCATTATACAATTTAGATTCCCAATTTAATAAAATGCCTTTGGAATCACTCAAATAAGAGCTAAAACCTTCCTGAATGAATCTATCAAAGTTCAGGTACACCGACGTTAGAAAACGTCCACCGGAGGGGATTTAACTTCCCAGGGCTTCCCATGGTTTTCAAGGCCTCTGAGAACCCTAGAGAACTTAAAACTTTCATTTAAAAAGACCTCCTGCATGAATTGTAAAAATTGCTTAAATTTACGAAAATACCATTACGTTTCGTAAGATTTTTGTCAAAATTTGTTTCTTCATTCTAGCTTCATTTTTCTTTCCATCTGAGCTTGGGATTCTCATTTTTAGGAGTCTAGAATGCTTCCTAAATTTTTTAGGACCTTGACTAAGTTATTTCGGGGGACTTCCTTTTGTATATGGTGAATTTCGTTCATTTTACGAAAAAATTGTACTTTACGTTTCTCATATTTTCTCTCATTTTCGGAGAACTAAATATTACATAATCTACCCAAGAACCTATGGTATGAGAAATTCATATTTCTAAATTTCTCTATAAGTTCCTATTCTCTAATCATCATAAAGGCTGCATGGATGGATTTCCTACTTAAGGCATTAGCCACCATATTGGCCTTACCTATATGAGATTTCAAGGTATAATCATAATCTTTTAGGAATTCCATCCATCTTCGTTGTCTTATATTTAATTCTTTTTGATCAAATAAGTGTTTCAAACTTTTATGGTCACTATAAATATTTATTGTAGTACCATACAGATAATGCCTCCAGATTTTGAAGACAAACACCACTATAGCTAACTTTAGATCATGCGTGGGATAATTATCCTTATGAGGCCTTAATTGCCTAGAGGCATATGCGACTACTCTACCATGTTGCATCAACACACATCTTAACCTTCTCTTGAAGTATCACTATAAACCATAAATGGTTTACTAAGGTTAAGTGTAATCAGTACAAGGGTAGTAGTCAATCAGAGTTTCAGCTCCTAAAAAATCTTTTCACATTTGTCATCCTACACAAAAGGTACCCCTTTCCTAGTTAGCCTTACAGTGGTAAAGCTATTTGAGAAAAGATATGTATGAACCATTTATAATACCCTACCAAACCTAGAAAACTCCTAACCTTGGTGATAGTTTTAGACCTATCCCATTGTAACACGGCTTCTACTTTATGGGGATTAACCATAACCCCAACCTATAATATCATGTGACCTAAAAATATCACCTCGGTTACCCAAAAGTCACATTTGCTAAGTTTAGCATACAATTTTTTGTCTCTTAGGGTTTCTAGGACTATTCTCAGATGTCTTTCATGCTCCTCGAATACTCTGAAGTAGACAAGTATATCATCAATGAAGGCCACAACAAATTTATCCAAAAATGATCTGAATACTCTATTCATATAGTCTATAAAGACAGCTAGCACATTCATCAATTTGAATGGCACCACTAGGAACTCAAAATACCCATATCTAGTTCTGAAAGCCATTTTTGGGACATCTTTAGCTCTAACCTTCAACTGATGATACCCAAATCTCAAATCTATTTTAGAAAATATAGATGCCACAAATAATCTAACAAATCATTTATTCTTGAGAGAGGATATTTATTCTTGATGGTAACCTTATTCAACTTTCTATAATTTATATACAATCTCAAGCTATCATCTTTTTTTTTCACTAACAATACAGGAGCTCCCCAGGGTGACAACTAAGGTAGATAAACCCTTTCTCTAATAATTCTTTTATCTACTTTTTCAATTCTGTAAGCTCGATAGGAGTCATCCTATAAGGAATTTTAAACACCAATCTGACCCCAGGCACTATATCTATAAGGAATTCTATCTCTCTCTCAAACGGTAGGCTACTAAAATCAAAATTTTTAAGGAAAACCTCAGGGAATTCCCTCACTATAGGGATGTCCTCTATCCCTTCCTCTACCTCAACCTGTTTAGAGAAAAATACTAAAAACCCTTGACATCCATGCTCTAAATATCTTTCAGACTAAGTAGTGGTCAAAAAAGATAATTCAGCCTCAGTACTAGGTATGGTCCCACAAGTAGATAAGGTAATAGTCTTATGTTTACAATCAAAAAAAGTATTATTAGCAGCCATCTAGTTCATGCCAATAATCAAGTCAATGTCATAGAAAGGCATGCAAATCAAATCAATAGTAGTATAACAATAGTTAAACTATACAGTGACATTTAGGCATACATGGGAAGTAATAACATAGCATCCAGTCGAGGTGGTAATAGACAAATCAAAAGGCAAAGTACCAATGATTAGACCCAATTTTCTCACACAATCATAAAATATGAACAAGTGACTAGCACTCGAATCAAACATAGCAATTATAGGAAAATCATTCACTATGATCTTACATCAGATCAAACTAGGAGACACACTAGCCTCCTATTGAGTAAGGGCGAGCACTCTATCTTGGGTCCATGGCTTGGGTGGAGGCATGTCTTTATCTGAGGGTAGTTTCTAGTGATGTGCCCCAGCTTTCCACATTTTAAGCATGTTACCATAGATGATTAGTGTAATGTCTGGTTTTCGTTAAATGACGAAAACGGGCACGTTTTCAAAGTAAATCTACCTAAATGAATTAGTTAAGGTCCTAAAAAGTTTGAGTAACATTCTAGACTCCTAAAAATGAGAATTCTAGGCTCAGACCAAAAGAAAAATGGAGCTAGAATGAAAAAACAAATCTTGATGGAAATCTTATGAAACATAATAAAATTTTCGTAATTTTGAGCAAATTTTGGAATTCATATAGAAGGGTTTTTCAAAAGAAATTTTTGAGTTCTTTGGGATTCTCAGAGGCCCTAAAAACCATGGGAAGCCCCGAAACAGTTAAATCCCCTCCGGTGAATGTTTTCCAATGTTAGTGTACCCGAACTTTGACAGATTCATTCGGGAAGGTTTTAGCTCCGATTTGAGTGATTTCAAAGGCATTTTACTAAGTTTGAAATCTAAATTTTATAATGAAAAAGATGGTTCTTAAAAAGGAGTTAAAACGAATGAGAAATAAAAATGCTAAGAATGAAGGGCAAAATAGAAATGTTTGAAAAGTGTTTCTTCCTCCCACATATAAATAGGTGGCTCCCCACTCTCACACTCATATAGCTTCATGTTGTTCTGCCCAAATTCAGATGAGAGAGCTTGGGTTTAGGCATACCAAAGGGAGAGAAGAAGAAGGATAAATCAAGACAAAAAGGTATGGATTCTTGGTAGTTTTTAATGCTTTCTTTCTTCCAAACCCTTTCTCCTCTATTCTCCTTTGTTTCCTATACTTTTCCTGAAGTTTATAAATTTTTTTAAGGGAGAAATTAAGCAAAATTTTTGAAATTAAGGTGAGGAAGCCAAGGAAGGTGAAGAACAAGCAAGAAAAACCAAGAAAATCAAGGTATCATGCAATATTTCCATTTGATCTTCTTCCTCCCTTCTCTTATGAGTATTTTGACCTATAGAAGGTCAGCCTTAGGGACTCAAGTTTTCAACTAAACCAAGGGTGAATCTTAGGAATTTGAGAGAGAAGAACAAGAGTATGTAAAGAAAATAACAAACTAGCCATTAGATTTTAAGATGCAATTGCTAGGGTTTCAAGTGTACCTTGTAAAATCTAATTTTGTACAATGATTCCTAGGCTTAAATAAATGTTTAATTGAGCTCCGAAGATCCCTAGAATCTCCCCATGTTCTTTTTCCCTTGAGAAAATATAGCAAACTCCATGGGTGCCAAAACCATGCATAGGTTCGGCTAAGAGAGGTTAGGGTAGCTAGGGGGAGTTTTAAATTTTTCTAAGCCCATTTTTGAGTCATATATAATGAATAAAGATGAGGGGAGACCTTGGGAAAAATTTAGAAACCATAGAAAGTGAGTTGGTTTTATATGTTCCATAATATGACCTAAAGAAACAATATGTAGTTAAGCTCTTGGTTTTAATTGTGTGATAACTCCAAGAGGCTTAAAAGGAGTCAAGAATCATAATTGAAAGGAAAGAATTGAGCCTAGAATTTATTTGAGGGTGTTGCTTCATTAGGTGCATTTATGGAACCATAATGAGGTTTATAAATCAAGTTACTTCCTAAGCAAGTTGTATGGCCTTATAATTAATCCCATGAACCTAATTGGCTTCCACAAATTGTGTTTAGGACAAGAGAAATCATCCCCACACCTTTGTGTGTGCCTGGCCTAAGGAAGGAGCATTAATTCAAGAGAAAAAGTGTGTAGTTGCTTTCAAGGTAGCTCACTCCTCCTTCTCTCATGCATGATTGTTTGCTTTATTTGTCTTTGAATGTGTGTATGTGTATTTTAAGCCATGAAAAATGTTCTAGCATGAGCTCTTACTCCATGGTACCATGGTGATGTATTATGTTTTTAAATGATATTTTTTTTTATTTGCTTGAGCATGGTGAGACTAAGAACCCTTAGCCATGGTGAGGATGAGCTAAGAATCCTTAAAATTAGTTGAGACAAAGTAAAGAGTCTCCAAAAAGTAAGGTTGACTCCCAAAAGCAAGGTTGAATCTAAGAACCTCTTAAAGAATGGGTGAGGCAAGTCTAAAATCCATAAGTAAATGGTTGAGGCCAATCTACTTGCTTGGCAAGTCTTTGTATGTTATGTATGAATTGCTCAAGTGTTGAAATTGCTTCTTGAATGATTGCACATGTCCATATGCCATGCATGCATTTGTAAGACTTGTTTTGCTTCTTTTATGTATGATTGAATGGGAGATGAGCTATTGGTATTCTTTAAATCTCATTCCCTCCTCTCCAATGATCTAACATGCTAGGTGGACCAAGTAGGCAAGGTAATGGAAGCCAACCACCTTGAATATGAGAGTATGACATTCAAGAGCATGATTTTTACTTCTTTACGGCAACACAAGTAGAAAATGTTGTAATCTAATGTTGTGTATGACCAATGACCTTATGACTATATGTAATTATACTAATGTATCATGTATGAATGAGAGTTAAAGTTGTATGTCTGGATATGCACATTTTGGTTATGTATTGGCAAATTTTCATTAGAGAAGTATATGTATAAATGGAAGTGGAATGGTCAAATTGAGATGCATGAGATTTTGGACCATTTTGGCAGTTCATACAAGTCCTATTTATGCTTTTAGACTTGCCCAAGAGGTGCCAAACACTAAGGAAAGCCATTTCGACATTTTGGTATCCCATATGGAGCTAAAACTGACCGTAATTGAACCTTATATCACTTGTTGTACAAATGAGCTCTTCTTGATCTGAGATTTGGCATGAAATTAGAGCTTGTTGAGAGATTTTTGAAAAGCTAAAGAACATAATTTTCAGAGGTCTAAAGAATATTTGAGAAATTTTCAAAGTTGGCAAAAATTCTAGTTTTGGTCACATCACTGTTCACTCGGGTTCAAAAAATAAAATCTGTCACACAGGGCCCAAATGATGTCCAATTGCCACGAAAGTTTATATGGAGAAACTAGACATTCCCAGTTACTTGTGACTACTAAAAGCACCTCATTTGGAGGTCTAGAGAGGGAGATATGAATTTTTAAAGATTATGTCCAGTACTAAGCGCTCCAACTGATCTCAGGTATTGTTTGATTGTGTTTCGAGGTCTAGCGTGTAATACCTTATTTTATAACACTTTTCCTACTACAATTGCCTCATATAAAACTTAGAGGAGTCAATGGAAACCTAAACTAATTAATTTTTTTCCTTTTAAAAGCTTCCTCATACAATTTCACTATTCATTTGGTTATTTCTAATTTCTTATCTAACTTTGAAAATACATAATTAATTATAGAAAAATTATATGAGGTCGGTTCGGGGCTCTACTTCAAGCTCTCTAAGCCCTTTACACGAGGAAAATACTTACTTAGCGGAGCACATATATATTCATATAAAGTTGCCCCTACGACAAATTGGGTAGTTTTACCCCTCATTGGTCATATTATTATTATTATTTTGCCTTTATATAGGCACAGGCATTCTTGCATCTTATGCACGATAGTCATACTCTTTTTACTTTAGGATTGGGTATATACATGGCTTTCTATTTCATACTTGAATACCTTACAGTGTCATAATATAACTCATACATGCAGTAATCTAAAATATTTAATTACATAACAAAACGTGGTACATAAAAGTAAGGTCCTCGATTTATGTCTCTAGATTCTTTGCTCTTTCTTTGCTTGAACTTGGACCTAGCATGGGTTATATTTGGGGTGAGATTATAAAATCTCAGTAGTAGTAAACTAGTCTCATTCACAAGCAAGCATGTAAGTACATAACATAATGCCCATCAAGGTGGCACATACTATATGGGAATACAAGGAATTTCATACAAGGCCAAGCATGATCTAAACATACATATTTCATCTTATAGCATAAATAACTACTTGATATAGCATAATACTCATCGTTATACAAATATACAAGCTTAAGGAAAGAGAGAGGAAAACTACTACCTTAGCAAACTTTACTCCTCAATCCTTGGGACTCGGTTTACTTGCTTTTGGAGTTCCCAAAACAACATCAAACCTTATAATCATAATGATAATTCATTACAATCAACACATAAACCTTAACTTCTAAAATAGGATGACCCCTTTTAAACTTAATGGGACCATTGGAATTAGAAATATCCGACTCCTTCCCTTCCCATTCACTATGGCCGAATAGTATGCATTTCTTGGCCAAAATTTAGGAATTTTATCTCATGAGCTTTGGGGGCTTTCCCATAGATATTCCTAGCTACAAACACCCTTTTGAATCCATTGGAATGGATAAAATCATCAAATTCCAGCCCCAACATCACGTTTTTGTCATCACATAATCTAGCTCCGTTTTAGGCTCAAAGTGCATTTCTTTGGTTCTAAAAATTCCATAGCCTTTTCCTTTATGTTTTAGGACTTGAAATTTGGTATACATGACTTTAAGACATCAATAAAACACCATAAAAATTTTGGGAAAATTCGGACAGCATCTCCCCATGCTTTCTATTTTCCCAAAAATTACAATCTTTGTGTTTTCCAAAGTTTCAGCACATAACAACAATAACTAAGCTCATATGGCCTTCATGTTCAACATATAAACTTCATTTCAAGGCCTTCATATTCAACATATAAACTCCATTTCTAATGATTCATATACTGTTAAAAATAACTCATAGCAAGGGTTTAACAGAACTAGCTTAAAGCATATGATTTACAAGTATAAGATGGAGAAAACTTACTCTTTAAGCTTAAACCTTGCTTCTTTTGTTTTTCTCACACTAAAATCCTTTCTTTTCCCACTTAGAGCAACATTTCACCTTGAAGAAAAGATGAATATGCAGCTGCCCATTGGAGGAAAAGGTTGGAGGATGGAGAAGATGAAGAAATTTGGTGAAGAATGGTGGTAGTTTTGCTTGGTTTCACTTCTCCGTTCACGTTTTTCTTTCTTTCTTCCATGTGTGTGGCGTAAAAATGGTGGAATGGAGGTGAAGAAGATGAATTTAATAAAGTTAAATGGTCATACTAAATTTGGACCCTTGGATCAACCTTTTCAAGATCAAATCTTAACCTTCCATTCCTTTTTTTCTTTTGATTTTCTAATTTCATAACTAAATATCTTCTTCCAAAAATTCTTGGCCACACACTTGGAAGCCTTGCCTTAGCCCTTAAGTTATGGAGAGTAACCATGGTTAATTTCTTAACTCAACCATGGTCAACTTTTAACTCAATCATAGTTAGTTTCTAACTTAACCATGGTTAATTCTTTAAAATAACTAAATTCTTTTTATTCTTTTCCTTTCATTCTATATTTATATTTGGGTTTCATCTTCTCTAAAACCCTAATCATATCTTCTCATCTCTTATCAAGCCTTTAGAATCAACTATTGGGCCTTACAGCAGTCTAAAAATCAGTGTCTGAGCCGAATTAAGGTTTTACGGTACAATACATACCTTTAGACTTTCAAAAATTTATAAACATTATTTCCTCTACTTTCTGGCCATATTAAGCTTCAAACATGGGTCAGGGGCCCTTAACCTCAATCCTCATAAATTTCAGTGTCAATCGGACACCCGGGTCTATAGTTGTAATTTTCACTGTTCTGTATTATGATTGTGATATAAACTTTTCATTTACTACAATTCTATCCCTAAAACTCCTTCAGGGTTTCTTAGCCTTTTAGCTATTTTTATTTCTATAGTTGTTACAACTTCCTTTTTCTATTTTGCTCATAGCTACTGATCGGGCTAACCAGATCCAAAACCGGATCTTGCCCAGCCATCTAGACAACTTGGCATCATTGGACCCGTCTCATCAAACTGAGTTTAATTGTAGGTCATGGATTTATGAGATTCTTACCCGATTTTTTGATATTCGAGCCTAAAGCCACTAATAAAGGGTGAAACTAGGGTTCGCTGAACTTTTGGGCAATTTATACATTTTGCCCAGCATATAAATTTTCTTTGCATTTTGGTCCTTGGCTCCTTCATACTTGACTTTAGAGGCTCTTTGGGACCTTTTTCTGATCTCTTTTTTTTTCATCTATTTTAGCCCCAATGTTAGGGCACCTCTGGCCTTGACTCATCATTATTTGTGGTCTAGAATATTATTCTAATTTTATTAGACCTCAATTTATTCTATTTGGGGGACTTCATTTCATATCCTGTGAATTTCGTACATTGACAGAGAAACCATATGTTACGCTTCTCACATTTTTTGTATGTTTTCTTGGATTTTTAGAAAATTGGATGTTACATAGCGTGCCTGAAATAGTCTAAAGTTATTTTTTCTCTCTAGCTAACATCCACAAATTTCCATATTGATATCATTTGCATAGATTAGATTTTTTTGAAATTAATTGGACATTTTTGAAATTTGCTGCAGAATTCTTTGACAGCACCAGTTGACAACCAAACCTCTTGATGAGTTTGAATGTCAAACGTCTTCTATGCTGTGTTTCATGGCCTGAACATATTTTTAGTATAACGTAGACATGTGTAGCTTTCCAGAATAGGCGAGAATACATGATTCCAATTTTTCTACAATTAGTTATGATTTTTCAATTTTGTGATAGAAATGGCAAAATTCTAGCCGAAAATATAAATATGAGTTTTATGCTCACCTTTGATTTCTTCAAGTTGTAGGCCATTTTTGGTAATGCAAATGAGTTGTATTCATATAATTAAATATGAGAATGTGATGTATATGCTCACATGGTTCATGTGATACCGAATGAAATTTTTATATGCGATGTAATGCTAAATAATGTATTATTTTAATGCCATTTTTCCATTCCCTTTGTGCAATTCATGATGTGAGACTTAGAAATGATAGAAAGCAAGCTAGGAATTATGGTGTTACATTTTTGGTATCAGAGCAAATGCTCAGGCTCTTGATGTGGGTTATGGCTTGTGTTTATGAGTTGCCTAGATGTTTATGAGCTTATTTATGGATGAATTGAGTATGTTGATAGTGGAAGTGTTCCCTTTTTCATGTTAAAGTTTGTTATGATGTTTTAGTAAGATGGTGAACACTAGGAAAGGTCGGCCCTCTAGAGAGGCTCATGCTGATGATAGAGCCCAACCTAGTGATCCGGTTATTGGAGCCCTACAGTTTATAATGGCTTGCCTAGATCAGCAGCAGACCGTTATTATGCAGTTACAAGAATGGCTTGCTGAGAGAGATAGCCAGGGCCCCACACCTCCTCCTCCACAGCCACCTCACCACTCAAATCTTCCCGAGGATTCAGGGGCAACTTACTTAGAACCCCGACCACACATACAGATGCCTCTAGCTCAAGAGCAACCCTCAACCAGAAAGATCATCACACAGTTTAAAAAGTTCGGGCCTCCCACCTTTGATGGTGAGATGAATTCAGAAAAAGTTAAGGCTTGGATTATATAGTTAGAGAAGATCTTCGAGGTGATGGAGTGCACATCTGAATAGAAGGCCAAGATGGCTATTTTTTAGTTGCAGAAAGAGGTAGATTACTGGTGGAAGGGCACCGAGCCTATTCTGAGGGCGAAGAACCTTCCGATTACGTGGGAGGCATTCCTTCAGGTATTCCATGAGAAATATTTCCCCAGCTCAGTTCGGGATGAGAAGGAATCAGAATTCATTCTATTAGAATAGATAGAGGAGATGCCCGTGGACCAGTATGTGGCAAAATTTGTATAGCTCTCCCGATACTCCTCGTTTTTACAGAGGCATGATGATGAGAGGTGGAGAGCAGATAGATTAGAGAAAGGTTTACTCCTTGAGATTAGAGATAGGGTAGTGCCACAGAGAATCAGACACTTTAATACCCTAGTTGAGATATGCAAAGTTACAGAGGTGAACCTCAGGATGATGCAACCTATCTCCAGTGCTAAACCACCCCTCTCTGAGCCCAAGAGACCTAGAGAGCGATCACAAGCTGTAGTTACTAGCTGGAGAGGTGGTAGAGGCCAGTGGGGCTGAAAAGGCAAGAGAGGGAGGACTCAGTCCAGCAGAGGTAGCTTCACACCTATCACATGTCCCTAGTGTTGCAAGAACCACAGCACTAGACCATGTTATGCAGGGCAGAATGTATGCTTTAGGTGTGGTAAGTCAAGACACATGGCCAGGGATTGTACACAGGCTCCTCCACAGATTACACAATAGCAGAAGATGGCTCCTCCTCCCAGAGCTCAGACCCAAGGTAGAGTCTTTGCCCTATCATAGCAGGAGGCTAGTCGGTCTCCGAGTATGATTCAAGGTACTATTAGAATAAATAATTTTTTTGTAACTACATTATTTGATTCGGGTGCTAACCATTCTTTCATATCATATGACTGTGCTAGGAGGTCGGGTCTGAGTTTACATACACTCCCATATGATTTGCATGTACTCACAGGAAACTAAGCCATTACCTCTTATGCTTGTTTGAATTGTGTAATCTAGTTTAATCATTGCCTTACCACCCTCGATTTGATTTATATGCCCCTTATTAATATTGATGTGATCATTGGCATGAACTTGATGTCTACAAATAACACCACACTAGATTGTAGCCATAGATGTATTACTTTACCAGAGTGTGGGACTATGCCTAGTATAAGGACTGAGTTATCTATCATGACCACCTCCCAGGCTGAGAGATCTCTAGGGCATGGTTGTTAGGGGTACCTAGTCTTCTTTTTAGTTCAGGCTGAAGTAGAAAAAGTTATAGATGAAATTCCAGTAGTAAGAAAGTTCCCTGAGGTATTCCCTAGAGAGATTAGTGGACTACCCCCAAAGAAAGGGGTGGAGTTTCTTATAGACATTATACTTAGGACAGGTCCAGTGTCTAAGGCCCCGTACAGGATAACTCCCATTGAGTTAGCTAAGCTTAAAAAGTAGATAGAAGAGCTCTAAGAGAAGGGTTTTAATAGATCCAATGTCTCGCCATGGGGAGCTCCAGTCTTATTCATAAAGAAGAAAGACGGGAGTCTTAGGCTATGTATAGATTACTGAGAACTCAACAAGATAACTATTAAAAATAAGTACCTTCTCTCTCGCATAGATGACCTCCTAGATCAATTAATAGGAGTGTCAATGTTCTCTAAGATAGGCCTCAGGTCGGGATATCACCAGCTTAGAATAAAGGCTAAGGATATTCCCAAAACAACATTTAGAACTAGATACGAGCATTATGAAATTTTAGTTATGCCCTTCGAGTAGACGAATGCACCCGCAGTATTCATAGATTACATGAACAGAGTCTTCAGGCCATACTTAGATAGATTTGTAGTTGTCTTCATAGATGACATTCTCATTTACTCAAAAAGTAGAGAGGAATATGAGCAGCTCCTGAGATTAGCCTTGGAGACCATAAGAGAAACACAGTTGTTTGCTAAACTTAGTAAATATGAGTTCTGGCTCACTGAAGTTCAATTTCTAGGTCATGTGATCTCCCAGGCAGGATTCACAGTGGATCCCCATAAGGTAGAGGCAGTATTACAGTGGGAGAGATCTAGGACAATGACAGAGATTAGGAGCTTCTTAGGTTTAGCAGGTTACTATAAGAGGTTCATTTAGGGCTTTTCTTAGATAGCGATACCATTGACTTGGCTCACTAGAAAGAATGTGTTGTTCATATGGAATGAAAAATGCAAGAGTAGTTTTTAAGAGTTGAAGCACAAGTTAACTACAACCCCAGTCTTAGTACTCCTTAACCCTAGAGAGACTATTGTAGTCTATAGTGATGCCTTTAAGAAAGGGTTAGGATGCGTGCTTATGCAGAAAGGCTGAGTGGTAGCTTATGCTTTTAGACAGTTGAAACCTCATAAGGAAAACTACCCCTCACATGACCTAGTGTTAGTTACAGTGGTGTTTACTTTGAAAATATAGAGACACTATTTGTATGGGGCAGCTATAGAAATTTACAATGACCACAAGAGCCTTAAATACTTATTTGAACAAAAAGAGTTGAATATGAGACAGTGGAGATGGTTAGAATTTTTAAAAGATTATGATTTCATACTAAAATACCATCCCGGTAAGGCTAATGTGGTAGCTGATGCCCTAAGTAGAAGATCCATACACATGGCCTATGTGATGATCCGAGAGCAAGAATTGATTGAGAGATTCTGAGATATAAGTCTCTCCTATAAGGTGTATTCGGAGAAATTATTAATGAGTGAAACTCGAATTAAAAATGATCTGAGGGATCAAATAAGAAAGGCCCAGCAGACAGATGACCATGTAAGTAAGATTAGGACCCAAATAGCCTAGGGTAGCATTTAGGAATTCAATTTGTTTGAGGATGATATAGTGAGATACAGGGATAGGCTATATGTGTCAAAAAATATAGAAATTAGAGAGAAAATATTAGATAAGGCACATAAGAGTAAATATACCATTCATCTAGGCAGTAATAAAATGTACCAAAATTTAAAGAAAATGTTCTGGTGGCTTGGAATGAAAACAGACATAGCAGAGTATGTCTCTTGATGTCTAGTATGCTAGAGAGTGTAAATAGAACACCAAAAACTAGTTGGGCTACTTCAGCCCCTAGATATCCTGGAGTGGAAATGGGATAGCATAGTTATGGATTTTGTCATGGGTTTACCCAAGAAATCATCGGGGCATGATGCAATATGGGTAATAGTGGATAGATTAATAAAGTCAGTACACTTCTTTAGCTATGAAAGCCACTTATACCCTAGATAAGTTAGCCCAACTATACATACGGGAGATAGTTAGATTGCATGGTGTACCTAGGAGCATAGTTTCAAATAGAGATCCCAGATTCACTTTGAATTTCTAGAGATTATTATAGGATGCTCTAAGTACCTGACTCAGGTTTAGTATAGCATGTCACCCACAGATGAATAGACAGACGGAGAGAACCATCCAAACCCTTGAAGACATGTTAAGGGCGTGTATCTTAAAGAAGAAGGGAAATTGGGATACATACTTACCTCTAGCGGAGTTTGCCTAAAATAACAGTTATCATGCAAGTATACAGATGGCATCGTATGAGGCATTGTATGGGAGGAAGTATAAGTCTCCAATGTGTTAGGTTGAGCTAGGAGAGCAGAGCCTTATAAGCCCAGAATTAGTGGACCAGACTTCTAAACAAATTGAGACCATTAAAAAGAAACTCCTAATAGCCTAGAGTAGACAAAAAAGTTACGCCAATAAACGTAGACGGCTGTTAGAGTTTGAGATTGGAGACAATGTCATTATTAGAGTGTCTCTAGTCACAGGGATAAGGTGATCCATAAAAAGTAAAAAGCTCAGTCTAAAATACATAAGCCCTTTCCAAATTCTTGATAAAGTAGGACCTGTGGCTTACAGACTAGCCCTTTCCCAAAACCTGAGCCAAGTACACAATGTAATGTATTCCATGTTTTATAGCTCAAAAAGTACCAGCTCGACCCCTTACATGTCATAGAATATGAGAATGTGTAGTTACAGGATGATCCATCATACATAGTATTTTCAAATCAGATCATGAATGTTAAACTCAAGCAGTTATAGAATAAGATAATACCTCTGGTGAAAGTGGTTTGGAAGGGGTTATCTCTCAAAGAAGCTACTTGGGAGCTAGAGAAAGATATGATAAAGAAACATCCAGAACTTTTCCCATGAGGTATGTTATCTAAATTTTGAGGATGAAATTTTTAAAGGGGGGAGAATTGTAATGTCCGATTTTCATTAAACGATAGAAATGGGCTTATTTTCAAAGCAAGTCCCTCGAAATGAATTAGTTAAGATCTCAAAAAATTTGAGTAACATTTTAGACTCCTAAAAATAAGAATTCTAGGCTCAGACAAGAAGAAAAACTGAGTTAGAATGAAGAAACAAAATTTGACGAAAATCTCATGAAAGGTAATGGCATTTTTGTAATTTTGAGCAAATTTTAGAATTCACATAAGAGGGCTATTTAAATGAAAGTTTTGAGTTTTTCGAGGTTCTCAGAGGCCCTGAAAACCATGGGAAGCCCTGGGACCGTTAAATCCCCTCTGGTGGATGTTTTCCAATGTCAGTGTACCTGAACTTTGACGATTCGTTCGGGAAGGTTTTATCCTCGATTTGAATGATTCTAAAGGCATTTTACTAAGTTGGGAAACTAAATTTTATAATGGAAATGATAGTTCTAAAAAAGAAGCTAAAATGAATGAGAAACAAAAATGCTAAGAACGAAAGGTAAAATAGAAATTTTTTAAAAGTGTTTCTTCCTCCCACCTATAAATAGGTAGCGCCCCACTCTCACACTCATATAGCTTTATGTTGTTCTACCCAACTTCATAGGAGAGAGCTAGGGTTTAGGTGCACCAAATGAAGAGAAGAAGAAGAAGAAGGAGAAATTAAGACAAAAAGGTATGGATTCTTGGTAGTTTTCTATGCTTTCTTCATTCTAAACCCCTTCTCCTCCATTCTCCTTTGTTTTCTATAGTTTTGCTGAAGTTCATAAATCTATTTTAAGGGAGAAGTTAAGGTGAGGAAGCCAAGGAAGGTGAACAAGCAAGAAAATCAAGGTATGACGCAATCTTTCCACTTGATCTTCTTCCACTCTTCTCTTGTGAGTATTTCGACCTATATATGGTCAGCCTTAAGGAGTCAATTTTTCAACTAAACCAAGGGTGAATCTTAGGAATTTGAGGGAGAAGAACAAGAATATGCAAGAAAACAACAAACTAGCCATTATATTTCAAGATGCAATTGCTAGGGTTTCAAGTGTACCTTATAAAATCTAATTTTGTACAATGATTTCTAAGCTTAAATAAGAGTTTAATTGAGCTCTTAAGATCCCTAGAAATCTCCCCAGGTGCTTCTTCCCCTAAGCAAACAAAGCAAAGTCCATAGGTGCTAAAACCATGCATAGGTTTGGCCAAGAGAGGTTAAGGTAGCTAGGGGGAGTTTTAAATTTTTTTAAGCCCATTTTTGAGTCATATAGGATGAATGAAGATGAGGGGAGACCTTGAAAAAAATTTAGAAACCATAGAAAGTGAGTGGTCTTATATGTTCCATAATATGACCTAAAGAAGCAACATGCGGTTAGGCTCTTGGTTTTAATTGTGTGATGACTCCAAGAGGCTTAAAAGGAGTCAAGAATCATAATTGAATGGAAAGAATGGAGCCTAGAATTTATTTGAGGGGTGTTAGTTCATTAGGTGCATTTATGGAACCATAACGAGGTTTATAGATCAAGCTAGTGCCTAAGCAAGTTGTGTGACCTTAGAATTAATCCTATGAACCTAATTGGCTTCTATAAATTATGTTTAGGCCAAAGGAAATCATCCCCACACCTTTGTGTGTGTGTGGCTGAAGGAGGGAGCATTGATTCAAGAGAAAAAGTGTGTATTTGCTTCCAAGGTAGCTCACTCCTCCTGTTCTCATGCATGATTATTTGCTTTACTTGTTTTTGAATGTATGTATGTGTATTTTAAGCCATGAAAAATGTTCTAGCATAAGCTCTTACTCCATGGTACCATGATGATGCATTATGTTTTCAAATGAAGTTTATGATGTTTGTTTTGGTTTGCTTGAGTATGGTGAGGCCAAGAACCTTTAGCTATAGTGAGGATGAGCCAAGAACCCTTAAGATTGGTTGAGACAAAGTAAAGAGTCTCCCAAAAGTAAGGTTGACTCCAAGGAGAACCTCTTAAAATAATGGGTGAGGCAAGTCCAAAATCCACAAGTAAATAGTTGAGGCCAATCCACTTGCTTGGCAAGCCTTGGTATGTTATGTATGAATTGTTTAAGTGTTGAAATTGCTTCTTGAATGATTGCACATGTCCATATGCCATGCATGCATTTATAAGACTTGTTTTGCTTCTTTTATGTATGATTGAATGGGAGATGAGCTATTGGGATTCTTTGAATCTCATCCCCTCCTCTCCAATGATCTAACATGCTAGGTGTAACGCCCTAAAATTAATTAAGGTGTTAATCATGGATTTAGACTAATTAAAAATAATTATTATGGAATAATTGGGTAAGCTATATAAATGGGAATTTATAGAGAAATAAGTTATTAATATGGGTTTAAGATTTCAATTGGATTAAACCTTAATTTGAGCCCAAAATTAATTTGAGTAAGCCATGGATAAGGATTTATAGAGGTCTAATGATTTTAGGTGCAAGCCCAACTTCTTATTATAAGACTTGGGCTAAGAGAGATCACTTAGAAATAGCCCAATTTGATTTAGTCAAATAGAGGCCCAAGACCCAATTTACATGAGCCTTTATAGTTGGCCCAACACACATTATGTAGACTTAAATTGGATTGACTCTTGGAACTTGGCCTGACCCAATCAAATTTCTACAGCCTAACTCATAAAATAAGGCCCAACATGTAACGACCCTAATTTCAAATTATAGTAATTAAGGTTAAAGAGGTAATTAATAATCATAAATCAAGGTTGAAAGTCATTACAACTAATTATATTAAAAAAAATGCAAGGAAATTTGAACCTTGATGTTATTAAGGTCATTAATTAGACAACCATAATTATTCAAATGTGCAAGTGAATTTAATCATCAATAAGGAGCCTTGGATTCTTCCATCCATCAATTCCAACTCATAAAAACCTCTCACAAGTGTTTTTAAATCATTCCTTAGTATTATCATAAAAGAAACTAAGGTTTCTAGGTGAATATGAGAAATTGAGCACTTTCGCCACGGCTAAATTCCCTCGCGCTGCGGCCAATTACTCTCAGGTTCAACTCCTTACACCTTTACAAATTTTGCACATTTCATCGTAGCCAAATACCCTCGGGAACACCCTGAGACCTGCCTCTCAAACTTAGCCGCGGCTAACCTCACTGTTCGCCATGATCAATTGCTCTCTATTTTCTTCCTTGGTAGCTTTACCACATTTGGCCGAGGCAAATTAAACGTTGGCCGTGGTCAATTACCCATTATTACTCTCCCTGGGCAATTTTGTCGCTTTTGGCCTAGGCCAATTAAATTTTGCCCACGGCCAATTCCCTTCTGTTCCTATAACTCTCAAGATTTCATCCCATGCTTTCTAATTCTCCCTCTAACAACACTCTAGGCCACTTTAATTTAGTTTGTGAAGATTTAGTGTCTTTCTTTTACGTAATCTACCTAACACAACTATCATTAACCATTTAAAACTCAAATGTGGATCCTTAACCCTCTAGCCACCATAAACCAGAGAGTTCATAGATCAATGACAGTAAATAGTTCACACACTACTCACATTTCCATTCAAACATAAGTCACATTAGAAATTCTATACATCACTAGTTTAAATTGACATCTGATATATCAAATGATTACAGTCCCTATGCTTGGCAATTCATGATGCAATGAGCAATTACATAAAACTAGTAGTCTAGTTATACGAATACAATTTGACAATGTTTCCAAACTTATATACTACAAACCACATAATAAACTTCCATTAATTTTCTTCTTGCCACTAAGAGGTCCGGTCCCTGAAAATGTTAGCCCACAATCAGGGTGAGATATACAATCTCAGTAATAGGAGGCAAATTCCATATATATGTATAGATTAATCAATACAATGCAATTTCATATCATTAATACTAGAACCATTAATTCAATTTACAAATGAACTAGTTGAGCTACCAATGACTACTGTCCTATATCAGCAATCATACACAACATGTTAATGGCTAATAACACTGGGAGAGGTCTATCCACGGCACTTACTCCATAATGAGTACAACCAGGGCTCAATGCATCTGGGGTCTGATCACAACCCGGTGCTCGATTGAAGCACATGCACAGGTGGCAGCTGCACCATAGCTCTACCACAGACTCACAAGGTCCAATCACAATAATAATTTAAGTAGTCAACTAATCATTTGGCATCTCAAAATCAAACATGTGTAGTAAACATCAAATTAACATGGGCATATACATGGAATTAGGAAAGTAACCCCAGTTACCTCAATGAAGCTAACTCATCCTTTAGCTACTATCATGATTCAAAGCACACCTGCCTAACATAAGCATAATCATCATTATTCAACTACCATTAGTAAAGAATTTCCCTATCCACAGATTAATCTTAACAAGAGCCCATTAAGAACTTCTTACCCAAGCTTCTTAAGGGTCTACTGCACCAATTCAAGGTCACAACAATATAAACTCACAATGGGTCACTCCTAACATCTCCATTTTCGCACATGTAAAACACATGCACTAAAAGTCAGTCCAAATGATAGAAATTCTATATATATGCCACACAAGAGAAAGGGAAACACTTACAGATACACCCAAAAGGTCAAATGGATTGGTTTGAGTTTCAACTACCAAGAACACACTATGGGTCTTTCTAAAATTCGAATTTGACTCATGAAGCCCAGAAATTTCATTGTTTCACCTTCATCTCCTTATAATTTCACACAATAGCAAAACCCATTATGAAAATCAATCCTTGAGGACATTTTCCAGCAAAATAATATATAAAATGAGAGGAAAATACTTACCAAATCACCCCTTTAGCTTCTACTTCGAAAATCTTATAAGGAAACACCCAAACACCAAATTTTAGATTTGAGAATAAGATGAAAATGCTCAAAACCAGAAACTAATCATACCAAAACGAAGAAGAGAATGAGAAGACATGTTTTATATAGATTACCTTAGCCAAATCTTCCTCTAGGAGTGAGAAATGGTGAAAGAATACAGAAAACCCTCACCTCCTCTCTTCCTATGCGAAAATGGAGCTCTCTCTTGCCTAAGATTGAGTTAGTCTGTAGAATAGAGGATAAGGGGTTGATTAAGTTAGGGTTTTAGATGGGTTTGGGCCAACCTTAAAGCCCAAAATTCACTTAGGTTCAGATATATGCTTATTGGGCCATAAGTTAAAAGGTTTAGTTGATGAAATGAGAGTTGGGCTCTTAAGAAATGAGATTGGACCTACTTACAAACTAGAATTAGGCTTCCTTATTTAGCTTATGACATAAATACATTCATCATAAGGCCTAAATTAAATGTCTAACTCGCCTTAGTTAACTCCTTAATTAAACCCCATTACCATAATTAATATATCTCCACCTAACAATAACTAAATATAATTATTAGCTCAAAATGTCTAAAACAAATCCATTTCTTTAGAAACCTTATTTTCCTTATTTTTTCCTAAATCCTTGTATTAATTCCTTAATTCACCATAATCCTCATTAATAAATTCTGGGGTGTTACACAACAAGCATAAAAATCTGAACCCATAAGGATTTGGGCCTTTGGGTCAACCCATAACCCATTTAAGACCAAACATAAACCCAACTAAACCCTAAATACACTCAGCCTCCTCCCCATTCTATAGAAAAAACATAAGAGGCAAAGCAAAATTTGAAGGTTTGGAGGGAGGCTAGGGTTCTTCTGCATTCCTCCACTATTTTTCACTTTTAAAGGAAGATTTGGCCAAGGTAATCTATGTAAAACATGTCCTTCTCATTCTCCTTTTCATTTTGGTATGATTGGTTTGTCATTTTGAGAATTTTTCATCTCTTTTTAAGATGAAATATGGTTCTTGGATGATTGTTGCAAGATTTTTGAAGTTGGAGGTTAGAGGGATGATTAGGTAAGTAATTTTCTTCCATTTTGTGTATTATTTTACTGGAAAATGTCCCTAAGGGTTGATTTTCATAATAGGTTCTACTATTGTGCGAAATTACAAAGAGATGAAGGTGAAAAACTGAATTTTTTGGGCTTGATGACTTAAATCTGAATTTGGGAATGTCTCATAGTGTGTTCTTAGTAGTTGAGGCTCAACTTAGTCCATTTAACCTCTTAGATGTATAGGTAAGTAATTTCTCTCCTTTTATGAGATGTATGTACTAAATTCCCATCATTTGGACTGACTTTTGGTGCATGGCTTGTATAAGTGCGAAAATGGAGATATGGGGAGTGAACCATTGTCAGCTTTGATGTCTTGACCTTGAATTGGTGCAATTGACCCTTTAAAAAGCTAGGTAAGTAACTTTTAGGTAGCCATTGGTGGTTTAACCCTTTGGATATATGATTTATTGCTAGAAATGATGATGACTATACTTGTTTTAGGCTTGGTGTGCATTTGAATTATAATAGTAGATAGAGGCAAAGTAATTGGCTTCATTGAGGTAACCGGGGTTATTCTTCCTAATTCCATGTATATGCTTATGTTAATCTAATATTTGTTACATATGCTTGATTTTGAAATACAAAATGATTGGCTGACTACTTCAATTGTTATTGTGATTAGACCTTGTGAGTTCATGGTAGAGCTATGGTGGGGCTACCACTCGTGCATGTGCTTTGATCGAGCATCGAGTTGTGATCAGATTGTGAATGCAGTAAGCCCAGGTTGTACTCATTAGGGAGTTGGTGCCATGGACAGACCACCCAGTGTTATTGGCCATTAACATATTATGTGTATGATTGTTGGTATGGGACAGTAGTCATTAGTAGCTCAACTAGTTCATTTGCATATTGAATTGATGATTTTGGTGTTGATGATATGAAATTAAATTATATTGATTAATTTGTACATATATATGGAATTTGCCTATTATTTACTGAGATTGTATATCTCACCCCGATTATGGGCTAACATTTTCAGGGGCCCGACCTCTTAGTGCCAAGAAGAAAATTAATGGAAGCTTATTATATGGTTTAGTAGTAGGTAGGTTTGGAAACCTTATCAGATTGTATTTGTATAACTAGACTACTAGTTTTATGTAATTGTCAAATTACATCATGAATTGCCAAGCATAGGGACTGTAATCATTTGATACATCAGATGTCAACTTAAACTACTGATGTATAAAATTTCTAATGGGACTTATGTTTGAATGGAAATGTGAGTAGTATAGGAACTCTTTGTTGTCAATGATATATGAACTCACTGGTTTATGGTGGCTAGAGGGTTAAGGATCCATATTTGAGTTTTAAATAGGTAATGATATATGTGTTAGGTAAATTAGGTAAAAGAAAGACACTAAATCTTCACAAACTAATTTAAAGTGGCCTAGAGTGTTATTAAAGGGAGAATTGGAGAGCATGAGATGAAATATTGGGAGTTATAGGAATAGAAGGGAATTCACCGCTGCCAAAATTTAATTGGCCTCGGCTAAAAGCGATGAAGTTGCCCAGGGGGAGTAACAAAGGGTAATTGGGAGTGGTCAAATGTGATGAAGTTGTCAGGGAAGAAAATAGAGAGCAATTGGCTGCAACAAATAGTGAAGTTAGTTACAGCGAAGTGTGAGAGGCAAGTTTGATGGTGTTCCAAAGGGTAATTCACTGCGGGGAAAGGGGTATTTGGCCACAGTGAAATGTGCAAAATTTGTAAAGGTGTAAGAAGTTGAACTCGAGAGTACTTAGCCACGGCATGATAGAATTTAGCCGCAGCGAAGGTGCTCAATTTCTTATATTCACCTAGAAACCTTAGTTTCTCTTATGGTAATGCTAAGGAATGATCTAGAAACACTTGTAGGAGGTTTTTGTGAGTTGGAAATTGATGGATGGAAGAATCAAAGGCTCCTCATTGATGACTAAATTCACTTGCACATTCAAATAATTATGGTTGTCTAATTAATGACCTTAATAACATCAAGGTTCAAATTTTCTTGCATTTTTTGAATGTAATTAGTTGTAATGACTTTCAACCTTGATTTATGATTATTAATCGCATACTTAACCTTAATTATGATGATTAAAAGTTAGGGTTGTTACACTAGGTGGACCAAGTGGGTAAGGTAATGGAAGCTAACCACCTTGAAGATAAGAGTATGACATTCAAGAGCATGATTTTTGCTTCTTTAAGGCAACACAAGTAGCAAATGTTGCAATCTAATGTTGTATATGACCAATGACCTCATGAATATATATAATTATACTAATGTATCATGTATGAATGAAAGTTAAAGTTATATGTATGGATATGCAAATTTTAGTTATGTATTGGCAAATTTTCATTATAGAAGTATGTGTATAAATGAAAGTACAATGGTCAAATTGAGATGCATGAGGTTTGGGACCATTTGGGTAGTTCATACAAGTCATATTTATACTTTTAGACTTGCCCAAGAGGTGCCAAACACTAAAGAAAGTCATTTAGATATTTTAGTACAAATGAGCTCTTCTTGATCTAACATTTGGTATGCAATTAGAGCTTGTTAAAAAAATTTTGGGAAGCTAAAGAACAGACTTTTTGGAGGTCTAAAGAATATTTGATGAATTTTTAAAGTTTGCAAGAATTCTGGTTTTGGTCATGTCACTGTTCACTCATGTCTGAAAATAAAATCTATCACAAAGGGCTCAAATGATGTCTAATTGCCACAAAATTTTATATGAAGAAACTAGACATTCCTAGTGACTTGTGCCCTAGAAGAACCTCATTTGAAGGTCTAGAGAGGGAGATATGAATTTTTAAAAATTCTGTCTAGTACTAAGTGCTCCAATTGACCGTAGGTACTATTTGATTAGGTTTTGAGGTCTAGGCATGCCTGAGATGGTCTGAAGTTATTTTTTTCCTCTAGCTAACATCCACAGCTTTCCATATTGGTATCATTTTCATAGATTGGATTTTTTTGAAATTTGTTGCAAAATTCTATGACAGCACTAGTGGATAGCTAGACCTCTGGATGATTTCGAATATCATGCATCTTCTATGTTGTGTTTCATGGCTTGGACATATTTTTAACATAACATAGACATGTGTAGCTTTCCATAATGGTCAATAATATATGATTTTGATTTTTATAGAATTAATCATGATTTCCTAAAATTTGTGACAGAAATGGCAAAATTCTGGCCGAAAATATAAGTTTAAGTTTTATGCTCCCCTTTGATTTCCATGAGTTGTAGGCCATTTTTGGTGATGCAAATGAGTTGTATTCATATAATTAAATATGAAAATGTGATGTATGAGCTCACATGGTCCACGTGACACCGAATGAAATTTTTATACGCGATGTAACGCTAAATAATGCATTATTTTAATGCTATTTTTCCATCGACCTCCAAATATTCTGCACTTTAGCTTTCCAAAAATCTCTCAATAAGCTTTATATGCATGCCGAGTTTCAGACTAAGAAGAGCTCAATTGGATAAAAAGTTGACATAACCTCACAATTTAGCCAATTTTGGCTTCCATAATGCATCAACTTGGTCCAAATGGCTTCCATTATGGTTTGATACCTCTTGGACAAGTTTAAAAGCTTGAATATAACTTGTAAGCATAGCCCAAGTGGTCCCAAACCTCATGCATCTCATTTTGACCATTCTACATCCATTCATACACTAATTCACATAAGCACCCAAAGAGGCAATTTACATATTTACATTACTTTGATGCCATCGAAGGTTCATACAACATTTATACATCATTTTACATTTGCTCAAAGTCTTACATCTCAAAAATAACATATACATAATCACTTTGACATTCAAACACAAAATAACTATATGATGATCAAGTATTAGCCTCTTAAGGCCCTTGGCTTGCCTTTCTCCCTTCTTAAGTGCCACCTAAGCATGTTAAGATGAAAGAGGGAAGGGGAATGAGATTCATGGAATCTCAATAGCTCACACACCCATTCACACACATATTTAAGGCATATACATACCAAAGCATAAGTGGGGAAAGTGAACAACCATAAAGTATGCAAAGTCATAATTTTCCATGCCACCAAATCACATTCAAGTCAAGAACATGCTCTAGGGACTTTTGGCTTTGCCTCACCCCATTTTTAGGACTTTTGGATTTGCCTCACCCTTGGCCTAGGGACTTTTGACTTGGCCTCACTCATCGAAGAGACTTTTGGCCTTGTCTCACCTATGCCATGAGACTTTTGGCATCTCCTCACTTTATTAAGGGACTTTTGGTATCACCTCACCATTATGATCCATTTCCATAACCAAAGTCATTCAAGAAGACACATTGGTAACAATGCAATATCAAAATATCAAGTGGCATGTTCTTAATTCATAAGAGCACATATGAGCACACAATGACATATATATGCAACCAAGAATGCAAGAGAATGAGGTGGAGAGCTACCTTGAACTTTATGCAAGCTTTTCCTTACTTTACTCCATCCCTTTTTCAGCCTACAAGCATACCTTGGTGGGTTGGTGTTCTCTTGGCCAAACTACCATAAATAGTATAATGTCTGGTTTTCGTTAAATGATGGAAACAGGTGCATTTTTAAAGCAAGTCTGAGAGGTTGTGTCGCACAACCTCCAAAATAAAACTAGGTTGGATTAAATTTTATAGTTAGTGGCACAACCTAGGTCATCTCCCTTAGAAATGGAATTCAATGTTTAATTAGGTTTTCTAAGTGTAAAAGAGCTCTAAAAACTGCTTAATTAAAGGGGGTTTGATCTAATTAAACTAACTAAAATGAAATTGAAATAAAGTTCCTAATTTCAACCTAATTATATGAATTATAAAGTGAATGATAGACTTGTGACTAGCTTTGGATTCGTCCTTTGATATCCACTATTCTTATCATAATTCAATTGTGATTAATTCTAGTATAAGAGTCCCTAATTGTATTCATAACAATGTATCTTGAGTTACCACACAAGAATCAAGTGATTAACAATCTAATGTTGAATTGAAACCTCAATTCCATAAGAAATTGTTAATTCTTGTCATTAGGATCAATGAACACTAAATTTGATTGATTGATGGATCAATTAGCCTCTGAATTATCACTCTAAGATGTTTAATTAACTAATCAAACTCCAAGGAATCCTCAAAACAAATGATTAAGCACATAATTTCACTCATGCATTTCATCGAACACCTTGATGGCACATATGGGAAATTGGAGGAGAAATGAAAATTCAGCACTTAATTCAATCCAATAATCATTCAAATAATCTCCTAATAAATGTCTAACCAGCCATCAATCATAAACTATATCAATTTCAATTATTTATAAGCTTAACCAAACAAATAAAATAACAAAAATTGATGTAGAAAAAGAAAATAAAAATAGGAAGCTTAGCCAAAATCCTATGTTCTTTTCCTTGAATTCAAGCTTCCACTGAGGACCTCCTCCTAACTAATCACAATCTTCAATTAAACTCTCATTGGATGGGTGGATAATGGAGGACATGGAATGGGAGTGGCCACTGCGTGGATGGGTGTATGGTTAGGATAATGATGATGGAATGGTCTCTAGATAGGTTTTTGATATGTTTATTAATTCCACGATGGGTGATGCATCTTGAATCAATGGGTGATATGGTGTGTGTTGAATCAATGGATGAGATGCCGCCTGAATGTATTATTTTATTCCCCTTACATGGCTTTGCTTTTTCTTTAATTCTCAGCCAAAGCTTTCCTTTTAATGAATCACATGGCTTTTAAAATCTACTCGCTATCTACACTCACAGTTCAAGCATGTAATTCTTCCATGTGGCTGCTCTTTTATATGTTGCCTAAGCTATACATGAATAGACTACATGAACCCATGGTCACATGCATTATTTCCATGTCATTCATATTCCTAGCTCTTTCACATGAGAGCTTCTTCCACGTTCTATCCAGCCCATAGCAAACACGTGATTTCTTCTCCTTCCACATTAGCCCTAAGCTTTTTTAGCTAGTCCTGTGGCTACTTCTCTCTTTATAAATAGTGTTCTGTGTGCCTCTCATTCGTATTCATCCCCATGTGCAACTGCTCATTTAATTCTTTCCTCTTTAACTCGTAGCGTCTCTTTCAACTTAACTCCACCTTTTTCTTTCATTCCCTTATGAGCTTCCTCCATTTTGCTCACATGCACGTAGAACTCGAGCTGCATGCTTTGTGTTTTAGGTTCTTCTCATGTGGTTCTAAATCTTCAGCTTTGTTCTATGTATGTTTCTCTTTTACGTATTCTATAGCCTGTGTGTGTATAATACATGACATCATCAAGTGCTCCTTTCTTTCCAACTTGTGCCCATCCAATAGCTTCTCTCTTTTCCCTACTTCTTCCTCCCACACATATAGACATGCCTTTTTATGCTTCTACTTTTCTTCATTCTCAGCTCCTTGCTTTGCCTTCTTCGTTTGCTTTTTCTCTTAAATCCAGTCCACGTTCTCCTCAAGTGTGTGTGCAAGTGAGCTAGTGTGTGTTTCAACGTGAGTTTGTGCTAGAAAATAAAGTGCATGGCTAGGCAAGTGTTAGTGTGGCCATCTCAACGTGTTATTGCTCCCTACTTCTCACTAAAATAAGGCATCATCCACACTTCTTTCTAATCGAGTTGATGTGTGTGTGACATGGAAGCTTGTGTGCATGTGTTTAATGTGAACTAGACTCGTGGCAAGCTGCTGCATGAGTGCATGTGAGATGAATGGAATGAATGAACATGCATGGCCTCATATATGTGTTGGAGCTACTGGAAGTGAAGTGGCTAACCCTTCATTCACCTTTTATGGACTTCCTAAACCTGTACCTTACTTTGTTCTCCAACTTCTCTTGACACATGAGTTGCTGCATGAGTGTTGGTGGGACCTAAGAAAGGTAATGCTTATGTGTATTTTAATATCCGGTTATCCGAAAATGAGAGAAAACGTGAGAAATGTAACATACAGTCTCTCTGTAAACAAACAAAATTTACCAAATACAAAAAAGAAGTCTCCTAAAATAAATTAATTAAGGTCCCCAAAAATTTGGGAAGTATTTTAGACTCCTAAAAATGAGAATCTTAGGCTCAGACAAAAAGAAAAATGGAGCTAGAATGAAGAAACGAATTAAAATAAAAGGTAACGAAATATAAGGGCATTTTTGTCATTTAGAGCAAATTTTGGAATTCTCACAGGAGAGCTTTTTAAATGAAAGTTGAGTTCTCTAGGATTCTCAGAGGCCTTGAAAACCATGGAATGCCCCAGGACATTTAAAACCCCTCCGGTGGATGTTTTCTAATGATAATGGACCCAAACTTTGATAAATTCGTTCGGGAAGGTTTTATAGCTCTAATTTGAGTGATTCTAAAGCCATTTTACTAAATTGGGAACCTAAATTTCATAATGAAAATGATAGTTCTCAAAAAGGAGCTAAAATGAGTTAGAAACGAAAATGCCAATAACGAAGGGTAAAATATGAATTTTCGAAAAGTCTTCCTTAAACCTCCTTATATATATGAGGTGCCCCACCTCCTCACTTCATTTAGCCACACTTGTTTCTACCCTAAACCAGAGAGAAACCCTCAGGATGAGGTGCACAAGAGGAGGCAAGAAGAAAGGGAAAAGCAAGGCAAGAAAGGTATGAAAATCTTAGTTTTTCAAGCACTTTCCTTCACCAAACTTCTTCTCCTCCTTCTCCTCTTTCTTTCCTTGGTTTTATTGATGTTTTTGTGCTGATTTGAGATCATACCAAGAGGGGAAAATTCGGATTTGAAGAGAGGAGGCCAAGGAAAGTGAGAAACAAGCAAGAAAAACCATGGAAACAAGGTAAAACTTCCATTCTATGGTAGCTACTCCTTCCCCCTTCTTCTCCCTATTTCGCCCATATATGTAGCTGCAAGAGGGCTTGAATTTTTGACAAAACTAAGGGTGAATTCTATGAATTTAAAGGAGGAGAGTAAGAATATGCAAGGAAATCCAAGTAAAAGTCATTGATTTTCAAGATAGCAAACCTAGGGTTTCATGAGCTCCCTTGAAAATTTGATTTGATGCAATTATTCCTAGGCCTAAATAAATGTTTGGATGAGCTCTTGCGATCCTTAGAAGGCTCCACATATGCATCTTTTCTCAAGAAAGTGAAGCAAACCCACTTGGTGTTCATATAGTGCATAATTTCAGCCTAGGCTAGATGAATCACCAAAGGGTAGTTTTAATTTGTTCCAAACTTAGTTTTGAGCCATGTATGATGAAAGAGAATGAGAGAAAGTCTTGGAAAAATTTTAAAATCCATAGAAAGCTAGGTGTTGCTTCTTTAAGTCCAAGACTTGGTGATGACTCCAAGAGATTTCAATGGGGTCAAGAATCATAAATAAATAGAGAGAATGGAGCCAAGATGATGTTTTCTTAAGATTGCTTCATTAAGTGTATTATGGAACCATAAAAGAGCCTTATGAGTCACCTAGGTTTTCTAGTGAATGTGTGGCCTTAGAATATGATTCAAGAGTGTAATTAGCTTTAATATGATGTGTCTAGGCTAAGAGAAATGATCTGTACCTTTTTGGGTGTGTGAGGTCAAGGGAGAGGACTCAAGGTTCAAGAAAAAGTGTGTGAATACAAGCAAGGAAGCTCCCTCTACCTTCTCTTATGCATGAATGTGTGCTTACCTTGTCTTTGAATATGTGTATATATGCTTTAAGCTTTGAAAAGTATTTTAGCATGAGTTTTTATTCCATGGTACCATGATGATGTTTTATGCATGCAAACTGATGTTTTATGTGCTTGTCTTAGTTTACTTGAGTGTGGAGAAGCCAAGACCCCTCTAGCCATGGTGGGGATGAGCCAAGAACCCTTAAAATTAGTTAAGACAAAGTAAAGAGTCTCCCAAGAGTGAAGTTGACTCCCAAGAGTAAGGTTGAGTCAAAACCTCTTAGAAAAAATGGGTGAAGCTAGTCCATTCACTTGGCAAGTCTATGTATGCTGTGTATGACTTGTTCAAATGCCAAGAATGTTTCTTGAATGCTCACATATGTTAATATGTCCATGCATATATTTTCAAGGCTTGTATTGCATACTTTATGTATGATTGAAAGGGAGATGAGCTATTAGGATTCTTTGAATCTCATCCCCTCCTCTCCAATGTCTTAACATCTAGGTGAATCAATTGAGCAAGGTAATGGAAGCCACCAAGCCAAGGAAAAGGAGATTGACACCAAAATGTATGAAATGCCTAGTTATTATTGGAGATTGTGCCCTAGGCCAATCATTTGTAAACATTGTGCTTCATTAAGAATAAAAGTTTTTCTATTACAATTATTATATTTGCATGTTTCTATAATAACTATATCCTTGGATAAATTATATTAGTTATCCTAAATATTCCTAGTCGATTATCATTGTGGGAACGATGATGAATTAAGACGAATATAATTATGATTGATGGTTATGTGTTAATCATGTTTAGAGATACAAATCAAAATCATAGGCACCTGTTGGAAATAGGGCGCCTGGATCGACTCGCCATGAGGTAGCTTCATGGATTAGGTCATAAGTGTACCTCATATATAACTATGTCACTAATCCCTTATACCTGAGATCATCATAGATTCTAACATGAAGGACACTATGCTTTGGCATTATCAAAAGTCACCTTTGACTAGGTGATCATAAAGGCTATGGTCGGGCATAGTGGACTCCATGTAGAGGATGATGAGTGGTCAAGATGGAATTTGTCCCTTTAGTTAACAGAGAGATATCTTTGGGCCCCTCGATGAGTGAGACTGAGAAATACATAGCCATGCTTAGATGGAAAGACTTTTCATTCTTTCTGTCCAGTCTGCACATAAATCAAGACACTAATAATCGAGTAAGATAAGGATGACATTTCCATACCTTATACTCAATCAGGATATCGTGTGATAAAAGGGATGTGATAGGGTTATACGATAGGCTGTATTGAATCACCAAACCCTATGTGATTTAGGTAGTCACTATGTCTTGCTAGAGGCCACTGATGACTTGTGGGTGCAATAACGTTGTTAGCCTACTGCCAATATCATATAGGCCTATAGGGTTGCACCACAAAAACGAATTAACTTAAACAAAAATGTCTAAATTCATTAAACCTAGAATTGTATCTAGATTCGATGAATGTTATGCTTAATTAGGATGAGATAATTATATATATATATATATGATATATATATGTAATTAATTTGAAATATAAGTATATATATTATTTAATATTTATATATACATAAATTCAAATTTCAACTAATTTGTTTAAGATTAATTTGGATTAATTTGAATAATGTATTTAAATTAACTAATTTAATCTAAATATACCTCTATAAAAGGAGAGGTAGGCTAGAGTTTAGATACCACTAAAGAGTCAGCTTTCTAAAACCCTAAGCCATCACCTTAGAGAGAGAGAGCGTAGCCGTACACCTAGAGAGAGAAGATCGTCTTCTCCTCAATTTGCGTACGAACGTGGTGAATGAAGGTGCTAGCACGCCTTTCAAGTTGCCAGATCATTTATGTGGATACTGGTAGAGGGGGCTGCGCATAGACATCAGTTCCAGAGATCTAAAAGGACAAAGCGCATTGCAAAGGTAATATTTTATCTCATACTCGATTTGATCAAGTCGACAAATCCATGGGAGGAAACGAATTAAAATTTTCGCTGCATGTACAATATGTTTCTTTCAATTATATCACTCTTGCAGCCATACACATGGTATATGATGTAATCCCATGATAAAATTGTTATGTAATCATATGAACATATGTAATTACCCAAATGTATGATATATGAATGACATTTGATGCCAAGTGTAAAAGATAACATGTTTTGGGTATTGAATGGCAAGAGCTAGCATGTGAAATTTTATGTATATCATAGGGTGGATGAGTGAGTTTGAGAAATATGGGTTTATACACCTTTGAAAACAAGTTTAGAGAGTCATTGTGGTGCATTTCCGTGTGCTCAAGTGGCCACACAAGCATGGGAAGCAAAATTGGACACTTTGATGCTAGTTGAGACTGTAAAAATGACCAAACTAGAACCCTATAGTACAAACTGATCAAATGAATGAATCCTCCTATGAAAGTTTGTAGACATGTAGAGCTTATTGAGAGGTATTTGGGAAGCTAAAGTGTAAAAAAATCGGAGCTCTACAGAATTAATTATTAATTTTTAAAATTGGGATTTTTTTGTTGTTTTGGTGCATGTACTATTCATATGGTCAGTTTTGTGTTCTATGTTATCTAATGGCCAAATGGTGTCTAATGCTTGTGAAATTTTGCAAGACTATACTAGATAATATAAGCTTTCTATAGCCACCAAGATTAGCTCATTTGGAGGTCTGACTAGAGAGTTATGAATTTTTGAAGTTTCATGTCAGTACTAGTAGTGCCATTTGACCTCCAGTACTATTCTATCATAATTCAATTCTTAAATGAACTTGGTGTGATCTAAAGATATTTTTTCCTTCAATTTAACATCTGTATATTCTCAGATTGACCAAATATTCATGATTTGAGTTTTTTTAGAATTAGTTATGAATTTCCAAAGTTTATGACAGTAACCTATGATAATAGACCAACAGCTACGACCTGGGTGCTTTTAGAATATATCTTCTACTTGATGTTTCATGAACTTAACATATTTTTAGCATAAAGTAGACATCTTTAGCTTTCTATAATGGTAAAGAATGCATAATTTTGATTTTGGTAGAATTAGTTATGATTTTTCAAAATTTGTGACAGAAAGTATGAAATTCTAGTCGAAGCTACACTATGATATTTTTTGTGTTTCTTATACTTATACGAGTTCTAGGCTACTTTTGGTGATGGAATTGAGTTGTCTCTATGTAATTAAATATGAGAATGTGATACATGAGCTCACATGGTGTAACACCATAATTTCAAGCTCAATTCTATGTTACTTCCATGTCTCATGTCATAAATTGTGCAAGAGGCTAGAAAAATGATATTAAAATAATACATTATTTAGTGTTGCGTCATGTATAAAAATTCCATTGGGTGTCACGTGGACTATATGAGCTCATACATCACATTATCCTATTTGATTACATTAATACAACTCATTTCCATCATCAAAATTGGCCCATAACTCATGAAAACCAAAGGGAAGCATAAAATACATATTTTTTTTTCGGCTAGATTTTCCTCATTTCTATCACAAATTTTGGAAAATCATAACTAATTCTAAAAAAATCAAAATTATTCATTCTTACCCATTCTAAAAAGCTACACATGTCTACTTTGTGATAAAAATATGTCCCAACCATGAAACACAACAAGAAGACATTTGACATTTGAAATGGTATAGAGGTTTAGCTATTCACTGGTGCTGTCCTATAATTCTGTAGTAAATTTCAAAAATGTTCAATTAATTCCAAAAATATTTAATCCATGAAAATGATACCAATTTGGAAAGTTATGAATGTTAGATAGGGGAGAAAAATAACTCCAGACCAGTTCAAGTACATCCAGACCTTGAAATCTAATCAAATAGTACTTGAGGTCAGTTGGGGTGCTTGATACTGGGTAGAATTTTAAAAAAGTCATATCTCCCTCTCTAGACCTCCAAATAAGGTGCTTCTAGTTGACACAAGTCACTAGTAATGTTTTGTTTCTTCATATAAAATTTTGTGGCAATTGGACATCATTTGAGTTCTGTGTGACAAATCTCATTTTCGGACCTGAGTGAACAGTGACATGACCAAAACCAAAATTTTTGCCAACTTTGAAAATTCATCAAGTATTATCTAGACCTCTGAAAATTCTGTTCTTAGCTTTCTAAAAAGCTATCAACAAGCTCTAATTGCATACCAAATCTTATATCAAGAAGAGCTCATTTGAATAAAAAGTGACATAGGGTTCCATTATGGTCAATTTTAGCTCCATATAGGATACCAAAGTGTCCAAATGTTCTCTCTTAATGTTTGGCACCTCTTGGGCAAGTTTAAAAGCATGATTATGACTTGTATGAATTGTCTAAATGGTCCCAAGCCTCATGTATCTCAATTTGGCAATCTCACTTGTATTTGTACATACTTGGATCAAACTTTCAAGAAGCACAATTTGCCATTACATACTCAAATTACATTATATCACATAACATATATTCTCACTTCTACGTCACATCTTAACATAATTACATATGTTTCAAAGGTCATAGACCTTATACAACAATAGATTATATCATTAGACATCAATATGGCCTTAAAGAACTAAAAACTATGCACTTTGATGTCAAGCTCTCATCTTCAAGGTGGATGGCTTTCATTATCTTGCTCTCTTGGTCTACCTAGCATGTTAGGGCATTGGAGAGGAGGGAATGAGATTCAAAGAATCCCAATACCTCATCTCCCATTCAATCATACATAAAAAAAGAAAAACAAGTCTTACAAATGCATGCATGGCATATGAGTATATGTAATCATTGAAGAAGCAATTTCAACACTTGAGCAAGTCATACGTAGTATACAAAGGCTTGCCAAGTAAATGGATTGGCCTCACTCAATTACTTGTGGATGTTGGACTTGCCTCACCCATTCTATAAGAGGTTTTTTGGACTCAACCATGCTCTTGGGAGTCAACCTTATTTTTGGGAGACTCTTTACTTTGTCTTAATCAATCTTAAGGGTTCTTGGCTCATCCTCACCAAGCTCAAGCAAACCAAAACAAACATCATAAACATCATTTAGAAACATAATGCATCATCATGGTACTATGGAGTAAAACCTCATGCAAGAACATTTTTCATAGCTTAAAATGTACATACACACATTCAAAGACAAGTAACGCAAATAATCATGCATGAAAGAAGGTGGAGAGAGCTACCTTGGAAGCAAATACATACTTTTTCTCTTGAATCAATGCTCCCTTTCTCAGCCTCACACACACAATGGTGTGAGAATGATTTCTCTTGGCCTAAACACAATTTATGGAAGCTAATTAGGTTTATGAAGTAAATTCTAAGGCCACACAACTTGCTTAAACTCTAGCTTGACTCATTGACCCCCCTTATGTTTCCAAGAAAGTACCTAATGAAGCAACACCCCTCAAATAAATTCTAAACTCCATTCTTTTCTTTCAAATATGATTCTTGACTCCTTTTAAGCCTCTTAGAGTCATCATACAATCAAAACCAATATCCTAACTACATGTTACTTCTTTAGGTCATATTATGGAACATAAGGCACCATCTCACTTTCTATGGTTTCTAAATTTTTTCCAAGGCTTCTCCTCATATTCATTCATCATATATGACTAAAAAATGGGATTAGAAAAATTTAAAACTCTCCCAAGCTATGCTAACACCCTTAGGGCGAGACAATGGAGGGTTTTGCTCTCCATGGACTTTGCTTTGTTTCCTTGATGGAGGAAACACATGGGGAGACTTCTAGGGATCTTAGGAGCTCATTCAAATACTTATTTAGGCATAGGAATTAAGAGATCAAATCAGATTTTGGAAGGAACACTTTAAACCCTAGAAATTACATCTTGAAATTCCATGATTTTTTGTTAATTTTCTTTGCATATTCTAAATCTCTATACTCTTTTTCCTAAGAAACACCCTTGGTTCTACCTAGAAACCAAGTACTCCTAGGGTTTCTTAAGTGAGGAAAAATGGTGGAGGAAGATGAGCAAGGGGTAGCAACCATGGAAGAAGAAATTACCTTGTTTTCTTGCTTTTTCTCACTTGAATCTTATCTTCTTTGGGCTCCTCTCTTCAAATCCGAATTTTTTCCTTAGTTTCTCCCTTAACATAGATTTGTAAACTTCATTATAATTATAGGAAACAAAGGAGAATGGAGGAGAAGAGGTTGGGATGGAAGAAAGCATAGAAAACTACTAAGAATCCACACCTTTTTGCCTTGATTTCTCCTTCTTCTTCTCTCCCTTTGGTGCGCCTAAACCCTAGCTCTCTCTTCTAAATTAGGGCAGAAACAATTGTGTCTAAATGAGTGAGGAGGTGGGGCACCACTTATATATAGGTGGAGGAGAATGGCTTTTTCAAAAATTCTTATTTTGCCCTTCGTTTTTGGCATTTTAGTTTCTACTTTGTTTAGCTCCTTTTTAGAACCATCTTTTCCATTATAAAATTTAGGTTCCCAATTTAGTAAAATGCCTTTGGAATCACTCAAATCAGAGCTAAAACCTTCTTGAACTAATCCATTAAAGTTCAGGTACACCAACGTTGGAAAATATCCACCGAAGGGGATTTAACTGCCTCAGGGCTTCCCATGGTTTTCAGGGCCTCTGAGAACCCCGAAGAACTCAAAACTTTCATTTAAAAAGCCTTCTTGTATGAATTCAAAAATTTTCTCAAAATGACAAAAATACCATTACATTTCGTAAGTTTTTTGTCAAATTTTGTTTCTTCATTCTAGCTCTGCTTTTCTCTCTGCCTGAATCTAGAATTCTCATTTTTAGGAGTCTAGAATGTTACTCAATTTTTTTGGAACTTTAACTAATTTATTTATGAGGACTTGCTTTGAAAACGTGCCCATTTCCAACGTTTAACTAAAATTGAACATTACACATGGTCCACGAGACACCGAATGGAAATTTCATCCCCTATGCAATGCAAAAAATATTCACTTTTATATGCCATTTCCTTGTGTTCTTAAGAAATACATGGCATGAGACTTAGAAATAGCATAAGGCAAAACTAGAAATTCATGGTATTACATGTATGCTAGCCCAGTCCATGCATGAAATTGAGAAAGCCCAATTGGATCTGCACACAAAGAATGGAAACAATTAAGTAGGAACAATTTACAAAATTATTTAAAAAGAGATTTATGCATTAAAAATTCAAAATTTTGTAAATGAATTCCTAAATTGCCAATATGGTCAATCAAATCAAATCTTGTTCAATTAAATCACTTAAGCTATATTTAATCCTAAAAAATGTCCAAATTAGGAGGATTAATATATGTAAAAATGGCATTTATCAAAGTCCCCCAAAATGAATTAGTTAAGGTCCCAAAAAATTTAAGTAGCATTCTAGACTCCTAAAAATAAGAATCTCAGGCTCTGACAGAAAGAAAAACGGAACTAGAATGAAGAAACGAATTTGAATGAAAGGTTGATGAAACATAATGGTATTTTTATAATTTTAAGCAAATTTTGAAATTCTCATAGGAAGACTTTTTAAATGAAAATTTTGAGTTTTTCGAGGTTCTCAGAGGCCCTGAAAACCATGGAAAGCTCTGGAATAGTTAAAACCCCTTCGGTGGATGTTTTCTAATATTGGTTGACTCGAACTTTAACGGATTTGTTCGAAAAGGTTTTAGCTCTGATTTGAGTGATTCCAAAGGAATTCTATTAAATTGGGAACCTAAATTTAATAATGGAAAAGATAGTTCTCAAAAAGAAGCTAAAATGAACCGAAAACGAAAATGCCAAGATGAAGGGACAAAATTAGAATTTTTGAAAAGTCTTTCTTAACCTCCCTTTATATATATATATATATATGAGGCACCCCACCTCCTTAATCATTTAGACATAATTGTTTCTACCCTAAACTAGAGGAGAGAGCTAGGATTTCATGTTTTCTCTTTAGCAAACCTCTTCTTCTCCATTTTCCCTTCTTTCCTATTGTTCTATTGAAGTTTTTGGATCTATTTTAAGGAAAGAACAAAGGGGGAAATTCGGATTTGAAGAGAGGAGGCCAAGGAAAAGAAGAAACAACCAAGAAGTTAAGGGAAAATAAGGTAAATCTTCCTTCCATGGTAGCTATCTCTTTCTCCCTTTTTCTCCTTGGTTCGTCCCACACATGGAGCTTCAAGAAGGCTTGGATTTTGGGTAGAACCAAGGGTGAATCTTAAGAATTTAAGGGAGGAGAATAAGAATATGCAAAGAGAATTAACAAAAAACCATGAAAAATTAAGATAGCAAACCTAGGGTTTTGTAACACCATATTTCTAGGACTCAATTCATACAATTCCCATGCCTCATCAATGTTTGTTCTATGGAAACAATATAGTGGCATGGGGAGTTATGAATAAAAATGCATTTCAATGTCACATGGACCATGTGAACTCATTCTATGCTTCCTCATATTTAATTGCACCATTACAACTCATTGCAATCCCAAAAACATGCTTTGAACCCATGGAAACTAAAAAAGGATATGAGACATGTAGATTCATTTTCGGCAGACTTGGCCTCATTTATGGGAAAAGTTTGAAAAATCACAATTAAATCCATAAAAATCAAAAACATGAAATCTTGGTCATTCTAGAAACCTTAGGATGTCTACTTCACATTAAAAATACGTCCAGAGCATAAAATTTATCACAGAGGACGTTTGACATCCAAAAAGGTCCAGAGTTTGCTGCTGCCTGGGCTGCTATTTCATATTACTGATTCAAACTTCTAAAATTCATAACTAATTATATAAAAATCGAAATCACACAAATTTGGTCATTATGGAAAGATAAAAATCTTAAATTTATGTTACAAATAATTCCAGAATGAAAAAAATACGTTTAGTTAGCTGGACTCTATGGAACAGTAACCGGACTCATGGGGCGCTACTGATGCTGACAGTTAACTTCAAACATGCATAACTCACTGCTCAGACCTCCAAATGAGGTGATCTTGATGGCCACAGAAACTTATGACCTCTAGTTTATGCATGTAAAATTTCATAAGCATTGAACACCATTTGGCCATCGGGTGACACAGAATTCAAAACTGCCAGTATGAACAGTACCCATACCAGAATCCATGAAAAATCCCAACTTTGAAAATTCCTCAAATATTCTCTAGGTTTCCAAAAATTATGATCTTTAGCTTCCCAAAAAGATCTTAATGAGGCCTAATTGCATGCAAAGTTTCAGGGCAAGACTAACTCATTTGGCCAAAAAATGGTATAGGGTTCCATTATGGTCAATTTTGGCTCCATATTGGGTACCAAATTTGCCAAATGAATTTCCCTTGGTCTTAGCACCTTTTGGGCAAGTTTAAAAGTACATTTAAGACTTGTGTGATCTGCCCAAATGGTCCCAAATCTCATGCATCTCATTTTGGCCATTCAACCCACAGCTATGCACACTTCCATCATACTTTCATATTGCATAATTTGGCATCTCATGCTCAAAATGTAGGCTAAAAGTCATACATCATATTCATACATTTAAACATCATATAATATTATATTTACATATGTCTCAAGGGTCATGTGCCATTTACAATAATCATATACATCATTGAACATCATTATGGTTCAAAAAGAATACAAACTAGGCCTAGGCTTGTCAATCTCCTTCTTTCATGGTTGTTGGCTCCCTTCACCATAGCTACTTGGTCCACCTAGCATATTAGAGCATTGGAGAGGAGGGGATGAGATTCAAAGAATCCCAATAGCTCATTCTCCCATTCCATCATACATAATATGTGCAAGCAAGTTTCATATATGCATGCATGGAGAAAGAAGAAATCATAGGCATTTTAAAGCAACTTTGGCATGTGAATCAATCATGCAAGACATTCAAGAGCTCACTAAGTGTTTGGATTGGCCTCACACTTCTCCTCATGGATTTTGGACTTGCCTCACCCATTCTTTAAGCACTTTGGACTCAACCATACTCTTGGGAGCCCACTTTGCTTTTGGGAGACTCTTTACTTTGTCTCAACCAAGCTCAAGGGTTCTTGGTTCACCCTCACCAAAGGGAAGAGTTCTTGGCCTTTCCACACTCAAGCAAACTCACACAAACATCATGTAATCATTTGAAAACATAACATAGCATCAAGCATCATGGTATATAAAAGCATGCTAGCATACTTTTCTTAGCTTGAAAATACACATACATACATTTTAAAACAAGCTAAACACACATTCATGCATGAGAGAAGGTGGAGAGAGCTACCTTGCATAATTTCACACACTTTTTCCTTAGCTTTCAAGCCTCCTCTTTAGCCACACACTCACAAGTTGGTGGAAATAGTGTCTCTTGGCCTAGACACAAATTATGGGAGCCAATTAAGTTCATGAAACAATGTCTAGGGCCAAGCAACTTGCTTAAACCCTAGATTACTCTATAACCTCCATTATGGTCCATATTGGCACCTAATGAAGCAATACCCCTCAAATGATTTCTAGGCCTCATTCTTTATTCTCAAATGTGATTCTTGACTCCCTTTAAACCTCTTGGAGTCATCATATCATTAAAACAAAGGGCCTAATATCATGTTCCTTCTTTAGGTCCTAATATGGAACCTATGGCACCAATTTACTTTCTTTGAGTTCTAAATTTTTTCTAAGGCCTCTACTCATCTTCACACATCACATATGACTCAAGAATAGCCTTAGAAAAAGTTAAAACTCTCCCTAGCTATAGGAACTTGCCTAGGCCGAGACTATAGGGAGAAGAAGAGTTCATGAACTTCTTGATTTTTCCTTGATGGGAGACACAATTGGGAGGCCTCCTAGAGGTCTTAGGAGCTCAATCAAATACTCACACATGCAAAGAAACTCATATATCAAATCAATTTTTGCAAAGTGTTCAAGAGCTCTACACTTTTCTAGCTTAGAGTTCATTAGTTTTTCTTGCAATTTCTTTGCTTTCTTGGATGGGAGGTGCATGTGGGAAGCTCTCTAGGGTTCTTAAGAGCATGTTTAAACATTCAATTAAGTCTAAGAACATTCATATAAAATTAGATTTGCAAGGGAGCATTTGGATCCCTAATGGTTCTATCTTGTCTCTTAATGCTCCTTTCTTGATTCTATTGGTTCCTTCTTAATCCGTGCTATCTAAAACCTCTAATACCTCCATAAATTGGGCAGAAAATAGCCCCTAAGAATTGGGCTCATGGTGCCCAAATTCGTGCAAGAGGAAGGGGGAGGGAGAAACTACCAAAGAATGGAAGTTTTACCTTATTTTCTTGCTTTTCTTTGCTTGCTCTTCCACTTGGTTGGCTTGTTCCCTCAATTTTCGAAATTTCCCTCTCTGTTCTGCCCCCAAAACAGCACCAAACTCTCCTTTAAAACCATAGAAAGAAAGCTTGAGAGGAGGGGAGCAAGTTTCAAGAAGGAAGGATATGGAATTTCTTAAAGTTTCTTACCTTTTTCTTGAATTTCTTCCTCCAAAATCTTCCTACTCTTGTGTGCCTAAGAAGCTGGAGTTATTCTCTGAAAATGGGCAGAAGTAAGTCGGTTTAATGAAGGAGAGGAAGAACGTGACTTATAAAAAGAGTTTGGAAGCTTCCTTTAACACTTAAATTCCATTTTTGCCCTTTCATACTTTACATTTTCGTTTCTCCTTCGTTTTAGCTCCTTTTTGAGAACCGTCTTTTCCATCATAACAAATAGGTTCTCAATTTAATAAAATGCCTTTGGAATTACTCAAATCAGAGCTAAAACCTTTCCGAACGAATCGGTCAAAGTTGGGGTCAACCGACGTCGGAAAGAGTACACCGGAGGGGCTTTATCGGTCCCAGGGCTTCCCATGGTTTTTGGGGCCTCTGAGAACCCTGGGCAACTCAAAATTTCCATTTAAAAAGCCTTCCTATGAGTATTTCAAAAAGTACCCATATTTACGAAAATGCCACTAGCCTTTCGGCAAATTTATCGAATCACTTTGGCCTTGATTTCTGGGCAACTCAAGACTCAAATCCTCATTTTTCATTATTTAAAATTTTATCATAATTTTATTTGGCCTCAACTCCTTCTATTTCAGGGACTTCCTTTTATATCTGGCCTATTTTTGACGTTTACGTAGAAACCGAACATTGCGTTTCTCACATTTACGGAGGGACTGGATGTTACAGGTTTCAAGCGTCCCTTGCAAAATCTAATTTGATATAATGATTTCTAGGCCTAAATAAATGTTTAAATGAGCTCTTAAGATCCCTAGAAGGCTCCCCATTTGCATCTTCTATTAAAAAAACTAAGCAAACTCCAAGACTAGCCTTAAGGAGCATAGCCATGGCTTAGTGTAGTTGGGACACCTAGGGGTAGTTTTAATTTGTTCCAAACCCATTTCTAAGTCATATATGATAAATGAAGATGAGAGGAAGCCTTGGAAAGAATTTAGAACCCATAGAAAATGATATGGACTTATATGTTTCATAATATGACCTAAAGAAGCAACACCTAGTTAGGCTCCTTATTTTAATTATGTGATGGCTCCAAGAGGCTTAAAAGGAGTCAAGAATCATAAATGAAAGGAAAGAATGGAGTCTAAAACTCAATTGATGGATTTTGCTTCATTAGGTGCATTTTGGAACCATAAAAGGGGTTATTAGACCAAGTTAGTATTTAAGGAAGATGTATGGCTTTAGAAATGACTCAAAGAACCTAATTGGCTCCCATATATTGTGTTTAGGCCAAGAGAAACAAATCCCACACGTTTGTGTGTGTGAGGCCAAGGAAGGGAGAGCATTTCCAAGAGAAAAAGGTGTGTAGTTACAATAAAGGTAGCTCACTTCTCTTTTTCTCATACATAAATATGTGCTTGACTTGTCTTTGAATATGTATATGTGTGTTTTAAGCCATTAAAATTGTTCTAATATATGCATGTGTATTATGGTACCATGATATTGTAATATGTTTTCAAATGATGCCTTGTATGTTTGCTTGGGTTTGCTTGAGTATGGTGAAGCCAAGAATGCTTAACCATAGTGAGGATGAGCCAAGAACCCTTAGAATTGGTTGAGACAAAGCAAAGAGTCTCCCAAGAGTAAGGTTGAGTCAAACCTCCTAGAGAAAATGGGTGAGGCAAGTCCAAAATCCATAAGAGAATGGGTGAGGGTAATCAACTTACTTGGCAAGCCTATGTATGCTTTGTATGACTTGTTCAAGTGCTAAGAATGCTTCTTGAATGATCATACACTTCTTGATGTTCATGCATGCATTTTTAAGACTTGTTTTGCATTCTTTATGTGTGATTGAAAGGGAGATGATCTATTGGGATTCTTTAAATCTCATTCCCTTCTCTCCAATTCTTAACATGCTAGGTGGACCAAGTGAGCAAGGTAATGGAAGCCATCAACTTGGAAGATGAGATCTTGACATCAAAATGCCTAGTTTTGTCTCTTTTTTAGCTATACACAAGGCATATGATGTAATCCTATGATACATTTGTTATGTAATCATTTGAACATATGTAATTACCTAAATTTTTGATGTATGTATGAGTTTTAGTGTCAAATGAATGGTAATGTGCATTTTGGGTGGTGAATGACAATGCAAAGCACGTGTGATCTTGTGTATGGCATAGGGTGAGAGAGTGGATTTTCAAATTTTGGGTTTATGCACCTTTGAGACACATTTAAAAGGTCATTTTGGTGCATTTCCACATGCTCAAGTAGTTATGGTTGCCTTAGAACTCAAAATTGGATCATTTGGACCCTTTGTAAGGCTTAAAAGTGACTATTTCACAACCTAACGTCAAGATCTAACCAAATGAATGAATTTGCCCATAAAATTTAGTACAAATATAGATCTTATCTAGAGCTTTTTGGAAAGCCAAAGGCTAGATTATTTGGAGCTCTATGGAATTAATTATGAATTTCCAAAATTGGCTTTTTTCTACTGAACTGATACAGACACTGTTTATATGGTCAGAAACTTGGGTTACATTATTCGAGATCCAAATGATGTCTAATGCTTATGAAATTATATATACGTAAACTATACATGATAAGCTTTCCATGGCCACTGAGATCACCCCAAATTGGACCTCTGAGCAGGAAGATATGAATTCTTGAAGTTGAAGGTCAATACTAGGGATGATAGTCGATCTCTGTTACTATTCCATCCATTTCTGGTGGCTGGCAGCCCCTGTTAAGGCCTAGACATGTTTTTACATAAATTACACATCTATAGCTTTCTATAATGGTAAAGAATGCATGATTTCAATATTTCTAAAATTAGTTATGATTTTTCAAAATTTATGACAGAAAGTTGGAAATTCTGGCCGAGGCTGCACCTATTGTTTTTGTGTATTCCATCCATTTGCACAAGTTTTAGGCCACTTCCTTAGATGGTTTTAAGTTTTATTAGTGTAATTAAATATGATAATGAGTTGAATGAGTTTGTACGATCTATAGGATACCAAATGAAGAATTCATCTACTATGCAACGTAAAGAAATTAAGTATTTTTATTGAGTTTTCCTTTCTCTTTTTGTGTGGTAATGGAAGGAAGCTTAACATGCATGTGGAATGAGTTATAAAATTATGGTGTTACAAATAGCACATAATTACACACTTGAAGTAAGCCAAGATACCAAATTCATTCTTAAACATACACTTGGTTCTATAAGTGGCATAATGGTTTCATAAATGGCCTATTGAAGCAAGTTTTATCATTCAAGCTCTAGGCTCCATTCTGTTTTCATTTCTAGGTCTCTTGACCTCATTCAAGGTCCTTGGAGCCCTCACACATTCATTTGCATAATTGAAAAATCAAGTTGCTTCATAAGGCACCATTATAGGCACTATTGTCCCATCTCCCAACCTATGGCTCCTAAATTTTTTCCAATGGTTCCTCCCATCTTTCAACATCATATAGAGTCTCAAACCAAGGCTAGAATAAATTAAAACATCCTTTAGCCTTATGCTTTTTCCTTAGTCGAACCATGTACACAAAAGGAGGTTTATGGAGCTTTTGATTTTTCCTTAATGGGGGAGCCACTTGGGAGGCTTTCTAGAGGTCTTAGAAGCCCAATGGAACACTTAAATCAGATTTTACAAAACTCTAAAGAATCCCTACACTTTCCTAACTTAATTTCCATTAGTTCTTTCTTTAATTTCTTTGTGTAATCTTAATCCTCACACTCTTTTTCCTATGATTCACCTTTGGTTCTACCCAAAATTCATGCCCTCCTACTCATCCCTAGGTTGGCCGAATTATGCACAAGAAAGAAGCAAAGAGAAGAAGCAATAAAACCATGAAATACCTTGGATTCAAGCTTGGTTTCAAGACTTTTTCTTCTTGGTTTGCTTCTCCTCAAGGAATTTGAACTCCTTCCTTTGGTTCTGGACTCAAAACAGAACCAATCCATTCAATAAAACCAAAGAAAGAGAGTTAAGAAGGAGAGGAACAAAATTGGAAGAAGGAGAAGCATGAAATTCCTTAAATTTCCTTACCTTTTCCTTGGTTTCTTCCTTCCTTTTTCTCCTCCTCTTGTGCGCCCAAGAGAGAGCTTCTTTTTTCTATATTTTGGGTAGAGAAGGTCGACCTAAATAAGGGGAGGAAGAGTCATGAAGCTTATGGAACATTCAAGAAACTAGCTTTTTCAAAAATTCCAATTTCATCCTTCTATAATGGCAATTTTGTTTTGGCTTTGTTTTAACTCCTTTTTTAGAACTGTCTTTTTAATTATAAAATTTAGGTTCCCAATTTAATAAAATGTCTTTGGAATCACTCAAATTAGAGCTAAAACCTTCCTGAATGAATCCATCCAAGTTCTGGTTCACCATCATTGGAAAATGAACACCGAAGGGGCTTTAACTATCCTAAGGCTTCCCATGGTTTTTGAGGCCTCTAAGAACCTTGGGAAACTCAAATTTTCCATTTAAAAATCCCTCCTGTGTGTTTTTTCAAAATTTGCACATATTTACAAAAATATCATTACATTTCGTCAATTTCGTAACAATTTTGTTTTGCCATCCTAGCTCTATTTTTCCTTTTGTTTGAGCCTAGGATTATTATTTTTAGGAGCCTAGGACACTACCCAAAATTTTCAGGACATTTTCTAGCTCATTTTAGTTTATACAGCTCATTTTATCATTTGACGGAATTTACCATTCATTACAATGTGAGTTTACCAAATTCATTTTTCATCCATAACACATTTGTTTAACCAAAATTATCGCAATTAGAAGCTCAAAACTCAGGTCCAAGCCATAGAACACAAAATAACATCTCACTTTGCATTTTGCCATACATTCCATATTCTGATATGAATTTTGGAAAATCATAATGAACTCTAGAAAAATTGAAATCATAGAAATTATACTATTCTAGAAAGCTATGGATGTCCTCTAACTACCATAAATATTTCAGATAAAAAAGACAAGGTTTGCCCTACAAAATTTGATGGAATAGTAATACTATTCACTAATATGTCCTACAATTGAAATCAAACTTCAAAAATTTATTTTTCCTTCTACAGAACTCCAAATGTGGTGCTCTTGGTGGCTATCAATATCTAATTTATGTCTATAAAATTTCATGACCATTGGATTCGATTTGGCCCATGAATGACATAAAAATGCAAACTAACCATATGAACAATGACTGGGAGAATTCTACATAATTTGGCCAATTTTAAAAATTCATAATAAGTTCTCTAGAGTTCCAAATTAGGTGCTCTTTGGGTTTTGAAAAACTCTAAATGACACCTATAATCATGCCAAATTTCATACTCAAAATCGACCATTTGGTCAGTTGTGGTTCACCTCAAGATTATCTCAATTTTGGAGGTCAAATTTGCACCAAATGGTCTTCTAATCATTCCACAACCATTTGAGTACATCCAAAAGCATAAACATAGCCTATGCAGCATTCTAAATGGTCCAAATCATCATACATCTCAAAATCACTATCCTAGTTGTTCTTACATACATAGACATCAAAGCATAAGGATGTCAAAAACTCACATAACCATTCATTTGGTTCCAAATTCCATTCATACATCATAATTACATGCTCTTATATATGCTTAAGGGTTTACATGACATATACATCATTTAGGTACAAAATTTGACATCAAAATATGAAATTTTCTATTCTATTGTTAAAGTCCTATGCCTCATGGTGCTTGGCTCCCATTTCTTGTTCCTTGAGTTTCACCTAGACATGGTTAGACATATGTGGGGTGGTGTTAAATTCAAAGAATCCCAATAGCTCTTTACCCTTTCAAACATGCATATATGGTACATTTACATGTCAAAGAATGCAAGTATGCCATAAAAGCTCCTAATGAATATAGATAAACAAATTTCCATATCACATAAACTCATACATGTCAAACACAGGCTCCAAGGGATGTTGGTCTAGCCTCACCCAATTTTCTTAGGACTTTTTGTCATACCTTACTATATAACATCTTTCTTACTACTAATACCTCATATTGAACTTACAAGAGTCAATGGAAACCTGAATTTATTAAAATTTTTCTTTTAAAAACTTCTTCATACAATTTTACTATTCATTTGGTCATTTCCAAAATTTTGTCCAAATTTGAAAATACATAATTAATTATAGAAAAATTGTATGAGGTTGTTTCAAGGCTCTAATTCAAGCTCTCTAAGTCCTTTACAAGAAAAAAATACTTACTCAGAGGAATACATATTAATACATATAAAATTGCCCCTAATTTAAATTGGACAGTTTTACCCCTCATTTGTCATATTATTATTATTATTATGCCTTTATATAAATACATGCATCTTTGCATTTTAGGCATGCTAATCATATGTTTTTTACTTAAAGGTTGAGTATGCACATTATTACATACTTTATTACCTTACAGTATTATAACATAACTTATACACGCAGTAATCCAAAATATTTAATTACATTACAAAATGTAATGCATAAAAGTAAAGTCATCGATTTATGCCTCCATACCCTTTGCCCTTTTTTTGTTTGAACTTCAACCTAGCATGGGTTATATTTGAGGTGAGATTATGAAATCTCTGTAGTAGTAAACTAATCTTATTCATAAGCAAGCATGTAAGTACAAAACATACTGCCAATCAAGGTGCCATATACCACATAGTAATGTAAGGAATTTCATGCAATGCGAAGCACAATCCAAACATACATGTCTCATCTTATAGCATAAATGACAATTTGATATAGTATAACACTCATCATTATACAAACATACAAGTTTAAAGAAAGGAAAGGAAAACTACTAACTTAGCAAATTTTGCTTCTCAAGCCTCAGAACTCGGTCCATTTGCTTTTAGAGTTCCCAAATAAATACTAACCTTATAATCATAATGATGATTCATTACCATCAACACATAGACCTTAAATCCTTAAAATTGCTTAAATTCCCATAATTCCTTTATTTTAACTAAGAGTTAACTTTTAGGCTCAATTTTGACATTTTATTTACAAGCCCTAAAATCATTCTTGAACCCTCCCCCCTTGATTTAGACATGCCAAACTCATTTATAAACTTAGATTTTGGAAAAACATACTCCTTCTATGAGACATGTGTTTTGGTCAACACTTTACATAGTTAAGGGGATAAACTTTGACTTTTATTCTAAGCCTTTTCTCATCATTCCAAAGGCACTTTGATAATTGCTAATTTTCATATACTTTATTCTCCCTAATTTTGGCACTTTAATAATTGAATATGGCTTATTGCATTTTATTAGATGATAATTGAATTTAATGGCCATTTTCTGCACTTTAGGAATTAAATTGCAAAATGATTGATTTTAATGCATAAATTTCTTTAAATGATTTTGTGAATTTTCCTATTGAATTGTTCTTACTATTTGTGCAGATTTTTTGTTGGGCAATGGGAATTTTAAGGATGGAAATTAATTTGGAAAATGATTAAAGCTTCAAGATTGAATCAAAAGCTGAACTATGTGAAGGAAGTTACACTTTGCAACTAGAAAGAGGGATTTTGGGATAGAGGGCAGCTCACTCACACACCATAACAATGCACTCACTTGAACACACATAGAAGCATTTCACTCACATCACAAGAGTTTCAATGCACTCACTAGCCACGGGATCTCTATTTTCTAGCTCTTTCATTCATATTCATTCACATACTCCACTGCACTCACGTTGAAGCAACATTCTTCACACATGCAGCATAACTCTCATGTTGCACCCATTCACATGAAGCCATGGTAATTCATGTTACACAATCACGCTACACTTTCACCTCATTCCCACCTCCATTCATTCACGTTGCTGCATACCATTTCACACAGTCACGAAAACAAATGAAGAAGCAAACTTGAGCTTAAGTTCTATGTGGAAAGAAGAAGCTTGAGAGGAGGAGTATAGGCTAGAGAGAGACATGCATGGAAGATTCAAAAGCTACGTGAGAAGCTACATGTTGAGTGAATGAAAAAGTAACCATGGGTTACAACAGAAACAAGAGGCTATATGAGCAACAAACATAATCAAGTAGAACGTGAACACAAGTTAAATGAAAAGTTAGAGTTGAGAATGAAGAGAAGCATGAGAAGGCACGTGTGTGTATGTGTGAGGAAAAAGCTAGGCTTCATGCTTAATAGGAATAAAGGAAGCAACATGAACGAATAAAGGTAGAGAAGAGTTGCTGAGCTCAAGACACATAAAAAGAAGCTCTAGAACAATGCAGCAACTACAGGGCTTGAGTTCTACATGCATGTGAACAGTACAATGATGAAAAAATAGCTACACGAATAAGAAACACAAGAGAAGGAAGCTACGGGTTAGAAGAGTAGAAGCTACATAAGGGCAGAACATGAGAAAAGAAATAACAGAGAGTTGGTTGAGTAAAAACGTGAAGGAAAGAATGTGAGGTGAGGGGGAGATTAACGCAAGATATGACGGGGAAGAAAGGAGGCGAGGATGAAGGAGCTCTTAGCTAGAGGAGTTACTAGGTAGAAGCTACATAAGGAGCTTAGATAAGAAATAAAGAAAAAGCTCGTAAGAAGCACCACCAGTTTTCACGTAAATGAAGAGCAGCACGAGTTAAAGAATTATGTTGGAATAATGCATAAAGCTTTGAGTTAGTGAGCTGGAGGTTTCTCACATGATTAAAAAGAACCTATGGGTTATGAGATGACCACGTCAGCATATGTGATTAAAGAACGTGGATTGCAACGGGTAGAAGAAAAGCAAGCATGTGGGAGCTGGATTCATAAAAAAAAGGAGAACTCATCCATTGAGCCACACATCATCTTATGCACGTGATTTTTAATGAGGAGGCTGGAGGTAACACTGAATCCATTGAATAAATATTCCAATTATGACTCCATTCAGAACGCTCCTATCGTCATTCATTCACTCCATCCAACATCCATCCCTACCACGTCATAGCTCCATTTCCTTCATTCTTCTCACTTCCATCCATCCATCCAATGAGAGCTTAATTGTATCTTGTGATTAGCTTGGAAAAGGACTTTGGAGAAGCTTAAATCCATGGATTAGAATCAGAATTTTAACTAAGCTTCCTATTTTCTTTTCTCTCTTTCTACATTGATTTTTGTTATTAAATTTGTTTGGTTAAACTTTTAATTGACTGGAATTAATGTAGTTTATGATTAGTAGCTGGTTAGACACTAATTAGGAGAGCAATTGATGTTTAATTGGTTAATTTTAGTGCTAAATTTTCATTTTTCTACCATTTTTCATATGTGCAATCAAGGTGTTTGATGAAATGCATGTGATAAGTGGTGTGCTTAATTGTCTAATTTGAGGATTCATTGGAGTTAATTGGTTAATTGAATCTCCTAGGGTGATAATTTAGTGGCTAATTAATAGATTAATCAATCAAATTGAAGTGTTCGTTAATCCTAATGACAAGAGTTAAAGATTTAATGCAGGATTGAGGTTTCAATACAACATTACTTTGTTAATCTCTTGATTTTTGAGTGGTAACCCAAGATACATTGTTATGGACACGAATAGGGATTCTTAGGCTAGAATTAATCACAATTGAAGGCTAGTCACAAGTCTATCATTCAACCATAATTCATATAATTAGATAGAATTTAAGAACTTTATTTCAATTTCATTTTACTTAGTTTAAGTCAATCAAACCTCCCCTAAATTAGATAGTTTTAGGATCTTTTAGCACTTAGAAAACCCAATTAAATATTGAACTTCATTTCTAAGGGAGATGATCTAGGTTGCACCACTGGCTATATATTTTCCAACCTAGTTTTATTTTGAGGGTTGCGTGACATGACCCGTCACACTTATTAAAGTAATATGACCCTTTTAAACTCATTGGAACCATTGGAATTGGAAAAATCCAACTCCTTCCCTTCCAAACCACTATGGCCAAATAGTGTGCATTTCTTGGCCAAAAGTTAAGTGATTTTATTCCATAAGTTTTAAGGGCTCTCCTATAGGTATCCCTAGATAAAAATACCCTTTTGAATCTATTGGAATGCTTAAAATTATCAAATTCTAGCCCCAACAATACGTTTTGGTCATAACAGAACCTAGCCCCATTTTATGCCTAAAATTGAGTTTCTTTGTTTCTAAAAATTCCATAGCCTCTTCCTTTATGTTATAGGACCTAAAATTTGGTATAGATGACTCTAAGACATTAAGAAAACACTAAAAAAAATTTTGGGAAATTTGGACAGCATCTCCCTATAATTTCCATTTTTCCAAAAATTTACAATCTTTGTGTTTTTCAAAGTTCCAACACATAACAATAATGACTAAGCTCATATGGCCTTCATGTTCAACATATAAAATCCATTCATATGACCTTCATATTCAACATATAACTCCATTCCTAATCATCCTCGTGCTGTCCAAGAGTGACCCATAACTAGGTTTTAACAAAACTTACTTAAACCATGTGATTCTCAAGTGCAAAGTAGAGAAAACTTACTCTTTAAGCTTAATCATTGCTTCCTTTGCTTTTCTCACACTTAAGTCCCTTCTTTTCCCCCTTGGACCAGCACCTCACCTTGAAGAAAGGATGAAGATGCAACTGCCCTTTGGAGAAAATGATTGAAGAATGAACAAGATGAAGAAATTTAGTGAAAAATAGTGGTATTTTTACTTGATTTCACTTCCTCTTCCAGTTTTCCTCCCTTGCTCCCTCTTCACGTTTTTTTCCCTCTTTCTTGTGTGGTGCATAAAAATGGCTAAATGGAGAGGAAGAAGATGAATTTAAATTATGTTAAGTGTTCATACCAAATTTGGGATCTTGGATCAACCTTTTCAAGATCAAATCTTAACCTTCCATTCTTTTTCTTTTGATTTTCTAATTTCATGACTAAATATCTTTTTCATGAAATTTATTGGCCACACACTTGGATGTTCATTCTTAGCCCTTAAGTTATGATTATTTGATGGTTAGTAACCATGGTTAATTTTTTTAACTCAACCATGGTCAATTTCTAAGCTAACTATGGTTAATCCTTTAAACTAGCCAAAAGTCCTTTCTTTTCTTTCCTTTTTATTTTATATTTATATTTAGATTTCATCTTCTTTAAAACCTTAATTATATCTCCTTTTCTCTTATTGGCCCTTTAAAATTAGCTATCGGGCCTTACAACAATACAAAAATCAGTTTTTGGGCCCGATTAAGGTTTTACGATACAATGTATACCATTAGACTTTCTAAAATTTATAAATATTACTTTCTTTACTTTTTGGCCATACTAATCCTCAAACATGGATTAGTTGTGATGACCCTAACTTCTAATCATTGTAATTAAGATTAAATACATGATTAATAATCATAATTTGGGGTTACAAGACATTGCAACTAATTACATTTAGAAAATACAAGAAAATTTGAATCTTAATGTTATTAGAGTCATCAACCATATAATTACAAGCACTCATCTACATTAGGGAAACAACCATTCATTTTATAAGCCTTTGATTCTATTACCTATTAATTTCAACTCACAAGAGTCTTCTACCAATGTTTATAAGTCATCCCTTGGGGTTACCATATGAAAAACAAAGATTTCTAGGTTAAAATAAAGGTTTGGGACCATTAGCCGTGGCTAAATGCCCTTGTGCCACGACCAATTGCTCTCGGGTTCACTCCTTAACTTCACAAATTTCACCATGGTGAGTTGGACCTTCACCGCAGCTAACCTACATGGCGCCGCGACGAGGAAGCCTCTTGGAACCTACCTCGCTCACCTATCACTATTGGCCGTGGCCAATTCCCCTTTTCGCCATAGCTAATTCCTCTCTGGAACGCCCAACAAATTCTAGCAAAAGTTCAACGCGGCCAATTCCCATTTAGCTGTGGCGAATTACCCTCTGGATGACTCCCAGTTTTACCTCTCATATTTCGCCACGGCTAATTCCACTTTTCACCGTGGCGAATTGCTCTCTAGTACTCTCCCTGGGCAACTTCGCCTCTATTGGCTGCGACTAATAATATTTTGGCCGCAGCAAAATTCCTTCTGATTCTACAACTCTAAAAATCTTATTTCATACTCTCCACTCTCCTTCCAATAACACCCTAGGGCCACTCTACCTTAATTTATGCAACTCTAATGGTATTTATGTACCTTAATTATCCAGCTAATCTATCAATACTAGTTCAAGGCTTAAGTGTCAATTTCTACTCCTCCAACTACCCTATATCAACAAGTTCATAAATTAATAACCATAGAATTTCATAAGCTTCCAGAAATTACCATTCAAGTATACATTCCATTAAAGATTCCATACATCACTGATTCAAATCAATAATCTAATATATCCCATGATGACATTCCCAATAGTAAACCATATCATGAATTCAACATAGTTCATACATCAGATATTATAAGTTCATATATCCAAAACTAAGCTATATTGAGACTTAACTCCTTAATAAATACATTCCAACTAATCAAAATATAAACGCCTACACTTGGCAATATGATTACATGATGATGTTATATATACGAGATTAACAAAATTGCTTCTACTCTACTCAAATTAGCCCAAGTGTAGCTTCCTCCACACATGGCTAGAGCTCATGGATTTTCATCCACTTGCTTTCTTTTATCCTTACCCGAAGGGTTTTCACCTGAAAGTATAACCCATGAAACCGGATGAGATATAAATCTTAGTAACCAAGGCAAATTCCATCATATATTCCAGTCTAATTAACATATATGCATGATTTCACATAAGTATCAGAAAACAGGCTAGTCATATCAGTAAATAAAATAATTAGGCTATCATGATTGCTATCCCATACTAGCAATTATATTTCCATATGTTAAAGGCCAATAACACCGGGAGGGGCCCGTCCACGGCACCTACTCCCCATTGAGCACAACCAGGGCTCAGTGCATCTGGGGTTTGATAATAACCTGGTGCCCGATTGAAGCACATACAGGAGTGGCAGTTGCACCACAGCTCTACCATGGACTCACAAGGTCCAATCATAATACAATAGATAGCCAACCAATTTATTCAGCATTTCAAATCATTCATGTACAGTATGTGACAACCCTATCCTTCTAATCATTGTAATTATGGTTAAATATACAATTAATAATTGATGATCAAGGTTTGGAGTCGTTACATTTTGTTACATTATGAAAATATAGGAAAAATTTGAACCTTAATGCTAGGGTCATCACTAAACAACCACAACCAGAACTAAGATGCATAAAAGAAATCATACTACCATGAGGGGTTTATGATTCATCCATTCATTAGTTTCCACACATAAAAACCTCCCACAAGTACTCCTATATCATTTCCTAACATTATTATTGAAGAAATTGGGGTTTCTAGGCTAAGGGTATGAGTTTGGGGACTTACGCCACGGCTTATACCTTCCCCGCTGCAGCCAAGTTGCTCTCTGGAATTACTGGCAAATTTCACAACCCTCACCGCCGCAATCCTATGTGGCGTCACGATGGAAATGCCTCCTGGAGCTACTGTTCTCAACCCTATGATTCTCGCCTCGACATAATACGTTTGCACCGCAGCGACTTTTGCTACTGTGCAACCCTTTATTAATTTCTACAACTCGCGCTGCAACAGGACATACTACGTCGCGGAGAGTTTCGGTTCTGTTACCCTCTTGGGTAATTTTTTTCGCTTTGCACCGCAGCGAGATTTCTTAAGCTGCAGCGCTCTTCACCACTATCATTCCCCAGACTAATTTTCTTTTCTTGCGCCATGGCGAGATGCATTATGCCGAGGCGCCCTTCGACTCTGTCACTCATTAGGCCGCTGCGAAGCCTTCTTAGCCGCGGAGTGACTCCTTCCTGTGACTACATCACCCAAATTTTATCCCACACACTCTAGCTCTCATCTTAGGAACACTCCAGGACCACTTTTTCTCATTTTATATGACTCTAATGGTAGTTTTCTACCCTATTTACTCATCTAACTCTCCATTTCCAATTCATAATGTAGGTACTATATCCTAATTGCCTAACTATCTCATATTAGCAAATTCATATATTCATGATAGCAAAAACACATGCATTAGCAACAATTAACATCTCAGGTACATTCCATAGAGATTTCATTCATCAATAGTTTATGTCCACATCCAATGCATCACATGACTACAATTCCCATCTGGTAAACCATATCACAATTTCAACAAAGCTATATATATGATGCTACAAGTTCACACATCAATATCCTACTGTAATGAGACCTAAATCCTTAATGGTTACATTTTAACCAAGCAAAATATGAACGCCTACACTTGGCAATATGAATACATGATGATGCTATATCATAAGGAATACAAAATTTAGTATCTATACTAAATATGTCAGCTTAAGTGTAGCTTTCTCCCCATATGCCGGAGCTCATGGATTTTTATCCACTTGCTTCCCCTTATCCTTACCCGAAGAACCTTCACCTGAAATATTAATCCCATGAAACGAGGTGAGACATAAATCTTAGTAACCAAGGCAATTCCATCATATATGCCAGTTTAATTAGCATACATGCATAATTTCACATAAGCGTCAGCAAAATACCAGTCATATTAGTAAATGAAACAAGTAGGCTATCATGATTACCATCCTATACTAGCAATCATATTTTCACATGTCAAAGGCCATTAACATCGGGAGAGGCTTGTCCACGGCACCTACTCCCCATTGAGCACAACCAGGGCTCAGTACATCTGGGGTTTGATCATAACCCGATGCCCGATCGAAGCACATGCACGGGTGGCAGCCGCACCACAGCTCCACCATGGACTCACAAGGTCCAATCACAATTCAACAGATAGCCAACCAATTCATTCAACATTTCAAATCATTCATGTACAGCAACATATGAAATTAAATTAGATATATACATGGAATTAATATAAACCCAGTTACCTCACTTGTAGACAATTGCAACAGTCACCAATGGTGTAGAAATCTCTCTATAACCATAGCATCATAGAATTACTACTCTAATTCATCATTAATAGTTGCAATCAATGCCTAAAGAATTTAAAATACTAATGACTACTTAAGAATCACTTACCCAGCCACTACAAGTCCCAAATTCGAATTGAAGTGTCCTCTACTAGAAAAGGTAAATATTCCATCCAAAATCCTAATTAAATTCGTACAAAATTAATACCCATATTATAATCAAGTCATTAGGGTCTCAAATCAACAAAATTACCTCAAAAAGAAGAGTTCATACCTATCTAATGACAGCCCTAGCCTTAACCTACGAATTTCATCAAGAAAATCCCCAAACACCCACATTTCAGATTTTGGGTATGGTAAAAATACTCTAAATGAAAAACTAATTAGACCAAAATGAAGAGAAAGATGAGAGGATTAAGTTATATAACTATTACCTTGGCTGATTTTGAGCTTAGAGGTGAGAAATGGTGGATTTATGCCAAGAACTCTAGAGCCTCCTTTGGACCTCCGAATTTTGAGATAGGTGTTTGTGTTTCAGCAAATAGAGAGGTGGCTGAAGCATTAGGGTTTTAGTTGGGTCAAATATGGGTCATGGGTTGCTCCAAGGTCTAACTTTATTTGGGCTTCAGATTTTAGCTTTGGTTGGGCCAATTTTGAGGTGTTGGATTGCTGAAATCCAATTAGGTCAGACTAAGTTTTAAGAGCCCAAAGGTTTTGGATCTGCACAAGGGTTATTAGGCCAATTATAAGAGCCTATACAAGGTGGGTCTTGGGCCTCTATGACATTGGATCAAGCTGGGTCTGCACCTAGCTTATTGGGCCTCCATTAACCTCTTATCATGACCTCCTACATTAATTTGGGCCTAAATGAATTTTTCTCCCAATTAAATCTCCATTTACTTAACTTACCTGATTATTCCATATTAATTATACCTAATTAACCTAATCCATGATTAACACCTTAATTAATTTTTAAGATGTTACACAGTAAATATGAAGTTAAAACAAATATATGCATGGAATTAATATAGTCTCGGTTACCTCACTTATAGCTAATCCTCTAAGAGCCAATTGAATGTTACTTCAGCCTATGGACATAAAGCCAAGCCATTACAATCCCTAATCACAATTTGTATAAGCAAACCCATCACTTAAAAAAAGTTAAGCTATATAGGACTACTTAGAAATACTTACCCAATCACCAATAAAACTTAATTCAGATTCGGTTGCTCTTACCCTGGAAACCTCAAAATAACACCTCAAATTCTGAGTAAATTTGCACAGAAACAATACCCATATTATAAATCAGCTATAGGGGTCTCAAACTAACAAAGAAAGCATCAAAATGGAGAGTTTATACTTACCTAATAACACCCTTAGCCCCAACCTACGAAATTTTGGGTATAGTGAAAATATTCTAAATGAAAAACTAATTAGGCCAAAATGAAGCGAAAGAGAAGGGGATTAAGTTATATAACTATTACATTGGCTGAATCTTATTCTAGAAGTAGAAAATGATGGATTTTTACCCCAAACCCTAGTCTCCCTTCAAACCTTCGAATTTCTCTGTTGTGTTTCAGCAAAATGGGGGAAACGGTTAAAGTGTTTAGGGTTTTAGTTGAGTTGAAGTTAGGTCTAATGTGGGTCATGGGTTGACCCAAGGATCCAATGGCAAGTGGGTTTTGATTTAAACCTTATTGGGCCAGCTTTAATGTGTTGGGCTGTAGAATTTTAATTGGGCTAGACCAAGTTTTAAGAGCTCAAAGGATTTGGGTCTGCACAAAGGTTGTTGGGCCATCACTATGTGCTCTCTCTTGGGCCAAGTCCCACAATAAAAAGGTTGGGTCTGCACCTAAAATTATTGGGCCTCCATTAGTCTTAACTTTGGCCTACTTAATTTAATTTGGGCCTAGATAGAGTTTCTGACTCAATCAAATTTCAATCTCATATTAATAATTTATCTCTCTAAAATTTTCATTTACTTAACTTGCCCAATTATCCCACATTAATTATTTTTAATTAAACCAAATTTATGATTAACGCCTTAATTCATTTTGGGGTGTTACATCAGTGACCCTCAACCTTGATCCTCGTAAATTTTGGTGTCAATCACTTCCGGGTCTTTAGGTGTAATTTTCATCATTTTGTATTATGATTATGCCCTAAGATTTTCATTTATTACAATTTAGTCCATAAACTCCTTTAGATTTTTCTAGCCCTTTAACTATTCCTATTTCCATAGGTGTTATGACTTCCTCTTTCTATTTTGCTCATGACTACTGATCAAGTTAACCAGATCCTGCCCGGTCATTTGGACAACTTAGTGTTATCAGATCTGTCTCGTCAAACGGACTTTAACCATGGGTCACGAATTTCTGAAATTCTTGCCCAATTCTTTGATATTCATGCCTATAGCTGCAAATAAGGGGTGAAATTAGGGTTCCCCGAACTTTCAAGAAATCTTTACATTTGCTTGGCTCACAACTTTTCTTTGCGTTTTAGTCCCTGACTCTTTCATACTTAGCCTTTGAGACTCTTCGGGACCTTTTTCTGATCCCTTTTTTTTCTCTCTCTTCTGGCCCTATCATCTTGGTCTTAAGCCTCTCTCCCTTTTTTTTGTCCTGGCCTCATTTTTTACTATTTTAGCTAATTTTTAGCCTAAAAATAACACATGTTACACTTTTGGATTTGTCTCCCCCACTTTAAGGGACTCTTGACTTAGCTTCACTCTTTCTTAAGACTTTTGGCTTTGTCTCACATATTTTTAAGGACTTTTGGCTCCTCCTCACCCATTCAAGCCATCTTGCATTCAAAACATATTTCCAGAAAAGCATCATCATACCAATATATTCAATCAATGGCTATAAACATATTTAATGGTTCAAACACACACACAAGCATCCAATGACAATGAGGCATCTAAGAAATGCATGCAAGAAAGGTTAGAGAGCTACCTTAAGTCAAAAAGAACACTTTTCCCCTTGGATTTCTCCTTCTCCTTCTCAACCACACACATGCAACTAGGAGAAGCTTGATTCACTTGGCTTAGACAGATCAAATGAGATACAATTACATCATTGGAACAAGTTCTAGCCTCACACAAATTCTATGCAAGCTTACTTGTTCTTATGACATCATTATGGTTCCATAATGGAGCATAATGAAGCAACCTATAGAATTCATGATCTTAACTCTAATTCTTCATTCATTCTAGGTCATATGACTCTATTTAAACTCATTAGAGTCATCTCTAAATCAATTCAAGGAGCCTAAACTTAAGTTACTTCTTTATGCCTTAAAATGGAGCCTAAACTTCCATCTCATGAGCCATGGCTTCTAAATTCAAACTAGTGAGTTCCTTTGGTGTTTATTAATCATATCAAGGTCATTCCCATCCTTAGAATTAATTAAAACTCTCTCTAGGTGCTTGAAGCATGCCTTGCCTGGGATATATACGAGGTAATAGACCTATGGAGTTTTGTTAATTTTTCTTAGAGAATTGGCACTTGTTAAGCTTCTTAGATATCTTATGATCTCTTATATACTCATACATAAGCTAAATTATCTTTAGAAAGCTCCAGGAATGGTTGGGTGCAACAAAATCCCTAAGCATCACAACTTACATTTTAAGGCTTCTCTTTTAGTTCCACTTGCATAATCTTAATTCTCACACTCCAAAACCCTTGTTCCTACCTTGTTATGATCAAAATTCACTCTCTCCTTCATGGGCCTAGGTCTGGCTAAGACTTCTCAAAAAGAAGAAGACAAGATGAAGCAACACAAGTAATGGTTTCTTACCTTATTTTCTAGCTTTCCCAAGGTGCTTTCCAAAGCTTCTAGTCTCTCTTGCAAAGTCTCTCCTTTTCTCACTGAACCAACCACAAAACAACCCCAATTCAATCTTTAAAACCATAGGAGAAGAGAGGAGAAAGAGGAGAACTAGTTAGAAGAAGGAGAAGGCATGAAAAACTATAGAATTCTTACCCTTTTCTACTTGCTTTTCTTCCTCCTTTGCTCTCCCTTTAATATGCCTCTTCAAGCTGGTCTCTCCTTTAGTTTGGGGTAGAAATAAGGTTGGTTAGGCAAATGGGAGAAATGGGACGTGATATATAAAAGGGAGACTAAGTTAAAACACTTTTAAAAATTCCCATTCTATCCCCTTTTCTTGGTTCATCATATTTAGATTAATTTCAACTCCTTTTTTGGAACTGCCTTTTTCATGATAAAATTTAAGTCCTCTAATTCATAAAATGCCTTTGATTTCACACAAATTGGATTTAAAACCTTCACAAATGAATTGGTCAAAATTTTGGTCAACTGACACTCTAAAATGTATACCTAAGGGGTTTTAACCATTCTAGAGATTCCTATAGTTTTTAGGGCTTCTAAGAACCTCAAGAAACTTAATTTTTCCATTTAAAGATCCTCCTTTGAGTTTTTCTGAAAAGGTGCCCAAAATTACAAAAATGCCACTAGTTTTCCTTTAATTTTATTTAACTATTCTAGCTCAGGTTGTTGAGCATCTTAAACTTCATATTCTCATTTTTAGGGGTTTAGATTATTACCCTAATTTTATTTGACCTCAAATCTCTCCATTTAGGTGACCTCCTTTAGTAATTCCCTTAGTTCAGGGCTTTTTAGAATAAATGAGTATTCACTGCATCTTTTTACCCTTCTGTGGCCTTTTATTCCATTGCACCTTACCTCTCTTCCTGTTGTTGGGTGCTACGCTCACATTGTCCTCTGGTCTCAGTCTCTTAAATTCTAGAGCCTCTCTCTGACTAGTTATAGTCACTGTAGGTAAAATGTCTCGTAGGTTATTTTTAATTACCCTACTAATTTCCATAAGGGCATTAAATGTTATATTCCTCTGTGGAGTCACTCAGTCTTTAATCAAGGGCTTCAATCCATTTTTAAATCTTTCATGCCTCTAGGGTTCATCATCACATCTCTAGAAATAAGAGGAATACTTAGACAACTTTATAAATTTAGCCACATATTAGTCCACTGACAAATCATCAATTTCCTTCTACCCCATAAATTCCATCTCCTTTTAATTCAAGATGGAAGTAGGAAAGTACTTCTCATAAAATTCAACCAGAAAGTTCTCCCAATTGATTGAAATGTTCTTCATTTGCATAATGGATTTCTTGTTACGCCACCATCTGTCTACTTCTTTTTCTAACATGAACATGGTGAGTGTAGTCTTCTGTTCTGACATACAGCCTATTACTTTGAATATCTTCTCAAACTACATCTAATTCTCCTTCAAACTACGGTGGACCATTCTTACAAAATTGACTTAGCAGCTTTTGAATAGATATGTAGGCCTAAGTTAGCTCTTGAGGGGGTGCTGGTAGAATGCTAGAGGTAGATGACTATGGTACAGGGGCTTTTCTTCTCATTTCCTCTTGCCTAGCTAGGGTATGCTATGGCTACTGGATCATTTCCTACTACTACTACTACATAATTTGTCTCCATTGTTCCAACATATTTTACTGTTGATCCATCATGGCTTGCTGTCTATCCAACCATTCCTTGATGGTATCTAGAGGTTCCTTGGGGTCAATCCGCTCAGCCCTAGCTAGCCTGCCCCATCTAGTATTCACCACTTTATCTGAAAGTAACCACAACCTTAGTATACCAATGCAATTTAACTATCTATGCATGCATTCCACTGATTTCCTGGACAAAACACATTGTAGCACATGCCTTTCAACAATTTAAGAGCTATCCATAGAGCTAGGTTGCCTGAACCTTGGTTCTAATACCAATAAATGTAATGTCATATTATGATAACACTTTTATGAGAGATTTCAGGAGCATACAGTGGAGGAGTTGCATCACTGCAATGCTTTGTACACCTGACCCAGCTAGCTGTATTTCTTTCCCTTCCCTTCTATTTTCATGTCCTTAAATTGGTTGTTAGACTGGATTGCTTTTTGCATTGAGGACAATGTAAAACTTAAGTGTGAGGGGGAGAATTCACTCTTGTTACTTGGGTGATTTTTCTTTTGTCAATTTTGTTGTTTTCTTGCACTTTTTATATCTTTTAGCTTTGTTTTTGTGAAAAACAAAATTGCAAGTGGAGCAATTTAGGTTTGAAAGTTTTTCAACATGATTAGGAGTTGATTTTGTTTTCTTGAATTCAAGTGAATTGGCAATGAATTTGATTTTAATGGATTGATTGTGCTAGTTTTGGACCTATGAGGATTTAGGCCTTATATTGTTTCTTTCATGTGTGAGCATTCACCTATCGTGTTTTTCACTCTAGAACTTGTTTTGATTCTTAATTGAGAGAATAATTGCATTTGCATACATGAAGATGATTAAAGCATTCTTGAAATTGTAGCCACATAGCCAAATAGCCAACCCACACACATTATCCATTATTTAACCCCTTGAGCTTATTAGCCCTTTTTATTGAGATTTTAACCACTACAAAACCAATTCCAAAATATCCCTTACCTTACCTCAGGAATTGGAGAGGATTGTATTTGATTAGGAATGTGCATGTTAATTAGTGTGTCAAGTTAAGTTGTTGAAAGAAAAATATAATGTAAAAAGGAAAAGATGATGAAAATGATAGTTGAGATGGAGCATAAAACGCACTCAACCCATAAGAAAAAGAAAAAAGAATGAAAAGGAATGAGAATAAATATATATATACACATTTATGTTTGCTTCATGAAAAATAAGTAGGATCATAGTTTTATAGTTGTTTCATTACATTTGTTGGTGTGATCAATGCTCTTTAATTCTTAAGGTATTTGCTTACTCTTTTCCCATAATTTCACCATTACCTTAGCTTCATTACAGCTTTGAATAAAGTCCTTTTGATTTATATATCGCTTGTGACATAGTTAGTGGAGATTAAGAAAATATACAAGCCTATGATAGTGATGTTATGATAGGTGGTATTTAAGTGAAACACTTACTTGAAACACTTGAGAGAATTGAGTGTATACACATTCTCAGTAAGGAGCTGCCATTTTGATTCATTTTTGTTAAATGAAATAGCCATATTACTTGCTTTTCTAGATTGGCAAGAAAGATTGCCTTTGACTGTTGAATTTTTTAGCTTGAATTGTGCTTAGCTTTGTAGTTTTCGCATTTTTATTTTAATTTTAGCTTTTGTGTTTTACCTAAGAGTGCAAAAAGCTAAGTGTAGGGGAATTTGATAATTTGATATTATTATATTTTATATCCCTCATTTTTAATCTTAATAATAATTAATTATGGCTAATTTGATGACTCTAGATTTATTTTATATTAATCAAGCTAAATTTAGATTTATGAGTTTTAATTGCATTATTATTAAATTTGGGATTAAATTGTTATTACTATAATTTTTACAACAGAAGCCAATTACTTGCATATCTATTTTGCATATTAGATGAAGTAATGGAGGGAATTGGACATTTTCATATTAGGCTGAGGAAATGAGGTTATTTTATTTTAGAATTGAATTGTATTTCTATTTTGTTTTAAAATCAATGTTGTATTTCTTTTAAAATAGAATTTTCTAGACCACTGAATGTACTTGACCCAACTGAACTATTAAATTTCCTTTAGGTCATGTTAGTCAGTAGAGAATTCTTCTACAATGTCATTCTAAAGGGTATTCTATGTGATTGTATGGACATATTCTTTTGGGCAAAAATTCTGTAATGGCTTTCTAACTTTCCTTTGTGTAATCAATCCTAGAATCGAACCTAATATTGTACTAGAGTTCATGTGTTGATAATACGAATTGTTTTGGTTTTAATGTTGGATGAATTTTATTTCTGTTCTCTCTATTTTCATATAATCTATATCATTTGGTTAGATAATTTAGGTTGTATGATTACTTATTCGTTTGTATTATCTAAGAGTTTAGTTTGATTTAATTGGTTGATTAAATGAACAAAATTAATTCTAAACCACAATAAGGTTTCTATGTGCGTTTTTGGTTTTGTGCAAAATAGAATTGTTTCATATTATTAGCTTAAGCACGATTGCGTTATGTAATACCATAACTATATAGGACTCAATCCATAGCAAAATTGGCATATGACCTTCAATTGCATGAAAATCACACTTTTAATGGTGGCATTTTGCATCATGGAAAGCTAAAATAACTCATTAATTGCTAAATGGACCATGTGAGCTTACCAAACTTGTTTTTCATTCATAACACATTTGTTCAAGTAGAATTATCACAAATTGAAGCTCACAACTTGGGTCCAACCATAGAACTCGAAATGCACATCACACTTGCAATTTCTATGAAACTCCATATTCTGATATGAAATTTGGAAAATCATAATTAATTTTAAAAAAATCAAAATCATGCAAATTTGATAGAACAATATATCAGATCACTGATGTGTCCTGCAGCTGAACTCCAATTTCAAAAATTCATTTCTCCCTCTACAGAACTCTAAATGAGGTTCTCTTAGCGGCAACAGAAAGCTTATGATGTTTAGTTTATGCTTGTAAAATTTCATGAGCATTGAACTTCATTTGTCCCTCGAGTGCCACAGGAATCCAAATTGACCATATGAATAGTAACTTGGACAATTCTACATAATTTGGCAAATTTTGGAAATTCATAATAAATTCTCTATAACTCCAAATTTTGTGCTCTTTAGCTCTATGAAAAGCTCTAGATGAGACCTATAATTATGCCAAATTTCATGCCCAAATTCGTCCATTTGGTTAGACTTTGGTTCAGCTAAAGAATATGTAAATTTTGAAGCTACCAAAGGGTCAAATATGCACCAAATGGTCTTCCACTCAATCCACAAATATTTGAGCATATCTAAAAGCATAAACACAGCCTAAGAGAGCCTCCCAAGTGGTCCAAATCATCATGCATCACAAAATCACTATCCTAGTTATTCTTGCATACATGGACATCAAAGCATATGGATGCCAAAAACTCACATAACTATTCATTTGGTTCCAAATCCCATTCAAGCAACATATTTACATACATTTGTTGGTGTTCAATGGTTTACATCACATGTACATCTTATAGATACAAACTTTGACATCGAAATAGGTACACCAAAGTCCTACCAGAACAAGCACCCAAAGTCCTAACAGAACAGGCATCTAAAAGTCCTTCACCAGAATAGGCATCCCAAAGTCCTGCCAGAACAACCACAAATAAAAGTCCTACCAGAACAAGCCTCCCAAAGTCCTGCCAGAACAAGCACCCAAAAGTCCTGCTAGAACAGGCATTAAAAGTCCCGCACCAAAACAGGTGCCAGTTAAATCCCTACACAGACCAAGTGCCCCCAAAACCTTGCATAAACCGAGCATACATCCTAAAACTTAGTACTTGCAAGCATCTTTTATCAAGTCCTAACACTTTCAGATAAGTTAACTCCCCTTGATCTATTAGCTCCACAAACAAAATATATGTGAACACTGTATTTTGTCTAGACGTATTTCAAAATAATAATAAAATTAGACTAACAAAAATAAAGAAAAAAAAATAAAGAAGAAGAAAAAAATCAAGAGAATCGAAAATAGAAAAATATCATGAAAAATAAAAATTACGTTTAAAAAAAAAAGAAAGAAAAATCAAAGTTACGTTTTCCCAAAAGAAAAATGAAAAAAATCAAATACTAAAATATATATATAAGGAAGAAAAGAAAGAAAATAGATAGAAAAAAAAAATTTAAAGGGTAAATTCGAAAGCAAGATAAAAAAAAGTAAAAAAAAAAAAGAAGAATAAGAATATTTCAACCGTTAAGCCTAAACCGAAGAAGGAGGTCCAAGAAAAGCCCAACATCCTTAAAACAATATCAACCCAAATTAAAAAAAATGATAAAAAAATGAAAATCAAAGTTAAATTAAAATTAAAAAGACAAAAGATTAAAAAAAAGAATAAATAAAAAAAAGGAGAAAAGAAAAAAAGAAAGGAGAAGAGAATAAGGGAAAAGAGGAAGAAAAGCCTAATCTAAGTCCAACCATCAGGCCCAAACAAAAAATATCATAGCCCAAACAAAAAAAATCAGCAACCCACCCAGTATCCACTTTGATTAAACCCTACCCAGTGGTCCCCTTGGTCCCCCCTCCATTCTGTCCTTTAGCAGACATAGACACACAATGGACATACGCAGAGAGAGACACGGAGGCACAAAGAGAAACAAGGCTTTTGGGGAGAAAAGGGCATGCAGAACAGAGAAAGGGGAAAGGGATTCTCCTTTTTAGATAAAAAAGAGAGAAGACGCCCAAGGAGAAGGAGGGGCAAAGACGTGCACAAGGACAGAGATGAGGACGCATTAAGAGGAGAAAGAACAGAGCATCAAGAGTGAGAAGGAGGCTATCAGAGAGAATAAGGGAAGGCTGGTTTCGGGTTTAGGGTGCTCAGTTTTGGGAAACTCAGAATAGAGAGAGGAACGGGAACTGAGAAGCAAAGAGTGAGAGGGAGAGGAAGATCAAGATTCAGTGAATTGAGGAACCGGGGTCTTCGAGAGAGGGCGCACGCTCAAAAAAAATGAAAGGAGGCAGAGACAGAGAATTGAGGGTGAAAGAGTTTGGAGATTTTCATATTGAATGAGAAATCAGAGAAGAGGGGGTTGGTTTCAGGTTAGAGAGGAACAGAAACATAGAGAACAAATGAAAAAAAAAAACAGAGGAGAGTGTAGGTGAGAAATTAGGGATTTTTAGGTTTGAGAGAAAAGAGAAGGGGAGTAGTGATAAGAAACGGGAAATTCAACAATAAATTGAGAGAACGGGAGAATTCAGAAGTAGCAAGAGACTGATGGGAAATAGGTGATCCAGAAAATAGCAATATGAAGAGACCAAGAGGAGAAATCAAATCAAGTTTGAGTGCAGATTTAAGACTCAATGGCATTGGGATTTTATCAAAGAAGAAGATCCACTCGGCTTTGTGAGTTTAGAAACAAGAATTTGAGAGGTATCTTTCTTGTGTTTTCCATTTTCCATGAAGAAGTATGGCTTGATCTTGATGATTATGAATGTTACTTATACTACTACGTTGTTGATCATGTTCTCTCCTCGTTGTAAGGTCATTTTGGTTTTTTTTTTTGCTTTAACCCTGTCTATTATTTGCCAATATAGCTTTGGATTTTAAAAAACAAAAAGAATGATTGCACACATTGCTCATGATTGACCACGACTTTAATTACTGGTCTAATTAGGATAAGGCTATTCTTGAATAGTTATTTGTATTGAATTTTATTCTTGATCAAGTTGGTTCATAAAAGTTGATTGAGAAAGCCTTTTAAAGGCAACGTTCACGTAGCATGATTTTGTTTCACTAATAGCAATTTGTGTATAACCTTAATGCGTTCACCTATGTTGGCATTCAGAATTCCAAATGCTGTACTTTCGAATCTGAAATTTTGATTGGCTTGAATCTTGATTTGCCATGAATTAGGAATTTGAGTTTTGAATGATGATCTATCTTTGCCTTTTACCTTGACAAACTTCGGAGCTCCCTTAAGAGAGGTATATAAGTAATTTGGTTCTACCAAATTGTGGAATATAGTTTCAAAGGCACCTAAACGCCTGCAAAAAAAATTTTGTTGTGATATGAATTTAAATCTTGTGCATGATAATGCTTTTGGGTTTTTGAATTTTGGATTGGTTTTGACCTCAAAATTGTTTCATTGCATTTGTATATAGCTGCATGAGTTAGTGGAGACCAAGTTAAATCGGTAGAAAGAATATTTGGGAGCTTCTCCGCTGCAGACAAAGAAGACTGAGAACAGGGAAGAAGAGGTTCATTGACTCTTTATGTATCTTCTTTTCTTATTTCCTTCTTGTAATGAAAGTTGTATATAAAATATAATGAATCATGAATGTATACAAATCACACACATTCACAAGTTAGTGTTTTGTAAATATTCTTTTATCTCATTTTTGTTTTATCACATCATTTCTTAGAATAACCGTGTGGGATTCTTTGTCCCCTTAGGTACATAGGAACAAACCTATAGGTCATGTGTAGCAATAAAGCTTCCTTGGTACCTATTGGGTCTCAAATTTACATTGTCATAAGTTTTGGATTTCAATGGCCCCCATTAAATGATTTTTTTTTAAAGAAAAATTTTCAATAGGAAAAAAGAACAAGAAATAAAAAAGAGGATTAAAAATCTTTTTTACTAAAAAATTAAATTGAGTCTCAAAGATTTACCTTTTCCTTTTTCAAAGGTTACTCTGCAAATGATTGAAAAGTAATATTCCAAACATTCAAAGATAAGTTTTTCTTTTAGAGACTGCCCTTTTGAAAACAGATAAAAAGTAAAAATAAAAGAATAAAAAAGAGGAAAAGAAAAACCAAAAAGAAAAAGAACAAAAAGAAAAAAACAAAGAAAAACAGAGAAAGTAAGAATTGAACCTTTTGAGACTTATGAATTCTTCTTAAAGTTTCTTTCAATAAAAATATATTTCATAAAAATAAAAATCCTTTCTGTTTAAATAAATATATATATAATTAAAAGGTACGAATATATATATATTAAAAAAATATAAAAAATCAAAAATCAACAATGAGAAACAAAAAAATCAAAATCTAATCAAAACCAAAATTTCATTAAAAAAAGGGAGAAAAATCAATTATATAAAAAATCAAAAATCAAAATACACAAAAAATAAAAAAAACCAATAAATCAAATAAAAAATTTTAAAAAGAAAAGAAGAAAAAATGAAAATATTTTTTAATTTCATAAAAAATAAATAAATAAAACAAAAACAAAAACAAAAGAAGAAAAAACAAAACCAAACCAAAAAAGACATAGAAAGAGAAAAATAAAAAAACAAAAGATGATGAAAAAAAGGGAAAAACTGAAAATGCAAAAAGAAAGTAAAATTAAAATTACCTTTAACAAATAAATAACATCAACAATTTCAAAATCGTTTTATTTGTTGAAGAAGAAAGTAATTTTTATTTTCTTTGTCTTTTAAAAAAAATAGTAAAAATAAGCAAAACAAAAATATTAAAAAATAAATAAATAAATAAACATAGATAAAAACAAAAAACCAAAAAATATAAACCAATACAGTTTCTTAGTCGAACTACGTAGACTTTGATCCCTTTCAAAGGATACGTAGGCCCTAGGCTCTCATCCCAGGTCAAGTCCGCCCTTGTAAATAAATATTTTTTTTCAATTTTACTTCCTTGATTTCTTTTCTTTCATTTTGCTCTTATTTTTATTTCTTTAACTTCTTTTCCTTCTTTTTATCCTTAATTTAATTCCCTTTATCTCTTTCTTTCTTATTTTGCATGTAATTTGTTAGGGAGAATTAAAAATAGAATAGAGGGCATATTAATTTTGCACAACTAACTTTGGGTAATTATTCTCAGTAACGGGTGTAGTGGGGTGCCTAATGTGACGACCCTAACCTCTAATCATTGTAATTAAGGTAAATCACATGATTAATAACCATAAAGCAGGGTCACATGGCATTAAGACTAATTACATTATGGAAATACAGGGAAATTTGAACCTTAATAGTGTCAGAGTCATCAACCACATAATCATAACCATTTACATACCTCAGGGGGAAGCAAACATTCATTTATAAGTCTTGATTATATTACTTATCATTTCCACATCACTTTTATCTTCTATTAATGTTTCTAAATCATCCCTTGAGGTTACCATAAGGAAAACCAAGAATTTTTAGTAAATATAGGGATTTCGGGACATTTGCCGCGGCCAATTTCTATCTAGCCGCGGCCAATTCCCCTTGGCTTGACCCCTCGCATCGTTACTAATTTCGTCGCGGTGAAGAAGCCTCCTGGAACTTCCCTCGCTCGCCTCTCGATATTAGCCATGGCCAATTACTCACTTCGCCGTGGCCAATTCCTCTCTGGAATGCTTGGCTCATTTTCATAAAAGTTAGCCGCGGCCAATTCCTCAATTTGCCGCGGCGAATTTCCCTCTGGACGACTCCCAGTTTAGCTTCTCGAAGTTAGCCGCAGCCAATTACATATTAGCCGCGGCGAATTTCTCTCTGGTGCTCTCCCTAGGCAACTTCGCCACTATTGGCCGCGGCTAATAATATTTTGGCCACGGCCAACCACATCCTGAACCTACAACTCTCAAAACCTTGCCTTATACTCTCCATTCTTCCTCCAACAACCCCTTAGGGTCACTCTACCATGAATTATGCAACTCCAATGGTGTTTATGCACCTTATTTACCCAGCTATTCTACCATCTCTAATTTAAAATTTAAGTATGAAATCTTGCCCATCCAACTACCATATGACAGTAATTACACATATTGATATTTCAAGAAATTATATAAGCTTCCAACAATTAACATTCCGTTAAGGTTCCATACATCACTGATTCAAGTCAACAATCTAATATCAAAGGATTTCATTGTTCAAAATGAATGTCAAGGTTCGTACATCCATCAACAGCTAAAGTAAAACCTATATCTCATTAGTTACATTCCATGCTATCAAAATACATTCTCTTACACTTGGCAATGCAGATACATGATGATGCTATACAAGACTTAACAAAATTAGCATCTACCCTATTCTACTCAGACCAAGTGTAGCTCCCCACACCGGGCCTCAGCTCATGGATGTTCATCCACTTGCTTACCCTTATCCTTACTCGAAGAACCTTCACCTGAAATATTAATCCCATAAGACGGGGTGAGATATGAATCTCAGTAACCAAGGCAATTCCATCATATACTCCATAATAATTCACATACATGCATAATTTCACATAAACACCAGCAGTAGACCATTCATATCAGTAAATGAAATAATTAGGCTATCATGATTACTATCCCATACTAACAATCATACTATCACATGTTAAAGGCCATTAACACCGGAGAGGCCCGTCCACGGCACCTACTCCTCATTGAGCACAACCGGGGCTCAATGCATCTGGGGTTTGATCATAACCCGGTACTCGATCGAAGCACATGCACGGGTGGCAGCCGCACCACAGCTCCACTATGGACTCACAAGGTCCAATCACAATTTAACAGATAGCTAACCAATTCATTCAACATTTTAAATCATTCATGTATAGCAAAATATGAAATTAACACAGATATATAAATGGAATTAATGTAACCTGGTTACCTCACTTGTAGACACTTGCAACAATCACCAATGGTGCAGAAATCCCCCTATAACCATAGCATCATAGAATTACTACTCTAATTCATCATTAATAGTCATAATTAGTACCCAAAGAATTTAAAATGCTAATGACTACCCAAGAATCATTTACCCAGCCACAACAAGTCCCAATTTCGGATTTAAGTGTCATCTAACAGAAAACTCCACATTCCACCGAAAATCTTAAGCAATTTCGTGCAAAACTAACACCCATTTTCTAAATCAGCTATGGGGTCTCAAATTAACCAATAAAGCATCAAAATAGAGGGTTTAAACTCACCCAAAGTCAGCCCTAAGCTCAACCTACGAATTTCATCAAGAAAACCCCCAAACACTCACATTTCAGATTTTGGGTGGAGTGAAAATACTCCAAATGAAAAACTAATCGGACCAAATTAAAGGGAAAGATGAGGGGATTAAGTTGTATAACTATTACCTTGGCTGAATCTTGCTCTAAATGTGAGAAAATGCAAAATTCTTGCCCCAAACCCTAGCCTCCTCTCCAAGCTCCGAATTTGCCTCTTGAGTTTCAGAAAAATATGAGAGTGGCTGAAGCATTAGGGTTTTAAGTGGGCTTAAGTTGGGTCAAAGTGGGTCATGGGTTGCTCCAAGGTCCATCTTTATTTGGGCTTCAGATTTTTAAGTTTGTTGGGCCAGTTTAGAGGTGTTGGGCTACAGAATTTACTGGGCCAGTTTTTACACTTAAGTTGCTGAAGTTTAACTAGGTTTGGGCCAAGTTTGAAGAGCTCAAGAGTTTTAGGTCTGCACAAGGATTATTGGGCCACTTAGAAGAGTCTATACAAGGTAAATCTTGGGCCTCCATCACACTAAATTATGTTAGGTCTGCACATAATCCATTGGGCCTCCATTAGCCTCTTCTCATGATCTATTAATTTAGGCCTAGATAGAATTTCTATCCCAATTAAATCTCAAACCCATATTAATAATTTATCTCTCTAAAGTCTCCATTCACTTAACTTGCCCAATGAGCCCATATTAATTACTCTTAATTAATTCTAATCCATGATTAACACCTTAATTAATTATGGGGTGTTACACCTAACACCTTCCCCACTCACAAACTGACTCCCGAATCTAAATCTGGTTCATAGATCATTTTTTAAACTAAAAAGGCATTTCCAAAGTTTTTCCTTTTAAAAATTAAAATTTTGGTGGCGACTCCTGAACCTACTCTTAGCACTTTTATTTTAATTTTGATTTTATTTTTTGTTTAATTTAAAAATAAAAAATTTTTCTCTTTTAAAAAGGTGTCATGCGGTCGCATTTTCGGGTATGACAATATTTACATACATTTGTTGGTGTTCAGTGGTTTACATCACATGTACATCATATAGATAAAAACTTTGACATCAAAATATACAAAGTTCCTATTCTATTATCGAAGTTCCACGTTTCAAAGGGCTTGGCCTCCATTTCTTACTCACTTGGTTTACTTAGACATGGTTAGACATATGCGAAAAAAAGAGTGAGATTCAAATAATCCCAATAGCTCTTTTACCCTTTCAAGCATAAATACATGGCATGTTTTCAAGTCAAAGAATGAAAGTATATAATAAAAGCTTTTATAAACATTCATAAGCATATTTTCATATCACATATGTTCAAACAAACCAAACACAAGCTCTAAAGGATATTGGCCTAACCTCACCTAATTTTATTAGGACTTTTGGATTTGCCTCACTCACTTTAAGGGACTTTTGACTTAGCCTTACTCTTTCTTGAGACTTTTGGCTTTGTCTCATCAATTTCTAAGGATTTTTAGCTCATCCTCATCCATTCTAAGAGACTTTTGGCACAACTATATCCATTCAAGCCATCTTGCATTCAAAACATGTTCAAGAAGTATAATGGTACCATAGCATTTCATCAATAGCTATAAATATATCTGATGATTCAAACATACATAAAGCATCCAATAAAAATCAAACATCTAAGACATGCATGTGAGAAATGTTAAAGAGCTACCTTAAATCAAAATTGCAACTTCCTTCCTTAGTCCTTTCTTTCCCCTTTTCAGCCACACACACACAACTAGGTGGAGCTTGATTCACTTGGCCTAGACACATCAAATGAGACATAATTACATCATTGGAATAAGTTTTAGCTTCACACAAATTCTATACGAGCTTACTTTGTTCTAAGACATAGTTATGGTTCAATAGAAGTGCATAATGAAGCAACCCTAGAATTCATGATCTTGGCTTCGATTTCTCATTCAATCTAAGTTTCTTGAATCCATTTAGACTCTTTGGAGTCATCACATATTCAATTTAAGGAGCCTAGGCCTAAATTGCTTATTTATGTCTTAAAAAGGAACCTAAGCCTCCATCTCATAAACCATGATCTCTAAATTCAAACCAATGCTTCTCTTGATGTTTATTAATCATATCTAGGCCATTCCCATCCTTGGAATTAATTAAAACTCTCCTTAGGTACTTGTTTTAGGTTTGGCCGAGACATGACGCTACTTGAAGACCCATGAAGTTTGCTTGATTTTTCTTAGGGAATTGGCACTTGTGAAGCTTTCTAGATGTCTTAGGATCTCATGCATACTCTTATATAGGCTAGACTATCCTTGGAAAGCTTCAAGAATGGCTAGGTGCAACAAAAACCATAAGTTATACAACTTGAATTCTAAAGCTTTTCTTTTGAATCTAATTGCATATTCTTATTTCTCATACTCTAAAACCCTTATTTTTTCCTTGCTAAGGCAAGAAATCATCCCCCCTTTAGTGATCTAGGTTTGGCCAAAACTATGCTTGGGAGAAGGAGCAAAAGGAAGCAACAAAATCCATGGAAGTTACCTTGATTTCAAGCTTTTCCAAAAGCTCTTTCACTTGCTTCTTGTCTCTCCTTCAATTTTTATCCTCCTCTCACTGAACCATCCATGAATCATCCTCAAATTAATCATCAAAACCATTGGAAAAAAAAGAGGAAAACAACATTGGTGAAGGAAGAAGCATGAAAAACCATGGATTTTTCTTACCTTTTTGCTTAGTTTTCTCTTCCTTTCTTCCTTCCTCTTAGTGCGCCACTTCAAGAAGCCTAGGGTTCTATTTTAGTGTAGAAGAAAGTCGATCAAGGAAGATGGAAGAAATGGGGCATGCTATATATAGGCTAGGGGTTCATTTAAGACTTTTCAATTTTTCAATTTTGCCTTTCATTCTTGGTTCTTTCCATTTAAGCTCATTTCAACTCCTTTTTGAGAACCGTCTTTTTCATTATAAAATTTAGGTCCTCTAATTCGTAAAATGCTTTTGGTTTCATCCAAATTAGATTTTAAACTTTTCTGAATGAATAAGTTAAAGTTTGGGTCAACTAATATTTTAAAACATAAACTAAAGGGGTTTTAACCACTATAGGGGTTCCAATGGATTTTAGGGCCTCCGAGAACCTCAAGAAATTTAATTTTCCCATTTAAAGATCCCTTATTTGAGTTTTCTAATAGTTGCTCAAAATTATAGAAAATGCCACTCCATTTTCATCAATTTTTTTTAGCTCTTGTTTCTAGGTATCTTAAGCCTTGTATCCTCATTTTTAATTGTCTAGATTATTGTTCTAATTTTATTATGCCTCTAATCTTTTTGTTTAAGGGACTTTCTTTTATAACTAGTTCATTTCTAATATTTTTAGGAAAATCGAACATTACACGTTAAATTTAATTATATGAACTGATTAAAATCCTGGACGGTAGTTTAGGAACATTAAACGTTAATAACTAGAGGATTAAAAATCAAACCAAAGAAGTTTTTAGAGGACAAGGAAGGGAAAATATCAAGGCCTGACTTTGGATTGGTTATGTTTCATTTGATTGCTTTAATTTGGTAAATTGATTTCTTGTTTTTGTTTATTTCTGCAATTTTGTATTCAACCCTCGTTTATTCTAATTTCTGTCTTGTAGATTTTTAAGCTAATTGATTTGATTAAGAGCTCCTTTGTGATGATACTAACTTTTAATCATTGTAATTAAGGTTAAATATATGATTAATAATCATAAATTGAGGTTACAAGACATTACGACTAATTACTTTCAGAAAATACAAGGAAATTTGAACCATAATGTTATTAGAGTCATCAACCATATAATTACAAGCACTCATGTATATCAGGGAAACAAACATTCATTTAAAAGCCTTTAATTCTATTACCGATTAATTTCAACTCACAAAAATCTTCTACTAATGTTTTTAAGTCACATCTTGGGGTTACCATATGAAAAATTAAGATTTCTGGGTTAGAATGAAGGTTTAGGACCGTTAGCTACAACTAAATGTCCTTGTGCCGCGGCCAATTGCTCTCGGGTTCACTCCTTAACTTCACAGCTTTCGACGCGGCTTGGACCTTCACCACAGCTAACCTACATGGCGCTATAGCAAGGAAGCCTCCTGGAGCCTACCTCGCTTGCCTCTTGATATTGGCCTCGGCCGATTCCCCCTTTCACAGGAGCTAATTCCTCTCTGGAACGCCCAATAAATTCTTGCAAAAGTTCACCATGGCCAATTCCCATTTAGTCGCAGCAAATTTCCCCCTAGACGACTCCCAGTTTTGCCTTTCACATTTTGGCGAATTACTCTCTGGTACTCTCCCTGGGCAACTTCGCCTCTATTGGCTGCAACAAAATTCCTTCTGATCCTATAACTCCAAAAATCTTGTCTCATACTCTTCACTTTCCCTCCAATAACACCCTAGGGCCACTCTACCTTAATTTATGCAACTCTAATGGTAGTTATGTACCTTAATTACCCAGCTAATCTATCATTACTAGTTCAAGGCTTAAGTGTCAATTTCTACTCCTCCAGCTACCCTATATTAACAAGTTCATAGATTAATAACCACAAAATTTCATAAGCCTCCAGCAATTACCATTCAAGTATACATTCCCTTAAAGATTCCATACATCACTAATTCAAATCAACCATCTAATATATCCCATGATGACATTTCCAATACTAAACCATATCATGAATTCAACAAGGTTCATATATTAGATATTATAAGTTCATACATCATAAACCAAGCTATATTGAGACTGAACTCCTAAATAAATACATCTCAACTAATCAAAATATAAATGCCTACACTTGGCAATATGATTACATGATGATGCTATATATATGAGATTAACAAAATTGCATCTACTCTACTCAGATTAGCCCAAGTGTAGCTTCTTCCATACATGGCTAGAGCTTATGAATTTTCATCCACTTGCTTCCCCTTATCCTTACCTGAAGGGGCTTCACCTGAAAGTATATTCCCATGAAATGTGGTGAGATGCAAATCTCATTAACCAAGACAAATTTCATTATATATTCCAATTTAATTAACATATATGTATGATTTCACATAAGCATCAGAAAACATACCAATCATATATGTAAATAAAATAATTAAGCTATCATGATTATTATCCCACACTAGCAATCATATTTCCACATGTTAAAGGCCAATAACACCGGGAGAGGCCCGTCCACGGCACTTACTCTCTAATGAGCACAACAAGGGCTCAGTGCATCTGGGGTTTGATCATAACCCAGTGTCCGATCGAAGCACATGCACGGGTGGCAGCTACACCATAGCTTCACCATGAACTCACAAGGTCCAATCATAATACAATAGATAGTTAACCAATTTATTTAGCATTTCAAATCATTCATGTACAGAAAATATGAAATTAAAACAGATATATGCATGAAATTAATATAGTCCCAGTTACCTCACTTATAGCTAATCCTCTAAGAGCCAATTAAATGTTACTTCAGCTTATGGACACAAAACTAAGCCATTACTATCCCTAATCACAATTTGTATAAGCAAACCCATCACTTAAAAAAAGTTAACTATATAGGACTACTCAGAAACACTTACCCAATCACCACGAAAACCAAATTCCAATTCAGTTGCTCCTACGCCAAAAACCTCAAAATAACACCTCAAATTCTGAGTAAATTCGTACAGAAACAATACCCATATTATAAATCAGCTATAGGGGTCTCAAACTAGCAAAGAAAACATTAAAATGGAGAGTTTATACTTACCTAATAACACCCTTAGCCCCAACCTACGAAATTTCACTAAGAAAACCCCAAACAACCCCATTTTAGATTTTAAGTATGGTGAAAATACTCCAAATGAAAAACTAATTGGTCCAAAATGAAGAGAAAGAGAAGGGGATTAAGTTATATAACTATTACCTTGGTTGGATCTTACTCTAGAAGTGGGAAATAATAGATTTCTTACGCCAAACCCTAGCCTCCCTTTAAACCTCCGAATTTCCCTCTTTGTGCTTTTATGTTTTACAGAGTGGGTGGGTGGCTAGGTTAGTTTTTAGGGTTTAAGTTGGGTTTTCTGTGGGTTATGGGCTGCTCCAAGTATCCAACTCCAAATGGGCTTCAGATTTATGTGTTAAGTTGCAGAATTTTAATTGGGCCAGACTAAGTTTTAAGAGCTCAAAGGATTTGGGCCTGCACAAAGGTTGTTGGGTTAATTATAAGAGCCTATACAAGGTAGATCTTAGGTCTCTATCATATTGAATCAAATTGGGTTTGCACTTAGCTTATTGGGCCTCCATTAGCCTCTTATCATGATCTCCTACAATAATTTGGGCCTACATGAATTTTCTATCCCAATTAAATCTCAAACCTATATTTATAATTTATCTCTCCAAAATTTTTATTCACTTAACTTACCTAATTATTTCTAATTAATCCAAATCCATGATTAACACCTTAATTAATTTTGGGGTGTTACATCCTTGGAAGATGACCTGGTAGGCATTATATTACAAATTAGTAAAAGATCACTAATCTTGTCTAGTATTGACAATCGTGAATGAAAAAAAAATTCCTTACTAGTTATACACCTAGACTCCTAATATATTGGCGATTACATTAAATTGTGATTTACACCTAATCAAATGAATTAAAGTTTATATCTAAGTGTTAAATCAACTTATGTCGTAACATACTTCATAAGGCCAAATTCATATAACTTCATTCCTAAGGCAACAAATTTACAATCGCAACTAAATTTTTGATAATGGTTGCCCCATTTGTACATCAATTGGAACTGTAGGGGTCACAATTTGAATTCCTTTTCTTTTTCACTCATGGCTACCATTGACAGGTTTGTTTTGATCTATATGACCAAAATATGAGATCCATTTGCATATGGGAGCTATATATCCACATTTACATAATAAGGCTTAAAATTTTAAAAATTCATAACTTCAATTATATAATTTCAATTTATGTAAATTAGGTGTCTATAGCTTATGATTTGAACTTTATGCTATAAAAATTTTAAATAAAAATGAATCTATTTGGCCTTTCAAAAGTCAAGAAAACCAAGGTTGCACTAGAGTGAATAGTAACTACATAATTTTAGTTTTGGGCCTAACTTTGAAATTCATCAAATATTCTATAGAGATTAGAAAAATACCATCTTTGGCTTATTAGAAAACACTATAAATTTTCTAGACGCTCACCAAATTTTAGCCCTAAATTAGGTCATTTGGGCTATTAAGGATAGAAGTGCAATTTATGACTTATTTAGACTAAAATTTAATTCCAAAATGGTTCATTTGGCCTCTAAATTGCAATCTCTTGGTCTAAACAAGTTTAAATTCATTCATGCCTCATTTATATAAGAACATTACACAAAATATGGCTAGCATAAAAAATTCACAATCCCACATCTAATTATGCATATGGGCATATAGCATCTCATATATGAAATCATGTACTAAAGGCCAACTCATGCATCAAAATGGCATATATTTATGTTCTTAAACTCATACACATGTTGCCATTACATATCCTTGTCATACACATAAGAGTTCATCATTAAAGTGTCTCATACATCATTAAATACATAAGTTACATCACAAGCTTCTTATACATCCATTCTAAACTCTAGCTCTTCTCAATTTCTTTCTCCTTGCTTAAGGAACTTGTCATGGGTTGTGGGAGATGAATGGAATGAGATTCTTAGAAAAATCTTAATAGCAAATCTCAATCTATATCAATACATACAATGAATGCAATGAGGAAATGCAAGCATGTTGTTCATGGATGTCAAATAGCTCAAACATAACATTTAGCATGAAACTTCAATTCTCATTAAGTCATGGCATCAAAACATCCTAGCTAAGCTCAATTAAACTTAACTTGTAACATTCGGTTCCTCTGTAAATGTGAGAAACGCAATGTTCGGTTTCTCCGTAAATGTCAGAAATGGGCCAAATATAAAAGGAAGTCCACGAAATAGAAGGAATTGGGGCCAACTAAAATTATGATAAAATTTTAAATATTAGAAAATAAGGATTTGATGTTTGAGATGTCCAAAAACCAGAGCCAGAAGAGCTCAGAAAATTTGCCGAAGAAAGTAGGGGTATTTTTGTAATTTTTGGAAAATTTTGAAAACTCACAGGAGAGCTTTTTAAATGAAAAATTTGAGCTTTCCGGGGTTCTCAAAGGCCCTGAAAACCATGGGAACCCCTAGAACAGTTGAAACCCCTCCGGTGAGCGATTTCGGCAAAGGTCGACCAAAACTTTGACCGAACAGTTCGGAATGATTTTAGATCCTTTTTGAGTGATTCCAAAGGCAATTCTTATGATTAAGAGCCTAATAAATATGATGAAAAAGACAATTTTCAAAAAGGAGTTGAAATGAGCCCAAACGAATAAAACTACAAAGAGGGACTAAATTGCAAATTCTGAAAGTTGCTTAAATGAATCCCTAGCTTATAAAAAACGTCCCTCCTCTACTCAGATCTCCTCACCCACTCTCCCATACGTTAAAACAGAATTAAAAAGGGCTAAGAGTGGCGCACAAGAGGGGAGGCCAAGGAAGGAAGAAGAAGCTTTGAAAAATGCAAGTTTTAGCCACTTTTTCCTACTCCTTGCCTTGTTAAACTTCTTCCCCTCTTCTTCCTCTTCCTTCTCATGGTTTTGGCATTTAATTTGGTGCTGTTTTGAAGGCATAACAGAGGTGGAATTTTCGGATTTGGTGAGGGGAGGCTAGCCAAGTGAAAAGCAACCAAGAGAAAGCAAGAAAACAAGGTAAAACTTCCATTCTTTGGTAGTTCCTTCCTCCCCCTTCCTCTTGCACGAATTTGGACACCATGAGCCCAATTCTTATGGGCTGATTTCTGTCCATTTTATGGAGGGATTAGAGGTTTTAGATGGCAAGGATTAAGAATGAACCAATAGAATCAAGAAAGGAGCATTAGGAGACAAGATAGAACCATTAGGGATCCAAATGCTCCCTTGCAAATCTGATCTTATATGAATGTTCTTAGACTTAATTGAATGTTTAAACATGCTCCTAAGACCCCTAGAAAGCTTCCCACATGCACCTCCCATCCAAGAAAGCAAAGAAATTGCAAGAATAATTAATGAACTCTAAGTAGAAAAAGTGTAGTGCATTTGAAGGGATTGCAAAAACTGATTTGATTCATGCATTCCCTAGCATATATGAGTGTTTGATTGAGCTCCTAAGACCTCTAAGAAGCCTCCCAAGTGACTCTCCCATCAAGGAAAAATTGGAAACCCCTTGAACCCCAAATACTTCCATAATGTCGACCTAGGCTAGAAAGAGTACCAAGGGGAAGTTTTAATTTGTTTCAAGCTTATTTTTGAGTCATGTAGGATGGAAGAGGATGAGAGGGAGCCTTGGAAAAATTTTAGAAGCCCTAGATAGTGAGATGGAAGTGTAGGCTCCATAATGTAGCATAATGAAGCAACTCCTAGTTAGGCTCTTTAAAATAATTGTGTGATGACTCCAAGGAGTCTAAATGGAGTCAAGAATCATAGATTAAAGGAGAGAAGGGAGCCAAGATCATGAATTCTTAAAGTTGCTTCATTAAGTGCCTTATGGAAGCATAATGGAGCCATAAACCAAAGTAGCATCATGTAAAGTGTGTATAATGCCAAGGCTTGTTCCCATGAGTAATTCATATTTCTTTTGGTGTGTCTAGGCTAAGAGAAATGGTCTCTACCTCCTTGGGTGTGTGAGGTCAAGGGAGAGGAGTCAAGACTTAAGGAAAAAGTGTGTAAATGCAAGCAAGGTAGCTCTCTCCACCTTCTCTCATGCATGGATGTGTGTTTAGCTTGTTTTAGAATGTGTGTATGTGTATTTTCAAGCTAAGAAAAGTATGCTAGCATGCCTTTATATTTCATGATCCTTGATGCCATGTTATGTTTTAAATGAATCTATGATATTTGTATGAGTTTGCTTGAGTGAGGAGAGGCCAAGAACTCTTCCCTTTGGTGAGGATGAGCTAAGAACCCTTGAGCTTGGTTGAGACATAGCAAAAAGTCTCCCAAAAGCAAAGTGGGCTCCCAAGAGTATGGTTGAGTCCAAAGCTCTTAAAGAATGGGTGAGGCAAGTCCAAAATCTATGAGGAGAAGTGTGAGGCTAATCCAAATACTTGGGGAACTCTTGAATGTCTTGCATGATTGATTCACATGCCAAGGTTGCTTTGAAAATGTCCATGACTTCCATTTTTCCATACATGCATTTGAAAAACTTGCTTTGTACATATTATGTGTGATTAAATGGGAGATGAGCTATTGGGATTCTTTGAATCTCATCCCCTCCTCTCTAATGCTCTAATATGCTAGGTGGACCAAGTAGCTATGGTGAAGGGAGCCAACAACCATGAAAGAAGAAGATTGACGAGCCTAGGCCTAGTTTGTATTCTTTTTGAACCATAATGATGTTCAATGATGTATATGATTATTGTAAATGGCACATGACCCTTGAAACACATGTAAATATAATATTATGTGATGTATACATATATGGATATGATGTATGAACTTTAGAAATGAATTTGGGTATGTAATGCCAAGTTATGCAAATTGAAAGTTTGATGCAAATGTGTATAAATGTGGGTTGAATGGCCAAAATGAGATGCATGAGGTTTGGGACCATTTGGGCAGCTCACACAAGTCTAAAATATGCTTTTAAACTTGTCCAAAAGGTGCCAAGACCAAGGGGAATCCATTTGGCAATTTTTGTACCCAATATGGAGCCAAAATTGACCATAATGGAACCCTATGCTATTTTTTGGCCAAATGAGTTAGTCTTGCCTGAAACTTGGCATGCAATTAGGTCTCATTAAGAGCTTTTTGGGAAGCTAAAGATCATAATTTTTGGAGACCTAGAGAATATTTGATGAATTTTCAAAGTTGGGATTTTTCATGGATTCTGGTATGGGTACTGTTCATGCTGGCAGTTTTGAATTCTGTGTCACTTGATGGCCAAATGGTGTCCAATGATTATGAAATTTTACATGCATAAACTAGAGGTCATAAGATTTCTGTGACCACTTAGATCACCTCATTTGGAGGTCTATAGAGGAAGATATACAATTTTGAAGTTCTTGCCCAGTATCAGTCATCTTGCCTGACCCGAGGTACTGTTCCATCGATTTCCGGGAGTTTGGCTTGATGAAATGATCTGAAAAATTTTTCCTCTCTATTTAACATCCACATATTTTCATAGTGGTATCATTTGCAAGCATTCGATTTTTGTGGAATTAGTTAGACATTTTTGAAGTTCATATCAGTAAACTGTGATAGTATCAGGAACCCCTCCGACCTGCAGTTGATTTCGTGTGTCAAACGCTTTGTGTGTGGGATTTTAAGGCTGCTACATATTTTTAGTATTAATTAGACATTATAAAATTTCAAGAATGACCGAGATCACATGTTTTCTATTTTTCTAGATTTAATTGTGATTTTCCAAACTTTGCCCAGAAATGAGGCCAAGTCTGCCGAAAATGAATCTACATGTCTCATATCCTTTTTTAGTTTCCATGGGTTCAAAGCATGTTTTTGGGATTGCAATGAGTTGTAATGGTGCAATTAAATATGAGGAAGCATAGAATGAGCTCACATGGTCCATGTAACACTGAAATGCATTTTTAACCCTATGCCACAATATTAAGAAAGTATAAGATTCCAATGAGAAAAATCTCACTTTATTCTTCTTATATCTCATATGAGCGTGTGAGGCATGATGGGTATGAGCTAGAAATGATGGTGTTACACAACTCTGGGCCAAGGAAGAGTTGTTGTACTCAATTCCCTGCCATAAGGAGCTAGGAGCTGAAACATAGCTTTAACATGCATGAAATTCAAGATAGAAGCTAACTCAAAACATGCTCATGAAATTATTAAGCAAACAAACATACAAGTATCTTAACTTATTTAAACACTCAAATACATGCAAGATAGGGAGAGAGCACTACCTTGTAAAGCTAGGAATTATGGTGCACCACTAACCCCTTGACTCTTCACTTTTGCATCTTGCTTTTCCTTGGGTTCCCATACATATAAGAAAGGAGTTGCTCTAGCTTGGCCTAAATACATTAATTCAGATGCAATAAACTCATTAGGATTCATTCTATCTTATATTGTTAGCACCTAATCTCATTAGAACTCAATATACATCTTTAAATCATATGAGGCCCCTTACGAGGTAACTCTTATATTTCACTTTCTAGGTTCCAAAATCTCATTTAATATGAGCCATATAACTCTAATAGACCGCATTATGGCTATCACATTTACATGATTAAACAAGCTAAAAGTTGAGTTGCTTCTTTAGGCCTTTTTGAACTCTAAAATTTTACTTTTCAAAATATGGCTTCTAAATTCAATCCAATGGTTCTATTAGTGTTTATTCATCACATTTAAGCCTTTTAGAACCTTAAAACTCATGAAAGTAATCCTTAGGTACTCATTCTATAGCTTGGTTGATACTAGCACCCTTCTTGCCCAACGTGGAGTTTTGTCACTTTTTGTGAGGTGCTTGACACATGTGGAGTATTTTTGGCTCTTTTCTAGTCCAAATTTGGTCTTATGAGGCTTAATACATCTTCCTAAGGTTCCATAACTTCCAAGGTGCGACAAAATCCCTAGGTGCCCTATCTTTCATTTTATGGCTTCTCATGTAATTCCACTTGTATAATCTTACTCTGCGCCCTTTTAAAACCCTTGTTTTCATTAAGATCTCATCAAACACAAATCTCCTCTCTTTCCTCCCTCTCTTTGCTGAAACATAGAGTGGCTAAGTTCCAAGATTACATAAGTCTTCTTAACCCAAATTATACATCGCTTGAAAGTACTCTTGATAGAGAATATTTTGCTAAAATTTGTTTCCTTAAAGAAGCTTCTCCATTTAAAAGTTTTGCCACAAAACTCACTCTTTTAGAAAACAAAACCACTAAGAGAAAGAGGAGAAAGAGTAAGAAAGAGTTCATAATAGCATCATAGGCAAAATTAGCATATAAACTTACCTTATGTAGCCTTCTTCCTCATCCCTTCTTTCCTCTTTTGTCATATCTCTTAGGCCTTGTTTTGGAATTATGTATGTTAGCTAAAATGAGAAAGAAGAAGGGTGGAGTCCTATTTATACAAAAAGTTGGGGTTTACAACTTTTAGAAATTTCAATTTTGCCCTTATACTTTGATTCCACTGTTTGAACTCATTTCTTTATATTTTTTGAAAGCAATAGCTTTATTATAAAATTTAGATTCTACTCTTTATTAAAAACATCCATTTTAAGGTTACAAGGACTTAAAATACTCAAAAGAAGGCCAGTTAAAGTTAAGATAAACTAAAACCTTAAACTATGCACCATCAGAAATTTAACTATTCTAACAATCCCTATGATATTTAGGACCTTTGAAAATCCCATTCTATGATAGCAAAAATGGTTCTACCACAAATGTTTATAGGGCTAATACTTAATGCTAATAAAAGATCAAGTCATTCATCAATTATTAGTCAATTATGATCACAATGTTGAATCCCATGGCAATTATATTACATAAACAGTCCCTATACTTGGCAATTCATGATGCAATATGGCAAATGCATAAAAACTAGTATTCTTATTACACAAACTCAATTTGACAAGGTTTTTAGACCTATATGCTACCAACCATACATTATGCTGCCATTAATTTCTCCTTGCCACTAAGTGGTTTGGTCCCTAAAAATGTTAGCCCACAATCAAGGTGAGATATACAATCTCAGTAACAAGAGGCAAATTTTATATATATGTATAGATTAATCAACATAATACACTTTCATATCATCAAATACCAGAATTATCAATTCAATTAGCAAATGAACTAGTTGAGCTACAAGTGACTACTATCCCATCCAACAATCACATACAACATGTTAAAGGCCAATAACACTGAGAGAGACTCGTCCATGGCACCAACTCCCATTGAGTACAACATGAGCTTAGTGCATTCAGGGGTTTGATCACAACCTAGGGCTCGATCAAAGCATGATGCATGGGTGGCAACTGTACCACAGCTCCACTATGGACTCACTCAGGGTCCCTAACAACAATAATCAAATAGCCAACCAATCATTTAGCATTTCAAAATCATACAAGTGTAACAAATATCATATTAAAATGAGCATATACATAGAATTAGAAGAATTAACCCTGGTTACCTCAATGAAGCCAATGACTCATCCTCTAACTACCATCATGATCTAAATGCACACTAAGCCTAAGATAAGCATAGTTATCATCATTTATAGCAACAAATTAGATACCCAAAGAGTTAAACTATCAATAACTACTTAGAGGTTACTTACCTAACCACCAATGAATTCTAATTTCAGATTTTAGCTTTCCCTCACTGGAAACCACAACATTTCACTTTAAAACTTAGGTATTTTCATACAGAATTAGAACCCATACCAAATTGGGACCATTATCTAGCAGAAAATGCATCCAAATGAGGGGTAGATACTTACTCAACAATACTCTTAGCCTCAACCTCTAAAATTCCACCATGAGAACACAAAACAATACATTTCAAATTTGGATATGGCTGAAAATGCTCCAAATGGAAAACCAATTAGCCTAAATGGAGGAAGAAGAGAGGATTAAGCTTCATGAAGGTTACCTTAGCTGATTTTTGACTCTAGAAGGGAGAAATTATGAAAATATGTAGGAAACCCTAGCCTTCATCTTAGACAACTAAAATTCCTTTTGGGCTCTAAGTGTTTTTGCATAATGAAGTAAGGGAGAAGGGTTTTTAGCGTTTAAGTTAGGTCTTGGGCTATCCTAAAGTGTAATATCCGGTTCTTTGAAAATGAGAGAAAACGCGAGAAACGTAACGTACAGTTTCTCTATAAATGTATGAAATTCACCAGATACAAAAGGAAGTCCCCTGAAATTACTTAGTTAAGGTCCCAAAAAATTTGGAAAGTATTCTAGACCCCTAATAATGAGAATCCTAGGCTTAGACGGAAAGAAAAACAGAGCTAGAATCGAAAAACAAATTATGACGAAAAGTTCATGAAACATAAAGGGCATTTTTGTCATTTTGAGTAAATTTTAGAATTTTCATAGAAGGGCCTTTTAAAGGAAATTTTTAAGTTCTCCAAGGTTCTCAGAGGCCTTGAAAACCATGGGAAGCCCCGAGACAGTTAAAACCCCTCCGGTAGATGTTTTCTAATGTCAGTATACCTAAACTTTGACAGATTCATTTGGAAAGGTTTTAACTATGATTTAAGTGATTCCAAAGGCATTTTATTAAATTGGAAATCTAAATTTTATAATGAAAAAGATGGTTCTCAAAAAGGAGCTAAAACAAGTTAGAAACGAAAATGCCAAGAACGAAAGGTAAAATGAGAATTTTTTAAAAGTCTTCCGTAAACCTCCCTATATATATGAGGCACCCCACATCCTCACTTCATTTAGTCACACTTGTTTCTGCCCTAAACCAGAGAGAAACCCTAAGGATGAGGCGCACAAGAGGAGGCAAGAAGAAGGGGTAAAGCAAGGCAAGAAAGGTATGAAAATCTTGATTTTTCAAGCACTTTCCTTCACCAAACTTCTTCTCCTCCTTCTCCTCTTTCTTTCCATAGTTTTATTGAGGTTTTTAGTGCTATTTTGAGGTTAGCACAAGAGGGGAAAATTTGGATTTGAAGAGAGGAGGCCAAGGAAAGTGAGAATCATGCAAGAAAATATGAAAAAAAAAGGTAAATCTTCCATCCCATGGTGGCTACTTCCTCTCCATTCTTCTCCCTATTACGCCCCATGTATGTAGATGCAAGAGAGCTTGAATTTTAGGCAGAACCAACGGTGAATTTTATAAATTTAAGGGAGGAGAGTAAGAATATGCAAATAAATTCAATTAATAGCCATTGATTTTTAAGATAGCAAACCTAGGGTTTCATGGGTTTCCTTGAAAATTTGATTTGATGTAATTATTTCTCGGCTTAAATGAATGTTTAAATGAGTTTCTAAGATCCCTAGAAGTCTCCCTATATGCATCCTTCATCAAGAAAACAAAGTAAACATCCATGGAGGCTAAAGGGTGCATAGTCTCGACCCAAGGGGGTTGAGACACCTAGAGAGAGTTTTAATTTTTTTCAAGCCCATTTTTGAGTCATATATGATGAATGAAAATGAGGGAAAAACTTTAGAGAAAATTTCGGAGGCCTGGAGAATGAATTAGTGTCTTAGGTTCCATAATATGACCTAAAGAAGAAACATGTAGTTAGGCTCTTTGTTTTAATTGTGTGATGACTCCAAGAGACTTAAAAGGAGTCAAGAATCATATATGAAATGAAAGAATGGAGCCTTGAACTCATTTGATGGGTGTTGCTTCATTAGGTACATTCTTGGAACCATAAAGAGGTTAATAGACCAAGTTAGTATTTAAGGAAGATGTGTGGCCTTAGAATTAACTTCATGAACCTAATTGGCTTCCATAAATTATGTTTAGGCCAAGAGAAACTAATCCTACACCTTTGTGTGTGTGAGGCTGAGGAAGGGAGCATTGTTTCAAGGAGAAAAGTGTGTGATTGCATCCATGGTAGCTCACTCCTCCTTCTTTCATGCATGATTATATGCTTGGCTTGTCTTTAAATGTGTGTATGTGTATTTTAAGCCATGAAAAATGTTCTAGTATGAGCTCTTACTCCACCGTACCATGATGATGTATTATATTTCTAAATGATGTTTATGATACTTGCTTTGGTTTGCTTGAGTATGGTGAAGCCAAGAACTCTTAGCCATGGTGAGGATGAGCCAAGATTCCTTAGAATTGGTTGAGACAAAGTAAAGAGTCTCCTAAAAGTGAGGTTGATTCCCAATAGTAAGATTGAGTTAAAAACCTCTTAAAGAATTAGTGAGGCAAGTCCAAAATCTACAAGTGAATGGGTGAGGCTAATCCACTTATTTGGCAAGCCTTTGTATGCTATGTATGACTTGTCAAATGTTGAAAATGTCTTTTGAATGATTGCACATGTAAATATGCCCATGCATGCATTTGTAAGACTTATTTTGCATCTTTTATGTGTGATTGAAAGGGAGATGAGCTATTGGAATTCTTTTAATCTCATTCCCTCCTTTCCAATGTTTTAACATGTTAGGTGTACCAAATAGATATGCTAATGGAAACTTACACCTTGGAAGGTGAAATTGTGATAAGAAAGAGTTTAAATTTTGTTACTTTAAAAGTCTTAGGAATGGCAAATGATGTAATCTATTATTGTATATGTCTTGTGACCTTATGCGCATGTATAATTATGTTAATGTATTATGTACAAATGAGAAATTATATTATGGAAATGTTAGAATGTAAATTAAGCATGTAATGGCAAGCTTAGTGCTTTGATGGCTTTGTGCAATTGTGTATAATTGGAAGAGGAATAGCTAAATTGAGATGCATGAGGTTTGAGACCACTTAGATAGTTCATATAAGTCATATTCATACTTTTAAACTTGTCCAAGGGTGCCAAACATCAAGGGAAGTCATTTGGATACTTTGGTATCTTATATGGAGCAAAAATTGACCATATTGGAAATCTATACCACTTTTTGTCCAAATGAGTTCTTCTTGATCTGAGACTTGGAATACAATTAGAGTTTATTGAGAGCTTTTTGAGAAGTTAAAGTACAGAATTTTTGGTGGTCTATGAAATATTTGATGAATTTTCAAAGTTGAGAAAAATACTGAAATTGGTTTAGGGTACTATTCACTCAGGTCCAAAAATGAATTCTATCACTTAGGGGGCAAATGATGTCCAATTGTCACAAAATTTTATAGAGAGAAAGTAGACATTCCCAGTGAGTTGTATCAACAAGAAGCACTCAATGTGGATGTCTAGAGAGGGAGATATGAATTTTTAAAGTTTCTGCCTAGTATTAGGCGTCTAGACTGACCCAGGTTATTGTTTGATTAGTTTTCGATGCCTGGATGTGCCTAAACTGGTCTAGAATTATTTTTCCCTCTAGCTAACATCTGTAGCTTTCCAGATTAATATCATTTACATGGATTGGTTATTTGTGGAATTAATTGGATATTTTGAAATTTATAGTAGAAACCTGTACTAGTACCAATAGCTAGTCTGACCTCTACATCTTTTTGAATGTCAAACATCTTCTGTATGATGTCTCATGGCTTGGACATATTTTTAGTATAAAGTAGACATCTGTAGAGTTTCAGAATGGTAAAGAATGCTTGATTTCAATTTTTCTAGAGTTAGTTATGATTTTTCAAAGTTTGTGACAGAAAAGGAAAAATTCTGCCCAAGGCTACTATCATAAATTTTATATATTCCCTTGCCTTGCACAAGTTCTAGGCCACTTTTGGTGATAGATTTAACTTGTATTTATGTAATTAAATATGAGAATGTGATACATAAGTCTATATGGCCCATGGGACTTTGAAAGAAAAAATTATACGCTATGCAACGCAAGAAAATTCATTATTTTAAAGTCATTCTTCCTTGCTTCCTCATGAAATACATGTATGAATCTTGGAAGTAGCATGAGATAAGCTAGAAAGTTATGGTGTTTACATAAAGGCCCAAATCCAAGTAGGTTTAAACTTTTAGGTGGTTGGGCCAAGCTATAAGAGTCTATTTAATTAGGTTTGTACAAATTTAATGTTGGGCCTCTGAGAAATGGGATTGGATATCCTTAAAGTAATACCATATTATTTCTAATATTGATCCTCTTTTATGCAAGTGAGATTATACAATTCTTCAAAGAAATCCCAAGAAAATGCATTAAAATAATGAATTAAGTTACATTGTGTAGCGGATAAATTTTTCATTTCGCATCTCTGGGGCCCCATGAACTCACCAACAACATTCTATAATTATTTTTCATTCATACAAATTATAACATTCTCAAAAATTAGCACAAACCGTGGATCAAGAGTCAAAAACCCCAAAATTCCCTTCATTCTTGGTGGATATACAGGGATAGATTTCAAGGGAAAATTTGAAAAATCATAACTAAATGTAGAAAAATCAAAATCACACAAACCATAGCATTCTAGAAAGCACTAGATGTTAACTTTATAGTAAAAATAGTCCCAGCCATGAAAATCTCATCTCAACCATGTTTGACGATAAAAATGCAGGGAAGTCAAGCGACCTAGAAATATGATACAGCTTATTGATATAAATTTTGAAAATTCATAATTAATTCCACAAAAATCCAATCTATGTCATATGTACCAATTTGGAAAGCTATTGATGTTAAAAATAGATTTAGACCAATCCAAGAGTATTCAGACTCTGAAAATCAATCAAATAGTAATAGGGTCTGGAGGTGGGCCAATAATATAATAGCAAGTTCAAAAATTCATATCTCTCTCTCAAGACATCCAAATGAGGTGCTTCCAATTGGCACACGTCACTGTAAAGGTCTATTTTCTCCTTACAAAATTTAGTGGCAATTAGACATTAATTGCCGGAAGAATGACAGAACAAAATTCAAACCAGATGAACAGTACACTGAACTAAAACTAGAAAATTTGCCAACTTCAAAAATTCACCAAATATTCTGTAGACCTCTAAATAATACCCACTTTAGCTTTCTAGAAATCTCTCAATAAGCTCTAGATGCATGACAAATCTCAGATCAGGAAGAGCTCATTTGGACAAAAACTGGTATAGTTCACCAAAATGGCCATTTTTGCTCCATATGAGGTACCAACTTTGTCCAATTGTCCTTGTTTAATGTTTGGCACCTCTTGAGCAAGTTTAAAAGTATGAATATGACCTGTGTGAACTACCCAAGTGGCCTCAAATCCCATGCATCTTGTTTTGTCTATTCCACATCCAATAATACCCAATTAACCATAAACATACAAGAGGTAATTTCCATGATTTCATTGATTTAGGGCTACATAAAGTATATATAGTATCCATTCATCATTTTACATTAGTTCATGGTCTTACATCACAAAAATTACATGTGCAAGCTCACTTTGACATTCCATTACAAGTAAGTTGACATAATAGATAAAATACAACTTTTCAAGGCTCTTGGCTTGCATTCCTTACTCCTTGAATGCCACCTAGACATTTTAAAATGATGGAGGGAAGGGGAGTGAGATTCTTAGAATCCCAATAGCTCACACACCCATTCACACACACATTCAAGGCATACATACATCAAGTGTGCAAATAAACAAGCTACTTAGATCATGAGTGCACATTTCAAGATCTCCATGCCACACTTTCACAATCATATCATCAAGAAGCTCTAGGTACTTTTGGTTTTGCTTCATCCCATTTCTGGGACTTTTGGATATGCCTCACTCTTGGTCTAGGAACTTTTGACTTGGCCTCACTCATCCAAGAGACTTTTGGCCTAGTTGTAACAACCCATAATTATTAAGGTATTAATCATGGATTAGATTAATTAGGCGTAATTAATATGGGTTTGAGATTTAATTGGGATAAAAATTCTATCTAGGCTTAAATTAATAGATCATGAGAAAAGGCTAATGGAGGCCCAATTGGTTAGGTGCAGACCCAACCCAATTTAGTGTGATAGAGGCCTAAAATCCACCTTGTATAGACTCCTTTAAGTGGACCAATGACCCTTGTGTAGACCCAAAACCTTTGGGCTCTTAAAATTTGGTCTGGCCCAATTAAACTTCAGCAACCCAATGCATATTAAACTGGTCCAGTAAAATTATGCAGCCCAACACTCTAAAAACTGGCCCAACAAGAAAAAATCTGAAGCCCAAATGAAGATGGACCTTGGACCAACCCATGACCCACATTTGACCCAACTTAAACCCAACTAAAACCCTATACCCCAGCCTCTTCCTCACACTTGCTGAAACACAAAACACAAAGAGAAAATTCGGAGCTTGGAAAGGAGGCTAGGGTTGAGGGCAATAATTCTGCATTTTCTCACATTTAGAGCAAGATTCAGCCAAGATAATAGTTATACAACTTAATCCCCTCATCTTTCTCTTTAATTTGGCCTGATTAGTTTTTCATTTGGAGTATTTTCATCCTACCCAAAATCTGAAATGTGGGTGTTTGGGGATTTTCTTGGTGAAATTCGTAGGTTGAGGTTAAGGCTGACATTGGGTGAGTTTAAACCCTCCATTATGATGCTTTAATTGTTAATTTGAGACCCCCATAGCTGATTTATAAAATGGGTATTAATTATGTACGAATTTGCTGAGGATTTTGGGTGGAATATTGAGTTTTCTGGTGAAGGATATTTTAATCCGAATTTGGGACTTATAGTGGCTGAGTAAGTGATTCTTAGGTAGTCATTAGCATCTTAAATTCTTTGGGTATTGATTGTAACTGTTAATAATGAATTAGAGTAGTAATTCTATGATGCTATGGTTATAGGAGGATTTCTACACCATTGGTGATTGTTGCAAGTGTCTACAAGTGAGGTAACCGGGTTTATATCAATTCCATGTATATATTTGATTTAATTTCATATATTGCTATATATTAATGATTTGAAATGTTGAATGAATTAGTTGGCTATCTGTTGAATTGTAATTGGACCTTGTGAGTCCATGGTGGAGCTGTGGTACGGCTGCTACTCGTGTATGTGCTTCGATCGAGCACTGGGTAATGATCAAACCCAGATGCACTGAGCCCCGGTTATGCTCAATAGGGAGTAGGTGCCGTGGACGGGCCTTTCCTGATGTTAATGGCCTTTAACATGTGATAATATGATTGCTAGTATGGGATAGTAATCATGATAGCCTAATTGTTTCATTTGCTGATATAATGGATATGATTCTGATGATTTTGATTCATGCTTATATGCTAATTAAATTGGATATATGATGGAATTGCCTTGGTTACTGAGATTTATATCTCACCTCGTTTTATGGGATTAATATTTTAGGTGAAGGTTCCTCAGGTAAGGATAAGGGTAAGCAAGTGGATGAACATCCATGAGCTGAGGCCGGGTGTGGGGAGCTACACTTGGTCTGAGTAGAATAGGGTAGATGCAATATTGTTATTAGTTTACATAGCATCATCATGTAATCATATTGCCAAGTGTGGGCGTTCATATTTTGTTTGATTGAAATGTAACCGTTAAGGATTTAAGTCTCATTGTAGTGGAATATTAATGTATGAACTTATAGTATCATATATCTGGTTTTGTTGAAATTGTGTTATGGATTACTATATGGGAATTGTAGTTATATGATGCCTTGGAGGTAAGCTATTGTTGAATGGAATCTCTATGGAATTTGCATGGGATGTAAATTGCTGCTAATGCATGTGATCTTATTGTTATATATTCATGAATTTGCTGATATGAGTTAGTTGGGCAAGTAGGAAGTCGTAATTAAGTTATTGTAATGGTAATGGATGGATTGATGGGTAAATAGGGTAGGTAAACACCATTAGGATCATATAAAATAAGGGTAGGTGGACCTAGAGTGTTTCTAAGGTGAGATTTAGAGTGTAGGGTGCGAAATTTAGGTAATGTAGTCACAGGAGGGAGTCCCGCCGCAGCTAAGAGGGCTTCATCGCAGCCAAATAGGAGATAGAGCCGAATGGCGCCGCGGCATAACAAATCCCACCGCGGCGCAAAGGAAGAAAATTTGCCTAGGGAGTGACAGTGGCGAGGCGCTGCGGATTGAGAAATCTCACCGCGGCACAGAGCGAAAAAAATCATCCAGGAGGGTAATAGAACCAAAACTCGGGCGCGGCGCAGTGTGTCCTGCCGCGGCGCGAGTCGAGAAAATTAAATAAGGGTTAGATAGAAGCAAAACTCGCCGCGGCATGAATATGTTACGCTGAGGCGAGAATCCTGGGAGTTGAGTAGTAGTTCCAGGAGCCATTTCCGCCGTGGTGCCACATCGGTTGGCCGCGGCGAAGGTCCAACTTGCTACGGCTATCGCCGCGGCGAGATTTGTGAAATTAGGAGACAATATAAGAACACTTGTGGGAGGTTATTGGGTATTAAAACTAATGAACGGTTGAATCATAAACCCCTTATGGTAGTAGGATTTCTTTTATGCAAATTTTGTTTTGTTGTGATGGTATGGTGATGACCCTAACATCAAGGTTTAAATTTTTCCCATATTTACACAATGTGATAGATTGTAACCATTCAAACCTTGATTATAAATTATTAATTGTACATTTAACCATAATTACAATGATTAGAAGGTAGGGTTGTCACACTAGTCTTACCCATTCCTTGAAACTTTTGGCACCTCTTCACCCACATTAAGGGACTTTTAGCATCACCTCACCCTTATGAGCCATTCTCACCATCAATAGCATTCAAGATAACACATTGGTACCAATGCAATCTCAAGACATCAAGTGGCAAGTTCTCACATCATAAGAGCACACACAAGCACACAAAGACATACATGTGCACACAAAAATACAAGGAGAATGAGGTGGAGAGCTACCTTCAATTTATGCAAACTTTTCTTAGTCTTTCTTCTTCCCTTTTTTAGCTTCACAAGCACACCTAGGTGATTTAGTGTTTTCTTGGCCTAAACACCATAAACAACACATAATTACATACTTGAAACAAGCCAAGACACTAAACGCACTCTTGAACACACATTTAGTTCCATAAGTGGCATAATGATTCCATAAATGGCCTATTGAAGCAACCTTTACAATTCAAGCTCTAGCCTCTCATTTCTTTCCATTTCTAGGTCTCTTGGCCTCATTCAAAGTCCTTGAAGCCCTCATGCAATCATTTACACAAGCTTAGAATCAAGTTGCTTCACAAAGCACCATTATGGACACCATTGTCCCATCTCGCAATCCATGGCTCCTAAATCTTTCCTAATGGTTTCTCCTATCTTCTAACATCATATAAAGTCCCAAACCAAGGCTAGAACAAATTAAATCACTTCCTAGGCTTCTCTTCCTAGCTTGGCCGAGACTAGCACCATGGAAAGGCTTCTTGGAGTTTCAATTTTTTTCCTTGATGGGAGAGCCACTTCGAAGGGTTTCTAGAGGTCTTAGGAGCTCAAGGAAACACTCAAATAGCTAGGGAATTACTCACACAAAAATTAGATTTTCCAAAACTTTAAAGAAGCCTACACTTTCCTAACTTGATTTCTATTGGTTTTTATTAGAATTTCTTGCCATATTCCTCTTCCTCATGGTCTAAAACCCTAGTTCCTCTCTTGTTTTTGGAAAAAAAAATCCTTCCTTCCATTGGTTCTATTCTTGGCCGAAATACACACAAAGGGAGAGCAAGAAGAAGAAGCAACAAAGAGAAAAGATTACCTAGGATTCAAGCTAGCTTTCAAGTGCCTTTCTCCTTAGTTAGCTTCTCTTCAAGAAATTTGAACCACTCCCTTTAGTTTTGGACTCAAAATAGAACCAAAAAGCTCAACTAAACCATAAAAAGAAAGCATGGAAGGAGAGGAGTAAGGTTGAAAGAGCATAAAATTCTATAAATTTTCTTACCTTTTTCTTGATTTTTCTCCTCATTTTTTCCCTCTCTTGGTGCGCCTCAAGAAGTTGGCCATTTTCTATATTTTGGGCAGAGGAAAATCATGCTATATGAAAGGAGAAAAAGGGAGAAGTGTGTGGAAGCTTCAAGAAACTCACTTTTTCGAAAATTCTAATTTTGTTCTTCTGTAATGGTAATTTCATTTTGGCTTCATTTTAGGTCATTTTTTAGAACCGTCTTTTCCATTATAAATTTAGGTTCCCATTTTAATAAAATGCCTTTAGAATCACTCAATCTAGAGCTAAAATCTTCCCAAATGAATCTGTCAAAGTTTAAGCTCACCACTATTAAAAAACATACACCGAAGAGGCTTTATCAATCCCAGGGCTTCCCATGATTTTTGAGTCCTTTGAGAACCCTAGGCAAGTCAAATTTCCCATTTGAAAAGCCCTCCTGTGTGTTTTTTCAAAAGTTGCACTTATTTATGAAAATGCCATTACATTTCGTCGTTTTTTGTCATAATTTGTTTCTCCATCCTAACTCCATTTTTTCTCTCCATCTAAGCCTGGAATTATCATTTTTAGGAGTCTAAGACTCAACCCAAATTTTTGGGACATTATCTACCTCATTTTAGAGGACTTGCTTTTATACGGCTCATTTTGTTATTTTATGAAAATTACGTTCGTTACATTTTCTACCCCCTTAAAATAAATTTTGTCCTCGAAATTTAAATACGTACCTTAGGGAAATAGCTTTGGATATTTCTATCTCATCTCATCCTCCAGCTCCCAGGTTGCCTTTTCAGATGTTAGACCCTTTCAAACCACCTTCACCAGAGGGATGCTCTTGTTTCTCAGCTGTTTCAGTTTAGCGTTCACAATCCTCTTTGGTTTCATTACATATGAAAGATTTTCCTGCAATTGAACATGCTCATATTCTATGACATGTGAGGGGTCTGGTAAGTACTTTTTCAATTGAGAAATATGGAAAACATTGTGGATTTAGGCTAGGTTTGGAGGTAGACCGACCTACCCCAATTACTAGAGACACTCGGATGAATACATGGTCTCCAATCTCAAACTCTAACGACCTTCTTCTCTTATCAGCATAACTGTTTTGCCTACTCTAGGCCATAAGAAATTTCTTTCTAATCATTTCTATCTGCTAGGTAGTTTGGTCCACTAACTCAGGTCTTAGCAAGCTCCACTCACCTAGCTCAACCCAACATAATGGAGATCTACACTTTCTCCTATATGAAGCCTCATAAAGGGCCATCTGGATACTGGAATGATAACTAATATTGTATGCAAACTCTGCTAACAACAGATACACATCCCAATTACCCCTTATTTCTAGCACATATGCCCTCAACATGTTCTCTAGGGTTTGGATGGTCCTCTTAGTCTGACCATCGATCTATGGGTAGTAAGCAGTGCTAAACCACAACTTGGTCCCTAAGGCATGCTGTAACGACCTCCAGAAGTTTGATGTAAACCTAGGGTTTCTATCAGATACTATGCTACTGGGTACTCCGTGAAGTCGCACTATCTCATGTATATACAACTAGGCTAGTCTATCTAAAGTATAAGTAGCCCTTATCACTAAAAAGTCTGCAGACTTCGTTAATCTATCTACAACTACCCAGATAGCATCGTGTTTAGATGATGTCTTAGGTAGCCCTATAATAAAATCCATAGCTATTGTAATATCCGATTCTCTAAAAATGAAAGAAAACGGGAGAAACATAATGTACGGTTTCTCCTTAAACAAACAAAATGCACCAGATACAAAAGGAAATCCTCTGAAATGACTTAGTTATGGTCCTAAAAAATTTGGAAAGCATTATAGACTCCTAAAAATGAGAATCCTAGGCTTAGACGAAAAGAAAAAAATGGAGCTAGAATGAAAAAATGAATTGTGACAAAACGTAAGGGCATTTTTTTCATCTTGAGAAAATTTTGGAATTCTCATAGGAGGGCTTTTTAAATGAAAGTTTTAAGTTTTCCAGGGTTTTTAAAGGCCCTGAAATTCATGGGAAGTCCCGGGATAGCTAAAGCCCCTCTGGTGGACGTTTTCCAATAGTAATGAACCTAAACTTTGACAGGTTCATTCAAGAAGGTTTTAGCTCTGATTGAGTGATTCTAAAGGCATTTTACTAAATTGGGGACTTAAATTTCATAATAGAAAAGACATTTCTCAAAAAGGAGCTAAAATGAGTTAAAAACAAAAATGCCAAGGACGAAAGGTAAAATGAGAATTTTTTAAAAGTCTTCCTTAAACCTCCCTATATATATGAGGCACCCTACCTCCTCACTTCATTTAGTCACACTTGTTTTTGCCCTAAACTAGAGAGAAACCCTAAGGATGAGGCAAACAAGAGGAGGCAAGAAGAAGGGGTAAAGCAAGGCAAGAAAGGTATGAAAATCTTAGTTTTTCAAGCACTTTCCTTCACCAAACTTCTTCTCCTCCTTTTCCTCTTTCTTTCCATAGTTTTATTGAGGATTTTAGTGCTATTTTGAGGTCAGCACAAGAGGAGAAAATTCGGATTTGAAGAGAGAAGGGCAAGGAAAGTGAGAAACAAGCAAGAAAAGCTATGGAAACAAGGTAAATCTTCATCCCATGGTAGCTACTCCTCCCACCTTCTTCTCCCTATTTTGCCCCATATATGTAGCTACAAGAGGGCTTGAATTTTGGGTAGAACCAAGGGTGAATTTTATGAATTTAAGGGAGGAGAGTAAGAATATGCAACGACATTCAAGTAAAAGCCATTGATTTTTAAGATAGCAAACCTAGGGTTTCATGGGTTCCCTTGAAAATCTGATTTGATGTAATTATTCCTAGGCCTAAATGAATATTTAAATGAGTTCCTAAGATCCCTAGAAGTCTCCCTATATGCATCCTCCATCAAGAAAACAAAGTAAACATCCATGGAGGCCAAATGCTACATAGTCTCGGCCTAAGGGGGATGAGACACCTAGGGAGAGTTTTAAATTTTTCAAGCCCATTTTTTAGTCATATATGTCAAATAAAAATGAGGGAAAACCTTGGGAAAAAATTAGAAGGCCTAGAGAATGAATTGGTGCCTTAGGTTCCATAATATGACCTAAAGAAGCAACATGTAGTTAGGCTCTTTGTTTTAATTGTGTGATGACTCCAAGAGGCTTAAAAGGAGTCAAGAATCATATATGAAATGAAATAATGGAGCCTAGAACTCATTTGATGGGTATTATTTCATTAGATGCATTCTTGAAACCATACAAAGGTTAATAGACCAAGTTAGTATTTAAGGAAGATGTGTGGCCTTAGAATTAACTTTATGAACCTAATTGGCTTCCATAAATTGTGTTTAGGCCAAGAGAAGCTAACCCCACACCTTTATGTGTGTGACACCAAGGAAGGGAGTATTATTTCAAGGAGAAAAGTGTGTGATTGCAACCAAGGTAGCTCTCTCCACCTTCTCTCGTGCATGAATGTGTGCTTACATTGTCTTTGAATATGTGTTTGTATGTTTTAAGCTATGAAAAGTATTGTAGCATGAGCTTTTATTCTATGGTGCCATGATGTTATATCATGCTTTTAAATGATGTCTAATATGTGTCCTTGGATTTTCTTGAGTGTGGAGAAGCCAAGAACCCTCTGGCCATGGTGAAGATAAGCCAAGAACCTTTAAAATTGGTTGAGACAAAGTAAAGAGTCTTCCAAAAGTGAGGTTGACTCCCAAAAGTAAGGTTGAGTCAAAAACCTTTTAAAGAAATGGGTGAGGCATGTCCAAAATCCACAAGTGAATGAGTGAGGCTAATTCAGTTACTTAGCAAGTCTATGTATACTATTTATGACTTGATAAAATGTTAAAGATATCTCTTGAAAGATTGTACATGTCAATATGCCCATGCATGCATTTGTAAGACTTGGTTTGCATGCTTTATGTGTGATTAAAAGGGATATGAGCTATTGGGATTCTTTGAATCTCATTCCCTCCTCTCCAATGTTCTAACATGCTAGGTGGACAAAGAGAACAAGGTAATAGGAGCCAACAACTTGGAAGATGAGAGTATGACATCAAAGTGTATGAATTTTGCTTCTTTATGGCCATATGAGTAGCAAATGTTGTATTCTATTATTGTATATGACCTATGACCCTATGAACATATGTAATTATGCTAATGTATCATGCACAAATAAGAATTTATGCTATGTAAATGTTATAATCCAAATTGGACATAGAATGGTAAGACTAGCATTATGGAAATTAGTGTATGGCATGGGGTGAGACTGTGAGTTTCCAAAAATTCTGGGTTTGTGCACCTTTGAGACAAGTTTGAAATATCATTTTGGTGCAATCCCACATCCTTAAGTGGCCACACAAGCTTAGGAAGCAAAATTGGACACTTTGAGGCTAGTTGAGACCATGAAAATGACCAAACTAGAACCCTATGGCACAAACTGACCAAATAGATGAATCTTCCTATAATACCATAATTTCTAGCTTGTCTCATGCCTTTAAATGACTAAATTCATGAATCATATAAGTTTCTAATGAAAAGGAAATAAAAATATTAATTATTTTCACGTTGCGTCATATAAAAATTTTCCATTCGGTGTCACATGGACCACATGAGCCCATACATCACATTCTCATATTTAATTATATGAATACAACTCATTTCCATCATAAAAAGTGGCCCACATCTTAAGAAACTCGAAGGGAAGCATGAAATATTTATATCCATTTTTCGGCCAAATTTGGCTCTTTTTTAACCAAAATTTGGAAAATCATAACTAATTTTAGCAAAATTGAAATCATGCATTCTTGGCCATTATGGAAAGCTACAGATATCCAATTCATAATAAAAATATGTCTAGACCATAACACCAACGTAGAGGATGTTTGACATTCAAAATGGTCCAGAGGTCAGGCTGTCACCTGGTGCTGTCACAAAACTCTACAGCAAACTTCAAAATTTATCCAATTAATTCCACAAAAATCTAATCTAGGAAAATGATACCAATCTGAAAATATTTAGATTGTTATCTAAAGGTAAAAAATAACTCCAGACTAGCTCAAGTATGCCCAGACCTTGAAAGCTAATCAAACAGTAGTAACAAAGGTCGGGTGGAGTTCCTAATACTAGACAGAGTGTTTAAAAACTCATATCTCCCTCTCTAGACATTCAAATAAGGTTCTTCCAGTTGGTACAAGTCACTGTGAATGTCTAGTTTCTCTGTATAAAATTTTGTGATAATTGGACATCATTTAGGCCTGTGTGACAGATTTCATTTTCAGACCAGTGTGAACAGTGACATGACCAAAACCAGAAAATTTCTCAACTTTGAAAATTCATCAAATATTTTATAGACCTCCAAAAATTCTATTCTTTAGCTTTCCAAAAAGCTCTCAAAAAGCTCTAATTTCATGCCAAATCTCAAATCAAGAATAGCTCATTTGGTATAAAAAGTGATATAGAGTTTCATTATGGTCAATTTTGGTCCCATATGGGATACCAAAATGTCCAAATGGCTTTCCTTGGGTTTTGGCACCTCTTGGGCAAGTCTAAAAGCATAATTAGGACTTATGTGAGCTGCCCAAATGGTCCCAACTCTCATGGATCTCATTTTGGCTATCTCAGCCACACATATGCATCATTCCATAAACTAATTCAAGAAGCTACATTGCCCATGCATACTTAATTTGCATACTAGTGGTCATATAATACATTCTCCCATTTAACATAACATATTATTATAATTACATATGTTCCAAAAGCCATAGACCATTTACAACAATAATTTACATCATTAGGCATCATTATGGCTTCAAAAGAGCAAAAACCATACATATTGGTGTCAATCTCTTCTCTTCAAGGTGGTTGGCTTCCATTACCTTATCCACTTAGTCCACCTAGCATGTTAGATCATTGGAGAGGAGGGAATGAGATTCAAAGAACCCCAATAGCTCATCTCCTATTCAATCTTACATAATGGATGCAAACAAGTCTCACAAATGCATGTATGGTCATGTTGACATGTGCAAACATTAAAAAAGCATTTTCATCATTTGAGAATGTCATACATAGCATACAAAGGCTTGCCAAGCAAGTGGATTGGCTTCACCCAATTTCTTGTGGATATGGACTTGCCTCACCCATTCTTTAAGAGATTCTTGGACCTAACCATACTCTTGGGAGCTCATCTTGCTTTTAGGAGACTCTTTACTTTGTCTTAACCAATCTCAAGGGTTCTTGGCTCATCCTCACCATGGCTAAGGGTTCTTGGCCTCACCACACTCAAGAGCACACATCAAAAACATCATATAAGAGCATATTATAACATCATGGCACCATGGAATTAAAGTCATATTAGAACACTTATCATGGCTTAAAAACACACATACATACATTCAAGACAAGCTAAGAACACACCCATGCATGAGAAAAGGTGGAGAGAGCTACCTTATACACAATTACACACTTTTTCCTTTGAATCCAAGCTCCCTTTTTTGGCCACACACACACAAAAGTGTGGGGAAGTTTTCTCTTGGCCTAAACATAATTTATGGAAGCCAATTAGGTTAATGAACTCAATTCTAAAGCCATACAATTTGCTTAGACAATAGGTTAGCTTATAACCTCATTATGGTTCCATAATTGTGCCTAATAAAGTAACACCCCTCAATTAAAATCTAGGCTCCATTCTTTCCTTTCAAATATGATTCTTGACTCCTTTTAAGCCTCTTGGAGTCATCACACAATCAAAACCAAGAGCCTAACTCCATGTTGCTTCTTTAGGTCTCATTATAGAACATAAAGCACTAACTCACTTTCTATGGTTTCTAAATTTCCCCCAAGGCTTCCCTTCATATTCATTCATCATATATGACTCAAAAATAGGCTTATAAAAATTTAAAACTCTCCCTAGCTACACAAATCCCTTTAGGGCGAGGCTATGGAAGAAATTGGGCTTTTTAGAGTTTGCCTTGTTTTCTTAAGGAGGATGCATATGGGGAGCCTCTTAGGGATCTTGAGAGCTTATTTAAACTCTTATTTAGGCCTAGGAATCTTAATACAAAATCAGATTTTACAAGGTGTACTTGAAACCCTAGGTTTTGCACCTTGAAATTCCATGGCCTTTTCTTGAATTTCTTTGCATATTCTTACTCTCCTCCCTTAAATTCATGGAATTCACCCTTGGTTCCCCTCAAAATTCTAGCCCTCTAGCATCTACATACATGGGGCAAAATATGGAGAAGAAGGGGGAGGAGTAGCTACCATGGGATGCAAGATTTACCTTGTTTTCTTGCTTTTTTCTCACTTGAATCTTGTGTTCTTTGAGTTCCTCTCTTCAAATCCGAAATTTCCCCTCAATTTCTCCTTTAAAACAGATCCATATACTCATTATAATCATAGGAAATAAAGGAGAATGAAGGAGAAGAGGCTTGGAAGAGAAAGAGCATGAAAAACTACTAAATTTTCATACCTTAAGCCTTTGATTTCTTCTCCTCTTTGTCTTCCTCTTGTCCGCCACCATCCCTAGGGTTTTCCTCTAGCTTTGGGCAGAACTAGATCATGCAAAATGAAGGGAGAAGAAGAGCACATCATATGTATAGGTGGGAGGAAGTTACACTTTTCAAAAATTACTATTTTGCCCTTCCTTCTTGGCATTTTCGTTTCTCTTTCGTTTTAGCTCCTTTTTGAGAACTATCTTTTTCATTATGAAATTTAGGTTCCCAATTTTAAAAAAGTGTCTTTGGAATCACTCAAATCGGAGCTTCCACCTATATATATGATGCGCCCTTCTTCTCCTCTCATTTAACTCTACCAAGTTCTGCCCAAAACCAGAGAAAAACCCTAAGGGATGAGGTGCACAAGAGGAGGAAGAAAAGGAAGAGAAATCAAAGGCTTAAGGTATGGAAATTTAGTAGTTTTTCATGCTCTTTCTCTTCCAAACCTCTTCTCCTTCATTCTCCTTTATTTCCTATGATTATAATGAAGTATATGGATCTATTTTAAGGGAGAAATTGAGGAAAAAATTTGGATTTGAAGAGAAGAGCTCAAAGAACATAAGATTCAAGTGAGAAAAAGCAAGAAAATAAGGTAATTTCTTCTTCCATGGTTGATACCTCTTGCTTTCCTTCTCCACCCATTTCACCTCATATAAGAAGCCATAAGAAGGCTTGGTTTTTGAGCTAAACCAAGGGTGATTCTTAGGAAAAGGCTATGGAGAGTAAGAATATGCAAAGAAATTCAAGAAAAAACCATAGATTTTCAAGGTAGCAAATGTAGGGTTTTATGGGTTCCCTTGAAAATCTGATTTGATATGATTATTCCTAGCCTAAATGAATATTTAAATGAGTTACTAAGATCCCTAGGAGTCTCCCCATATGCATCTTCCATGTAGAAAACAAGGCAAACTCCATGGAGGTCAAAAGGAGACATAGGCTAAGCCTAAAGGGGATGAGACCACTAGGGAGAGTTTTTAATTTTTTTAAGCCCATTCCTGAGTCATATATGATGAATGAAAATGAGGGGAGGCCTTAAGAAAAATTTAGAACCCATAGAAAATAAGTTGGTGCTTTAGGTTCTATATTATGACCTAAAGAAGCAACATGTAGTTAAGCTCTTGGTTTTGATTGTGTGATGACTCCAATAGGCTTAAAAGGAGTCAAGAATTATATTTGGAAGGAAAGAATGGAGCCTAGAATTTATTTGAAGGATGTTGCTTCATTAGGTGCAATTATGGAACCATAATGAGGTTTATAGAGCAAGTTAGTGTCTAAGTGAGTTGTGTGGCCTTAGAATTAATTCCATGAACCTAATTGGCTTCCATAAATTGTGTTTAGGCTAAGAGAAACCATCCCCACACTTTTGCGTGTGTGTGGCTGAAAGAAGGAGCCTTGATTCAAGAAGAAAAGTGTGTGATTGTGTACAAGGTAGCTCTCTCCACCTTCTCTCAGGCATGGATGTGTGCTTAGCTTATCTTAAAATGTGTGTATGTGTATTTTCAAGCCATAAAAAGTATGCTAGCATGATTTTATATGCCATGGTTTCATGATGACATATTATGTGTTTAAATGAAGTTATAATGTGTGTTTGGGTTTGCATGAGTGTGGTGAGGCCAAGAATCCTTAGCCATGGTAAGGATGAGCTAAGAACCTTTTAGATTAGTTGAGATAAAGCAAGATGGGCTTATAAGAGCATAGTTGAGTCCAAGAATCTCTTAAAGAATATGTAAGGCAAGTCTAATATCCACAAGAAATTAGGTGAGGCCAATCCACTTGCTTGGCAAGCCTTTGTATGTTATATATGACTTTTTCAAATGATGAAAATGCTCCTTGAATGATTGCACATGTCCACATGCCATGCATGCATTTGTAAGACTTATTTGCATCATTATGTATGATTGAATGGGAGATGAACTATTGGGATTCTTTGAATCTCATTCCCTCCTCTCCAATGATCTAATATGCTAGGTGGACTAAGTGGACAAGTTAATGGAAGCCAACCACCTTGAAGATGAGAGGATGACATGAAAATGCTTGAGTTTTGCTACTTTAAGGCCATACAAATGGCAAAGGATGTAACCAATGGATGTATATGTATTATGATATAATGAACACATATAATTATGATAACATGTCATGTAGGAATGAGAGAATATGTTATGTAGCCATTAGAATGTGATTTGAGTATATGATAGCAAATTAACTTCATGAATGGCATTATAGAATTATGCATATGTATGGGTAAGATGGACAAAATGATATGCATGGATTTTGGAACCATTTGGGTAGCTCACACAAGTCCTAATTATACTTTTAGACTTGCCTAAGAGGTGCCAAACCCCAAGAAAAGCCATTTGAACATTTTGGTATCCTATGTGGAGCCAAAATTGACTATAATGGAATCCTATATCACTTTTTGTCCAAATGAGCTCTTCTTGATCTAATATTTGGCATGTAATTAGAGCTTGTTGATATTTTTAGGAAGCTAAAGAACATAATTTTCGGAGGTTTAGAGAATATTTGATGAATTTTCAAAGTTAAAAATTTTTTTAGTTTTGGTCATGTCATTGTTCATACTAATCCAAAAATGAAATCTATCCCACAGGGTTCAGTGATGTCCAATTGCCACGAAATGTTATACCGAGACACTAGACATTCCCAGTGACTTGTGTCAACTAGAAGCACCCCATTTGGATGTCTAGAGAGGGAGATATGAATTTTCAAAGAATCTGTCCAGTATCAGGAATTCCAGCTAACCTCAGTTAATGTTTGATTGAGTTTTGAGGTCTGGGCGTGCTTGAGATGGTCTGAAGTTATTTTCTCCCTATATATAATATTCACATATTTCCATATTGGTATCATTTACATGGATTGGATTTTTTTGGAATTAATTGTACATTTTTAAAGTTTGCTGCAGAATTCTATGACAGCACCAATGGACAACCATCTTGAAGATGAGAGGATGACATGAAAATGCTTGAGTTTTGCTACTTTAAGGCCATACAAATGGCAATGGATGTAACCAATGGATGTATATGTATTATGATATAATGAACACATGTAATTATGATAACATGTCATGTAGGAATGAGAGAATATGTTATGTAGCCATTAGAATGTGATTTGAGTATATGATAGCAAATTAACTTCATGAATGGCATTATAGAATTATGCATATGTATGGGTAAGATGGACAAAATGAGATGCATGGATTTTGAAACCATTTGGGCAGCTCACACAAGTCCTAATTATACTTTTAGACTTGCCTAAGAGGTGCCAAACCCCAAGAAAAGCCATTTGAACATTTTGGTATCCTATGTGGAGCCAAAATTGACTATAATAGAATCCTATATCACTTTTTGTCCAAATGAGCTCTTCTTGATCTAATATTTGGCATGTAATTAGAGCTTGTTGATATTTTTAGGAAGCTAACAAACATAATTTTCGGAGGTTTAGAGAATATTTGATAAATTTTCAAAGTTAAAAAATTTTTTAGTTTTGGTCATGTCATTGTTCATACTAATCCAAAAATGAAATCTGTCCCACAGGGTTCAGTGATGTCCAATTGCCACGAAATGTTATATCGAGACACTAGACATTCCCAGTGACTTGTGTCAACTAGAAGCACCCCATTTGGATGTCTAGAGAGGGAGATATGAATTTTCAAAGAATCTGTCTAGTATCAGGAATTCCAGCTAACCTCAATTAATGTTTGATTGAGTTTTGAGGCCTGGGCGTGCTTGAGATGGTCTGAAGTTATTTTTTCCCTATATATAATATTCACATATTTCCATATTGGTATCATTTACATGGATTGGATTTTTTTGGAATTAATTATACATTTTTGAAATTTGCTGCAGAATTCTATGACAGCACCAATGGACAGCCTGATCTTTGGACCATTTCGAATGCCAAACGTACTCTATGTCAGATGTTATGGTCAGAAAATATTTTTTGCATGAAGTAAACATTTGTAGCTTTCCAGAATGGCCAAGATTACATGGTTTAAATTTTTTTAGAATTAGTTATGATTTTCCAAAATTGGTGGTAGAAATGAGCAAAATTTGGCCGAAAATATGTAGGTGTATTTTGAGCTTCCTTTCGAGCTCCTTGAGATGTAGGCCACTTTTCATGATTCCAATGAGTTGTATCCTTGTAATTAAATATGGGAATGTGTTGTATAAGCTCACATGGTTCACGTGACACCGAATGAAATTTTAATACCCTACGTAACGCTAAAATATTTATTATTTTATGTTATTTTCTTTACTCTTCCATGAGTTACATGATGTGAAGCATGAGAATAGCATGAGAAAAACAAGGAAGTTATGGTGTTACATGTGGAAAAGGTTAAAATGAAGCATTAGTGAGGGCTCGAGGAAGTGAGAAAGAAACACATGGAGAATAAAGAGAAGCTAGTAGAAGAACCAGCCACGGGGTAGCTTGTGTGATGAGAAGAAACAAATAAAGAAGACGCTAAGGAATGAATGAAGCATGAGATGAAGAAGCTGGAGCTGAACAAAGGAAAAGAAATGACATGGCTGAAACAAAAGAAGAAGCAGTACAAGCTATGAGTTTTGGAGAGCAGAAACTGAAGCTACAATAGCAACTCACTCACACATGGACTGGAGAAGAATTCACGCATCATCATTCCATCCACACGCACATGGGTTCATGCATCATTCATCCAGGACAGCAACTTCTATCATGTATGTTGCACCCATAGTAAACTCCAAGAGCACATAAAGATAAGAAGAAGCAGCTGAGTAGGGAAGAAGCTACGAGTTTTAAGTGGAACAACAACATGAGCTAATGAGCAAATAAGAAGCATGTGAATAGAACATGAAGAAAACATGTGAGGAATGCAGTAGCATCAGCATGGGAATTATAGGAAGATTATAAATGAGGCACATGACTATGAAGTGAAGAAAAGAACATGGGCAGCATGTGAGTGGAAGGCTGGAAAGTAAGTGACGGAGCAAACATGTACAATGGGAAAAAAGAGAACGTGAGCAACGCGAGCTTGGATAGCTGGGGAATAAAAATGCGAAAATGCTACAAAATAAGGGAGAGCTCCAGAACTTGAACGAGAGAATTTCATCCATCATCTTCTCTATATGGCGACAATTACTTCCATCAAAATTCCTTCATTTATCTCCTCTATGGCAGCTTGATTTTATCTTGGTGGCTAGCTGAAGAGTGGACCTTCCTAAATGCAGATGTGAGTTTCAATTTGCCTTTCCAATTGGATAAAAATCTCTTTGCTCAATCTTTTAAATTTAGAATTATTTTCCTTATTAATTTGACTAGGTTTAGCTCATTAATTTAGGAATTTAAATGTTGAAAATTACTGGATTGATTTGAATTATGGATTGGTTGTAATTTGATATTTGGATATCAATTGTGATCTCTACATGTTTGTGCAAAATCCAAACCTAGTGGTTGTGCAATTTGCTCTTAATTTCCTCTTAATTATAGGCCAATTGATGCAATGGTTGTTAGATTAAGTGGCTGAAATTTTTGTACAATTGATTGTTTGAGGAATTCATTAATCTAATTGGTTAATTAGCATTTTAAGTGAATTGTGCTACAGATTTTTATGAGTATTTAGGATTGGTTTTAGTGTGTTCTTGTTCCTAACTCAATTGATTAATTCTTCAAGGTTTCTTGTGGTTGTAAAATCCTTGAATTATTGGTGAATTGAGTCTTGGATGGTCATTCAAGAGTTCTTATGGAGAATACACTAATGAGCAAGAATTTAAATCCAATTTTGGTACACTGAAAAGAGAGCAAGGATAATTGAATTCTAGGTAATCCATCTAAATGCTAGCTACCATAATTTCTTAGTTGTCAGCTTCACTTAGTCTTAAGTTTTTTATTCTTGTCATTTCAAATTTAGTTCAATTAAATTTTACTAATTCAAAATCCCCTAAACAATTTTCATTTAGTGATACTTGGAATACTCTTCCACAAACAATTAGAGGAAAAAACTCCTTGGAAAATGACCTAGGTTACTCCATGTGTGACAATCCTACCTTCTAACCATTGTAATTATGGTTAAGTATACGATTAATAAATAATTATCAAGGTTTGGGCATTACAATTTATCATATTGTGAAAATATGGGGAAAATTTGAACCTTGATGTTAGGGTCATCACCATACCACCTCAACAAAATAAAATGTGCATAAAAGAAATCCTACCACCATAAGAGGCTTATGATTCAACCATCTATCAGTTTCAATACTCAATAACCTCCCACAAGTACACCTATATCATTTCTTACCATGGACAAGCTTCACAAATCTCGCCATGGCGAGTTGGACCTTCGTCGTGGCCAACCTATATGGTGCCACGGCGGAAATGCTTCCTGGAACTACTATTCTCGATTCCACAACTCGCGCCTTGGCGCAATATATTCACGCTGTGGTAGGTTTTGCTTCTGTCCAACCCTTACTTTTATTTCTTCGACTCGCGCCGCGGCAGGGCACAACACGCCGCGGTGAGTTTTGGTTCTGTTACCCTCCTGGGTGATTTTTTTCGCTTCGTGCCGTGGCGAGGTTCGTTGCGCCGCGGCGCGTTTCGTCTCTGTCTCTCATTTGGCCGCGGCGAAGCCTTCTTGGCCGCGGCGCGACTCCCTCCTGTGACCATATTACCCAAATTTTGACCCCTATACTCTAATTCTCATCTTAGGAACACTCTAGGACCACTCTCCCTCCATTTGTGAACCTCTAATGGTATTTATCTACTTGATTTACCTAACTAATCTACCTTTATCCATCTCAAGATTTTAAGTATTTTTTTTTCCTACTTACCAAGCTACCACACATCAACAAAACCATAATTTAATGACAGCAAATGTATTCTGGTCACACGGTGTATAGGGTCAATGCTTAATGTTCACATAAAATCTAATCACTTATCCATTATTAGCCAATTACAATCAAAATGTTCAATTCCATGATACTCAATTTACATATACAATCCCTATGCTTGGCAACTCATGATACAATGCAGCAATGATACAAAACTAACAATTTAGTTACGATACATTTTGTCAAAGCTCCTAAACCGATGTGCTACCAAACTATTTAGCAACTCCCATTAATTTTCTTCTTGCCACTAAGAGGTCTGGTCCCTGAAAATGTTAGCCCACAATGGGGTGAGATATACAATCTCAGTAACAAAGGGCAGATTCCATATATATGTACAAGTCAATTAATCCAATGCAATTTCATGTCATCAATACCAGAAACATCAATTCAATTCGTAAATGAACTAGTTGAACTACAAAGAATTACTGTCCCATACCAGCAGTCATACACAACATGTTAATGGCCAATAACACCAGGAGAGGTCTGTCCATGGCACCTACTCCATAATGAGCACAACCAGGGCTCAGTGCATCTAGGGTCTAATCACAACCCAGTGCCCAATCAAAGCACATGCACGGGTGGCAGCCGTACCACAGCTCCACCATGGACTCACAAGGTCCAATCACAATAAAAATTCAAGTAGTCAACCAATCATTTAGCATTTCAAAACCATATATGTGCAAACAATATCATATCAACATGAACATATACATGGAAGTGAAGAATAACCCCAGTTACCTCAATGAAGCCAATTACTCTTCCCCTAACTACCATAATAATCCAAATGCACACCAAGCCTATAACAACATAATTATCATCATTTCTAATCACAATCAAATATCCAAAGAGTTGAACTACTAATGACAGACTAGAGGTTACTCACCTAATTACCAAGGAATTTAATTTCGGATTCCAACTTTCCCACACCAAAAATTGCCATAGTTCACTCCAATTTCTGGATAATTTCACATGAAACTAAAGCCCATATCATAGGTCAACTATAGGGATTTCAAACTAACAGAAAATGCATCTAAATGGGAAGGATATACTCACTTAACAACAGCCATAGCTTCACCTCCGAAAATCCACCATGGACTCACCAAAATTCGCATTTCAATCATCAAGCCCAGAAAATTGGATTTTCCACCATTATCTCCTTGTAATTTCACACAATAACAGAACCCATTATGATAATACATCCTTAGGAGCATTTTCCAGCAATGTGATACACAAAATGGAAGGGAAAAGCTTACCTAATCCTCTCTCTAACCTCCAAGACCGAAAATCTTGTAAGGAATCACCCAACACCAAATTTCAAATTTGAGAAGGAGATGAAAATACTCAAACCCAGAAATTAATCAGACTAAAATGAAGAGGAGGATGAGAGGGTCAAGTTATATATAACTCACCTTGGCTAAATCATCCTCTAGGAGTAAAAAATGGAGCTCCCATATTGGTAGAACCCTAGCCTCCCTTAAACCTCCGAATTTGCTTCCTTACCTCTTGTGTTTTCTGCTCAATGGGGAGAGAGGCTGCTGAACCCTTAGGGTTTTTAATGAAAAATGGGTTGACCCATCAGCCCAAGGTCCAATTGGGCTTATTATTTCATGTGGGTTGGCACTAGATGAAATGGGCTACAGAAAACTTAATTCTATAAGTGGGATGTGCTGACCCAATGGCCCAATTCCTTGTGGGTTCAGATTTTCATTCTTGTTGGGCCTTATTTCATAAGTTGGGCTACAGAAATTTAATGGGTTAGGCCAAATTCCAAGAGTCAATCTAATTTGGGTTTGCATAATGTGTGTTGAGCTAACTATAGGGGCTCATGTAAATTGGGTCTTGGGCCTCCATTCCCCTAAATCAAATTGGGCTATTACTAGGTGATCTCTCTTGGCCCAAATCTCATGATAAGGAGTTGGGCTTGCACCTAAAATCATTGGACCTCCATAAATCCTTACCCATGGCTTATTTAAATTGATTTTAGGCCCAAATTAAGCTTTAACCCAAATGAAATCTTGAACCTATATTATCTCTCTATAAATTCTCATTCATATTGCTTACCCAATTATTCCACAATAATTATTCTTAATTAGTCCAAATATATTATTAACACCTTAATTAATTTTGGGGTGTTACACCATGACCTACAAATTTATTTTTTTACTTAGTTTTATTTGAGATTGTGCGACACAATCATCAAATTTGGCGCCATTACCGGGGAGTTTAGTTTCTTAATTGTTGGAAAGGGTTTTTTAGTATTTTTGCTCTACTTTTGCTATGTTTTTATTTTGTTTTTCCCCTATTTTGAAGTTGGATCTTGGATATTTCGATTGCTTGAATTGATTGTGTTGCTTGTTGGAATTTTTGTTTAAAGTGCCCAGAAAATTTTGAAACTTTGTTTTCTAAGGTTTTTAGGTGTTTTAAGCAAAAGTAATAGCTATGCTATTAGGTGCACCATTTTTTTTGGCTAAATTCCAACGTTTTAGGCACTTTTTAAATTTTTTAGTATTTTCTCAAATTTTCTAGGATTTTTTTAAATTTTTTTGGATTTAGTGTTTTAATTTTTCTTTATTAATTTTTTGTGTTCCTTCTTAGTTTTTGCTTGTCTAATTGGTTTATGACAAGGACCTCTAGTGAAAAATTAATTGATTTGGATCCAAAAATTGAAAGAACCTTTAGAAGACAAGTAAGGATTAAGAAAAATAAAGATAGTGTAGAAATCAATAGTTCTATTTCTTCTACTTTTGATTGTGTGCAAGGAATTGATTGTGTACTTCAATTTGCTGGTGATAATATGGCTAAACAAGAGCAAGTGAATGCTAACATGAATATGCATGTTCAGGCTAACTTGAAAAAGCGAGAAATGTAACGTACAGTTTCTTCGTAAATGAACAAAATTCATTGGCTGCAAAAGGAAGTCCCTCGAAATGAATTAGTTAAGGTCCCAAAAATTTAGGAAGTATTCTAGACTCCTAAAAATGAGAATCCCAGGCTTAGACGGAAGGAAAAATGGAGCTAGAATGAAGAAACGAATATAACGAAAGATTGAACAACGTAAAGGCATTTTCGTCATTTTGAGTAAATTTTGGAATTTTCATAAGAAGGCTTTTTAAAAGAAAGTTTTGAATTCTCTAGGGTTCTCAGAGGCCCTAAAAACCATGGGAATACCCAAGACAGTTAAAACCCCTCCAGTGGATGTTTTCCAACGTCGGTTGACTCAAACTTTGACTGATTCATTCATGAAGGTTTCAGCTCTAATTTGAGTGATTCCAAAGGTATTTTATTTAATTGGGAACCTAAATTTTATGATAGAAAAGACAATTATCAAAAAGGAATTAAAATGAGCCTAAACGGAGTAAACAGGCGCATAGGGGCAAAATAATCATTTTGAAAAACTGTAAAAGAGGCTTCTTAAGTAAGATTTCACTTCATCACCTTCTCCAAGGTTCCATTTGCAGAAAAATGGATAGCAATGGCATGACATTAAGAGGGGGGAGAGAGAAGAAGTTTAAGCTTCTGTTTAGGTAAGTAAACGGCCCCATTTCATCCCGTGCTAGTTAGGAAAGTTATTCCTCTCTCTAAGAGCTTTCTAATGGTGGTTTTCTTTTCTTGAAAACTTGAAGATTCAGGTTTAATCCAAGCCAAAAAGGAACTTTTTTCAAGAAATTAATTGGTGGAAAATAATCTACGTGAAGAGAGCTTCATTTTAAGGTAAGACTTTACTCGAAACACTTACAAAATCTTGTGTTTTCAAGCCATTTAAGCTTCAATCTAGAGAGAGAAAATGAGGAGGAGAGTTTTTTCTCTATGCATTCTTGATGGAACCAAAGGTTATGGAGTGTGAGGATTAAGAATATACAACTAAAATTGAAAAAGGAGCTTTAGAATGCAAGTTATGGAATTTAGGGATTTGGTTGCACCTAGGCTAAGATGAACCTTCCTAGTAGTAATTTAAGTTGTCTAAGAGTATATATGTGCTCCTAAGACACCAAGAGAGCCTCCCACATGCTTCTTCCATCAAAGAAATTAAAACAACTCCATTGGTGCAATATGGAAGCATAGCTTCAGCCAAGGAGAGTTCATGCACCTAGGGAGTGTTTTAATTCCTTCCAAGCTTAGTTTTGTATCATGTGTGATGGGAGAGTATGAGAGGAAGCCTTAGAAAAATTTTAGAAACCATAGATAGTGAGATGGCCTTATATGTTCTATAATATGACTTAAAAAAACATGTAGTTAGGCTCTTTGTTTTAATTTTGTGATAACTCCAAGAGGCTTAAAAGGAGTCAAGAATCATATATGAAAGGAAAGAATGGAGCCTAGAACTCATTTGATGGATGTTGCTTCATTAGGTGCATTCTTGGAACCATAAAGGGGTTTATAGATCAAGTTAGTATTTAAGGAAGATGTGTGGCCATAGAATTAACTTCATGAACCTAATTGGCTTCCATGAATTGTGTTTAGGCTAAGGGAAATGATCCCCACCTTCTAAGGTGTGTGAGGTCAAGGGAGAGGATTTAAGACTTAAGGAAAAAGTGTGTAAATGCAAGCAAGGTAGCTCTCTCCACCTTTTCTTATGCATGAATGTGTGCTTACATTGTCTTTGGATGTGTGTATATATATTTTAAGCCATAAAAAGTATTATAGTATGAATTCATATGCCCTGGTACCATCATGACGTCTTATGCATTCAAATGATGTTTTATGTGCTTGCTTTGGTTTGTTTGAGTGTGGAGAAGTTAAGAACCCTCTAGCTATGGTGAGGATGAGCCAAGAACCCTTAAAGTTGGTTAAGACTGTAACATCCGATTTTCTGAAAATCCAAGAAAACATAAGGGAACGTGAGAAACGTAACATATGGTTTCTCTGTCAACGTATGAAATTCACCGAATATGAAAGGAAGTCCCCCAAATAGAATAAATTAAGGTCTAATAAAATTAGAATAATATTCTAGACCATAAATAATCATCAGTTAAAGCCAGAGGTGCCCTAAAATTGGGGCTAAAATAGATGAAAAAAAAAAGATCAAAAAAAGGTCCCAAAGAGCCTCCAAAGTCAAGTATGAAGGAGCCAGGGACTAAAATGCAAAGGAAAGTTATATGCAGGGCAAAATGTATAAATTGTCCTAAAGTTTAGGGAACCCTAGTTTCACCCTCCATTCGTGGATTTAAGTACGAATATCAAAAAATCGGGCAAGAATCTCAGAAATTCGTGACCCACGATTAAACTCAGTTTGATGGGATAAGTTAAATGACGCCAAGTTGTCCGGATGACCAGGCGAGATCCGGTCTGGGATCTGGTTTTCTCGATCAGTAGCCATGAGTAAAATAGAAAAAGGAAGTTTTAACAACTATAGAAATAAAAATAGCTAAAGGGTTAAGAAACCCTGAAGGAGTTTCAGGGACAGAATTGCAGTAAATGAAAAGTTTATAGCACAATCATAATATAGAACGGTGAAAATTACACCTATAGACTCGGGTGTCCGATTGACATCAAAATTTGTGAGGATTGAGGTTAAGGGCCCCTGAACCATGTTTGAAGCTCAGTATGGCCAGAAAGCAGAGGAAATAATATTTATAAATTTTAAAAAGTCTAAAGGTATATATTGTACCGTAAAACCTTAATTGGGCTCAGACACCAATGTTAGATTGCGGTAAGGCCCAATAGCTAATTCTAAAGGCCCAAAAATAGAAGAGAAAATATAATTAGGGTTTTAGAGAAGATGAAACCCAAATATAAATATAAAATGAAAGGGAGAGAAGAAAATGATTTTAGTTATGTTAAAGAATTCACCATGGTTAAGTTAGAAACTAACTATGGTTGAGTTAAAAGTAGACCATGGATGAGTTAAGGAAATTAACCATGGTTACTATCCATAACTTAAGGGCTAAGAAAAGGCATACAAGTGTGTGGCCAAGCATTTTTGAAAGAAGATATTTAGTTATGAAATTAGAAAATCAAAAGAAAAAGGAATGGAAGGCTAGGATTTGATTTTGAAAAGGTTGATCCAAGGGTCCAAATTTAGTATGACCCTTTAACTTCATCCTAATTCATCTCCTTCACCTCCATTCCACCATTTTCATGCCACACACAGGGGAGGAGGAGAGAAAAACGTGAAGAGAGAGAGGGAGGGAGAAAAAGTTGAAGATGAAGTGAAACCAAGCAAAACTACCACCATTCTTCACCAAATTTCTTCATCTTCTCCATCCTCCAACCTTTTCCTCCAAAGGGCAGCTGCATATTCATCTTTTCTTCAAGGTGAAATGTTGCTCTAAGTGGGAAGAGAAAGGATTTTAGTGTGAGAAAAGCAAAGGAAGCAAGGCTTAAGCTTAAAGAGTAAGTTTTCTCCATCTTATACTTGTAAATCACATGCTTTAAGCTAGTTTTGTTAAGCCCTAGCTATGAGTTATTTTTGGACAGCATATGAATCATTAGAAATGGAGTTTGTATGTTGAATATTACGGCCTTGAAATGAAGTTTATATGTTGAACATGAAGGCCATATGAGCTTAGTTATTGTTGTTATGTGCTGAAACTTTGAAAAACACAAAGATTGTAATTTTTGGGAAAATAGAAAGCATGGGGAGATGCTGTCCGAATTTTCCCAAAATTTTTTATGGTTTTTTCTTGATGTCTTAAAGTCATGTATACCAAATTTCAAGTCCTAAAACATAAAGGAAAAGGTTATGGAATTTTTCAAACCAAAGAAACGCACTTTGAGCCTAAAATGGAGCTAGATTATGTGATGACCAAAACGTGATGTTGGGGCTGGGATTTGATGATTTTATCTATTCCAATGGATTCAAAAGGGTGTTTTTAGCTAGGAACAGCTATGGGAAAGCCGCCAAAACTCATGGGATAAAATTCCTAAATTTTAGCCAAGAAAGGCATACTATTCGGCCATAGTGAATGGGAAAGGAAGGAGTTGGATTTTTCCAATTCCAATGGTCCCATTAAGTTTAAAAGGGGTCATCCTATTTTAGAAGCTAAGGTTTATATGTTGATTGTAATGAATTATCATTATGATTATAGGGTTTGATGTTGTTTTGGGAACTCCAAAAGCAAGTAAACTGAGTCCCAAGGATTGAGGAGCAAAGTTTGCTAAGGTAGTAGTTTTCCTCTCTCTTTCTTTAAGCTTGTATGTTTGTATAATGATAAGTGGCATGCTATATCAAGTTGTCATTTATGTTATAAGATGAGATATGTATGCTTAGATTGTGCTTGGCCTTGTATGAAATCCCTTGTATTACTATGTGGTATATGGCACGTTGATTGGCATCATGTTATGTACTTACATGCTTGCTTGTGAATGAGACTGATTTACTACTATTGAGATTTCATAATCTCACCCTAAATATAACCCATGCTTGGTCCAAGTTCAAGCAAAGAAAGAGCAAAGAATTTGGAGACATAAATCGAGGACCTTACTTTTGTATACCACATTTTGTTATGCAATTAAATATTTTAGATTACTGCATGTATGAGTTATATTATGACACTGTAAGGTACTCAGGTATGAAATGGAAAGACATGTATATACCCAATCCTAAAGTAAAAAGAGTATGACTATCGTGTATAAGATGCAAGAATGCATGTGCCTATATAACGGCAAAGTAATAATAATAATATGACCAATGAGGGGTAAAACTGCCCAGTTTGTTGTAAGGGCAACTTTATATGAATTTATATGTGCTCCGCTAAGTAAGTATTTTTTCTATGTAAAGGGCTTAGAGAGCTTGAAGTAGAGCCCTGAACTAACCTGATACGATGTTTCTATAATTAATTATGTATTTTCAAAGTTAGATAAGAATTTGGAAATGACCAAATGAATAGTGAAATTATATGAGGAAGTTTTAAAATGAAAAATGTTTATCAGTTCAGGTTTCCGTTGACTTCTCTCAGTAATATATGAGGTAATTGTAGTAGAAAAAGGGTTATAAAATAAGGTATGACAGAGACAAAGTAAAGAGTCTTCCAAATGTAAGGTTGACTCCTAAGAGTAAGGTTAAGTCAAAAACCTCTTAAAGAAATGGGTGAGGCAAGTCTAAAATCTACAAGTGAATGGGTAAGGCTAATCCACTTTCTTGGCAAGCCTATATATGCTATGTATAACTTGTTCAAATGCCAAGAATGTTTCTTGAAAGCTTACACATGTTAATATGTCCATGCATGCATTTTTAAAGCTTGTTTGCATACTTTATGTGTGATTGAAAAGGAGATGAGCTATTGGAATTCTTTGAATCTCATCCCCTCCTCTCTAATATTCTAACATGCTGGGTGAATCAAAAGAACAAGGTAATGGGAGCCAACACCTTGGAAGATAAGAGATTGACAACAAAGTGCATGAATCTTGCTTCTTTAAGGCCGTATGAGTAGCAAGTGTTGTAAATTATTGTTGTATATGTCCTATGACATTATGAACATGTTTAATTATGTTAATGTATCATGTACAAATGAGATTGAATGTTGTATGAATGGTATAGTGCAATTTGAGTATGAAATGGTTAGACTAGCTTATGGAATTATATGTAATAATGGAAGTGGAGAGGCCAAATTGAGATGCATGAGGTTTAGGACCACTTGGTAAGTTCATACAAGTCATATTCATACTTTTAAACTTGTCCAAGAGGTGCCAAACACCAAGAAAGACCATTTGGGTACACTTGGTATCTAATATGGAGCAAAATTAATCATATTGGAAACCTATAACACTTTTTATCCAAATGAGCTCTTCTTGGTTTGATATTTAGCATGCAATTAGAACTTATTGAGAGCTTTTTGGGAAGCTAAAGTATAGAATTTTTGGAGGTTTATGGAATATTTGATGAATTTTCAAAGTTGGAAAAAATTCTGATTTTGGTTCATAGTACTGTTCACACTGGTCCAAAATTAGATTATATCATTCAGGGGGAAAATGATGTCCAATTGCCACGAAATTGTATAGGGAGAAATTAGACATTCCTTGTGACTTGTCCCAACTAGAAGCACCCCATTTGGATGTTTAGAGAGGGAGATATGAATTTTTAAAATTTTTGTCCAGTATTAGGTGTCCAGACTAACCCTGGTTATTGTTTGATTGGTTTTTTATGCCTGGACATGCCTAAACTGGTCTGGATTAGTTTTCTCCTCTAGCTAACATCTGTAGCTTTCCATATTAGTATCATTTACATGGACTAGATTTTTTTAGAATTAATTGGATATTTTTGAAATTTGTATCAAAAACCTATGACAATACTAGTAGCCAGCCAAACCTCTGTACATTTTTGAATGTGAAACATCTTTTGTGTTATGTTTCATGGCTTGGACATATTTTTAGCATAAATTAGACATGTGTAGCTTTCCAAAATAGTAAAGAATGTATGATTTTGATTTTTTCTAGAACTAGTTATGATTCTCCAAAGTTTGTGACAGAGAAAGGGAAATTTTGGCCAAGGCAACCATCATGAATTTTATGTCTTCCCTTGCTTTGCATGAGTTCTGGGCAATTTTAGTGATGAAAATGAGTTGTATCTATGTAATTAAATATGAGAATGTGATACATGAGCTCACATGGTCCACAGAACACTAAAAGAAAAATTTATACTCGATGCAACGCTAAAATATTCACTTTTTATATGCCATTTTCTTGTATTCTTGTGAATTGCATAACATGAGACTTGGAAATAGCATAAGGTAAAGTTAGAAATATATGGTGTTATAGGGATCACCCCAACTTGAGATATCGGGGGGGGGGGAAGGGGGCTACAGCAAAATAGATACAATGCTGCATACTTAGTGTACAACCTTCTTAACCTATTATTAGGCAATCAATTCCTATCCAAGAAGAACCTAGAAAGGATAACGGCATGGAGCTTTTGATGAAGCAACTCTTGGATAAGATGGAATAGAATGAGACTAGACATAGAAAGGAAATGGCAAACATAGAAAATAGAATGCAAACTCAAAATAGGAACATGGAGAATATGATTAGTCAGTTGGCTACCTCTCTTAAAGAGGTAAAAAGCTAAGGAACAGGCTAACTACCATCACAGACAATTGTCAATCCAAGGAATAGTAGCAATGTTAGTGCCATCACTCTTAGGAGTGGAAAGGAAGTTCAAGGATCCTTAGATACCATTACCATGGATAAGCTAGCGTCATAAAAAACACACGTCGCACTAGATGAGCTTAAGAAAGAAGAGGAGCCAAAGAAGATTTTAGCTTTCCCACATAGACCTACCATGGGAAAGAGGCAAACTGAAGTAAAAATTGAAAAAGAAATTCTTGAGACTTTTAAGAAGGTTGAGGTCAATATACCTTTGTTAGATACAATCAAGACCATCCCTAAATATGCCAAGTTTCTCAAGGAAATATGTACCAACAAGAGGCAACTAAGAGGGAATGAAAAAGTCAATTTTGGCAAGAATATTTCAACACTTATACAGCCAACAATGCCCACCAAGTGTCAAGATCCAAGCACTTTTACAATTCCATGAACTATTGGAAATTTTGAGTTTTCTGATGCTTTGATTGATCTTGGTGCTGCTATAAATGTTATACCTAAATTAGTGTATTTATCTTTGCAGATAGGAGAGCTAAAACCTACTGGAGTGGTTATGCAGCTTGCAAATAGGAGCATCGCTTATCCTTTAGGATTGTTGGAGGATGTTCTAGTTAAGGTAAAGGATTTGATATTCCTAGCTGATTTTTATGTCCTTAACATAGAGGATGATAGATATAGATCTTGTGGACATGCCCCACTCATCTTAGGTAGACCTTTCTTAAAAACTACAAAGACAATTATAAATGTGCATAAGGGTACTCTTCAAATGGAATTTCCTGGCAATATGATACAATTTAATATATTTGATGCTATGAAACACCCATGTGATGATAACTCTATTTTTAGTGTTAGCCTGATTAATATGCTAGTTGATAATGCCAGTATTGATTTTAGGGATAGTTTGTTAATTGATTCTTGTGATATTGTTGACTTGGAAGATTCTCTTGATTATATATGTTCTGGAACCACTATATGTCATAGATGTACCCAGATTAGGGCTTTATTGAGAATAATGAGTTCCGTGCATGTATTGATTATCATGATTCTATGATCTCTTCTTTTTTTAATGATTTCACTATTGGTCAGCCTGTGACTAATTTGGATGATTATACTGGTCTAGATTAATCCTCTTGTTCTAGAGATGATGTGCATGCTATTGTTTTCCCTAATTGTTCTGATGTTACAGGATTTACTGATTCTCAGGATGTGTTGCATGTTAATGTCACTTCTGGGTATGTTGATTATGCTAGTTCATCTATGTCCATTCTTAACTTGCCTATTGATAGTGGCATCAGATGTTATATGACTAGTTCACCTAGTAGTGATACCAATGTTACTACTACTGTTAGTTCTCTTGTTGATATTCATTCTACTGATATTCCCAAAGATGGGGAAGTTGTTTCTTCTGTCTGTGAGTTGTCTGAATAGGTATTTGGCATTGAAGAGATTGAAGTCAAATCACTTGTACCTTTGATTGAGTAAACTCCCACCTTAGAGCTCAAGCTGCTGCCAAACACTCTCAAGTATACCTATTTGGAGAAAGATGAGAAGCTTCTGTTGATTGTAGCTAGTGACATTATTCTAGAGGAGGAAGAGAAGCTTCTAGAGGTCTTGAAGAGGAGAAGACAAGCAATAGGGTAGACCTTGGTTGACATACCTGGCATTAGCCCTGACACATGCATGCACTAAATTCTGTTAGAGGATGGGGCAAAACTAGTAAGGCAACCTCAAAGGAGACTCAACCCACTTATTCTAGATGTTATTAAAAAGGAAGTTTCTAAACTTTTATCTACTAGTATTATATATCCCATCTCTGACAGTCATTGGGTTAGTCTTGTGCAGTTGGTTCCAAAAAAATCAAGGATCACAGTGGTCCAGAATAAAAATAATGAATTGGTGCCCACTCGTGTACAGAACAGTTGGAGGGTTTGCATTGATTATAGAGGACTTAATTTAGTTACTAGAAAGGATCATTACCCCCTCCCTTTTATTGATCAGATGTTGAGTGTTTAGCTGGGAAGTCTCACTATTATTTTCTTAATGGATTTTTAGGTTATTTCCAAATATGCATAGTCCCGGAGGATCAAGAGAAGACAACATTCACATGCCTATTTAGAACATTTTCCTACAGACGAATGCCTTTTGGTCTTTGCAATGCCCTTGGAACTTTCCAATGATGCATGGTTTCTATTTTTAGTGATTTTCTGGAACACTATATAGAAATTTTTATGGATGATTTCAAGGTATATGGAAATTCTTTTGATGACTGTCTGTGTAGTCTAGATAGAGTCTTAGCAAGATGCATAGAGAAGAACCTTGTATTTAATTTTGAAAAATGTCATTTTATGGTTCGAAAAGGCATTGTATTAGGTCATTTTGTATCTGAACAGGGCATACAGATTGATAAGGCTAAGATAGATGTTGTCACTTCTCTACCATACCCAACATGTGTTCGGAAGGTCCGGTCTTTTCTAGGTCATGCAGGTTTTTATAGAAGATTCGTTCAAGATTTTAGTAAAATTGCTTTGCCATTGTCTAAGTTGTTCCAAAAAGATGTTGATTTCCATTTTGATGATGCATGCAAAATAGCTTTTGATGATCTTAAGAAAAGATTGACTTCCCCACCTATTATTAAACCCCTTGATTGGAGCCTCTCATTTGAGCTTTTATGTGATACTTCTAATTTTGCTATAGCTGCAGTTTTGAGCCAAAGAGTGAATAGGAGGTCCCATGTGATAGCTTATGCATCCAAGACTTTGGATGGGGCCCAAGCAAATTATACAACCACAGAAAAAGAGTTTCTTGCTATTATTTTTGCTTTGGATAAATTTAGATCTTATTTGCTTGATACTAAAGTTATTGTTTTTATTGATCATGCAGCCTTGAAGTACTTGCTGAAGAAGCCTGATGCAAAGCCAAGATTGATCAAATGGATGCTTCTACTTCAAGAGTTTGATATTGACATCTAAGAGAAAAGTGGAACTAAAAACTTAGTGGTAGATCACCTGAGTAGAATTGAGGCTCCAAAGGTAGAATCCTTACCTATTAATGATGATTTCCCTGATGAGCATTTGTATGTTGTGCATAGTTTCTACCTATGGTATGCAGATTTAGTGAATTATCTAGCTGCTTCTGAATTGCCTATTGATTTGAATAAACATCAATTGAATAAGTTTAGGAGTGAAGCTAGGTATTATATTTGGGATGATCCATACTTGTGGAGACTATGTAGTGACCAAGTGATTAGAGATTGTGTGCCTGATATCGAATTTGATTTTGTTTTGAAATTTTATCACACACTTGCAAGTGGAGGTCACATCAGACCAAAATGCATAGCTAGGAAGGTTCTAGATAGTAGATTGTATTGGCCTACTTTGTTTCATGATGCCTTTGATTTTTGTAAAAGATGTGTCAAGTGTCAATAAATAGGTAGCATATCTAGGAGAAATAAAATGCCACAACATCCCATTTTATTTTGTGAAGTCTTTAATGTGTGGGGCATTAATTTTATGGGACCTTTTCCTACTTCTTTTGGCTTTGCATACATCTTATTGGCTGTTGATTATATTTCAAAATGGGTAGAAACAAAACCCACTAGGACTGATGATTCTTCTGTTGTTGTAGAGTTTGTTTGCTCTCACATTTTTTGCAAGTTTGGTATCCCAAGAGCAATTATCAGTGACCAAGACACTCATTTTTGTAATCAGAGTATGCACAACTTGCTTAGCAAGTATGGTGTTGTGCATAAAGTAGCTACTCTATATCGCCCTCAAACAAATGGCTAGGCAGAGATTTCTAACTGGGAAGTGAAGCAAATTTTGGAGAAAATAGTTCAGCCGAATATTAAAGATTGGAGCAAGAGGCTAGATGATGCATTTTGGGCCTATAGGACTACCTATAACACTCTTATTAGCATGTCACCCTATCAGCTGGTATTTGGGAAAGCTTGTCACTTACTAATAGAAGTGGAGCACAAAGCTTACTAGGCTGTGAAGAAATGCAATTTGGATTTGAATGGAGTAAGATCTCACAGGAAATTCCAACTCCAAGAACTTGAAGAAATATGGTTGGAAGCCTATGATAATACAAGGATCGATAAAGAAAGGAAAAAGGCATTCCATGACAAGATGATTACAAGAAAAAAGTTTGCAGTTGGCCAAAAAGTTCTGTTTTGTAAATCCCGCTTAAAACTTATGCTAGGTAAATTTCGTTCTAAATGGGAAGGTCTATATGTAGTTTCTGGTGTTTTCCCTTTTGGTGCAGTTGAGCTTTTAGATGAGCAGATGGGAGCTAAATTCAAAGTGAATGGAGATTGGCTCAAGCACTTTAATGAAGGAGTTCCAAGGGATGACAAGGAGGAGCTCCAACTTCATGACCCACCCTGATCCCTGATTGTACCCTTTCCCTTTCCCTTTCCCTTTTATATTGTGTTGTCTTTTGGTTGATTGGATTATGTGATGGCATTGAGGACAATGCAATATTTAAGTGTAGGGGGATACAAATAAAATTTTTAGTTTTTCTTTGTTTGGTTAGTTGATTTTTCTAGTTTCTAGGCTTTTAGTCTTTTGTTTTTATTTTTGAAGTGTTGAAGTTCTATGTTATTTTTTAGCTTTTAAAGAAAAAAAACCCGTGCTTTTGTGGAAGTTGCTAGTATTGAGGGGATCATAGCTTTGATATATCTTGATTTGATAGGGAATTGATCTTATGTTGAGAATGCAAGTTAAGTGGCAATTAGCTTTGCTTTAATGAAATTTAATGATAGTTAATTTATCTTGTGAGATTTTTGAACCTACTAATACTCATTTCTAGTGTGTATTCCCTATTTTGCTTTTACTCTAGAACTTGGCTTGAATCTTATTCAAGGACACATTTGTTCATTTGCCATGCACGAAAAGGATTAAGGCATTCATTGTTATTTTGTTTTAGTTAGAGCCAAAAACCCATCTTATGTGTTTAATTCATTTGCTTTATCCCCTTTGAGCCATATATGTTTCCTTTTTAGCCTTTTAGCCATGAAAACCAAACAAATATTCTTCCTACCCTGATTAGGATGCTTTTGATTATTAAGGGCAATGTATCTTGTTAAGGTAGGTGAAGGTGCATTTTTCACATCATTTATAGGCCGTTTGTTTGTTTTTCTTTGGAAATATTCCAAGTAAAAAAAAGGAAGAAGAAGAAGGAAATTTATAAAATATATATAAAGAGAAAAGCAAAAGCAAAATAAAAGCATTTGAATTGTATGAAAAAAAAGAAAAAGAAAGAAAAGGTTGCACTCTTAGTGCATATATTTGTTTGTGGTAAATAAGGCCTTAAGATGCACTTGCATTCCATTCTTATTCTTCTTTTGATGTTCTTGATAATTTTAAGCATTCATTTTGCTTTTTGAATCTCCTTCATTCTTTTTGTGACCACTTGTTTCATACCCTAGCCTACATTACAACCATAATAAAGACCTTTTGATTCCTTCATTGGCATTTGATTTAGGTGGTGGAGATGTAGATAATTGCCAAGCTTATGGTAGTAAAATTGGATAAGATGGAATTTGAGAGTAAAAACTTCATCCTAAACTCTAAAGAGTAGATTGATAAACACTAATCCAAGTAAGGGACTTTCATTGCATTTCATTTTTGTTAAGTGTATTGCCATGGTACTTGTTCCATTAATACAAGTGATATGACTTGGAGAATTGAGCTATTGATTTGCTTTAAGCTTCCTTGTGCTAAGTGACCTACATAATTCCCATTTTTCTTGATTTCCTTTCCATTATCTTTTTCTTGGAGTTTTAGTTTTCTTTTGCCTGGGAGTGCAAAAGCTTAAGTGTGGGGGAATTTGATGATTGCCAATTTCCATATGCTTTTTCCCTTTTAATTAGGCATTTTGATTATAAATTTTGGCTTAAAAGATTTTAATTGGAGGGTAATTGAGTTTATTGGTCATTTTTACATTCTAGAAATTGATTTACAAAATTTTGGAATATTAGTGCATAAATCTTTTTAAATGAATTTAGTGAATATTTCCTACTTCATCTCTTCCATTCTTTTATGCAGATCATGGCAGCAGGACATCACACTTCACTCATTAACCCACTCAATTACAAACATAGCAGCCAACCATTCATATGAAGTCACGTTGCCATCCACCATCTATACGAAGGAGAAGCTACAAGAGTATAAGCTAGAATTTTGACATGATTTGAGAAGGAAGAAATGAAGTTGCACAAGCAGAAATAGGGGATGTAGTCTTTAATTTTTAAAGAATGAAAAAGGCTCTAGTTGATGGTTCCATGAGTTTGGAAGGCAGAGGATGATTAAAGAGCTATAAAACCTCTATGTAGTTACATATGCAAAGGAGGAGGAGGTCTGGAAAAAGAACATGAGAGAAGAAATGTGGAAAAGGTTAAAATGAAGCATCAGTGGGGGCTCGAGGAAGTGAGGAAGAAATACGTGGAGAATAAAGAGAAGCTGGCAGAAGAACTAGCCATGGGGTAGCTCGTGTGATGATAAGAAGCAAATGAACAAGACGCTAAGGAATGAATGAAGTATGAAATGAAGAAGCTAGAACTGAATGAAGGAGAAGAAATGACGTGGATGAAATAGAAGAAGAAACAATACAAGCTATAGGTTTTAGAGAGTAAAAACTGAAGCTACAATAGTAGCTCACTTATACATGGACTGGAGAAGAATCCACGTATCATCATTCCATCCACACGCACAAGGGTTCATGCATCATTGTCCAGGACAACAACTTCTATCATGTACGTTGCTCCCATAGTAAACTCCAAGAGCATGTAAAGATAAGAAGAAGCTATGGGTTTTACGCAAAACAGCAGCGCGAGCTAATGAGCAAATATGAAGCACGTGAATAGAGCATGAAGAAAACATGAGAGGAATGCAATAGCATTAGCACAAGAATTATGGGAAGGTTATAAATGAGGTACTTGACTATTAAATAAAGAACAAAACGTGGGAAGCACGTGAGTGGAGGGCTAGAGAGTAAGTGACGGAGCAAACATGTACCACGGGAAAAAAGAGAATGCGAGCAATGCAAGCTTGGACAGCTGGGGAATAAAAATGCAAAAAATGCTACAGAAAGAGGGAGAGCTCCAGAACGTGAATGAGAGAATTTCATCCATCACCTCTCCACATGGCGATAGTTCTTTCCATCGAAATTCCTTCATTTATCTCCTCCATGGCAGCTTGATTTTCTCTTGGTGGATAGCTGAAAAGTGGACCTTCCTATATGCATATTTGAGCTTCAATTTGCCTCTCCAATTAGATAAAAATCTTTTTGCTCAATCTTTTAAATTCATAATTATTTTCTTTATTAATTTGACTAGGTTTAGCTCATTAATTTATGAATTTAATTACTGAAAATTACTAGATTGATTTGAATTGTGGATTGGTTGTAATTTGATATTTGGATATCAATTGTGATCTCTACATGTTTGTGGAAAATCCAAACTTAGTGGCTGTGCAATTTGCCCTTAATTTCCTCTTAATTATAGGGCAATTGATGTAATGGTTGTTGGATTAAGGGGCTAAAATTTTTGTACAATTGATTGTTTGAGGAATTCATTAATCTAATTGGTTAATTAGCATTTTAAGTGGATTGTATAGTAGATTTTTATGAGCGTTTAGGATTGGTTTTAGTATGTTCTTGTTCCTAACTCAATTGATTAATTCTTTTGGGTTTCTTATGGTAGCAAAATCCTTGAATTATTGGTGAATTGAGTCTTGAATGGTAATTCAAGAGTTCTTATTGAGAATACACTAATGAGCAAGAATTTAAATCCAATTTTGGTAAACTAAAAAGAGAGCAAGGATAATTGAATTCTAGGGAGTCCATCTAAAAGCTGGCTATCACAATTTCTTAGTTGTCAGCTTCACTTAGTCTTAATTTTTTTATTCTTGTCATTTCAAATTTAGTTCAATTAAATTTTAGTAATTCAAAATCCCTCAAACAATTTTTATTTAGTGATACTTGGAATAATTAGAGGCAAAAACTCATTAGGAAATGACCTAGGCTACACCATTACCTACAAATTTATTTTTCTACCTAGTTTTATTTGAGATTGCGCGACACAATCATCAAACTCCATCCATCTCCTCTATCTCATATTGAGTTCCTTCTGGTCAAATAGGCATTTCAGACTCTTGTGGTCACTATAAATCTCTATACTCGCACCATACAGATAGTGCCTCCAAATCTTAAGAGCAAAAACTACTACGGCTAACTCTAGGTCATATGTGGGATAATTCTCCTTATGAGGCCTTAACTGCCTAGAGGCATATGCCATTACCTACCCTATTGCATCAGCACACATCCTAACCCTTTCTTCGAGGCATCACTATATACCATAAATGGTAAACTAGGGTTAGGAATAACTAGTATAGGGGCAGTGGTCAATTGGAGTTTCAACTCCTAAAAATTTTTTTCACATCTATCATCCTACACAAAAGGTGTATCCTTCTAAGTTAGCCTCATAAGCAGCAAGGCCATCTGAGAGAAGCCCTAAATAAATCGTCTGTAATATCCTGCCAAACCAAGGAAACTCCTAACCTCGGTGATGATCCTAGGCCTATCCAATTGTAACATATCCTCAACTTTATGGGAACCTATTGTAACCACCTCTCGTGAGATTACATGACCTAAGAATTTCACCTCGGTTAACCAAAACTCACATTTACTCAATTTGGCATATAATCTCTTACTTCTCAAAGTTTCTAGGACTAATCTTAGATTCCTCTCATGCTTCTCAAAAGATCTAGAGTATACTAAGATATCATTAGTAAAGACCATAACAAATTTATTTAAATACAGTCTGAATACCCTGTTCATGTAATCCATAAATACCTCAGGCGCATTCGTTAGCCCGAATGGCAACACAAGGAACTCTTATTGCCTATATCTAGAACTGAAGGCCGTCTTTGCAATGTCTTCAGTTATTACTCTTCGCTGGTGATACCCAAATCTAAGGTCTATCTTAGAGAATACAGATACCCCAACCAACTGATCTAACAAAGCATTTATTCTAAGGAGAGGATACTTATTCTTGATGGTAACTTTATGTAATTCTTTATAATCTATACACAGTCTCAAGCTACCATCTTTCTTTTTCACAAATAACATTGGAGCTCCCCAAGTTGACACATTAGGGCGGATAAACCCTTTTTCTAACAATTCCTCTATTTTCTTTTTCAATTTAGCAAGCTCGGTGGGAGCCATCTTATAGGGAGCCTTACACACCAGTCTAGCCCCAGGCACTATATCTATATGAAATTCTTTCTCTCTCTCAAGAGGTAAGCCACTAAAATCAAAATCTTTAGGGAAAACCTCTGGGAATTTCCTAACTATCGAGATCTCCTCTATCCCTTCTTCTACCTCGGCCTAAATAGAGAAAAAGACTAAAAACCCTTGACACCTATGTTCTAAGTGTCTCTCAGCCTAGGCAATAGTCATAAAAGATAACTCGACCCCTATCTTAAGTATGGTTCCACATGAAGGTACAGATATGGTGTGGTACTCACAATCAAGAATGGCATTATTAGCAGTCATCTAGTTCATGCCAATAATCAAATCAATATCATGGAAAGGCATATAGATCAAATCAATGGTAGTGTAACAATAGTTAAACTATATAGTGACATTCAAGCAAGCATGGGAAGTACCTACATGGCCTCTAGTGAGTGTCATGACAGAGAAATCAAATGGTAAAGTATTGATGGCTAGACCCAAAGTCTCACATAGTCATAAGATATGAACGAGTGATTGGCACCTGAATCAAACATAGCAATCACGAGAAAATCATTCACTACGAGCATACCTTAAATCAAGCTGGGAGACACACTCGCTTCTTGCTGAGAAAGGGCAAACACCCTACCCTGGGTTTGTGGCCTGGGAGGCACTGTATCTATTTGGGGGTAATTTCTAACAATATGCCTTGACTTCCCACACTTGTAGTAGGTCACTGTGGATTGTGATGTGGATGACTAAATCCATGGAGGTTGCACCTTCTTTCCTTTCGGTGGCCTCCTACTCCACTGCACCTTGCTCTTCTTTTTACTAATAGGCGCAGAGCTAGCACCCTCCTCTGGTCTAGGTCTCTTTGATCCCAGAGCCCCCTACTGACCAGATACTATGGCAGCAGGCATAATCTCTCTCAAATTATTCTCGATCACTCTGCTAATCGCCACAAGGGCATTGAAGTTTCAGACCCTATATGGAGTTACTCTGTCTCTGATCAGGGACTTTAGCCTGATCTCAAATTGCTCTCACCTTCAGAGCTCATCATCATATCTCTAGAGGTAGGAAGAATATCGAGAATGAATATGGCCATGTATTGATCTACCGTCATGTCATCGGTTTGCTTCGGCCCCATAAATTACACCTCTTTCTATTTTCTTATAGAACTAGAGAAATACTTCTCATAAAATTATACCAGGAAGTTCTCCTAGCTAATCTACTGATTTCTAGTCTCCATTAGAGACTTTGTACTATGCCACCACTTGTTAGCTTCTTTTTGTAGCAAAAGGTGGCTAACTGAGCTTTTTGCTCAGAGGTGCAATCCATCATTGTGAAAATCTTCTCAATCTCCATCACCCAGACCTTCACTTTGTTCGCATTTAATTCCCCATCAAACACTGGTGGGTTATTCTTTCTGAATTGATTTAATTGTTTCTGGATGGAAGGTGGATACTGAGCTGGCTCCTGGGGAGGTGGGGGTGGAGCACCTAAGATGGAAGGTTGTAGAGTACAAGAAGTAGAAGGCTGAGACTGACGTAGAAGGGTCTCTCTCCTAGCTTCCTCCTGGCCAAGGATTCCTGCAGCTACACAATCATCTCGTGCTGCTGCTACACAATGTAATGTTGCTGGGCTATCACGTTCTCAAATCTATTGAGTCATTCTATGACAGCTTATAAAGGGTCCTCGAATTCAACCTCTGAGCCCATAGTTGGTCTACCCCTGCCTTTGCCTCTTCTCGTATCAACCATTTTCATTGAAAAAAAGTCACAACCTTAGCCCACAAATACAATTCAAGCATATATACACAGATATTCCACTCGAAAATAACCCAAACACATCGTTTAAGAGCCAACTATTAAGCAAAAGTGCCTGAACCTTTGCTCTGATACTAATAAATGTAATACCATATTATTTCTAGCATTGATCCTCTTCTGTGCAAGTGAGATTATACAATTCTTCAAAGAAATCCCAAGAAAATGCATTAAAATAATGAATTATGTCACGTTGCATAGTGGATAAATTTTTCATTTCACGTCTCCGAGGCCCCATGAACTCACCAACAACATTCTCTAATTATTTTTCATTCATGTAAATCATAACAATCTCAAAATTTAGCACAAGCCACAGATCAAGAGTCAAAAACCCTAAAATTCCCTTTATTCTTCGTGGCTATACAAGGACAGATTTCAAGGGAAACTTTGAAAAATTATAACTAAATGTAAAACAACCAAAATCACACAAACCATAGCTTTATGGAAAGATCTGGATGTTACATTTACATTAAAAATAGTTCCTAGCCACAAATATTTCATCTGAACCACATTTGACAATAGAAAATGTAAGGAGGTCGAGCTGCTCAGAAATCTAATACAACTTACTGATATAAAGTTTGGAAATTCATAATTAATTCCACAAAAATCCAATCCATGCAATCTATACCAATTTCGAAAGATACAGATGTTGAATAGAGGGGAAAAATAGTTCTAGGCCAATCCAAGAGCATTCAGACCCTAAAAATTAATCAAACAATAACATGGGTCTGGAAGTGCACCTGGAACAGAACAACAACTTTAAAAATTCATATCTCCCTCACTAGACATCCAAATAAGGTGTTTCCAGTTGGCATAAGTCATTGTAAAGGTGTAGCTTCATCATTTTCCCCATGAATGACAGAGAACAAAATTCAGACTAGATGAATAGTGCACAGACCAAAAACTAAAAAAATTGCCAACTTTAAAAATTCATCAAATATTTTGTAGACCTCCAAATAATACCTACTTTAGCTTCTTGAAAAACTCTAAATAAGCTCTAGATTCATGCTAAATCTCAGATCAAGAAGAGCTCATATGGACAAAAGGTGGTATAGCTCACTAAAATGGTCATTTTTGCTCCATATGAGGTACCAACTTTGTCCAGTTAGCCTTCTTTAATGTTTGGCACCTCTTGGACAAGTTTAAAAGTATTGATATGACTTGTGTGAACTGCCCAAGTGGTCCCAAACCCCATGGATCTTGTTTTGGTCATTCCATATCTAATAATACATAATTAACCATAACCATACAAGAGGCAATTTCCATGATTTCATTGATTTAGGGCTACATAAAGTATATATAGTATCCATTCATCATTTTACATTAGCTCATGGTCTTACATCACAAAAATTACGTGTAAGCTCATTTTGACATTCCATTACAAGTAAAGTTACATAATAGACAAAATACAACTTCTCAAGGCTCTTGGTTTGCATCCCTTGCTTCTTGAATGCCACCTAGACATTTAAAATGATGGAGGGAAAGGGAGTGAGATTCCTATAATCTCAATAGCTCACACACCCATTCACACACACATTCAAGGCATACATACATTAGGTGTACAAATAAACAAGCTACTTGGATCATGAATGCACATTTCAAGATCTCCATGCCACACTTTCACAATCATATCATCAAGAAGCTCTAAGGACTTTTGGTTTTGCCTTACTCCATCTCTAGGACTTTTGGATATGCCTCACTCTTTGCCTAGGGACTTTTGACTTGGCTTCACTCATCCAAGAGATTTTTAGCCTAGTCTCACCCATGCCTTAAGACTTTTGGTACCTCCTCACCCACATTAAGAGACTTTTAGCATCACCTCACCCTTATGAACCATTCTCACCATAAATAGCATTCAAGACAACACATTGGTACCAATGCAATCTCAAGACTTCAAGTGGCATGTTTTCACATCACAAGAGCACACACAAACACACAAAGACATACATATGCACACAAAAATGCAAAGAGAATAAGGTGGAAAGCTATCCTGAATTTATGCAAGCTTTCATTAGTCTTTCTCCTTCCCTTTTTTGGCTTCACAAGCACACCTAGGTGGGTTAGTATTCTCTTGGTCTAAACACTATAAACAACACATAATTACACACTTGAAGCAAGCCAAGACACTAAACTCACTCTTAAACACACATTTGGTTCCATAAATGGCCTATTGAAGCAACCTTCACAATTCAAGCTCTAGGCTCCCATTTCTTTCCATTTCTAGGTCCCTTGGCCTCATTCAAAGTCCTTGGAGCCCTCACATAATCATTTACACAAGCTTAGAATCAAGTTGCTTCACAAAGCACCATTGTGGACACCTTATCCCATCTCCCAATCCATGGCTCCAAAATCTTTCCCAATGGTTTCTCCCATCTTTTAACATCATATAAAGTCCCAAACTAAGGCTAAAACAAATTAAATCACTTCCTAGGCTTCTCTTCCTAACTTAGCTGAGACTAGCACCATGGAAGGGCTTCTTGGAGTTTTAAATTTTCCCTTGATGGGAGAGCCACTTGGAGGGTTTCTAAAGGTCTTAGGAGCTCAAGGAAACACTTAAATAGCCAAGGAATTACTCGCATCAAAATCAGATTTTCCAAAATCCTAAAGAAGCCTACACTTTCCTAACTTGATTTCTATTAGTTTTTCTTGAAATTTCTCGCCATATTCCTCTTCCTCATGGTCTAAAACCCTAGTTCCTCTCTTGTTTTTGGACATAAAATCCTTCCTTCCCTTGGTTCTGTTCTTGTACAAAATACACACAAAGGGAGAGCAAGAAGAAGAAGCAACAAAGAGCAAAGATTACCTAGGATTCAAGCTAGCTTTCAAGTGCCTTTCTCCTTGGTTAGTTTCTCTTCAAGAAATTTGAACCACTTCCCTTAGTTCTGGACTCAAAAGAGAACCAAAAAGCTCAACTAAACCATGGAAAGAAAGCATGGAAGGAGAGGAGCAAGGTTAGAAGAAGGAAGAGCATGAAATTCTACAAATTTCCTTACCTTTTTCTTGATTTGTCTCCTCCTTTTCTCCCTCTCTTGGTGTGCCACAAGAGGCTGGTCATTTTTTGTATTTTGGGTAGAGGAGAGTCATGCTATATGAGAGGAGAAAAAGGGAGAAGTGTGTGGAAGCTTCAAGAAACTCACTTTTTCAAAAATTCTAATTTCGTCCTTCTGTAATGACAATTTCGTTTTGGCTTTATTTTAGCTCCTTTTTTAGAATTATCTTTTCTATTATAAAATTTAGGTTACCAATTTAATGAAGTGCCTTTGGAATCACTCAATTTGGAGCTGAAACCTTCTTGAACAAATTTGTCAAAGTTCAAGCTCGCTACCATTGAAAAACGTACACCGAAGGGGCTTTACTAGTCCCGAGGCTTCCTATAGTTTTTGGGGCCTCTGAGAACCCTAGGCAAGTCAAATTTCCCATTTAAAAAGCCATCTTATGTGTTTTTCTAAAAGTTGCACTTATTTATGAAAATGCTATTACATTTCGTTAGTTTTCGTTACAATTTGTTTCTCCATCCTAGCACTATTTTTCTTTTCGTCTAAGCCTAGAATTATCATTTTAAGGGGTCTTGGATTCTTCCTAATTTTTTTGGGACATTATCTAACTCATTTAAGAGGACTTGCTTTTATACCGCTCATTTTGTCGTTTTATGGAAATTACGTTCGTTACTCTTAAGGCTATGATTGGGCTTCTACACTTAGCCCAAAGCATAATTGAATTAATCATAAGACTCAAATTAATGTCGACCACTCTTAAATTAATTTTCTTAATTAAACCCATATTTATGCCTAATTAATCATAGTTATCCTTAATTAATTTCAGGGTGTTACAGGTTAAGCCGCGGTGCATCTTGTGTAAGCCATGATACAATCTTAAATAGATGATAAGAGTGCCACAACAAGAATATATGGTGCCATGGCATGATGTGTGCAAAGGTATTTAGTAAGCGAATTCACCGTGGTGTAGAAAAACAAGTCACGACTCTATTCATCTAAGCAAAATGTAATGTTTTCTAGGGCGAAACTTTCAGGGTTTTTGCAACAATACATGTTTATTTTACTCCTTGCTTCATGTTTTCTGATTGCCTAGCCAAGAATTAGATTGATTTGATGTTTTTCCTTGAACTTGGAAAAGGGGAAGTGAAAGTAGGTCCTAAGTTAAATTGTGTGAGTATTTGCAACTTGATAGAACAAGTGAATTGTTTAGCTAATATGATAGGAGTATACCGTTAACCTTACACACTTAAATTAGGTTTTGTGCTATTAAATTGATCTTAAGTGATTTCATAAGGAATTATGGAATTAATTGGATAATCCTATATGAGATTTGGAAAAATACTTTCAAGAACAAGTGAACTCTAGGCTAATATGTATCACCATTATGAGCAAAGGTCATAAGTGTTAAATTAATTTACTATGAAATATAAAAGGAATTAATAATCCTAGATGCTGATATTCATATGGTAATCAAACATCAATTTTGAACGTAAATATTGCTTAGTAGATAGTCTTTAATCATATTCTATTATATAAACACTTGAAATTGATTTATTTAATTTAAAATAGGGTGTGAATTTTAGTACTTGACCAATTTTGACAATAAATCTTTGAGGGAACAATCTTTTCTCCTTACTATATTACTATTGAGATATGTATACTTGTGTATACATTTTCAAAAGAGAGCAACAAGTTTTTGGTGTTGTTGCTAAGATTTGTGTGCCAAAACATTTTCCTATCAATAGCAATACTAGCATGCCTAGTTTGAACTTAATCTTTGTATATAGTTTTACTTATGTTATTCTCATTTCCTTTTCTATTCCTTTTTGTAATGGCTACCCTCTTCTTATGCACAACCTTTTATGCAAGAAATTGAAGGTTTATAAGTTATGTTATTTCAAGAAGAATCTGAAGAAGCTTCTAATCAAACTCTTGGAGATGAATCTGAAACTTTTAAATTAAATAGAAATAAGGTGCATAACGATGAGAATTGAGTCAAAATAGTGAATGATTTTGCTACATTGAATATGCAAGGATACCATTCAAGCATAAGAAGACAGGTTGTTCAAGCCAACAATTTTGAAATATAGCAAGTGATATTACAAATGCTTTAAATGGGTGGCAGTCTGGAGGCTTACCTATGGAAGACCCTAACACTCACCTCTCAAATTTCTTAGAGGTTTATGATTCTTTTAAACATAATGGTGTATTTGATGATGCAATCTGGTTGAGGCTTTTCTCACTTTCACTTAGGGATAAAGCCAAGGTATGGCTTAATTCGTTATTGGATGGGTCCATCACCACTTAGGATGATCTAGCTACAAAATTCAAAGTTTAGTCCTTTCAACTAGTTAGACCGGTGGAGTTGAGAAATGATATCGCCTCCTTTATGTAACAAGATGATGAACCATTATATGAAGCATGGGAGAGATTTAAGAAGTTGTTGAAAAGGTGCCCGAACCATAGATTTCCTAAATGGGTATAAGTGCAAACTTTCTACAATAAGGTGCTACCTTAAACTAAGGCCATCCTTGACTTAACATCCAATGGGAGTATCACAAGAAATCTAAATGTTAATTGTAATGCCATAATTTCTTAGCTCATTCCATGCTATATTTATACCTCATATCAATCAATTCATATGAGAGGCAAGAAAATGACATTAAAATATTGATTATTTTTGCATTGCGTCGTGTATAAAAATTTCGTTCAGTGTCATGTGACCCATGTGAGCTCATACAAAACATTCCTATATTTAATTATATGGATACAAATCCTTTGAATCATCAAAAGTGGCCTACATCTCAAGAAACTCGAAATGAAGCATAAAATATGGACATTCATTTTCAGCCAACTTTGGCTCATTTCTGTCACAAACTTTGGAAAATCATAACTAATTTTAGAAAAATTAAAATAATGAATTCTTGGTCATTTTGGAAAGTGACAGATTTCTACTTCATACTAAAAATATTTTCAGATCATACATCCATCACAGAGGATGTTTGACATCCGAAAATGTCCAGAGGTCAAGCTGTCCACTGGTGTTGTCACAAATTTCTACAGCAAAATTTGAAAATGTCTAATTAATTTCACAATAATCCAATCCATGCAAATGATACCAATCTAGAAAGCTATGGATGTTAACTAGAGGGGGAAAATAACTCTAGACCAGCTTAAGCACATCCAAAGCTTGCAATCTAATCAAACAATAATTGAGATTGGGTGAAGTTCCTAATACTAGATAGAATCTTTAAAAATTCATATCTCCCACTCTAGACTACCAAATGAGGTGCTTCTAGTTGGTACCAGTCACTGGGAAAGTCTAGTTTCTTTGTATAAAATTTTGTGGTAATTGGACATCATTTGGCCTATGAATGATAGAATTTAATTTTGGACTAGTGCTACAGTACCAATGACCAAAACCAGAAAAATTTCTAACTTCAACAATTCACCAAATATTCCACAAACCTCTTAAAATTACCAAATTTAGCTTCCCAAAAAGCTCTCAATAAGCTCTAGATGCTTACCAAATTTCAGACCAAGAAGAGCTTATTTGAATAAAAAGTGATGTAGCCTCATAAAATAGTCATTTTTGCTCCCTACCAAGAGTCACTTTGATCCAAATGGCCTCCTCTGAAGTTTGGTACCTCTTGGGCAAGTTTAAAAGCATAATTATGACTTGTGGGAGCTGCTCAAATGGTCCCAAATCCCATGCATCTAAATTTGGTCATTTCACATCCAAGAATGCATAGTTGCATCAAGCCATCCAAGAGCCAATTTGCATAATTTCATGGATTTAGTGTCACATAAGGTCTACATCATTTTACATTTGTTCATGGTCTTACATCACAAAAATAATATGTACAAGCTCACTTTGACATTCAAATACAAATAAAGTTATATAATATACAAAATAAAATCTCTTAAAGTCTTTGGCTTGCACTCCTTGTTTCTTGAACATCACCTAAGCATTTTAAGATAATGGAGGGAAGGGGAGTGAGATTCCTAGGATCTCAATAGCTCACACACCTATTTAGAAGTACATTCAAAACACACATGCATCAAAATCTCAAGTGTGCAAACATAAAGTGTATAATACCACATTTCCATGCCATATTTCCACGTTAAGCCATTTTCATGCTCTAGGGACTTTTTATTTTGCCTCACCCCATTTCTAGGACTTTTGGATTTGCCTCACTCTTGACCTTGGGACTTTTGACCTAGCCTCATCCATCCAAGGGGCTTTTGGTCTAGCCTCACCCATGCCTTGAGACTTTTGGCACATCCTCACCCACTTTAAAGGACTTTTGGCACATCCTTACCCACTTTAAGGGACTTTTGGCATCACCTCACCCTTGAGAGCCATTCTGACAATCAATGGCATTCAAGACAACAAATTGGTACCAATGCAACCTCAAGACATCAAGTGGCATGTTCTCAATCACAAGAGCATACACAAGCACACAAACACATACATATGCACACAAGAATGCAAGAGAATGAGGTGGAGAGCTACCTTTCAATTAATGCAAGCTTTACTTTGCTAATTCCTTCCCCTCCTTGATTTCACAAGAGCACTTAGGTGGTTGATTATTCTCTTGGCTTGGACATCACAAGGAGTACACAATCACATAATTGAAGCAAGCCAAGATATTAACTAAAGCTTTAAACACACACAGTTTCATACTTGGCATTATGGTTCCATAATTAGCCTAATGAAGCAACTCTTACATTTCAAGTTCTAGGCTCCATTCTCTTGTCATTTCTAGACTTCTTAGACTCATTTAAGGTCCTTGGAGCCATCACACATTCAATTGCACAATTGGAAAACCAAGTTGCTTTATAAAGTACCATTATGGACACCATTGTCCCATCTCCCAATCTATGGCTCCTAAATTTTCCCAATGGTTTCTCCCATCTTCTAACATCATATAAAATTCCAAACTAAGGCTAGAATAAATTAAAACATCCCCTAGCCTAATGAACCTAGCTTGGCCGAAATATGCACCATAATGGAGGTTCATGGACTTTGTGATTTTTCCTTGATGGGAGAGCCACTTGGGAGGCTTTCTAGAGGTCTTAGGAGCTCAAGGAAACATTTAAATAGCCAAGGAAACATTCACACAAAATTAGATTTTGCAAAACCCTAGAAAACACTACACTTTTCTAACATGTTTTCTATTGGTTTTTCTTGGAATTGCTTGCCATATTCCATCTCCCCATGGCCTAAAACCCTTGTTCCTCCCTTGTATTTGGACAAAACATCCTCCTCTCCTTTGGTTCTGATCTAAGCCAAAAATCCCCCAAGAAAGAAGCAACAACAACAACTAGTTACCTTAGTTTCAAGTTTGCTTCCAAAGCCTTTCTTCCTTGGTTCTCTTCTCCTTCAAAAATTCAAACTACCCCTCTAAGTTCTGGACCAAAAGAAAAACCAAACATCTCAAGAAAACCATAGAAAGAAAGCGAAGAAGGAGGGGAGCAAGGTTCGAGGAAGAAAGAGCATGAAATTCCATGGATTTACCTACATTTTCCTTGATTTTTCTCCTTCTTTTCTTCCCCTTCTTGTGAGCCTAGAAGAGAGCTTTCATTTCTGAAATTTAGGCAGAAAATTTCGTGCTTAAGAAGATGGAGGAAGAAAGGAGAAGTGTGTGGGAGTTTCTAGAAACATACAATTTCCAAAATTTCCATTTCTTCCTTCCGTAATAGCAATTTCATTTCAGCTTCATTTTAGCTCCTTTTTTAGAACCGTCTTTTCCATTATAAATTTTAGGTTCCCAATTTAATAAAATGCCTTTGGAATCACTTAATTTGGAGCTAAAACCTTACCGAATGAACCGGTCAAAGTTTATGTCAACTAACATTGAAAAACATACACCAAAAGGGCTTTACCAGTCCTGGGACTTCTTATAGTTTTTGGGGTCTCTGAGAACCTTGGGCAATTCAAAACTTTCATTTAAAAATCCCTCCTATATGGTTTTCCAAAATTTTCATTTATTTACAAAAATACCATTTCATTTCGTCAGTTTCTATCACAAATTGTTTTTTTGTCCTAACTTTGTTTTTCTTTTCGTCTGAGCCTAGAATTATCATTTTTAGGAGTCTAAGACTCTACCCAACTTTTTTTGGACATTATCTATGTAATTTTGAAGGACTTTCATTTATATGGCTCATTTCTTCATTTTACAGAAATTACATTCGTTACATTGATGCTGCTTATAATATGTTAGAAAATATTGCAGTTAACTCCCTTTAATGGTTTACATCTAGACCTCAAAAGAAAAAGGCGGCAGGAATCCATGACATTGATGCTTTGACCACACTCTTAGCTCAAATTTGTGATAAATAAGAGGTTTGCCAATCTTGAAATGCATTTTAGTGCACAAATGGGTGTGAATGTCATTTAAACTCTGGTCATTATTTGTGACCATTGTGGAGAGGAACACTTTAGTAATCAATGTCCTTCTTTTGTGGGAGTAGTTAATTATATAGGTAATTATGGACAAAATCCAAATAACCTATATTCAAGCACCTATAACCCAAGCTAAAGGACCATCTAAATTTCTCATAGAGTCAAGGTCAAAATGATACTTAAGCATCTTCTTCTAGAATAAGACCCTTTAATCCTCTTGGATCTTCTTCTCAAGCTAGGCCGCTAATGTAAGAAAAAAAGCCAATTATAGAGGAAATCTTCATACAATACATGGCTAAGCAAGATGTTATTCTAACTAGACAAAGGGCAACAATGACAAAGTATGAGTCAACAATTAGAAACATAGAAATGCAAATTAGCCAATTGGCCTCATTTATAAATTCAAGACAACAAGGGGTTCTTCCAAGTGATACCGTTCTTAACCAAAGAAGAGATAGCAAAGAGGAATGCAAGACCATTACAATGAGTAGTGGCAAGGAGTTACCTGAAGTGTCACATTCAATGCAAGATAAAAGATAAGATTAAGAAGGAAAAACTTGTTAAAGAGAAGAGTAAAGTTGTTAAGAAAAAGAAAGATAATGTTGAGAAGAAGAATCAAGAGAAGAGTCAATAGAAGATTATTCCTCTATCACCATTCCCGTAACACTTCTAGAAGTAAAATTTGGATAAATGGTATCAAAAGTTTCTAGAGATCTTCAAGTAGCTCCACATCAACATTCCATTTACAGAAGCCTTGGAACAAATGCCAAGCTATGCTAAATTTATAAGGGATGTGTTGTGAAATAAAAAATAGTGTAGAGAATTTGATACAGTGGCTTTAACCCAAGATTGCATGGCATCTTGTAAAAGAAGTTGCCACCTAAAATGAAAGATTTGAAAAGTTTTACCATTCCTTGTAACATTAGGAAACACTTTATTGAAAGTGCTTTGTGTGATCTTGGGGCAAGTGTGAATTTCAAGCCATTGCAATTTTTCAAGAAACTTAGGCTAGGGGAGGCTAAGCCAACATTAATGGCTTTATAATTAGCTAACAGGTCTTTAGCTTACCCAAATAGAATCATTGAAGATGTTTTGGTGAAAGTTGATAAATTAATCTTCCCTATAAATTTCATAATGTTGGATTATGAAAAACATAGAGATATCCCTATCATCTTGGATAGACCCTTCTTGGCTAAAATAAACTTAAACGGAAGAATTGAAGTGGAGGGGCATAATGGGTATTCTGAAAAATGTTATAAAACACATTTACTCTCTTTAAATCAGGCCAACACATCCATTGGCCTCCTATAACTAACTTTGCTTAGACCAAAAGAGCTCTTATGGTGGCATGAAGATGGAGGAAGAGCCAAAGGAAGGAAAAGCTCTTTATAGATTAGCAAATGTGTAGATTTCATATATGATGCCATTGTAAACTTTCTTCCACTCTTTCACCTCTTTCTCTCCATGATTTTGGTTTCTTAAAAGTTAGAGGTTTAGGTCTAAAGTTATGAAGGAAAGATCTCTTAAAAGGGAACTAAATACACCATCATAACCTCTATGAAAAGCCTTTTCACATGGTATATGGCATAGTATGAAAACTTGCCTCTCTTTGTTCCTCCATGGGCTTCCATTTTCATCCAACATAGGTATGCTCTAGTGGAGGATTAATTTTGACCTAAGCATGGTAGTTTTAAAGGTTTTGGAGCATAGAGATTTAGATGAAATCAAAGGAATCAAGTAAGTACCTATAGATTGTAAGTTATGAAAATTAGGATTTTGATTACACCTAGGGATTTATGAAGCTTTTTAATGATAATTTAACTTATGTAAGAGCATATTTGAGTTTATAAGAGACCTAGGAACCTTCATGGATGTCAAATTCCCTAGGAAAGCAAGCAAAACTCCATGGGTGCCATTATGTGTAGGTGTCTCGATCAAGAGTGATTCCAAGTACTTAGGGAGGGTTTTTTTTATTCTAAGGATAGAAATGGTCTAGATATGAATAATAAATACCAAAGGAATTATTGGTTCAAATTTAGGAACTATATTTTGAAAGTTGAAAGTTTAAGGTTCCATTATGTATAAAGAAGCAACTTGGTGTTAGACTCTTTGATTTAAGTTTGTAATGACTCCAATGAGTTCAAATAGAGTTATGTGACTTATATTGAGTGAGAAATTGGAGCGAAGATGATGAATTATATGAGTTGCTTCATTATGCAATAATATGGAGCCATATGGAAGCCTAGAACTAAAACTAGCTTATATAAGGCTTATGTAAGGCTATATATGGTTCCATTGATATCATTGTGTCATGTTTTATGTGTCTAGGCCAAGGAATTCAAGCTTCTAATAAGTGTGCTTGTGAGACCGAGGCAAGGAAATATGAACCCAAAAAGGAATTTTGTACTTCTTGAGAAAGGTAGTTCTTCATCCATTCTTGTATACTTATCTTAGTTGTTGGATTGTCATTGATTGTTTGTATATGTATTTGAATGATGACTTATGCCTATTGCTATTGGTTTGATGATGTGATATCATTATGGTTCTTAAAATGTCTTTAGAAAGTGTATGGCTCTTAATGGGTGAGGTTATGCTAAAAGTCCCTTGAATTAGGTGAGATGAAGCCAAAAGTCCTTAAGTAAGGGTGAGACAAGACCAAAAGTCTCATGAAATGAGTGAGGCTAAGTCAAAAGTCCTTAAAATGGATGACGCTAATCCAAAAGTCCCACATAATTTAGTGAAGCTAGACCAAAAGTCCCTAAAGCTTGATTTTGACTTCCATGGATCCATTTGATTTCATAAAGATGATTATGTTTTGATGTTTGGATGAATATGATGCATGCTTGCTTTCTTTTGACATGAAAATATGCTATATAAAGGTACTTGAAGGATGATTAAGCTATTGGAATTCTTTGAATCTCATTTTTTCCCATATTATCTCTAACCATATCTAGGGAAATCTTAAGAGGCCAATGATGGAGACTAACAACCATGATGTGTGCTACTTTGACAATAGTTTAGCAATTTAAGTAATATATTGTCAAAGAGAGCCTATACTAGTTATTTATGTAATGTAAACCTTCACTCATGTGTAACAGTGTATGATTATGGTATAAAGACTAATTATAGATGTATATGTGCAAGAACATGTGATTTGGGTATGTGTGTGACATGGAAAGTGTGTGTGTAATGCCCAGTGGATAGGTCAAATTGAGATGCATGATGTTTTGGACCTATTGAGATGGTCTTACATGCTGTGTTTCATGTGTTAGACATACTCAAATGGTCACAAGTTATGTAAGAAGCCATTTTGGACCATTTAATATTACTTTCATGTAATTTGAGCCATAATCTACCCTTGAACCAAAATCAAACTAAATGAACAAATTTTGGAATGAAATTTAGCAAGAATTTAGATCTTTTCATAGAGTCAAAGAACATAATTTTTGGAGCTTTGCAGAATTTATTATAATTTTTCAGAATTGGTTGGAAAATGCAGAAACTGCCTAGTAATGTTCATTTGATCAGTTCTGGTTTTTTGTAGATTTGAGGGACCAAACAAACTCCAATACTTATGAAATTTTACAAGAATATATTTGGCATTATAGGCTTTCCATAACCACCAAGATCACTTAATTTGGAGTTGTGTAGTTTAAGATATGCATTTCCAAAATTTCAGGTCTGCATATGCATTAAATTCTGATAGTGATATTGTTCTATTAGATTTTTGTAGCCCAATGAACTTGTTTTGACCTACAAGTTTTATAGCATGTAGTTCATGTCCTAATGGGCATTATTTAGAGCTCTCTAGCCCAAGATGTGAATTTTTAAAAATTGTGACAAAATTATGGACATGCATGGAATGAAGCTTTGATATTAGTTTGGAATGTATGGCCTAATACTTGAATTCCATGCTTCTTTTTGTGATGTTTCTAGTAGAGCAAGTATATTAAGATTGGATTTTGAAGTTGGTAACTAGAAATGGTGCATCAAAGCTAAAATGGAATAATTGCATCTTTAATATCAATTATTTTTGTTGCTAAAAATGTGGACTTTAATGAAAAGGATGTTATAAGCATATTGAAATGCAAATTATGTGCTATTATATTATGGTATGACAGTGGATATAAAAAGGGATAAGCCCCTCCATTTGTATTCATAAGATTATCTTGGAAGAAAATCACAAAAAAATTGTTAAGTATCAAAGAAGGTTTAATCCTATAATGAAAGAGGTGATCGAGAAAGATATTTTGAAATGGCTTGATGTAGGGATTATTTATCCCACATTAGATAGCTCATGGCTGAGCCCAATCCAATGTGTTCTTAAGAAGGGAGAAATGATTGTAGTGGCTAATGTAACACCATGTTTATGTAGTTCATCTCATTCCTTGTCTAAGTTCATTTCCAAGAATATCATAGCATTCTCAAGAAAAGCATACAAAATAATCAATTTCATCACATTACATCAGGTATAAATTTTTTATTCAGTGTCTCATGGACTATATGGACTCATCCATCTCATTCCCATATTTAATTACACAAATACAACTCATAACTATCTCAAGAAGTAGCCTAGAAGTCGTGCAAATGAAGTGTACACATGAAATTCAAGATTGCAACCTCGAATTGAATTTCCAAGTTACTGTCATAAATTTTGAAAAATCATAACTAATTTTAGAAAATTTAAAATCAAGCATACTTTACTATTCTGGAAAGCTATAGATGTTTGCTTTATGCCAGAAATAAATTCAGAATATTGATGTGTATATTTCGCACAAAAAAAAGAAAAAATATATTCTTAATTCTTAATGAGTTTTGTTTCTTATTTGCCAATTTTATCTCTTTTGAAAGGGTTTAGTTAATAAAAAAAATTAAGATTAAGATAGAAATAGAATTTTCTATTGTTAATTATTCTGATTAAAATGTTTATAGCTCCCATGTAAATAAGTAGTTGTGCTGTAGCTACAAAATGGGAGTTTGGTAAAATATAGAATAAAGATATACAAACAAGAGTTAGTCCTAACAAAAAGGCAGAAAAATTAGGTTGGTAAGTAATACTACTCCTAAACTTCCTAATACAAGACCTGATACATATTTGATTAACTATTCGTCACATTTTGAATTTTTCGTAACTGTTAACGTAACCCATGTTAATTAAAGAGCTAACTCAGTCAAATAGCATGGAAGGAGGAGGATCAAGGTGAATAGAACACTTGCACCTCACACTTGTACCATGTATATATGTAGTACTTAGTAAATGGGCACATCTTATTAGCTGTAGAAAAGTTATAGTTTTATATATGGCATTAGATGGGAAAGAACCACCAATAGGCTGCCACATTATTTAGCACAAAATGGGGAATGGAAGGAAGGGATTTTAATTATTTTAAGTACACCCATTTGGCATCATCACCGCACAAGAATATAAGCATTCACTTGGTTACTTGGAATTATGTTTAATTGTGGAAATTGGCATAGATTGCATGGACTTATTGGTTATATAACCCAAAGTAGAGACACCTAGCAAGCAACCAGGGAAAACCCATGAAATTCCTAAATAAATAAACCCCATGCACCTAACCATTATGTTTACCTCGTAGCATATATATATGTGTGGCATTTGGTGTTATCTTTGGCCGTGGGAATTAGAATGGAAATTGCATGTAAAGAAATAGCTTATATGATCTAAAATGGAGACACCTATCCTACTCGGTGGAGAAGTAAGTGGAGGAGAATAATTAAGAATAAAAACCCCTACACCTCATGCTTACACTATATATATGTGTGTCCATAAATTATACTCCAATCTTGCTCACAATCTACATTGCCATGGGGATTAGGCACCATACATGTATATTAGATGGAAGTGATATATATATGATAATTGACCATGGCTGCTTCTCTCTTGGATATGGAAATTTAATACCAATGCCACCTCATGCTTCCATGTGTAAGGCGTGTGAGTATATGTGGTAGATGACATTTGATTACCTTAGGTAGTGCATTTAGCCATGGAGGAGCTAGGAATGAAGGTTGCATGTAAATGAATAGCTTAGGTAATTTAGAATGAGGACACCTCATGCTTGCACCACCATGTAAATGAATAGCTGAAGTAATTTAGAATGAGGACACCTCATGCTTGCACCACCCACTTACGTATGTACATATTCAATTGGAAATGGTTAGTGCTTGTATTTGGTTTGATAACAAGAGTTAAATATTACCTTTAATATGTAGTTTAAACAAGAATAAGACACATATCTGATGCCACCTAGCAATTGCACCAAGTCAAGGAATCTTGATTTGCCTTCATGCCATCTAAAAGCGGTGAAAAAGCTAGAGCTGTCCATTGCATTAGTTACCATTCACCTTAATTCATTTTTGGCTGAGGGAAGTAGTGGTAAGAAGGGAGAAAACTCGGACAGCCATAGAAGAGGAGAGAGGAGAAGATAAACCAAAGTACAAGGACTCCATAAAAGGTAAGTTCTAAGTTGCTTCCTTGTTCTGGACTGGGATATTTTGCCTTTGTAGAATTAGTTAGAAAAGGATTTTGAAGCCAAAATTTGTATAACATGTTGTCCATTCCTTATACTTGAAATCTGGAAAATTACAGAATTTTTGGAACAAGGTAGATCAAAGAAGCAACCCACTAATTCAATTTAGCTTCTGGACGGGGCAGCTTGGGGCTGATTTCATAAAGAATTTTGTTAAATGGGTAAATGATGGAATTAGTGCATTAAATTTAGTTGGGAGGTATCTAAGACGTATAAATTTAGTTCTGCAAAGTATTAGATTTTTCTGGGCTCATTTGGTAGGATAACAAATCCAGAAACAGTAAGGGCAGTGTAAAGCGAGCTCAACTGAGGTAGTGACCAAAACAGTAGGAGTTCAGGGGCTATCCTTGGGAATTCTTGAAAACTGTTTCTATCACTTATAATTAACATAATAAGGGGTCACTCTACCAATTTTTATGATTTTTGGAGGTTATTTAGTGGAGGAAAGAAATTTCACAAAAATAGGTCCGAAAATGTAGTTAAATTGAGACTATGGTAGTTTCCGTTTTTCATTATTGTAGTGTGAATTTGTATGATAAATTAGAGAATCAAGCTTGAAAATAAGGACTAAGGACTTAACTTAAAGCACTGGAACACACATGAATAACTTAGATAGTAACTAATTAATGAGAAGGAGAAGAAAATGAAGACGTGATTGTTTACAATTACGAATTCCAGTCGTCAACTAACGAAAGGGGTTTAGGAATTACAGGGGGATTAGTACTTTAATTGCAATGTAAATATTAACCATGACTCTTCTTTAATTAAGGTAATGCATGATTGAAATCTAGGAAGGCAATTGGGACAACAAGAACTGAGGAATAACGCGATGAAACGATGGTGACAAAACAAGTAGATAACATGGCGTTCTGTCTGTTTACATACATAATTGCACTGAATGATTTTCTAAATATTGTATGCTGTGCATGGCTGCATATATACCCACTAATGTGACTCTCTTGAGTATTAGATCACTGTTATTGGCCAATGACCGAAGTATAATAGCCTAACGAACGGATGTACACTATTATCTTGGGATTTGCATGCTCATGTACCGAATGGTGCATGGAAGTATTCTTATTCAGTGTTCTTTGTATGTGTAAACTGTGAACCCATTGTTGTCTACTGGGATTATATCTCATTATAAAGCTAACTATTTTTCAAGCAATACCCATACTACAGATGGAGCCCACTCTATAGAGGATAACTGAACCAATCTGAAGACTGTAGTAGCTATAGTTGTTGTAACTTCCATGAGTAATGTTAAATGCTAAAAGCTTGACTGTAGTGAATACTTAACATTGTTTACTACCTCCTTATTGGTTATGTATAAATATTACACATGAGAAATTTACCGTAAGTTAACTATGATGTTTATTAGGGCTACCGAACTTCTTATACAAGTAAACTCTTATATTTGCATTTGCATGAAATTGATTATCATAACCATGGAAGTAGTTCTAGCATATTAACATTATCAACTTATGGTTTTCTTATGAAAATGATGAAGGTTGTTTAGGTATGACAATTATCCTCCTAGGTCTAGGATTTTGGACTCTACACTATGGAATTAAAGGCCTTGTCGATAGGATCTTGGATTTTGCCTTGTAAAATTTAAGACCTTGTTAACAGGGTCTTCTGTTAGTAGTACAAGATCCTTCCATATGGTAAGTTATAGCTTATGCAAAGTGTAGGTGTGACACTATCATTGACAATAGAGGCTGTTAGCCACCAGAAATTGATGAAACAGTACCAGAGGTCGCCTATCACTACTAGTACTATCCTCCAAATTCAAAAATTCATATCTCTCTATTCAGATGTCCAATTAGGATGATTTTAGTGGCCATGGAATGCTTATCATGTCTAGTTTATTCCTGTAAAATATTATGAGTATTAGACATCATTTGTCTCTCAAATGACACAGCCCAAGAAACTGACCAAATAAACAGTGTTTGTATCAGGTGAGTAGAAAAATGCCAACTTTGAAAAATCATAATTAATTCTACAGAGCTCCAAATAATATGGTCTTTAGCTTTCCAAAAATTTCTAGGTGATTCTATATGCATGCCAAATTTCATGGGCAAATTCATTCATTTAGTCAGATTTTGACATTGGGTTGCATAATGGTCACTTTTGTGTCTCATAGGGGGTCCAAATGGTCCATTTTAGCTTCTAAGGCAACCGTGGCCACTTGAGCACGTGAGAAAGTACCAAAATGGTTTACTAAACATGTCTCAAAGGTTCATAAACCTAGAAATTAAAAACTTACTCTCTCACCCTAAGCCATACACAAGAACATACAAGTTAAGTCTTGCTCTACAATGTCCAAAATGCATTATATCATACATATAATATTAAATCTCATTTGTACATGATACATTTGCATATTTACATATGTTCAGAAGGTCATAAGACATTTACAATAATGTGTTACATCATGGACCACTCATATGGCTACAAATTGAACAAAACAATATATCTTGTTGTCACTCTCTCATCTCCCAACTTGGTAGCTTCCATTACCTTGCTCATTTGGTCCACCTAGCATGTTAAGACATTGAAGAGGAGGGAATGAGATTCAAAGAATCCTAATAGCTCATCTCCCTTTCAATCATACATAAAGAATGCAATTCAAGTCTTAAAAAATACATGCATGAGCATAATGGAAAGTGTGATCACTCAAGAAGCATTCTTGGCATTTGAACAAGTTATTCAAAGCATATATAGGCTTGCTAAGTGACGGTTGTATCGCACAACCTCAAAATAAACTAGGTTGAAAAATATATAGCTAGTGGTGCAACCTAGGTCATCTCCCTTGGAATTAGAATTCAATGTTTACTTGAGCTTTCTAAGTGTTAGAGAACTCTAAAAATTTCCTAACTAAAGGGGGTTTTGGTTCTCATTAAACTAATTAGAGTTTAAATCGAATCAAAATTCCTAGCTACTTCTACCTAAATACATGAACTATGGGTGAATGATAGACATGTGACAAGCTTTGGATTCATCCCTTGGTATCTACTATCCTTATCCTAATTCAATTGTCATTGGTTCTGGTCTAAGAGTCCCTAATTGTGCTTATAACAATGTATCTTGAGTTACCATGCAAGAATCAAGGGATTAACAATTTAATATTGAATTGAAACCTCAATCCTGTATCAAATCGTTAACTCTTGTCATTAGGATCAATGAACACTTGAATTGAATGATTAATTGATCAATTAGCCTCTGAATTAACATCCTAAGAGTTCAATTAACCAATTAAAGTCCAAGGAATCCTCAAATTAGACAATTAAGCACACCAATTCTCACATGCATTTCATCAAACACTTGATTGTACACATGGAACATGGTAGGAAAATAAAAATCTAGCACTAAAATTAACTAATTAAACATCAATTTCTCTCCTAATTAGTGTCTAACTAGCCACTACTTATAAACTACACCAATTTCAGTCAATTATATGCTTAACCAAGCAAGTTCAAGAACAAAAATTAATGTAAAAAAAGAAAAGACAAAATAGGAAATTCTTAGCCAAAATCTCTTGATTATCCCATTGATTCAAGCATCTCCAAGAGCCTTCCTCCTAGCTACCCACAAGGGGGAGAATTAATGCTTCATGGTGGTGGAAGATTGATGGAGGGAGATGGATGAGAGGCTACGACGTTGAAGGGATATGGAAGAGATGAGTGACAATGGAATGGTATATTTTTTTTATTCAATGGCATAAGTGAATTTTATTTGATGATTCAATCTCTGGATGGATGACCCCTATAACACCATGCATTTCTAGCCTTGTCTCATGTCACCTCTAAGTCTCATACCATGAATTACATTAGAAAGTGGGAAAATAGCATTAAAATATTGCATTTCTTTGTGTTGCGCTATATAGAAATTTTTCTCTCGGAGTCCCATGGGCCATATGGACTCATACATTACATTCTCATATTTAATCACATGAATATAACTCATTTACACCATCAAAAGTGGCTTACATCTCAAGAAACTGGAAGGGAAGCTCAAAATATACATACATATTTTTGGTCAGATTTTTCACTTTTCTGTCACAAATTTGGAAATTCATAACTAATTCTAGAAAAATTAAAATCATGCATTCTTGGCCATTATGGAAGGTTATAGATGTCTATTTCTTAGTAAAAATATTTCCATACCAAAACATCCAACACAAAGGACATTTGACATTTAAAATGGTCCAGAGGTCAAACTGCCCACTGGTACTGTCACAGATTTCTGTAGTAAATTTCCAAAATGTTCAATTAATTCCAAAAAAATCCAATCCATAAAAATGATACCAATTTGGAAAGTTGTGGATGTTAGCTAGAGGGAAAAAATAACTCAAGACCATTTTAGGTATTCCCAGACCTCGAAATCTAATCAAATAGTAACAGAGGTCGGCTGGAATTCCTGATACTGGATAGTGTCTTTGAAAATTCATATTTCCCTCTATAGACATCCAAATGAGGTGATTCTAGTTGGTACAAGTCTCTGGGAATGTCTAATTTCTTTGTATAAAATTTTGTAGCAATTGGACATCGTTTGAGCCCTGTGTCACAGATTTCATTTTCGGATTAGTATGAACAGTGACATGACCAAAACCAGAAAATTTCCCAACTTTGAAAATTCATCAAATATTCTCTAGACCTCTGAAAATTCTGTTCTTTAGCTTCCCAAAAAGCTCTCAATAATATCTAATTGTATGCCAAATCTCAGATCAAGAAGAACTCATTTGGATAAAAAGTAATATAGGGTTCCATTATGGTAAAATTTGGTTCCATATAAGATACCAAAATGTCCAAATGGCTTTCCTTAGGGTTTGGCACCTCTTGGGTAAGTCTAAAAGCATAATTAAGACTTGTGTGAGCTACCCAAGTAGTCCCAAACTCCAAGCAATTCCATGCCTCTCATTTTGGCTATGCCACATGCAATTATACATACTCACATCAAACTTCCAAGAAGCATGACTTAGCATTACATACTCAAATGGCATTCTAGTGGCCACATAATACATTCTCCCATTTAAACATAACATATTATCATAATTACATATGTTCAAGAGGTCATAGATCATATACAACCATAGACGATAACATTTGCCACCTTGATGCCCTTAATGCAGCAAATTTCATACATTTCAATGTCATACTCTCATCTCTCAAAAGTGGTTGGCTTCTATCTCCTTGCTCTCTTGGTTCACCTAGCATGTTAGAACATTGGAGAGGAGGGGATGAGATTCAAAGAATCCCAATAGCTCATCTCCCATTCAATCATATATAATGGATGCAAACAAGTCTCATAAATGCATGTATGATCATGTTGACATGTGCAAACATTCAAGAAGCATTTTCATCATTTGAGAATGTCATTCATAGCATACAAAGGCTTGCCAAGCAAGTGGATTGGCCTCACCTAATTTCTTATGGATATTGGACTTGCCTCACCCATTTTTTAAGAGATTCTTGGATTCAACCATACTCTTGGGAACCCATCTTGCTTTTAGGAGACTCTTTGCTTTGTCTCAACCAATCTCAAGGGTTCTTGGCTGTTCCTCACCATGGCTAAGAGTTCTTAGCCTCACCACACTCAAGCAAACCCAAGCACACATCATGGCATCATTTAGAAACATAATATGTCATCATGAAATCATGGCATATCAAATCATGCTAGCATACTTTTCATGGCTTGAAAATACATATACACACATTCTAAGACAAGCTAAGCACACATCCATGCATGAGAGAAGGTGCAGAGAGCTACCTTATACACAATTATACACTTTTTTCTTTGAATCCAAGCTCCCCTTTTTAGTCACACACACACAAAAGTGTGGGAAAGTTTTCTCTTGGCCTAAACACAATTTATGGAAGCCAATTAGGTTCATGGAATTAATTCTAAGGCCACACAACTCACTTAGACATTAACTTGCTCTATAAACCTCATTATGGTTTCATAATTGCACCCAATAAAGTAACACCCTTCAAATAAATTCTAGGCTCCATTATTTCCTTTCAAATATGATTCTTGACTCCTTTTAAGTCTCTTGGAGTCATCACACAATTAAAATAAAGAGCCTAACTGCATGTTGCTTCTTTAGGTCATAATATGAAACCTAAAGCACCAACTCACTTTCTATGAGTTCTAAATTTTTCCGAAGGTCTCCCCTCATTTTTATTCATCATATATGACTCAAAAATAGGCTTGAAAAAATTTGAAACTCTCCCTAGCTATGCCATCTCCCTTAGGGCTAGACAATGGAGGTTTTGGCTCTCCCTGGACCTTGCTTTGTTTTCTACATGGAAGATGCATATGGAATGACTCCTAGGGATCTTAAGAACTCATTTAAACATTCATTTAAGCCTAGGAATAATCATATCAAATCAGATTTTACAATGTGCACTTGAAACCCTAGATTTTGTACCTTGAAATTCCATGGCCTTTTTTTGAATTTCTTTGCATATTCTTACTCTCCTCCCTTAAATTCATGGAATTCACCCTTGGTTCCCCTTAAAATTCCAGCCCTCTAGCATCTACATTCATGGGGCAAAATATGAAGAAGAAGGGGGGAGGAGTAACTACCATGGGATGTAAGATTTACTTTGTTTCTTGTTTTTTCTCACTTGAATCTTGTGTTCTTTGAGCTCCTCTCTTCAAATCCGAATTTTCTCCTCAATTTCTGCTTTAAAACAGATCCATATACTTCATTATAATCATAGGAAATGAAGGAGAATGAAGGAAAAGAGGTTTGGAAGAGAAAGAGCATGAAATACTACTAAATTTCTATACCTTAAGCCTTTGATTTCTCCTCCTCTTTGCCTCCCTCTTGTGTGCCACTCTACCTAGGGTTTTCCTCTAGTTTGGGCAGAACTTGGTCGTGCAAAATGAAAGGAGAAGAAGGGTGCATCATATATATAGGTGGAAAGAGGTTACACTCTTCAAAAATTTCTATTTTGCCCTTCCTTCTTGGCATTTTTGTTTCTCCTTCATTTTAGCTCCTTTTAGGTTCCCAATTTAGTAAAATGCCTTTGGAATCACTCAAATCAGAGCTAAAACCTTCCCAAACGAATCCCTCAAAGTTCGGGCACATCGACATTGGAAAATGTCCACCGAAAGGGCTTTAGTTATCTCGGGCCTTCCTATGGTTTTTAGGGCCTTTGAGAATCCTGGAAAACTTAAAACTTTCATTTAAAAAGCCCTCCTGTGTGAATTCTAAAATTTGCTCAAAATTACAAAAATGCCATTACATTTTGTAAGTTTTTTGTAAGAAATTGTTTCTTCACTCTATGTCCATTTTTCTTTCCATCTGAGCCTGGGATTCACATTTTTAGGAGTCTAGAATGCTTCCCAAATTTTTCAGGACCTAACCTATCTCATTTTGGGGGACTTCCTTTTATATCCGGTGAATTTCGTTCGTTTACAAAAAAACCGTATGTTACGTTTCTCACGTTTTCTCTAGTTTTGAAAGAACCGGATGTTACACCCCCTGTCTTCTAATCCTCCCTCATGTGTTTCTTTTATTTTTCATATGCTCAGCCTCTTATGTTATTGTTCACGCATTCTTCTTCTAAATTTCCCATGTCAGCTCCACGTTTATTTTTGATGCCTCACGTGGTTGCTTCTTTTTTTCTTTTTGTATCACGTGTTCAGCCCACAGCAATCCACGTTGATTTCTCACATGTTCTTCTTACATGCAATTCCACGTGCTCTTTCATTCTACTATTCACTTGTTCTGGCCATTACTTTCTTTCACGTAGCATTCCTTCTCTCAAACTCAGCTTTTTATTTTACTCAGCTCCCCTCTTGATGCTTCTCACGTCATTTTTTGCATTTTTCCCCTCAGCTCCTCACTTGCTTATTCTTTTCACGTGATTTTACATGCCTTCTCCTCTGTTTAAGCTACGTTAGTTCTTGCTTCTTCTTGAGTCCATGTGTGTGAGTTCTGTTTTGAGCTTCCTTCTCTTATAGTATTTATGTTCTAATCCATTTAATCTCTAGCCCATCTCTCTCTTCCTCGTTTGCTTCTCTTCTCACACACACATGTTGCTCATTCTTCTTCTTGCTTCATACACCTTCCTTTACGTGTTTATTCTTCTTCTTTGGTTCTTCACGTGTTCTGCATGTAGCTTCTTTTTCATTTGCTTCCCATGTGCTTCTCTCTTCCATGCTTCATCTTCTTACTATTTGCATGGTTTTTATTCGTGCTCTTAAGCTTTGTTTTGCTTCTCATATGATTCACTTCATCCCTGTAACTTCTTATAGTTGTTGTAGCCCTTCAGTTTTAGTGAACCTAAGACTCTCTTCTCCTTTTTTCCTCACTAAACTCTCTTTCAGCCTGTGGCTTCCCTGATTCTCAGCTTCTTCATATGCTACTGTTCCTTTAGCTCTTGCTTCATCCACCCTCTCAACTCGTGGCTTCTTAATCCATGTAAGCTTCCTTTGTGTGTGGATGTATGCTATGTGTGGTGAATGGAAGTGGGTGGCTACTCAATGCAATATATGTATATCCTAAAGCTACTTGTGTCTAGAACAAAGCAGCCACATGGAATGAAGCTCATGCATGAAACACACGAGTGAATTGTACGTGGTGTGAGTATATATATGTAACTCATATGTGTGCTGGTGGATGTGAGTACCATGGGTGAAGAGTGAATGAAAGAATGATGTGTGCATGAGAGTAAAGTGCAAGGCTGACCCGTGGGTGTGTAATCATATAAAGAAGCTACCTACTGAAATGTGTGCGCTAGGTTGTTGTAGCAACGTGAGCTTCCATTTGCTCTACACCTGAGTTTCCCTTTCTCTCCAACACTCAAACTCAAATTGCCAAAATTCTGCACAAAAAGAATGGAAAAGATGAAATAGGAATATTCACCAAATTCATTTAAAAAGATTTGTGCATTAAAATTCCAAAATTTTGCACATTAATTCCTAAAATATAGAAATAGCTACTAAAATAAATTCTTATCTAATTAAAATCCTAAAGTCGTAGTTCTTTATTAAAATGCCTAAATTAAGGAGAACAAAATATATAAAAAATGTGTTTATCACCAAGTAAGTAGATTAGCCCCACCTTTATTCTCAAAGGCTTTGAGCTAGGCCTTGCTCTTGGGAGACTCTAAGCTTTGTCTCAACCATTCTTGAGGCTTCTTAGCTCATCCTCACCATAGCTAGAGGGTTCTTGGCTTCACCACACTTAAGCAAACCAAAGCAAACATACTAAGCATCATTTGAAAACATAATACAACATCATGGTACCATAATATATATGCACATGCTAAAACACTTTTCATGGCATAAAACACACATACACACATTTAAAGACAAGGCAAACATTCATCCATGCATAAGAGAAAGAGGAAAGAGCTACATTTATTACAACCATACTTTTTCTCTTGGAAATGCACTCCCTTCCTTGGCCACACACTCCCAATGATGGGACACTTGTTTCTCTTGGCCTAAACATAATATATCAAAGCCAGTTAAGTTCTTGGAATCATTTTTAAAGCTACACATCTTCTTTAAACACTAACTTGGTCTAATAGCTCCTTTATGGTTCCAAAATGCACCTAATGAAACAATATCTATTATTTGAATTCTAGGCTCCATTATTTCCTTTCATTTATGATTCTTGACTCCTTTTAAGCCTCTTGGAGTCATCACATAATTAAAACAAGGAGCCTAATTACATGTTACTTCTTTAGGTCATATTATGGAACCTATAATGCCATCCCACTTTCTATGGTTTCTAAAATTTTTCCAAGGCTTCCTCTCATCCTCTTCCATCATATATGACTCAAAAATAAGCTTGGAACAAAATAAAACAACCTCTAGGTGTCCCAAGTCCCTTAGGCAGAGGCCATGCTCTTTAAGGCTACCTTTGGAGTTTTCTTTGTTTTCTTGGTGGAAGATACATGTAAGGAGCCTTCTAGGGATCTTACACTCATTTAGACCTAGGAATCATTGTATCAATTCATAATTTGCAAGGGACACTTGAAACCCTAGGTTTTCTATCGTGAAATCTAATGGCTAATTTGTTGTTTCCTTTGCATATCCTTATGCTCCACACTCAATTCCCTAAGATTCACCCTTGGTTCTACCCAAAATCCATGTCTTCTTGAAGCTCTCTAGGTGGGGCGAACCAAGGAGAAGAAGGGAACAAGAGGTGGCTACCTTGGAATGAAGATTTACCTTGCTTTTCCTTGATTTCTTGGATGATTCTTCCTTTTCTTGGCCTCCTTTCCTCAAATCCGAAAATTCCACCTCTGTTCTACGCTCAAAATAGATCCAAGAACTTCAATAAAATCATGGGAAAAAAGGGAAGATGGAGAAAAGGGAGTTTGCTAAGGAGAAAGCATGAAAAATAAGAAAATCCATACCTTTTTCCTAGTTTTTCTCTTTCCTTTCTTCTCCTCCTTGTGTGCCTCAAACCCTAGCTCTCTTCTCTGGTTTAGGGCAAAAAAAATGTGGCTAAATGAAGGAGGAGGTGGGACGTGACATATATATATAGCTAGGTTAAGAAGAACTTTTCAAAAATTTTAATTTTGTCCCTTCGTCTTGGCATTTTCGTTTTTAGTTCGTTTTAACTCCTTTTTGAGAACCGTATTTTCTATCATGAAATTTAGGTTCCCAATTTAATAAAATACCTTTGGAATTACTCAAATTGAAGTTAAAACCTTTCCAAACAAATCTGTCAAAATTTGGGTCAACTGACATTAGAAAACATCCACTAGAGGGGTTTTAACTATTCTAAGGCTTCCCATAGTTTTCAAGGCTTCTAAGAACCTTGAAGAACTTAAAAATTTTATTTAAAAAGCCCTCCTATGAGAAATCTATAATTTGCTCAAAATTACAAAAATGCCATTATGTTTTGTTAATAATTTGTTTCTTCATTCTAGCTCCCTTTTTCTTTCCGTCTGAGCCTGAGATTCTTATTTCTAGGAGTCTAGAATGTTACTTAAATTTTATAGGAGCTTAACTAATTCATTTCAGGGGACTAGCTTTGAAAACGTATTCATTTCCGACATTTGACAAAAACTAGACATTATAGCTAACTCTCGCAACAAGTTCATCCTAACATGAACGATGACCAAATGGCATATTTGCATGGATTACTAGAAATTAAATAATGCCACAATAAAAGATCCTTTCTTGTTACCCTTAATTAACTAAATATTGGATAAAATAATAGAGAAGGATTATTTCTTCTTTTTAGATGGGTATTCTTGATATAACCAGATTACTATTGCCCTAAAGGACTTAGAGAAGACAACCTTTACTTGCCCCTATGGCATCTTTCCTTTTAGAAGGATGCCATTTAGATTGTGTAATGTGCCAGCTACATTTTAGTGGTATATGATGTCCATTTTTTCTAACATGATTGAGTAAACTATGGAAGTTTTTATGGATGATTTCTTAGTCTCTAGAGATTCATTTGAAGGATATCTCATTAACTTAGAGCAAGTCCTGAAGAGGTGTGAGGAGACTCATTTAGTTCATTATTGGAAAAAAAATGTCATTTTATGGCACAAAAAGGAATAGTTCTTGGTCATTGGGTTTCAAGTAAAGGTCTTAAAGTGGATAAGGCAAAAATCTCCATTATTGAACAACTTCCACCACTAACTAGTGTTAAAGGAGTTTAGAGCTTCTTGGGTCATATAGATTTCTATAGACGATTTATTAAAGATTTCTCTAAGATTGCTAAGTTGCTTTGCCAATTGCTTGAGAAAGATGCACCATTCAATTTTGACAATCAATGACACATGGCATTTAGAGTGTTGAAGAAGAGATTAGTATATGCTCTAATCATCGTAGCTCCTAATTAGACCATTCCTTTTGAGGTAATGTGTGATGCTAATGATTATGCTGTGGGAGTAGTATTGGGGTAGGAAAAAGGAAAAAAATTTTCATCCAATATACTATACAAGTATAACTACAAAAGGGAAAAACCTATTTTCGCACCTTGAGGAAAGGCTAGGGTTTCCAACATTATTTTGGCTCCATTTCTCCCACTTAGAGTAAGATTCAGCTAAGGTAACCTTTATATAACTTTATCCTCTCTTCTTCCTCTTTCATTTGGCCCAATTGGTCTTTTATTTGGAGCATTTTTATTTTCCACCCAAAACTGAAACTTGTTGTTTGGTGATTCCATGGTGGATTTTCGGAGGTTGAGGCTATAGGTGTTGTTAAGTGAGTATTTTCTTCCTATTTTGATGCATTTTCTATTAGTTTGAGACCCCTATAGTTAACTTATGATATGGACTTTGGTTTCATGTGAAATTACCCAGAAATTAGAGTGAACTATGGTGGTTTATGATGTGGGAAAGTTGGAACTCGAAATTAAAATCCATTGGTAGTTAGGTGAGTAACCTTTAGATAGTCATTAGCAGTTCTACTCTTTGGGTATCTGATTTGTTGCTAGAAACGATGATAATTATGTTTGTTATAGGCTTGATGTGCATTTGGATTTTTATGGTTGCTAGAGGAAGAGTAATTGGCTTCATTGAGGTAACCGGGGTTGATTTCCTAATTCTGTGTATATGTTCATGTTAATCTATTATTATTGGCACATACATGATTTTGAAATGCTAAATGATTGGTTGACTACTTGAATTGTAATTGTGATTGGACCTTATGAGTCCATGGTGGAGCTGTGGTACAGCTGCCACCCATGCATATGTTTTGATCGAGTACCAGGTTGTGACCAAACCCCAGATGCACTGAGCCCTGGTTGTGCTCATTATAGAGTAGGTGCCGTGGATGGACCTCTCCCAGTGTTATTGGCCATTAATATGTTATGTATGACTGCTGGTATGGGACAGTAGTCATTGGTAGCTTAACTAGTTCATTTGCAAATTGAATTGATGAGTATGGTATTGATGATATAAAATTATATTGTATTGATTAATCTGTACATATATATGGAATTTGCCTCTTGTTACTAAGATTGCATATCTCACCCCGGTTGTGGGCTAACATTTTCAGGGACCGAACCTCTTAGTGGCAAGGAGAAAATTAATGGAAGCTTATTATATGGTTTGGTAGCACATAGGTTTGGAAGCCTTGTTAGATTGCATTGTGTAATTAGATTACTAGTTTTATATAATTGCTGCATTGCATCATGAATTGCCAAATATAGGGACTATACATGTAATATAATTATCATAAAATTGAACATTATGGTTGTAATTGGCTAACGATGATTGAGTGACTCGATCTTGTATAAACATTAGGCATTAGGCCAACGTATCTTATTGTTGGAACACTTTTGCTATCACTAAATTATGGATTTTTGCTGATGTATGATAGTTTGGTGAGTAGAAATCAAGACTTAAATCTTGAAGTGGATAATGATAGATTAGCTAGGTAAATCAAGTAGATTAATACCATTAGAGTTTCATAAATTGAGGGAGAGTGACCCTAGAATGTTCCTAGAAAGAGAGTTGGAGTGCATGGGATGCAATTTAGGAGATGTAGTTACAGGAGGGAGTTACGCCGCGGCTCCTAGAAAGAGAGTTGGAGTAGATGGGACGAAATTTGGGAGATGTAGTCACAGGAGGGAGTTACATCGTAGTTAGGAAGGCCTCGCCATGGCTAGGAGTGTGACAGAGGTGAGGAGCGTCAAGGCGCGAGAAATCCCGCTGTGGCTCAAAGCGAAAATGTTACACAGGGAGGGTGACAAAAAGCAAACTTGTCGTGGTGCAAAATGTCCCACCATGGCTCAAGTCGAGGAAACTGGGTAAGGAGTGTCCAGTAGCTAGTCTTGCCATGGCGCAAGTGTATCCCACTGGGGTGAGAATCGTGGGACTTCAAACAATAGCTCTATGAGGCATTTTTGCCATGGTGAGATTTGCGTGAGTTGCCCAGCAGATTCTTGAGAGTAACTTAGCTGTGGCGTAAAGTGGAAAACTCAGTTTTTGAGCTCCAGTAACTAACTTAGTCTCGGCAAAAAGTTTTAAGTCATGGCAAAGGTTCATAAACTTCTACCTTTAGCCTAAAAACTTCAATTTCTCCAATGGTAATGCTAGGGAATGATGTAGGAACCCTTGTAAGAGGTTTTTGCGTGCTGGAATTAATAGATGGGTGAATCACAAACCTCTCATAATAGTACAATTTCTCTTATGCATTCGAATATATGGTTGTTTAGTTGATGACCTTAATAACATCAATGTTCAAATTTCCCTATATTTTTATAATGTAATTAATTGTAACGACTCCAAACCTTGATCATTAATTATTAATCATGTATTTAACCATAATTATCTGGATTAGAAGTTAGGGTTTTCATAATAAATTTAAAGCATATCTTGTGGGCACCAAGGTGATGGTTTTCATAGATCATTCTACTATCAAATGCTTGATTGAGAAGAAAGACTCTAAACCAAGACTCATTCGATAGATTATTCTCTTACAAGAATTTGATTTGGAGATTGTTGACAAGAAGAGAAGTGAAAACCAAGTCGTAGATCACTTATCTAGCCTGAGTATTGAAGCTTAGAGTGGTGAAGAGAAGCAAATAAATCAGATTTTCTAGATGAATGCTTGTTTTATATGGATTCCAATAGAGTGCCATGGTATATTGATTATGTAAACTAGCTCCTGTCCCATGTACTACCTCCAAACTTGAATTATAACCAAAAGAAGAGATTCATCCATGATATGAAGCTTTTATGTTTAGGATGAACCATTTTTTGTTCAGAACATATGCTGATCATATATTGAGAAGGTGTATTCAAGAGGAGGAGCAAGAATCCGCTTTACAAAGATGCCATACGTAATGTCTGGTTTTCATTAAAAGACAAAAACAGGAGCATTTTCAAAGCAAGTCCCCCGAAATGAATTAGTTAAGGTCTGAAAAAATTTGAGTAACATTTTAGACTCTTAAAAATGAGAATTTTAGGCTTAGATAGAAAGAAAAATAAAGCTAGAATGAAGAAACAAATTTTGACAAAAAACTTACGAAACATAATGGCATTTTCATAATTTTGAGCAATTTTTGGAATTCATATAGGATAACTTTTTAAATGAAAGTTTTAAGTTCTCCAAGGTTCTTAGAGGCCCTAAAAACCATTGGAAGCCTCGGAACAATTAAATCCCCTCCAGTGGACTTTTTTCAACGTCAGTGTACCCGAACTTTGACTAATTCATTCAGGAAGGTTTTAGCTCCGATTTGAGTGATTCCAAAGGCATTTTACTAAATTGGGAACCTAAATTTTATAATGAAAAAGAAGGTTCTCAAAAAGAAACTAAAATGAAGTATAAACAAAAATGCTAAGAATGAAGGGCAAAACAGGAAATTTTGAAAAGTGTTTCCTTCTCCCACCTATATATAAGTGGCACCCCACCTCCTCACTCATTTAGACACAATTTTTTTTGCCCTAATTCAGAGGAGAGAGCTAGGGTTTAGGCACACCAAAGGGAGAGAAGAAGAAGGAGAACTCAAGGCAAAAAGTGATGGATTCTTGGTAGTTTTCTATGCTTTCTTCCATCCAAACCTCTACTCCTCTATTCTCCTTTGTTTTCTTTGATTAAAATGAGGTTTACAAATCTGTTTTAAGAGAGAAATTGAGGGATAAAATTGGATTTGAAGAGAGGAGCTTGAAGAAGACAAGATTCAAGTGAGAAAAAGCAAGAAAATAAGGTAATTTCCTCTTCCATGGTTGTTATCCCTTCCTCCTCTTCGTCCACCATTTCGCCCTACTCAAGAAACCCTAGGACGGTTAGATTTTGAGGGAGAACTAAAGGTGATTCTTAAGAAAAAGGGTATAAAAATTAAGAATATGCAAAGAGAATTAACAAAAAACCATGGAATTTCAAGATGCAATTTCTTGGGTTTCAAGTGTTCCCAATTATGAACTAAATGAGTACTTATTCTTAATGATTATCTTATTGAGTTCCTGATAATCTATACATAGCCTAAGGCTCTCATCTTTCTTTTTTATGAATAAAACTAGAGCTCCTCATGGCGAGACACTGGGTCTGATAAAACCCTTCTTTGAGAGTTATTTTATCTGACCTACCCCAGGTACAATATCTATAGGAAACTCTATCTCTCTCTTTGAGGGTAGTCCGCTAATCTCTCTAAGAAATACCTTAAGGAACTCCCTCACTATGGGGATCTCATCTATATCATCTTTGACCTCAGCCTGAATTGAAAAGAAAACTAGGTACTTCTAACAACTATGCCCTAAAGATCTCTTAGCCAGGGAGGTGGTCATAACAGATAACTCAGTCATCATACTAGGCACAGTCCCACACTCTGATAAAGTAATACATCTATGGCTATAATCTAGTGTGGCATTATTCGTAGTCATCTAGTTCATGCTAATGATTACATCAATATCAATAAGGGGCAACAAATCAAATCAAGGTTAATAAGGCAATGATTAAACTGGATCATACAATTCAGACAAGCATGGGAGGTAATTGCTCGGTTTCATATAGGGGTAGCTACATGCAAATCATATGGTTGTGTATGCATACTTAGACCTAACCTCCTAGCACAGTCATATGATAGGAAAGAATGGCTAGCACCTGAATCAAATAATGCAATTATAGAAAATCATTTATTCTAATAGTACCTAGGATCAGACTCGGGGACCGACTAGCCTCTTGTTGTGATAGGACAAAGACTCTACCCTTGGTCTGAGGTCAGGGAGCAGGAGCCATCTCCCTCTACTGTGTAATTTATGAAGGAGCCTATGTGCAATCCCTGGCCATGTGTCCTGGCCTACCATACTGGAAATATACATTCTGCCCTATGTAATATGGTATAGTGCCGTGATTCTTGCCACACTGGGGACATGTGATCAGTGTGAAGCTACCTCTGCTGGATTGAGTCCTCTGTCTCTTGCCTTTTTGGCTCCACTGGCCCCTGCCATCTTTCCTGCTTGTAACTGCAGCTTGTGATCCCTTTCTAGGTCTTTTGGGCTCAAGGAGGGATTGTCTAGCACTGAAGGTAGGCTGTATCATCCTGAAGTTCATCTCCATTACTCTACATATCTCAACAAGGGTATTAAAGTGCCTAATTCTCTGTGGTACTACCTTGTCCCTGATCTCAGGAACCAAGCCTTTCTCTAATCTATCTACTCTCCACCTCTTATCATCATGCCTCTATAAGTAGGAAGAGTATCAAGAGAGCTCTACAAATTTAGCTACATATTGGTCCATGGACATCCTTTCAGTTTGTTTTAGAAGAATGAATTCTGACTCCTTCTCATCCTTGACTGAATTGGGGAAATATTTCTCGTGGAATACCTGGAGGAATGCCTCCTATGTAATTGGAAGGTTCCTCACCCTTAGAATAGGCTTGGTGCCCTTCCACTAATAATCTGCTTCTTTCTATAACTAAAAAATAGCCATCTTAGCTTTTTGCTTAGACGTACACTTTATCACCTCGAAGATCTTCTCTAACTGCATAATCCAAGCCTCAGCTTTTTTTTAATTCATCTTACCATCAAAGGTAGGAGGCCTGAACTTTCTAAACTAGGTGATGATTTTTCTAGTTGAGGGCTGCTCCTGAGCTAGAGGCATCTGAGTTGGTGGAATAGGGGCAACCGTCTGTTTATGTGGTTGTTTATCTGGGTGAGTCACCCTTATTTTTAGCATAAATTAGACATTTGTAAAAATTTCTAAAATGGTACATTCTGCATAATTTTGATATTTTTAGAATTAGTTACGATTTTTCAAAGTTCATGTTAGAATTATGGAATTCTAACCTGGGGTTGCACACTATATTTTCATGTGTACCTCCACTTACACAAGTTCTAGGCCACTTCTTGAGTTTGTTATGAGTTCTATTTGTTTATTTAAATGTGAGAATAAAATGGATGAGTGCATATGACCCACAGAATGTAACACCATAAATTTCTAGCTTGCTTCATGCTATCTCTAGGTCTCATGCCATCCATTTCACAAGGAAGCAAGAAAAATGGTATTAAAATAGGGAATAAATTTGCATTGCATAGTGGATAAATTTTTTTTTTGGCATCCCATAGACCATATCAACTTACTCAACTCATTCTCATATTTAATTACACTAATATAACTTAAAACCATCCAAGGAAGTGGCCTAGAACTCGTGCAAGTAAAGGGATTAGATAAATTTCAAAAGGGTAGCTCGACTAGAATTTCCAAACTTCTGTCAAAAATTTTGAAAAATCATAACTAATTATAAAAATTTGAAATCATGCATTATTTACCATTTTAGAAAGCTACAGATGTCTACTTTATTCTAAAAATATGTTTAGACCTCAACAAGGATTGCTAGCCACCTGAAATTGATGGAATAGTACTAGAGGTCGATTGTCATCCCTGATACTGACCTCCAACTTAAAAAATTCATATCTCCCTGCTCATAGGTCCAATTGGGGTGTTCTTAGTGGCATGAAAATTATATCATTTTTAGTTTATGTCTGTAAAATTTCATAAGCATTGGACATCATTTGGCCTACAAATGACATAGCTCAAATTTTTGACCATATGAATAATGCCTATATCAGTTCAGTAGAAAAATGCCAACTTTGGAAATTCATAATTAATTCCATAAAGCTCAAACTAATCTGATCTTTAGCTTCCCAAAAATCTCTAGATAAGATCTATATGTGTACCAAATTTTATGGGCAAATTCATTCATTTGGTCAGATCTTGATATTGGGTTGTGAAATGATCATTTTCAAGCTTTACAAAGGGTCCAAATGGTCCAATTAGAGCTCCAAGGCAACCATGACCACTTGAGCACGTGGGAATGCACCAAAATGACATTCTAAACTTGTTTCAAAGGTACACAAGACCAGAATTTGGAAACTCACTCTCTCACCCCATGCCATACACAAGAACATACAAGGCTAGTCTTGCCATTCCATACCCAAAATGCACCATACCATTCATATAACATTAAATCTCATTTGTATATGATACATTTGCATAATTACACATGTTCATAAAGTCATAGGACATATAAAATAAGGGATTACAATGTTTGCCACTCATATGGCCATAAATGAGCAAAATCTATGCACTTTGATATCATATTCTCATCTTCCAAGTTAATGCCTTCCATTTCCTTGTTCACTTAGTCCACCTAGCATGTTAGGATATTGGAGAGGAGAGATTGAGATTCAAAGAATTCCAATAGCTTATCTCCCTTTCAATCACATATAAAATATGCAAAACAAGTCTTTAAATGCATGCATGGATATATTGAAATGCATGAGATTCAAGAAACATCCTTGGCATTTGAACAAGTCATACATAGCATACATAGGCTTGCCAAGTGAGTGGATTAGCCTCACCCATTCACTTATGGATTTTGGATTTGCCTCCCCCATTTTCTTTAAGAGGTTTTTGACTCAACCTTACTCTTGGGAGTCAACCTTACCCTTGGAAGACTCTTTACTTTGTCTCAACCAACTATAAGTGTTCATGGCTCATCCTCACCATAGCTAAGGGTTCTTGGCTTCTCCATACTCAAGCAAACCCAAGCAAACATATTAGATATCATTTCAAAGCATAATGTAATATCATGGTACTATGGAATAAGAACTCATGCTAGAATACTTTTCATAGCTTAAAACACACATACACACATTCAAAGATAAGTCAAGCACACCTTCATGCATGAGAGAAAGAGGAGTGAGCTACCTTTGGTGCAACCACACACTTTTCTTCTTGAAACAATGCTCCCTTCTTCAGCCTCACACACACAAGGGCATGGAATTCATTTCTCCTACCATAAACACAATTTGTGGAAGCCAATTAAGTTCTTGAAGTCATTTCTAAGGCCACACATATACTTGAAACTCTAGCTTTGCTTGATGGTTCATTTATGGTTCCTAAATACACATAATGAAGCAACATCCATCAAATGAATCCTAGGCTCCATTCTTTCCTTTCATATCTGATTCTTGACTCCTTTTAAGCCTCTTGGAGTCATCACACAATTAAAAAAAGAGCCTAACTACATGTTGCTTACTTAGGCCATATTATGGAACATATAAGGCCATCTCACTTTCTATGGTTTCTAATTTTTTTCTAAGGCTTCCCCTCATCTTCACTCATTATATATGACTTAAAAATAGGTTTGAAAAAATTAAAAACTATCCTTAGGTGTCCCAACCATGCTAGGCTGAGCCTATGCTTTCTTTAGGCCTCTATGGAGTTTGCTTTGTTTTCTTAATGAGAGATGCATGTAAGTAGCCTTCTAGGGTTCTTAGGAGCTCATTTAAATATTTATTTAGGCCTAGGAATCATGGTACTAAATCAAATTTTATAAAGAACACTAAAAACCCTAACTTAGCTATATTGATTTTCTATGGTTCTTTTGTTGTTTTCTTTGCATATTCTTATTCTCCTCCCTTAAATTCCTAATATTTATCCTTGGTTTAGCTAGAAATTCAACTCCCTAGGGTTGGCCATATGTAGATCGAACCAAGGAAGAAAGGGGATAAGAAATAGCTACCATGGGATAGAACTTTTACCTTGTTTTTCCTTGTTTTCTTACTTGATTCTTCTTTTCTTAGGCCTCCTCTCTTCAAATCCAAATTTTCTCCTCTATTTTCCCTCAAAATAGATCCAATAATTTCAATAAAACCATAGGAAAAAAGGAAAAAATAGAGAAGAAGAGGTTTACTAAAGAGAAAGTGTAACATCCAATTTTCTAGAAATCCAAGAAAACGTAAGGAAACACGAGAAACGTAGCATATGGTTTCTCCGTCAATGTACGAAATTCATCGGATATGAAAGGAAGTCCCCAAAATAGAATAAATTGAGGTCTAATAAAATTAGAATGATATTCTAGACCATAAATAATGATGAGTCAATGGCAGAGGTGCCCTAAAATTGAGGCCAAAATAGATGAAAAAAGAAGAAGAAAAGATCAGAAAAAGGTCCTGAAGAGTCTCCGAAGTCAAGTACGATGAGCCAAGGACTAAAATGTAAAGAAAAGTTATATGCTGGGAAAAATGTAAAAATTTTCCTAAAGTTCAGGGAACCCTAGTTTCGCCCTCTATTTGTGGCTTTAAGCACGAATATCGAAAAATCAGGCAAGAATCTCAGAAATCCGTGACCCATAGTTAAACTCAGTTTGATGAGACGGGTCCAATGATACCAAGTTGTCCGGATGGCGGGATCTAGTATGGGATCTGGTTATCCCGATCAATAGTCATGAGCAAAATGGAAAAAGGAAGATGTAAGAACTATAGAAATAAAAATAGCTAAAGGGCTAAGAAAACGTGAAGGAGTTTCAGGGACAGAATTGCTGTAAATGAAAAGTTTATAGAACAATCATAATACAGAACGGTGAAAATTACACCTATAGACCCGGGTGTCCGATTGACACCGAAATTTATGAGGATTGAGCTTAAGGGCCCCTGACCCATGTTTGAAGCTTAATATGGCCAGAAAGTAAAAGAAATAATGTTTATAAATTTTAGAAAGTCTAAAGGTATGTATTGTACCGTAAAACCTTAATTGGGCTCAGACACTGATTTTTAGACTGCTGTAAGGCCCAATAGTTGATTCTAAAGGCCCGATCAGAGAAGAGAATATATGATTAGGGTTTTAGAGAAGATGAACCCAAATATAAATATAGAATGAAAGGAAAAGAAGAAAAAGATTTTAGTTATTTTAAAGAATTAACCATGGTTAAGTTAAAAACTAACTATGGTTGAGTTAAAAGTTGACTATGGTTGAGTTAAGAAATTAACTATGGTGACTCTCCATAACTTAAGGGCCAAGGCAAGGCTTCCAAGTGTGTGGCCAAGAATTTTTGGAAGAAGATATTTAGTTATGAAATTAGAAATTCAAAAGAAAAAAAGGAATAGAAGGTTAAGATTTGATCTTGAAAAGGTTGATCCAAGGGTCCAAATTTAGTATGACCATTTAACTTCATTAGATTCATCTTCTTCACCTCCATTCCACCATTTTCACACCACACACAAGGAAGAAAGAAAGAAAAACGTGAAGAGAGAGAGAGAGAGGGAGAAAAAGTGGAAGATGAAGTGAAACCAAGCAAAACTACCACCATTCTTCACCAAATTTCTCCATCTTCTTCATCCTCCAACCATTTCTTCCAAAGCACAGCTGCATATTCATCTTTTCTTCAAGGTGAAATGTTGCTCTAAGTGGGAAAAGAAAGGATTTTAGTGTGAGAAAACCAAAAGAAGCAAGGCTTAAGCTTAAAGAGTAAGTTTTCTCCATCTTATACTTGTAAATCACATACTTTAAGCTAGTTTTGTTAAACCCTAGCTATGAGTTATTTTTGGACAGCATATGAATCATTAGAAATGGAGTTTGCATGTTGAATATGAAGGCCTTGAAATGATGTTTATATGTTGAACATGAAGGCCATATGAGCTTAGTTATTGTTGTTATGTGCTGAGACTTTGGAAAACACAAAGACTGTAATTTTTGGGAAAATAGAAAGCATGGGGAGATGCTGTCCGAATTTTTCCAAAATTTTTATGGTGTTTTCTTGATGTCTTAAAGTAATGTATACCAAATATCAAGTCCTAAAATATAAAGGAAAAGACTATGGAATTTTTAGAACCAAAGAAACACACTTTGAGCCTAAAACGGAGCTAGATTATGTGATGACCAAAACGTGATGTTGGGGCTGGAATTTGATGATTTTTCCATTCCAATGGATTCAAAAGGGTGTTTTTAGCTAGGAATACCTATGGGAAAGCCCCCAAAACTCATAGGATAAAATTCCTAAATTTTGGCCAAGAAATGCATACTATTCGGCCATAGTGAATGGGAATGGAAGGAGTTCGATTTTTCCAATTCCAATGGTCCCATTAAGTTTAAAAGGGGTCATCCTATTTTAGAATTTAAAGTTTATATGTTGATTGTAATGAATTATCATTATGATTATAGGGTTTGACATTATTTTGGGAACTCCAAAAGCAAGTAAACCGAATCCCAAGGATTGAGGAGCAAAGTTTGCTAAGGTAGTAGTTTTCCTCTCTCTTTCTTTAAGCTTGTATGTTTGTATAATGATAAGTGGTATGCTATATCAAGTTGTCATTTATGTTATAAGATGAGATATGTATGCTTAGATTGTGCTTGGCCTTGTATGAAATTTCTTGTATTGCTATGCGATATGTGGCATCTTGACTCGCATTATGTTATGTACTTACATGCTTGCTTGTGAATGAGATTGGTTTACTACTACTGAGATTTCATAATCTCACCCCAAATATAACCCATGCTAGGTCCGAGTTTAAGCAAAGAAAGAGCAAAGAATCTAGAGACATAAATCGAGGACCTTACTTTTATGTACCACGTTTTGTTATGTAATTAAATATTTTAGATTACTGCGTGTATGAGTTATATTATGACACTATAAGGTACTCAGGTATGAAATGGAAAGCCATGTATATACCCAATCCTGAAGTAAAAAGAGTATGACTATTGTGCATAAGATGCAAGAATGCCTGTGCCTATATAAAGGAGAAATAATAATAATAATATGACCAATGAGGGGTAAAACTGCCCAGTTTGTCGTAGGGGCAACTTTATATGAATTTATATGTGCGCCGCTAAGTAAGTATTTTTTCTTTGTAAAGGGCTTAAAGAGCTTAAAGTAGAGCCTTGAACTGACCTTATACGATGTTTATATAATTAATTATGTATTTTCAAAAATGAGATAAGAATTTGGAAATGACCAAATGAATAGTGAAATTATAATAGGAAGTTTTTGAAAGGAAAAATTTTTATTAGTTCATGCTTTTTGTTGACTCATCTAAGTTTTATATAAGGTAATTGTAGTAGGAAAAGTGTTATAAACTAAGGTATTACATTTATGGTATCAGAGCAAAGTTTCAGGCTTTTGGAAGGTTGTATATGGCTTGAGGATGTGGCTATAAGGTTATGTAAAGGTTTATAGAGTTATGAAAAGCCTCATATGAGGTATCTTGGGTGTGTAAAAGTGACTTATGCTTTTATTTATACTAAAGGAGTTGTGAATGGTCGTGAGTAGGTGGTCAGTTATGGGTGAGATTGGCTTTCAATTCTAAAAGAGTTAAGTGACCTAACGGCTAGAGCCCTATAATTTGTAGTGGCTCGCCGGGATCAGTGGCAAGCTCCGAGTTGTTAGAGAGGCTTGCCTAGAGAGGTTATGGGAGGCCTAATCTCCTTGAGTGCCACATTCAGACTGTTCGAGGATGTCTTGCCTAATGTAGGAGCAAGTAGTGAGATAGCACAGTATGCGATAAAACTGCTACCGCACAGAGTGGGGGTTAAGAGAGTTATTTCCCCCTAGTCATGACACCCAGATATTACGATGTGAAGAGCCCAGAAAAGCAATTCTCTCAAGCCAGAGGTTTGGGTTATAAGTTACACTTCATAGAGCCTCAACAGGCTAGAGGTGTAGTTAGTCATGTATGTGTATAAGTAAAGCAAGAGGTGGAATCCTTTAGCTTTAATGATGGACTGCAAACAGAGTTGGTGAGGCTCGGATCACGTAGCTAAAGAAAAGCTCCTAGTTATAGCAGAGTGTACTATGACATGAAAGGCCTTATTGGTCATATTCAGGCTAACATGAGAAATGAGTTACTATAGGGTCAATTGATGCACAGAGAGCAGGGACCCCTGGTATACATAAAGAAGAAGAACAGTAAAGGGTGACGAAAAAAAACAGTAAGTAAATCGTGATTAGTGGGCCTAGTAGTTGAAACTAAGAAGGAAATTCTTAGATAATATCAAACACAAGAATAATAAGGTTGTTGAGACCTGCCTATAAGGCATTGACTCCAACCTGGAACGCTACTCTATGAAACACTAAATGACAGAGATTCAGAAGATAATAAGAATAGGTTAAGAAGTACTAAGTTCATTGTAAGTCTACCTTCTCTCATGCATAGATATGTGTTTAGCTTGTTTTAAAATGTGTGTATATGTATTTTCAAGCTATGAAAAGTATGCTAGCATGCCTTTACATGTCATGATCCTTGATGCTATGTTATGTTTTAAATGAATCCATGATGTTTGTATGAGTTTGCTTGAGTGAGGAGAGGCCAAGAACTCTTCTCTTTGGTAAGGATGAGCCAAGAACCCTTGAGCTTGGTTGAGACAAAGCAAGGAGTCTCCCAATAGCAAAGTACGCTCCTAAGAGTATGGTTGAGTCCAAAGCTCTTAAAGAATAGGTGAGGCAAGTTCAAAACCCATGAGGAGAATTGTGAGGCCAATCCAAACACTTGGGGAACTCTTGAATGTCTTGTATGATTGATTCATGTGCTTTAGTAGTGACTAAATGAGTAGACTGAGCATAGAAAAGTAAGCAGATAGGGGTCCAATAGTCAATCCGATGAGCTCCCTAATATGAGAATAATGTAGGGTTAAGGCACATGAGTAATTAAAGCACCCAGTAGAGCATAAGTCTTCAGTAAGGTAGAATACAGACATTGAAGGTCTTGGATTGGGTTAATGAAACCCTAAAATCAGTATATTGTGCTCCTGGGGAAAAGACCAAGAGGTTGAACAGAGAGAAAGCCTAGCTCCGATAAGAAGGTAGAAACGCGTTGAGACAAATAGTGAGTGCCTTAGTACCCTCAGAGAAGCTCAAGGGAGCTAGAGACTGCCTGAGAAGGTGAGTCTTTGCATTATATAGAGAAAGAGTGTAAGTCAAGAGCGCCATAGAATGTAATTCGTGGGATGTCATGAAAAAGAATTTTCCTACAAAAGAATGCTCTAGTTAAGAGCAAAGCAAGAGTAAAAGTGAAAAGTCGACCCCCTTGATGTTATAGAGAGTAAATAAGAAAATGAACTCAGGAAAATGTAGGTGCTCTTGAGTATAAAGAAACTTAAACTGGCAATAGAAATAGCTAGTAGTAGAACATCCACTTACCTACATAAAAGGATAAGAAAGGTAAAAAGAGAAGGAAAATATGACAGTGTTCAAGCTGAGGATGTAATAAATTGAGAATAGATATTGAGTTAATGTGCTTGAATGTTTAAGAAAGCACACTTGTCCTTGGCATAGATGCCCTTCTAGCATGATATTGCCCGAAGTAAAAATAGTTGGGCAATGTAGAGAAATCTCAGGATGTAATCTGGAAGAATCCTACTTTCCCTGAGAACTTTACGAGAATAGGGCAAATAGAAAGAAGAAAGAGAGGGATACTTTAGATTATTGGGAAACTTGCAATATATAGGCGATAGTGGCTTTGAGATGAGTTAGAGTTCTCGTGAGGCGCCCATGTATTAGTGTTTGATGTTATGGTTTGCTCACAACAATGGTTGCATGATATCAGGCCTGATCAACCTAATAGTAATGTGACTTGAGTGCGTAGCAAACAAAGACATTAATCACCAAAGTGTCCTAATAATCGAAGGGTATCCTAGTTAGTTAAATAATGAGATGAGTTAGAAAAGAAAGGTCAAGGGATTCTAGTAATATCAGAATAGTGAGAAAAGCATGCACAGAGGAATCCCCAGTAGAGAATGTCTAGATTCAGTAAGCATAGCCTGAGTCCCTTATAATATGTGTAAATGAAATGAATAGGAACCAGTGCATAGCCTCTCTCCTGCCATAAATGTTAACCACACTCAGAGTGTGAGATGCCCTCGTGCCAAAGCACTTAAAAGCAAAACATGGGCATAGTTAATAACTGCAGGATATGAGAGGAAAAGATAGACGAGTACAATTAGAGTAAGAAAGGAAAGCCCAAGTAAAGAAAGGCTAAAGTGGGAATATGAGGATTCTATGAGGGGCAATGAGTGCAAAATTTAAAATGCTCCCTAGTATCAGTATGATGGGATCCTGGAGAATCAGATCACGTAGAACCCACTTCACACGAAGAGCATGATGCACCTCTGAGTTTAGCCTCAGCTATTAGGGGCGATAGTCATCAGACTTGGTGAGCATGTATTTTACTATCAAATACAGTGATCTTAGGCTTTGAGGTCTCCTAGAGATGGATCGCAGTAGATCCTAACATAGCACAGCGGGTTGCAATAGACCCTAGCAGGGCTCTAAGAGGTCGCAGTAGACCTAGGGGTCGTAATAGATCTCACAGAGTTACAGAGAGTGCTAGCCACAACATGATAGTTCTCTGGTAGAGATGACAGCCTAAGATAGTTTTACAGAGTACTTAGTCTCAGGGACTAGTACAGTTTCAGCTAGCTTTTGTCTTAGAGACTAGAGACCTCCTGAGTTTGATAGACTATTGCTACAGAGATATGAAGGCTTTACTTAGATAGTTAGACCACTGACTAGATCTCTCTAGAGATGAGCACAGTGTATGGGATGAGAAAAGTAAGAAATAAGCTTTCCAGAGTTAGAGCCAGATAAACCACTACCTAGTAGATATTAGCCCTGACTGAGGGATAGAAAGATCCCTATATGCTAACTTATATATTCAGAAAGGGGTCAGGTATAGTTGTAAATAAGGTAAGTGGTACAATATGTCTTCATTAATCGAGACTAAGAGTATAGTTAGCATCCCACTAGAATTCAGCAGTAGTCAGTGGTAGTTGCTCTTCGATGTTAGTACAGGACAGAGTAAGAGCATGATGATTAGTCATCAAGCCAAAGAGTTATATAAGCCCTCTTGAGTGAATAAAGAGAGTAAAACACAAGTTTAGAACTAAACAGGCAAAGGTAAGAAAAGACTAGTTAGCAAGGATATAAGAAATGTCAGATGAGAATGTATCCCAAATTTCGAGGATGAAATTTATTTAAGGGGGGGAGAAATGTAACATCCAGTTTTCTGAAAATCCAAGAAAACATAAGGAAACGTGAGAAACGTAGCATATGGTTTCTCCGTTAACGTATAAAATTCACCGGATATGAAAGGAAGTCCCCCAAATAGAATAAATTGAGGTCTAATAAAATTAAAATAATATTTTAGACCACAAATAATGATGAGTCAAGGCCAGAGGTACCCTAAAATTGAGGCCAAAATAGATGAAAAAAAGAAGAAGAAAAGATCATAAAAAGGTCCCGAAGAGTCTCCGAAGTCAAGTACGAGGAGCCAAGGACTAAAATGTAAAGAAAAGTTATATACAAAATGTATAAATTTTCCTAAAGTTCAGGGAACCCTAGTTTTTATTCGTGGCTTTAAGCACGAATATCAAAAAATTGAGCAAGAATATCAGAAATCCGTGACCCACAGTTAAAATCAGTTTGATGAGACGAGTCCAATGATACCAAGTTGTTCGAATGGCCGAGCGAGATCCGATCCAGGATCTAGTTATCCCCATCAATAGTCATGAGCAAAATGGGAAAAGGAAGTTGTAAGAACTATAGAAATAAAAATAGCTAAAGGGATAAGAAACCCTGAAGGAGTTTTAGGGACAGAATTGCAGTAAATGAAAAGTTTATAGCACAATCATAATACAGAACAGTGAAAATTACACCTATAGACCCAGGTGTCTGATTGACACCGAAATTTATAAGGATTGAGCTTAAGGGCCCCTGATCCATGTTTGAAGCTTAATATGGCCAGAAAGTAGAGGAAATAATGTTCATAAATTTTAGAAAGTCTAAAGGTATGTATTGTACCGTAAAACCTTAATTGGGCTCAGACACTGATTTTTAGACTGCTGTAAGGCCCAATAGTTAATTCTAAAGGCCCGATAAGAGACGAGAAGATATAATTAGGGTTTTAGAGAAGATGAAACCCATATAAAAATATAAAATGAAAGGAAAAGAAAAAAAAGATTTTAGTTATTTTAAAGAATTAACCATGGTTAAGTTAGAAACTAACTATGGTTGAGTTAAAAGTTGACCATGGTTGAGTTAAGAAATTAACCATGGTTACTTTCCATAACTTAAGGGCTAAGGCAAGGCTTCCAAGTGTGTGGCCAAGAATTTTTGGAAGAAGATATTTAGTTATGAAATTAGAAAATCAAAAGAAAAAAAGGAATGGAAGGTTAAGATTTGATCTTGAAAAGGTTGATCCAAGGATCCAAATTTAGTATGACCATTTAACTCCATTAGATTCATCTTCTTCACCTCCATTCCACCATTTTCACGCCACACACAAGGAAGAAAGAAAGAAAAACGTGAAGAGAGAGAGAGAGGGAGAAAAAGTGGAAGATGAAGTGAAACCAAGTAAAACTACCACTATTCTTCACCAAATTTCTTCATCTTCTCCATCCTCCAACCTTTTCCTCCAAAGGGCAGCTGCATATTCATCTTTTATTCAAGGTGAAATGTTGCTCTGAGTGGAAAGAGAAAGGATTTTAGTGTGAGAAAAGCAAAGGAAGCAAGGCTTAAGCTTAAAGAGTAAGTTTTCTCCATCTTATACTTGTAAATCACATGCTTTAAGCTAGTTTTGTTAAACCCTAGCTATGAGTTGTTTTTGGACAGCATATGAATCATTAGAGATGGATTTTATATGTTGAATATGAAGGCCTTGAAATGAATTTTATATGTTGAACATGAAGGCCAAATGAGCCTAGTTATTGTTGTTATGTGCTGAGACTTTGGAAAACACAAAGACTGTAATTTTTGGGAAAATAGAAAGCATGGGGAGATGCTGTCCGAATTTTCCAAAAATTTTAATGGTGTTTTCTTAATGTCTTAAAGTCATGTATACCAAATTTCAAGTCCTAAAACATAAAGGAAAAGGCTATGGAATTTTTAAAACCAAAGAAATGCACTTTGAGCCTAAAACGGAGCTAGATTATGTGATGACCAAAACGTGATGTTAGGGTTGGAATTTGATGATTTTATCCATTCCAATGGATTCAAAAGGGTTCTTTCTAGCTAGGAATACCTATGGGAAAGTCCCCAAAACTCATAGGATAAAATTGCTAAATTTTGGCCAAGAAATGCATACTATTCGGCCATAGTGAATGGGAATGGAAGGAGTTAGATTTTTCCAATTCCAATGGTCCCATTAAGTTTAAAAGGGGTCATCTATTTTAGAAGTTAAGGTTTATATGTTGATTGTAATGAATTATCATTATGATTATAGGGTTTGATATTATTTTGGGAACTCCAAAAGCAAGTAAACCGAATCCCAAGGATTGAGGAGCAAAGTTTGCTAAGGTAGTAGTTTTCCTCTCTCTTTCTTTAAGCTTGTATGTTTGTATAATGATAAGTGGTATGCTATATCAAGTTGTCACTTATATTATAAGATGAGATATGTATGCTTAGATTGTGCTTGGCCTTGTATGAAATTTTTTGTATTGCTATGCGATATGTGGCATCTTGACTCGCATTATGTTATGTACTTACATGCTTGCTTGTGAATGAGATTGGTTTACTACTACTGAGATTTCATAATCTCACCCCAAATATAACCTATGCTAGGTCCGAGTTCAAGCAAAGAAAGAGCAAAGAATCTGGAGGCATAAATCGAGGACCTTAATTTTATGTACCACGTTTTGTTATGTAATTAAATATTTTAGATTACTGCGTGTATGAGTTATATTATGACACTGTAAGGTACTCAGGTATGAAATTGAAAGCCATGTATATACCCAATCCTGAAATAAAAAGAGTATGACTATCGTGCATAAGATGCAAGAATGCCTGTGCCTATATAAAGGCAAAATAATAATAATAATATGACTAATGAGGTGTAAAACTGCCCAATTTGTCGTAAGGGCAACTTTATATGAATTTATATGTACTCCGCCAAGTAAGTATTTTTCCTTTGTAAAGGGCTTAAAGAGCTTGAAGTAGAGTCCTGAACTGATCTTATACGATGTTTCTATAATTAATTATGTATTTTCAAAATTAGATAAGAATTTGGAAATGACCAAATGAATAGTGAAATTGTATGAGGATGTTTTTGAAAGGAAAAATTTTTATCAGTTCAGGCTTTTCGTTGACTCATCTAAGTTTTATATAAGGTAATTGTAGTAGGAAAAGTGTTATAAACTAAGGTATTACATTTGAGAAAGCATGAAAAACCAAGAAATTATATATCTTTTACCTTACTTTTCTCCTTCTCTTCTCCTCCTTCTTGTGTGCCTCTGTGACGACCCTAACTTCTAATCATTGTAATTAAGGTAAAATATGTGATTAATAATCATAAACCAGGGCTACATGACATTAAGACCAATTACATTATAGAATTGTGGGAAAATTTAAACCTTAATATTATTAGTGTCACCAACCATATAATTACAAACACTTATGTACATCAGGGAAAACAAACATTCATTTATATGCCTTAATTTTATTACCTATCAATTTCGACTCACAAAAATCTTCTATCAATATTTATAAGTCATCCCTTGAGGTTACCATATGAAAAACCAAGATTTCCTAGTCAATATAAAGGTTTCATGACATTCGCCGCGGCCAATTCCTTTCGGCTTCACCCTTCACATTGTTACTAATTTCGTCGAGGCGAGTTGGACCTTCACCGTGGCCAACCTACATGGCACCGCAGCGAGGAAGCCTCTTGGAACCTACCTCGCTCACCTCTCACTATTAGCCACGGCCAATACCTCCTTTCACCGCGACAAATTTCCCTCTGGACGGCTCCCAGTTTAGCCTCTCACATTTTGCCGCGGCGAATTGCTCTCTGGACTCCCCCTAGGCAATTTTGCCTCTATTGGCCATGGCTAACCCCAATTTGGCCGCGGTAAAATTCCTTCTGATCCTACAACTCTAAAAATATTATCTCATACTCTCCACTCTCCCTCCAATATCACCCTAGGGCCACTCTACCTTAATTTATGCAACTGTAATGGTATTCATGTACCTTTGATTACCCAGCTCATCTACCATTACTAATGCAAAACTTAAGTATAATTCCCTACTCATCGAACTACAATATGCCAACAACTTATAGGTTAAAGATAGCAGAATTTCATGAGCTTGAGTGGTCTATCCCGCAACCCTCAAAATAAAACTAGGTTGAACTAAATATATGTAGCTAGTGGCACAACCTAGGTCATCTCCCTTAGAATTAGAGTTCAATGTTTAATTGAGTTTTTCAAACGCTAAAAGATTCTAAAAATTTCTAAACTAAAGTGGGTTTTTTTTATCTAATTAACTAAGTAAAATGAAATTAAAATAAAGTTCCTAAATTCTACCTAATTAGATGAATTATGGGTGGATGATGGTCTTATGACTAGCTTTGGATTTGTCCCTCGATATCCACTATCCTTATCCTATTCCAATTGTGATTAATTCTGGCCTAAAAGTCCCTAATTGTGTTCATAACAAATTATCTTGGGTTATCACTCAAGATTCAAGAGATTAATAAATTAATGTTGAATTAAGACCTGAATCCTGCATTAAACTGTAAAATCTTGTCTCTAAGATCAATGAACACCCAATTTGATTGATTAAATGATTAATTAGCCTCTGAATCATCATCCAAAAATGTTTAATTAACCAACTAAACACTAAGGAATTCTCAAATTTAACATTCAAGCACATAATTTCATTCATACATTTCATCGAATACCTTCGAGGCACTAATGGAAATTAGAGAAAAATGAATAATTCAAAAATTGATTCAATTAATTAATCAAACAAAAACAATCTACTAATTAATGTCTAACTAGCCACTAATTATAAACAACGCAATTCTCCAATCTAATACAATCTTAACTAAGAAAATACAAGAGAGAAAAAAGGTGTAGAAGAGATGAGAGTCTTAGCCAAAATTCCCTTTCTAATCAATAGATTCAAGCTTCTCCAAGATCTTCTTCCAAGCTAGCCACAAGGTGGATTAGAACTTCATTTGAGTGGAGATGGAATGGAAATGGAATAGAGGAGATGGCTGCTGGTCGAAGGGGGCGTGCGAATGGACGAAGGATGGAATGTTGCGAATGGAATACGGCATGTGTGTGGAATGACCTCGTAAATGGAATGTGATGAATACGATGGATGATGTGTCCAGGCCCCCTCGTGCTTCAATTGTTTTTCATGTGCCACTCAACTCGTTTATTGCTCGTTGAAAGCCTCACACTGTACGCGTTTCATTTTCTTCTCCCAGCTCACACTTTCATTAATCCACGTCAGCCCACAAAGAAATTAATCTCCAGCTTTCTCCTCGTCAACTTCTTCAATTTAAATTCACGCAAAAGCACATCATCTTCACATCAGCCTTCTTTAAACTCCACGTGCTCAGCTCTTTTATTTTAATTCCTTGCAGCTCCTTTCTCTTTCATTATTTACGAATGTGGACCCCACTTGTCATGCTGAAGTGTTGAATCCATGCTTCGTGCTTCTTTATTCTTTTTCCACGTTGGCCTTCATGTAGCTGCGTTGTGGTTTCTTCTTCTTTCCATGTCTTGTCTTCAGCTCATTTTCCCATCGTCTTTTTGACATTAATCAAGTGCTTCCATGTTCTGCACTACATCACACAAAACTCGAGCTCATGCTGTTCTGGAGCTATATTCTTCACTCTCAATCCAGACCCAGCGTCTTCTTCTTCATATTTCTCTTCCTTTGTTCAGCTATTTTGTAGCTTCCACATACAACCAGTGGCTTGTACTCACAAGCTTCTTCTTTGTTTAGCTCTCAAACAGAGGCTAGTTCTTTCACTAGTTCTGCCAACTGCTCTTCCACGTGGCTTCTTCATGGATAGGCCAGATGTGGGGCAACGTGGAGCTTGACTTCACCTTCATTCATTTCTCTTCTCCAGCTCATGTTTCTTCTTCTCATTAACGCCCTTTGCTCCTTCATCTAGTAATCACATTCTCCCTTAGCTTCCCTTCATGCATCTTCATATACCTTCTTTTCATGCAATTCATTATCTCTTATAACCCATGTCATCTCCTCGTGGCTGTTGCATGCTTCTTCTCTTTACCACAAGTCTACTTCACAAATCAGTGGCTTTCTCTGTTATTCACTTCCCTCAAACAAAATCCACGTGCCATGTGCTGGATGTGGAAGATTCTTCTCTTCTTTAAACCAAATTCTCATTCAAGCATCATTTGCTCATTAAAATATGCACAAAAGAATGGAAAGTATTAACTAGAAATACCCGAAAATTATTTAAGATAAATTTAAGCATTAAGAACCGATAATTTGCACATTAATTCTTCAAGTGTAAAAATGACCAAATAAAATCAAATTCCATTCAATTGCATTCATTAAGCCACATTTAATTATTAAAATGACTAAGTTAGGAGGAATAAAACATATAAAAATAGTATTTATCAAAGCTTCTAGCAATTATCATTCAAATTACATTCCCTTAAGGATTTCATGCATCACTGATTCAAATCAACAATCTCATATATCTCATAATGACATTCCCAATAGTAAACCATATCATAAATTCAACAAGTTCATACATCCAAATTTTGTAAGTTCATACATTCAAAACTAATCTATATTGAGACGTAACTCCTCAATAAATACATCCTAAGTAAGCAAAAGATAAGAGCCTACACTTGGAAACATGATTACATGATGATGCTATATAAAAAGGAATACAAAATTTAGTATTTATACTAAACAAATTAGCCTAAGTGTAGCCTTCTCCACACATGGCTAGAGCTCATGGATTTTCATCCACTTGCTTGCCCTTATCCTTACCCGAAGAACCTTTACCTGAAATGTTTAATCCTATAAAACGGGGTGAGATGTGAATTTTAATAACCAAGGCAATTCCATCATATATTCCAGTTTAATTAACATATATGCATAATTTCACATAAGCAGAAGAAAACATACCAGTCATATCAGTAAATGAAACAATTAGGCTATCATGATTACTATCCTATACTAGCAATCATATTTTCACATGTTAAAGGCCATTAACACTAAGAGAGGCCCGTCCATGGCACCTACTCCCCATTGAGCACAACTAGGGCTTAGTGCATCTGGGGTTTGATTATAACCCGATGCCCGATCGAAACATATACACGGGTGGCAGCCACACCACAGCTCCATCATGGACTCACAAAGTCCAATCACAATACAATAGATAGCTAACCAATTCATTCAGCATTTCAAATCATTCATGTACAATAAATATGAAATTAAAATAGATATATGCATAGAATTAATATAGTCCCGGTTACCTCATTTGTAGACAATTTGCAACAACCACCAATGGTACACAAATCTCCTTATAACCATAACATCAAAGAATTACTACTTTAATTCATCATTTACAGTAGCAACCAGTACCCAAAGAATTTAAAATGCTAATGACTACCTAGGGAACACTTACCCAGCCGCTACAAGTCCCCAAATTCAGATTGAAATGTCCTCTACCAGAAACTTTAATATTTCACCCAAAATCCTAAGCAAATTCGTACAAAATCAATACCCATACTATAATTCAATCATTAGGGTCTCAAACGAATAGAAATACCTCAAAAAGAAGAGTTTATACTTATCTAATGTCAGCCCTAGCCTCAACCTACAAATTTTATCCATGGAAACATCAAATGGCAAGTTTCAGATTTTGGGTATGGGTGAAAATACTCCAAATGAAAAACTAATCAGGCCAAATTAAAGAGAAAGATGAGGGGATTAAGTTATATAACTATTACCTTAGCTGAATCTTGCTCTAAATGTGAGAAATGATGAATTTCTTGCCTCAAACCTTAGCTGAATCTTGCTCTAAATGTGAGAAATGATGAATTTCTTGCCTCAAACCCCTAGCTTCCCTTCAAACCTCCGAATTTCTCTCTTGTGTTTTAGCAAATATGGGGAAGAGGATGAAGTATTTAGGGTTTTAGTTTGGTTTAAGTTGGGTCTAAGATGGGTCATGGGCTGCTCCAAGGTCCAACTCTAATGGACTTTAGATTTTAGCTTTGTTGGGCCAGTTTTAAGGTGGTGGGTTGCAAAATTTTGTTGGGCCAGACCTAGTTTTAAGAACTCCATGGTTTTGGGTCTGCACAAGGTTTATTTTGCCATTCCTAAGAGCCTATACAAGGTGGACCTTGGGGCTCTATCACATTGAATTAGATTGGGTCTGCACCTAGCTTATTGGGCCTCCATTAGCCTCTTATCATGATCTCCCACATTAATTTAGGCCTAGATGAAGTTTCTATCCCAATTAAATCTTAAACTCATATTAATAATTTATCTCCCTAAAATTTCTATTCACTTAACTTACCAGATTATTCCATATTAATTATTCTTAATTAATCCAAATCTATGATTAACACCTTAATTAATTTTGGGGTATTATAGCCTCACTCTTAGGGTTCCTCCTCTAGTTTAGGGCAGAAACATATGTGGCTAAGTGAGTAAGGAGGTGGGGAATGACACCTATATATAGGGAGGTTAAGAAAGGCTTTTCAAAAATCCCAATTTTGCCCTTTCATTTTGGCATTTTTGTTTCTAAATTGTTTTAGCTCCTTTCTGAGAACCTTCTTTTTCACTATGAAATTTAGGTTCCCAATTTAGTAAAATTCCTTTGGAATCACTCAAATTAGAGCTAAAACCTTCCCAAATGAGTCCATCAATGTTTGGGTCTATCGACATTTGAAAACGTCCACCGAAGGGGTTTTAACTGCCCCGGGGCTTCCCATGGTTTTTAGGGCTTCTGAAAAACTTTCATTTAAAAAGTCCTCCTATGTGAATTCCAAAATTTACTCAAAATTATGAAAATGCCATTACATTTTGTAAGTCTTTCGTTCAATTTTATTTCTTCATTCTAGCTCTGTTTTTCTTTCCATTTAAGCATAGAATTCTCACTTTTAGGAGTTTAGAATGATATTTAAATTTTTTGGGACCTTAACTAACTTATTTCAGGAGACTTGCTTTGAAAACGTACTCGTTTTTGTCATTTAACGAAAACTAGATATTACACGAAACACCAAATGAAAAATTTATCAATGATGTAATGCAATTAAATGGATTATTTTTAATGGTTTTCCTTCTTCCTCTTGTGTTGTTCATGGAAGGAAGCCTAAAATGTATATGAGATGAGTTCTATAAATATGGTGTTACATTTACGCAATGCAAATTTATTCATTATTTTTAATGTCATTTTTTTGCTTCCTTGTGAGATGCATGGCATAAGGCATGGAAATAGCATGACACAAGCTAGAAATTATGGTGCACACTTTATAGATGTTTACTAGTAGCTTAAATGTCATACATGCAATCTCTGACATGAATATGTATCCATTATGTATGCTTGAAAGGATTAAGAACTATTCAGATTCTTTGAATCTCACTTGTCAAACCTTACTATATAATGTTTTTCCTACTACAAATACCTCATAAACAACTTAGAGGAGTCAATGGAAACCTGAACTGATTAAAATTTTCTTTTTAAAAACTTCCTCATACAATTTCACAATTTATTTGGTCATTCCGAGAATTTTGTCCAACCTTGAAAATACATAATTAATTTTAGAAAAATCGTATGAGGTTGGTTCAAGGCTCTACTTCAAGCTCTCTAAGTCTTTTACAAGGAAAAAATATTTACTTAGTGGAGTACATATAAATTCATATAAAGTTGCCCCTAAAACAAACAAGATGGTTCTACCCTTCATTTGTCATAGTATTATTACTTTGCCTTTATATAAGCACAGGCATCCTTGCATTTTAGGTACATTAGTCATATTCCTTTTACTTAAGGGTTGGGTATATATATGGCTTTCTGTTTTATACCCTATTATCATACAGTATTATAACACAACTCATTCATACCGTAATCCAAAGATATTTAATCACATGACAAAATGTGATGCATAAAACTAAGGTCCTCAATTTATGCCTCCACACCCTTTACCCTTTCTTTGCTTGAACTCGAACCTAGCATGGGTTATATTTGGGATGAGATTTTGAAATCTCAATAGTAGTAAACCGGTCTCATTCATAAGCAAGCATGTAAGTACATTACATAATGCCAATCAAGGTGCCACATACCACATAGTAGTACAAGAAATTTCATACAAGGCCAAGCACAATCTAAGCATACATGTCTCATCTTAGAGCATAAATGACAACTCCATATAGCATCACACTCATCATTATACAAACATACAAGCTTAAAGAAAGAGAAAGGAAAACTACTACCTTAGCAAATTATGCTCCTTAAGCTTTGGAACTCGGTTTATTTGTTTTGGAGTTCCCAAACAAATATCAAACCCTACAATCATAATGATAATTCATTACAATCGACACAAAAACCTTAACTTCTAAAGTAGTATGACCCTTTTAAACTCATTAGAACCATTGGAATTAGAAAAATCCAACTCCTTCTCTTCTAATCCACTATGGGCGAATAGTGTGAATTTCTTGGCCAAAATTTAAAAATTTGATTCCATGAGTTTTAAGGGCTTTGCCATGGGTATTCCTAGCTAAAAACACCCTATTGAATCCATTGGAATGGATAAAATTATCAAATTCTAGCCCCAACAATATGTTTTGGTCATAATGTAACCTAGCTCCATTTTAGGCCTAAAAATGAGTTTCTTTGGTTCTCAAAATTCCATAGCCTCTTCCTTTATGTTTTAAGACTTGAAATTTGGTATACATGACTTTAGGACATTAAAAAAAAACATAAAAATTTTGAGAAAATTCGAACAACATCTCCCCAACATTTTCATTTTTCCAGGAATTAAAATCTTTGTGTTTTTCATATTCAACATATAAATTACATTTCCAATCATTTATATGCTGCCCAAAAGTGACCCATAGCTAGGGTTTAACAAAACTAACCTAAACCGTGTGACTTTAAGTGCAAGGTAGGGAAAAGCTTAATTCTTGCTTCATTTGCTTTTTTCACACTAAAATCCCTTCTTTTCCCACTTAGAGCAATATGCCACCTTGAAGAAAGGATGAAGATGTAGCTACCCTTTGGAGAAAATGATTGAAGGATGAAGAAGATGAAGAAATTTGGTGAAGAATGGTGGTAGTTTTGCTTGATTTCACTTCTTCTTCCACTTTTCCTCCCTCTCTCTCTCTCTTTACGTTTTCTTCTCCCACTCCCTTATGTGTGGCAAGAAAATGGTGGAATGGAGGTGAAGGAGATGAACTTAAATGAAGTTAAATGGTCATACCAAAGTTGGACCCTTGGATCAACCTTTTCATGTTCAAATCTTAGCCTTCCATTCCTTTTCTTTTGATTTTATAATTTCATGACTAAATATCTTCGTCCCAAGATTCCTTGGCCACATACTTGGATGCTTATTCTTAGCCCTTAAGTTATGGTGATTTGATGGTTAGTAACTATGGTAAATCTTTTTAGCTTAACCTTGGTCAATTTTAAACTCAACCATGATTAATTTCTAACCTAACCATAGCTAATTCTTTGAACTAATTAAAATCCTTTCTTTCTTTCTTTTTTATTTTATATTTATATTTGGGTTTCATCTTCTCTAAAGCTCTAATTATATCTTCTTTCCCTTTTGGGCCTTACAGTAGTCTAAAAATCAGTGTCTGGGCCCGATTAAGGTTTTACGGTACAATATATACCTATAGACTTTCTAAAATTTATAAATATTATTTCTTCTACTTTCTGGTCATACTGAGCCTTAGACATGGATCAGGGTCCCTCAACCTTGATCTTTACAAATTTTGGTGTTAATCAGACATTCGGGTCTTTAGGTGTAATTTTCATCGTTCTGTATTATGATTGCGCTTTAAAATTTTTATTTATTATAATATAGTCCTTGAAACTCCTTTAGAGTTTTTTAACCCTTTAGCTATTTCTATTTCCATGGTTGTTATGACTTCCTCTTTCATTTTGTTCATGGCTATTGATCGGGCAAACCGGATCCCAGACCGAATCCTGTCCAGCCATCCGGACAATGTGGCATCATTAGACCCGTCTCATCAAATATAGTTTAACTGCAGGTCACTAATTTTTGAGATTCTTGCCGATTTTTTGATATTCGTGCCAAAAGCCATGAATAGAAGGTAAAACTAGGGTTCCCTGAACTTTCGAGCAATCTATACATTTTTTTTTGCGCACAACTTTTCTTTGCATTTTAGTCCTTAGCTCTTTGATACTTAACCTTAGAGACTCTTCGGGACCTTTTTTTTTAATATATTTTGGCCTCAATTTTAGGGCCCCTCCAGTCTTGACTCATCATTATTTGTGATCTAGAATATTATTCTAATTTTATTGGACCTCAATTTATTCTATTTGAGGGACTTCCTTTTGTATCTAATGAATTTCGTATGTCGACAGAGAAACTGTACATTATGTTTCTTTCATTTTCTTACATTTTCTTGCATTTTTAAGGGACTAGATATTATATTTCTCCCCCTTAAATAAATTTTGTTCGTGAAATTTGGGGTACATTGTCATTTGACCTTTCTTATATCTTTGTTAACTAATCTTTTCTTACCCTTGCCTTTTCAGGTCTGAATTGTGTTTTACTTTCTTTATTTACTCGAGAAAGGGCTTATATAACTCTTCGGCTTAATGACTGATCATCATGCTCTTACTCTTTCTTGTACTAACATCAAAGAGCAACTACCATCGACTACTGCTAAATTTTGGTGGGATGCTAACTATACTCACAGTCTCGATCACTGGAGACATACTGTACTACTTACCTTATTTAAAATTGCACCTAACCCCTTTTTGAATACATAGTCTAGCATATAGGGATTTCTCTATCCCTCAATCAGGGCTAATATCTGTTGGGTAGTGATTCATCTGGCTTTAGCTCTAGAAAGCTACTTTCTTGCTTTCTTCATCCCACATGCTACGTTCATCTAGCAAAGGTATAATTAGTGGTCTAACTATCTGAGTATAGCCTCACTGTCTCTGATGGCAATAGTCTATAAAACTTAAGAGATCTCTAGTCTCTGAGATAAAAGCTAACAGAAATTGTACTGGTCTCTAAGACTAACTGCTCTGTAAAAACTATCCTAGGCTGTCATCTCACCGGAGAAATATCATACTGTAATTGGGGGCTCTCTGTAACTTTGTGTGATCTACTACGACCTCTAGGTCTACTGCGACCTTTTAGAGCCCTAGTAGGGTCTATTACAACCTACTGTAGTATGAAAGGATCTACTGTGATCCATCTCTGGGAGATGTCAAAGCTTAAGATCACTATATCTGAAAATAAAAATACATGCTCACTAAGTTCAGAAACTGTCGCTCATAATTTCTAAGGCTCAACTTAGATGTTTCTCATGCTCTTCACGCGAAGTGGGTTCTGTATCATTTCATTCTCTATGATCCCATCATACTACTACTCAGAAGTATTTTAACTTTTCTTTACTACTCCTCATGGGATCCTCGAGTTCTCACTTCAGCCATTTTTACTTGGGCTTTCTTTTCTTACTTTATTAGCTTACCTTACTTCATTTATACTTATTCTATCTTTCCTCTCATATCTTGCAATTTCTAACCATGCCCATATTTTGCTTTTGAGTGCCTTGGCACCAGGGCATCTCACCCACTAAGTATGGCTAACATCTCTGGTAGGGGAGGGTTATACATTGGTCCCCTCTTATTTCGTTTAATTATATTATAAGGGACTCAGATCATACATACTGAACTCATGCTATTTGAATTTGAACGTTATTTACTATTAGAATGTTCTTTTCTATATTATTATTCTTTATTAGGGATTCCTTTTCTGCATACTTTTCTTACTGTTCTAATATTTATGGAATCTCTTTACCTTTCTTTTCTATCTCATTTTATTATTTAACTAACTAGAATACCTTCGATTATTGGGACACTTTGATGATTGATGCCATCATTTGCTATGCACTCAAGTCACATTACTACTTGGTTGGCCAGACCTAATCTCATATAACCATTGTTACAAGCAAACCATAATATCAAACACTAGTATACAAGCACCTCATAACTAAGCTCAAAGCCACTATCGCCTGTATATTACAAGTTTTCCAATAATCTAAAGTATTCCTTTCTTACTTTTCTTTATTTGCCCTATTCTCGTAGGATACTCGGAGAAAATAGGATTCTTCCTCTACTTCGTCCCGAGATCACCTTACATTGCTCGATGTTTTTATTTCGGGTGCTATCATGCTAAAAGGGCATCTATACTAAGGACAAGTGTACTTTCTCAAGTACTCAAACACATCCACTCAATGCTTATTCTTAATCTATTATGTCCTCGGCTTGAACATCATTATATATTCTCTCTTTTTACCTTTACTATCCTTTTACTTAGGGAAAAGGATGCTCTACTACTGATTCTTCCTCTTACTAATTCATGTTTCTTTACACTCAAGAGTACTTGTATTTTTCCTGAGTTCCTTTACTTGTTCACTCATCAAGGGGGTCTACTTTCTCTTATACTCTTATTGTGTTCTTAATAGATCATCCCTCTGTAGGAAAATTCTACTTCATAAAATCCCAAGAATTACATTTTATGTCGCTCTTGGCTTACACTCTTTCTTTGCCTAATGCAAAGACTCATCTTCTTAGGCAGTCTCTAGCTCCCTTGAGCTTCCCTGAGGGTATTAAGGCACTAACTATTTGTCTCAACTCATTTCTACTTTCGGATTAGAGCTAGGCTTTCTCTCTGTTCAACCTCTTTAGTCTCATCCCCAGGAGCACAGTGTACTGATTTTAGGGTTCTACAAATCTAATCCAAGACACATACTCTTAATATCTAGATTCTACCTTACTGAAGACTTATGCTTTACTGGGTGCTCTAATTACTCACGTGCCTTAACCTTACATCATTCTTATATCAGGGAGCTCATCTAACTAACTATTGGACCTTTGTCTGCTTACTTTTCTATGCTTAGTCTACTCATTTAGTCATTACTAAAGCAAGGGCATCTCTTCTATGGATAGTTTCTTAGCTTTTCCTTGCTTCCCTTATCACTGTACTCTACAATTCAGGGGGTCATCGAGGGGAATTTGCTAATCACTACTAGGTGGTTTCCCTAGCTCAGGATATCTTATCCTCCCTTCATCAATCCAAGGAGAAAATTCACTCGGCTCTCAGTTAATTTAATTTCTCCCACTATGTTTTCTTTCTTACACATCTCACCTCACTTAGAAGGTGCTACTGGTCACTTTTCTTAAGTTTCAGCTCGTACTTAGTCTGAGCTACTTATCTCATTAGACCTATAGCTTACAATAAGTCCCATTAACTCATACGGACTTACGATGAACTTAGTACTTTTTAAACTATTCTCATTCTCTTCTGAATCTTTGTCACTGGGCTAATCATACTCATTTTTAGGTGTTACCTATAAGGCACACCATTCTGGAGCACTCACTACATTCCTCACTGCTGGTAGCCTTATCTTATGTTAATTTAACATCCTGTCAACAGGGTCCAGGGTCTTGTTAACAAGATCTAAGATATTGCAGTCCACAATTTAAGACTCTGTTAACAAGGTTTTCTTAATAGTGTCTACAAGGTCTTAAACTCATCATGTTAGCCCGTCATTTAGAATTTCACAGGGTAGCATCCTAGGTTGAAGTCAACGCCTTATAGGCCGATCTCAATAACCTTATTATTCTTGTGTCTGACATTCTCTAAGAATTCCCTTCTCAGTTTCAACTACTAGGCCCACTAATCACATGTTACTTACTGATTTTTTCATGACCATTTACTGCTCTTTTTCTTTATTTATATTAGGGGTCCCCGCTCTCTGTACATTGATTGACCTCATAGTAGCTCATTCCTTAAGTTGGCTTGAATATGACCAACAAGGCCTTTTGTGTCACAGTACACTCAGCTATAACTAGGAGCTTTTTCTTTAGCTATGTGATCTGAGCATCACCATCTCTATTTGCAGCCCATCATCAAAGCTAGAGGATTCCACCTGTTCCTTTACTCGTACACATACATAATTAACTACCACTTCTGGGTTGTCGGGGCTCTATGGAGTGTAACTTATAACTTAAACCTTTGGCTTGAGGGAATTGATTTATGGGCTCTTCACATCATCATAATATCTGTGTGTCATGGCTAGGAGGGAAATAACTATCTTAACCCTCACTCTATGTAGTAGCAGCTTTATCTTATACTGTGCTGCCTCACTATTTGTCCCTGCATCGGGCAAGATATCCCCGAATGGTCTAAATGTGGCACTCAAGGAGATTAGGCCTCTCATAACCTCTTTGGGCAAGCCTCTTTAATAGCTACATAATCCTCTCTTGCTGCCTAATACACAAAGCTTGCCACTGATCTCAACGAGCTACTATAAATTATAGAGCTCTAGCCGTAGGATCACCTAACTCCGTTCTAGAACTAGAGGCCAATCTCACCCATAACTTACCGCCTACTCATGACCATTCACAACTCACTTAGTATAAATAAAAATATAAGTCACTTCTACACACCCAAGATACCTCATATAAGGCTTTTATAACTCTATAAACCTTTACATAGCCTTATAGCCATATCTTCAAGCCCTATATGACCTTAGAAAGCCTGGAACTTTGCTCTAATACCAATAATGTCATACCTTACTATATAATGCTTTTCCTACTACAAATACCTTATATAAAACTTAGAAGAGTCAATAGAAATCTGAACTGATTAAAATTTTCTTTTTAAAAACTTCCTCATACAATTTTACTATTATTTGGTCATTTCGAGAATTTTATCCAACCATGAAAATACATAATTAATTTTAGAAAAATCGTATAAGGTTGGTTCAGGGGCTCTACTTCAAGATCTCTAAGTCCTTTACAAAGGAAAAATACTTACTTAGTGGAGTACATATAAATTCATATAAAGTTGCCCTAAAACAAACTAGACGGTTCTACCCCTCATTTGTCATAGTATTTATTACTTTGCCTTTATATAAGCACAGGTATCCTTACATTTTAGATGTGTTAGTCATATTATTTACTTCAGGGTTAGGTATATATATGGCTTTCTATTATATACCCTATTATGATATAGTATTATAACACAACTCATACATACCATAATCCAAAGATATTTAATCACATGACAAAATGTAATGCATAAAACTAAGGTCCTCAATTTATGCCTCCACACCCTTTGCCCTTTCTTTGTTGAACTCGGACCTAACATGGGTTATATTTGGGGTGAGATTATGAAATCTCAATAGTAGTAAACTGGTCTCATTCGTAAGCAAACATGTAAGTATATAACATAATGTCAATCAAGGTGCCATATACCACATAGTAATACAAGGAATTTCATACAAGACCAAGCACAATCTAAGCATACATGTCTCATCTTATAGCATAAATGATAACTTCATATAACATAACACTCATCATTATACAAACATACAAACTTAAAGAAAAAGAAAGGAAAACTACTACCTTAGCAAATTATGCTTTTCAAGCTTTGGAACTCGGTTTACTTGCTTTTAGAGTTCCTAAACAAATATTAAACCCTATAATCATAATGATAATTCATTACAATCAAAATAAAAACTTTAACTTCTAAAGTAGTATGACCTTTTTTAACTCATTGGAACCATTGGAATTGGAAAAATTCAACTCCTTCCCTTCTAATCCACTATGTTTGAATAGTGTGCATTTCGTGCCCAAAATTTAGAAATTTTATTCCATGAGTTTTAAGGGCTTTGCCATAGGTATTCCTACCTCAAAACACCCTTTTGAATCCATTGGAATGGATAAAATTATCAAATTCTAGCCCCAATAACACGTTTTGGTCATAACATTACCTATCTTTGTTTTAGGCCCAAAAGTGAGTTTCTTTGGTTATAAAAATTCCATAGCCTCTTCCTTTATGTTTTAGGACTTGAAATTCGGTATACGTGACTTTAGGACATTAAGAAAACACCATAAAAATGTTGAGAAAATTCTGACAACATCTCCCTAACATTTACATTTTTCCAAAAATTACAATCTTTGTGTTTTTCAAAGTTCCATCACATAACAAAAATGGATAAGCTCATATGGCCTTCATAGTCAATATATAAACTCCATTCCTAGGCCTTCATATTCAACATATAAACTCCATTTCTAATCATTCATTTGCTGTCCAAAAGTGACCCACAGCTAGGGTTTAACAAAACTAACCTAAACCATGTGATTTTCAAGTGCAAGACGGGGAAAAATTACTCTTTAAGCTTAATCCTTTCTTCCTTTTCTTTTCTCACACTAAAATCCCTTCTTGAATAAAGGATAATGATGCAGCTGCCCTTTGGAGAAAATGATTGGAGGATGAAGAAGATGAAGAAATTTGGTGAAGAATGGTGGTAGTTTTGCTTGATTTCACTTCTTCTTCCACTTTTCCTTCCTCTCTCTCTCTCTCTTCACGTTTTTCTCTCCCACTCCCTTGTGTGTGGCATGAAAATGGTGGAATGGAGGTGAAGTAGATGAACTTAAATGAAGTTAAATGGTCACACCAAATTTGGACCCTTGGATCAACCTTTTCAAGATCAAATCTTAGCCTTCCATTCTTTTTTTCTTTTGATTTTCTAATTTCATGACTAAATATATTCTTCCCAAAATTCCTTGGCCACACACTTGGATGATTATTCTTAGCCCTTAAGTTATGGTGATTTGATGGTTAGTAACCATGGTTAATTTTTTTAACTCAACCATGGTCAATTTATAACTCAACCATGGTTAATTTCTAACCTAACCATAGCTAATTCTTTAAACTAATTAAAATCCTTTCTTTCTTTCCTTTTTATTTTATAATTATATTTAGGTTTCATGTTCTTTAAAGTCCTAATTATATCTTATTTCCTCTTATTAGGCCTTTAGAATCGGTTATTGGGCCTTATAGCAATCTAAAAATCAGTGTCTGGGCTCGATTAAGATCTTACGGTACAATACATACCCGTAGACTTTCTAAAATTTATAAATATTATTTTCCTTACTTTCTGACCATACTGAGCCTCAAACATGGATCAGGGGCCCTTAACCTTGATCCTCATAAATTTTGGTGTCAATCAGATATTCGGGTCTTTAGGTGTAATTTTTACCACTCTGTATTATGATTGTGCTATAAAATTTTCATTTATTGCAATATATTCCTTGAAACTCCTTTGTGGTTTCTTAGCCCTTTAACTATTTCTATTTCCATGGTCATTACAACTTCCTCTTTCTATTTTGTTCATGATCTCAGACCGGATCCTGTCTTGCCATCCGGACAATGTGACGTTGTTAGACCCGTCTCATCAAACAAAAGTTTAACTGTAGGTTGCAAATTTTTGAAATTCGTGCCCAATTTTTTTATATTCATTTCTAAAGCCATAAATAGAGGGTAAAACTAAGGTTCCCTAAACTTTCATGCAATCTATACATTTTTCCTTGCGCACAACTTCTCTTTGCATTTTAGTCCCTGGTCTTTGATAGTTAACCTTAGAGTCTCTTTGGGACCCTTTTTTCTATCTATTTTGGCCTCAATTTTAGGGCACCTTTGGTTTTGACTCATCATTATTTGCGATCTAGAATATTATTCTAATTTTATTGGACCTTAATTTACTCTATTTGGGGGACTTCCTTTTGTATCCGATGAATTTCGTATGTCGACGGAAAAATTGTACATTACATTTCTCGCATTTTTTTACGTTTTCTTGCATTTTGCGAGGGACCAGATATTACATTACTCTTTTGCCTTAAATGTCTAACCATGTCAAGGTGAGCCAAGAGGACTAAGAAACGGAGGTCAACAACCTTAAGAAGCAAGACTTGACAAATGGATAGAGAAATAAGCTTTTAAATAACATTTTAATGTCAAACATTGTAACCATATAATGTATATATGATGTAGACCTTTAAGCAAGTTCAAATGTATGTAAATATGATGTATGTATCCATTTTGGAATCAAATGAATGAATGCATGAGATTTTGCCACCTATGAGCCTTTATGTGCATATGTATAAATGCAAGTGGCAAGGTGAGAATGAGCTCCATGATGATGTAAACCATTTGGCATGCTCATATATGTTGTAAGTGTGCTTTTGGATATGCTCAAGTGGTTATGGGATGATAAGAGAGTCATTTGGTGCCTTATGATACCATTATGGACTTTAAAATTGACTAATTTTTTAGCTAAACCAAAGTCTCACCAAATGGATGAGTTTTTGCATGAAATGTGGCCAGCAACTAGGTCTCATCTAAAGCTCACAAAGATAAAGAGCACTCAATTTAGAGCTCTAGAGAATTTATTATGATTTTTCAAAGTTGGCCAAATTATGTAGAATTGGGATGTGTCCTGTTCATATGGTTAATTTGCTTCTCTATGTCACATGTAGGTCAAATGAAGTCCAATATTTATGAAAATTTTCAAGAATAACTAGAAATCATAAACTTTCCATAGCCATCAAAAGCACCTCATTTCGAACTCTATAGAGGGAGAACCAAATTTTTGAAGTTCCAAGTCTTGATGTTGTTTGAGGCATGACCTGAGTTACTGTTCCATTGCTTTTCATGTGCTAAATGCTTATATCTTGGTTTGGAACTATTTTTAGCCATTAGTTAACATCAAGAGATTTTTGAAAATCTATTATATGCATGATTTTAATTTTTTTTTAGAATTAGTTATGAATTTTTAAAGTTCATATAAGAAACTTGTGACAACAAACCCGAGAGCAATTCTGGTTGTTCTTGAATTTTGGTTCCAAATCCATGGTATATGAGGTGAGTTATGATGTTTTATGATATGATTGGATATGTTAAGGATGAAAAATGATATTGATGAGTTCACATGGTCCCTAAAGCCATGAATCATGTATATGGCTTCCCAGTTATGTAATTATCCATGGATAAAAGTACATGCTTTCTTGCAAATGTGCACCAATATACCACATATGTGTTAGGATAGCCTATGTAACCATTGTGTGAAGTTAAGGTATTACAATTTTCTTATGCTTTAGTTGTAAAACTCTCTCTACCCCTCATGCTCCATCTCATAGTGTGTTTGGATTCCAAAAAGGGTGAAGTTTGTCGTTACCACCTTCAGTGAAAGAACTCATTTAAAGGAACAAATCATACTAAGAAAATCTTCACCAAAAGCTTGCAACACCATAATGTATTTACCTTAACTAACTTCCACTTAGGCTTGATTCCATGAATTTTCAAAGAAAAGAGTAAAAACTGTGGCATTTCAATGCTATATGTCAGGGGTTTAAATGATCATACTTTGCCTCGTGAGTCCTATGAAATAGTCAATTGCATTTTATACTCAAACTCCATTCATAAAACTCATACGTAGCATAAAACAACCCATGAACCATGGATATGAAGCCAAAAAACAGAAAATGCAATTTCTCAAAATGGGCCCAAAAGTTAGATTTTTGGCTCTAACTTTGGAAAATTATATCTAATTCTAAAAAAATGGGAATCAAACAAACCATAGCTTTCTAGAAAGCTTTAGATGTTAAATTCACAATAAAAATAATTCTAGGACATGAACATTGCCTTTGGACCATGTTGGACATAAAAAAAGGTACAAAGGTTCGGTTGTCCTTGGTACTGATATAGTTTGCTATCATGAACTTCAAAAATTCATCACTAATTCCACAAAAATCCAATCTAGGAAAACTATAGCAATTTGGAAAGATACATATGTCTAGAGGAAAAGCAAGTCTAGATCATTTTAGTAGCCTTTGGACCTCGAAAACTGATGGAACAGTAACGAAGGTCAATTAGCATCCCTGATACTAACACAGAACTTCAATAAAGTATTTCTCCCTCTACAGACCTCCAATTGAGGTGTTTCTAGTTGATATAGGTCACTGTGGATGTCTAGTTTATGTTTATAAAATTTCATGACAATTGGACACCGTTTGGGCCAAGAATGACATAGATTTATTTTCAGACCCATTAGCACAGTATACTAACCAAAACCAAAAAATTTTCCAATTTCAACAATTCGCCAAATATTCCACAAATCTCCAAATAATACCCACTTTAGCTTTCCAAAAAGATCTTAACAAGATCTAGATGCATGCCAAATTTTAGATCAAGAGGAGCTCATTTAGCCATATCTTGACATAGCTCATGAATTTGGCAAATTTGACCCCATATATGGTTCAAAATGGGGGTAAATAGTCTCCTACATGTTCTAGTACCTCTTAGGCAAGTTTTAAAGTATAAACACAACATATATGAATTGCTTAAGTGGCTTAAACCATCACACCTCTCAAACTCACTATGTTATACACAAGTATACACTACTACATACATGCCACCAAGGGACCAAATCTCATATTTTTATTGTTTTGATTCCATACGTGGTTCATACATCATTTATATATACTTTTACACTTGCTTAAACATTTACATCTCAAAAAGAATATGTATACATAAGCACTTTGGCTTTCCTATGCATCAAACTATGCATAATTGTGCAAAAGTGTCAAGAGATGGCCATCTATGCCTCATGGCCTCCACTCTTTGACTCTTGAGCTCCACCTGGACCATATGAGAAGGGAGAGGGAAAGGGATAAGATTTATGGAATCTTAATAGCTCATACACTCATTCAAGGAAGTAATCAAGGAATATAAACATGTTAAAGCATGCAAGTAGGCATCCAACTATTCAAAATCATATCACATGATTTACATGCCGTGAATATCATATCAATGCCAAGAATAAGCTCTAGGGACTTTTGATCTAGCCTCACCCTATTTTTGGGACTTTTGGATTGACCTCTCCCTTAATCTAAGGACTTTTGACTTGGCCTCACTCATCCATGAGACTTTTGGCCTTGTCTCACCCATTCTTAGGGACTTTTGGCTCTACCTCTTCCATCACAAGGGACTTTTGGCACCACCTCACCCTTTAAGAGCACTTTTCACAACCTAAAACATAAGTACATTGGCACCAATGCAACAAGGCAATATCAAATGGCATATCTCACAATATAAGTGCATACACAAGCATACAATGACTATTACACATCCAAGAATGCATCAAGAAAGAGTGGAGAGCTACCTTACAATCCAACATAAGCCTTCCCTTTCAAATTTTCTTCTCCCTTCTTAATCTCACAATCACAACTAGATGGAGCTTGATCTCTTGGGTCTAGATACAACAAATAGCAAGCAATTACTCTCTTATAACTCAAATAAACACTCACAAGGCTAGGGGGTTCTTACATCAAGGCAAACTCTACAAGGTATTTTAGAATCCCTAGTTTCTTCCTCTTCAATTTTACTAACTCTTCTTTTAATTCCTTTGCATTTCCTAGCTTTCCACACTCTAATTTAAGGGTCTCATACTTGTTCTAGGTCAGAACTTTCTTCCTCTCATGGTTTTTTTCTTAGCCAACATACTCAAGAAAAGTAAAGGGAGAAGATGTAATAAAATGGAAATAAATTATCTTAAATAAAGCTCTTTCCAAGAGGCTCTACTTTTGCTTAAATCTTCTCCTCAAATCCTTACACATCCCCCTATGAATTAAGCTCAAAACAGAACCACATGAGTATCAAAAACTATGGAAAGAGAAAGCAAAGAGAGAGGAATTGATTTTCTAAAGGAAGAAACTATGAATTCTTACAATCTTCTCACCTTTTTCCTTGATGTTCTCCCTTCTTCTTGGCTTCTCTTAGTCTCTCTCTCTCTCTCTCCCTCTAGCCCTTTTCTCTACTTTTGAACGAAGCATAAGTCAGTTAAAGGGAGAGAGAAAAGTCAAGACCTTTTAAAAAGTAAAATTCTCCTTTTTCACGCTTTTTCAAATTAACCCTCGCTATAATGAAGAATAACCGTCGCTACGACGAGCATGAATAAGTCTTAATCCCTTGTTCTCGCTACGACGCGCTATTGCGAGGAACTCCCTAGTTTTTGTATGGGACACCTAAACTCGCTATAGCTAAAAGTATTCTTGCTATAGCGAACTGGTACATTTGCTATAGCTCTCTGGATTCTCACTATAACGAATAGGTATATTCACTATAGCCAGGCTGTAGCCAGCAGACTTAAAAAAATTTCAAAAATTCTAATTGTTACAATGCTCACCAAAATAAGGTATGATTCAAATGATGAGAAATTGATATTTTTGAAACCTTAGCCTTATTCTTCTTTGGCAAAGAGAAAGAGAGAATAAGGGAAGGGTATATGTATTTGATAAAAACTTAATGCAATTAAGGACTTAGAAGAGTGAGGAATAATAATATGCCAAGGGATTAACTTAAAAACCAAGAAAAATGCATGTTAGCTTCCTTTAGGTTTTAGATTCGGCCTGGAGTACTTTAAAACTCTAAAAGCATTAGTAGATCCCTATAATACTATAATTCAATTGGAATTGAATCATGGATATCCTAATGACCTTAAATTCCCTCTTAAATAAACAAAATCTTAAGATTGGACCTAAAGGGGGAGCTCTTAGCCAAGATAGAAAGTGATACCGAAGGAAGCTTTTAATTTTGTCTAATGATTTAAGAGGCTTAAGTGAGTGATATAAAGGTTAGATGTACCATTGCTTTGAGAAAAAAGAATAAGATTTGATGATTTTAAAACCATGGTTCCATATAAATCCTAATTTGCCCTCTAAATGGAAAGTGAACCCTAACTTAATTCCATGAGCCCTAGATAATTCCTCTAAGTTAGGCAAGTAAAAAATAGCCTAAAAAATAAGGAGGGAAATTAGAGTAAGTAAGAGAGTACACTAAAGAGATCATAAGGCATATTGATGCCTAAATGAAAGACAACTTGAATGAGTGACATGGTTAAGCTTTTAAACTTGTTTTAGCCATGAAAAGTGAGTAAGAATGAGATAGATGAATGAAGGAATTCATGTAGCAAATGAGATAAGGCACTTAGAGACACTTAAAGTAACCTAAACTATATTCAAGCCCCTAATATGCTTGTATATTGATAGAATGAGATTGGATATTTCCTAATTGGTTATTTTGCATCTTAATTGATATACCTAGATGAAGCAAGTGGAACCACACCAAGGGTGTGTATTGTTACACCATAATTTTTTACACATTCATTATATATATAAGTCCATTCATGGCAAAAATTAAGGTAACCAAACCTTTAGCAGTGGAAATTATGGTTACTAAAAGAGCCAAATGGTTCCATAGTGCTCATATATGAATTTTCTCCATTGCAACTCTCAAATTCATATGTAACTAATTTGTTACAATTAAGATAACATATAGATATGAACAAAGTCAATGGAATTAGTCATTTGATCATTTTGGCCTTAGAACACCTATTAATATCTAAACTTTAAAAATCATAAGTTGAATTACATAACTACAATTAATGCAAATTAGGTGTCTTTAGAGAGCTTATAATATGCATAAAAGTTTCAAGTCAAAATGAATCCATTTGGTCCTTCAAAAGTCACGAAATCCAAGACTAGTGCATAATGAACAATAACAGCAAAATTTTGATTTTTAAGGCCAGAATAAAAAATACACCAAATATTTCATAGAGCTCTAAACTTTGGCTTGTTAGAAGGCTCTATATGTCCCTTAATTGGCAACTAAAGTTTATTCCCATACTAGCTTATTCAGATGTTAAGGGTAAAAGGACATTTTATGGTCTAAACTTTAGTTCCAATTGGTACTTATTGAGCTTTAAAATACCATTTCCCATTTTAAGCAAATTTCAATCCAAAAATGCATTATGTATAACTAATTTATAATGTAAATTGTCTTGCACCTTAAAATCACCATCTTGCATGCAAGAATAGACATGGACATCAAGGAACTAGATATGCCAATTCATATTATATTGAGTCTAACAAGCATAAAATGGTCTCTATGTCATACTCTAAGGATTGTGAATATGTTTGCATTTCAATACATTAAAATATATTATTAAATATTTATATATACACTAACATCTCTTAGACTAATTCCATTATTAAGAATGTTCTCTCTAGGCCTTTTGCTCATCATTCTTTCTTCCTTGAGCTTTACTTGGCCATGATTAGTGGAGATAAGAGAAAGTGAGATTCAAATAATTCCAATAGCTAATCCAACATTTAAATACACATATGTTTCATTCAAGCACATAGAAGCAAGTATGCATGTCTTACAATCATAGCTAAACCATATATCATACTCTAAGGAATCTCATGACTCAAGTGAGAACAAACCCATATTTTAGGGATTTTTGGCTTAGCTTCACCTAACTTTTAAGGACTTTTAACCTAGTTTTATCCACATTTAGGAATTTTGGCTTAACCCCCACCCACTTTTAAGGACTTTTGGCCTAGCTTCACCCATATTTGGGGATTTTTGACCTAACCTTACTCATTACCAAAAGACTTTTGGCATAGCCTCACCCATCAAAGAGCCGATCCAACCTCAAATATAAATGAATGTCATGCAATTGCATATTGTACTTAAACAATCAACAATTCACATAATTTACAAAGAACACATACAAGTAATCAAGAATCTCAAGCAAACTATCCACACATATATAAGAATAAAGGAAAAGCTACTTTGATAAGCAAATTTCAATTTATTCCCTTGGTCTCCTTCTCTTCTTCCATGGCCTTACACAGACTCTTGGATAGAGCCTCATTTGTTTGGCCTAGACACACCAAATGAAGCATGAAATGATCAATTAAGTCATATTTGATCTCATATTACCACACATGTACTGAGCAAACCCTAAAGTATAACTTTAGGTCATTTTGAATGTCTTAAGAAACAACTATTAGAATTCAACTTCTTGGCTCTAAAATCTTAGCATATATGATCTTCAAAATTTCCATAATACTCATTAGAGTCATAAAAAACATCACTAAACCCACGTAAAGGCATATGGTCCAATTAAGGATATTTGAACCCTAATTTTTCACTTTTAAGAATAGAGTTCCTAAATTCACTCCAATGGCTCCATCAGTGTTTATAATTCATATCTAGATCATTCATAACATTAAAATCAATAAAAAAACTCCCTAGGTACCCAAACCAAGGCTTAGGCAAGACATGCTTTTGGTTCCCATTCCTTGGAGTTTTGGTTGCATCATAAGGAATTTGATGATTCTATGATCTACATAATTCATTTCTAACTCAATTATGGTATTAGGAAGATTAATTAACTCTCCTAAAGTTTGGAATCTCTCAAGGTCACAACAAAACCATAAGTAAGACATATACCATTCCTTTGATTCTTTATCAATTCTATTTGTATATTCTTATTCTTCACCCTCCTAAATCCTTATTTTCACCAATTTTCATTGAACTCAAATTTCCTTCCCTTTTTTCCTTATCTTGGCTAAAACCTAAGGTGGCTAAGGTTTCAAAATTTTACAATTTTCCTAGCCTAAATTACACATCTTTTGAAAGTGCTATTAATTAAGAATATTTTGGTGTAATTGGTTTCCTTAAAGGAGCTTTTTCATCCAAGATTTTAGCCATAAAACTCACTCTTTTAGAAAACCAAAACCATAGAAAGAAAGAGAAGAAAGGGTAGGAAAAAGTTTGCAACAATATCATATTCAAATTCTCCATACTTGTTTACCTATAGATAGCTTCTTTCTTCCCTCCTTCCTTCTTCCTTGGTCATGTCACAAGAGCTCAAGTTGCTACCCTAGGTTGGTTTTAAAAGGAAGGAGGTGAATGGTGTCTCACACACATATATATAACTAAGGTTTCAACTTTTCCAAGATTCTAATCTTGCCCTTACATTTTAATTTCACCATTTGAACTCATTTTTTTGTATTTGTCAGAAACCAACACGTCCATAATAAAATTTGGACTTTACTTTTCATTAAAAATATCTATTTTAAGGTTACAAAGACTTAAAACTATTTGAAAAAGTCTGATCAAAGTTATGATCAATTAAAGCCCTAACTTGTACACCATTAAGGATTTAATGTTATTATAGTAACCTTATTTCATCATATTATGATGAGGAGTATTCATTTCTCAAGTTAATTCTTATATTTTTTAAATCCTTAAATTTTTCATCAGTTAGACCTATATTGGTTCCTTTTAGTTTTGATAGGCCTTTTATAGCCCTGTGACCTTTCTTTAATTAATCAATTCCATTATTTATAGACTATATTGATTTGTAAACTATAGAATATTACATGTATGAGGTCGTAGAACCAAAGAAACGAGAATGAAGGATTTAACTAAGATTTTACTTGATAAGGTAGCTTTTCCTTTATTCTTATATGCATGTTTAGGTTGCTTAAGTCTCTGGTTTCATATATGTTTTGTTTTACAATTGTTTGACTTGTTCATTGTTTGAGTAGACCATGTAGTTACATGAAACTTACTTAGATTTATGAGAGAGGTGGCTCTAATGTTGCATGAGGCTAGGGAAGTAAGTATGGATTTACTCTACCTTAGGCCAAAATTCCCTTAAGAGCATGGATTTTCTCTTGCTTAAGCCAAGGAAGCCCCTAGAGCATGGACTTACTTTCTTATATTGTAATTAGCTGTGACTACATAACATGCATGCTGGCTTCCACTTACTTAAGTGAACCATATGTGTGTTTGAATGTTGGTTTAGCTACTGAGATTCTTTGAATCTCATATTTTCTTATTTTCATTGACCATGGTCAGGCAAAATGCAAAGTAAGGAGAAAGAAGAGACAAAGACCTTGAAAAGTGTAACACTCGATTTTCATAAAAATGACGAAAACAAGTTAGTTATAAAAGAGGGTACTTTAAAATGAATGAGTTAAGGCCAAATAAAATTAGGATAAAATTCTAAATAATAGAAAATGAGGATCCAAGGTTTAGGATGCCTAAAAATCAAAGCCAAAGTGGCTAAATAAAATCAGATGAAAGGTAGTGATATTTTCGTAATTTTGGATACTTTTTAGAAAACTCAACTGAGGGATTTTTAGATGAAAAATTTGAGTTTCATGGGCTTCTCAAAGGCCTTAAAAACTATAGGAACCCCTAAAATGGTTCAAAACCCTCCGATTTAAGTTTTAGAATGTCAGTTGACCTAAACTTTGGCCTTTTTGTTTAGGAAGGTTTTAAATCCAATTTGAGTGATTTCAAAGTCATTTTATAAGTTAGAGGACTTAAATTTTATGATAGAAAAGATGGTTTTCAAAAAGGATTTGAAATGAGCCTTAAAGGAAGAAACCAAGAATGAAGGACAAAATTAGCATTTTGAAAAAGCTTTAATGAATCCCTTGCTATATATAGGTCACGCACATTCTTCTCCTCACTTTAACCAAACTAATTTCTATCTAATACTAGGGGAGAGATAAGCAAGAAAGGGAAAATAAGAAGGAGCTTAAAAAGAGAAGAAAACCTAGGAAAAGGTAAGGAAAATCATGAAATTTCTTGCTCCTTCCTTCATTAAACCTATTCTCCTCCTTCTCCTCTCTTTTCCTATGGTTTTTGTGTGTGATTTGGTACTATTTTAAGTCTTGTTCAGAGAGAGCAAGTTAGAATTTGAAGGAGAAGCTTGTAACAAGTGGAAGAGCTCTTGAAAAGGATAAGAATCAAGGTATGTATCATGGCTTTTGTTGCTTCTCCTTTATTGTTCTTCACATAGAAAACACCTAAGAGGGAGTGAATTCTGACCAAGACCAAGCATGAAACCTAGGTTTTTGGATATGAGAAACAAGTATATGCAAAGAAATTCCAAAAAGAAGCATTAGAAAATAAGTTACCAAAACCTAGGGATTTTGTTGCACCTTAATATGTATGAAGCTTCCTAATGGTATTTTTAGTCATCTAAGAGTGTGTATGGGTTCTTGAGACACCTAGGAAGCCGTACATGTGCCAACTCCCTAGAGAAAAGTTGCAAAATCCATGGTTGCTCTTAAGTCTTCATTATCTCGGCCTAAGCAAGAGGAAGCACCTAGGGAGTGTTCTAAATTTTTCTAAAGATAGGAAGGGACTAAATATGATGGAAGAACATTAAAGAAAGTCTTAGAATAAATTTAGAAACCATGGCTTATAAGATGAAAGTATAGGTTCCATTTTTAAGACTTAAAGAAGCAACTTGTATCTAAACTCTTGGGAATGAACTTGTGATGACTCCAAGGAGTCTAAATGGAGTCAAGAGACCTAAATAGAAGGAGAATATAGAGCGAAGATCATGAATTCTAATAGTTGCTTCATTAGGCCTTGTATGGAACCATAATGAAGTTATATGAGAAAGTAGCTTTACATAGAGTGTGTGTGATGCTAAAGCTTGCTTGAATGATGTAATTGTGTCCCATTTCATGTGTCTAGGCCAAAAGAATCAAGCTTCACCTAGTTGCAAGTGTGTGGCTGAGAGAAGGGAAGAATAATCAAGAGAAAAAGTGTGTAAATCTTGCTTCAAGGTAGCTCTCTAACCTTATCTGTAATGCCATAAATTCTAGCTTATTTCATGACATTCATGGGCTTCACATCATTGATTCCATGACAGTGTAGAGAAAAAGGGAATAAAATAATGACTATTTTCGCATTGATCATGTTTAAAAATTTTCATTTGGTGTCACGTGGGCCGTATGAGCACAGACTATACTTTTCCATATTTAATTACATCAATACAACTCTTTTTCATCATAAATCATGGCTACAACTCATGGAAATCAAGAAGAGCTCAAAATAACCAAGTGCATTTTCGGCTAGAATTGGGCCCTTTTCTGACCAAACTTTGGAAAATCATAACAAAATCTAAAACACTTCAAAACATGCATTCTTGGTCATTCTAGAAAGCCATGGATGTATACTTCACAATAAAAATAACCTAGACCATAACATCCATCATAGAGGATGTTTGACATCCAAAATAGTCCAGAGGTCAAACTATACTCTGGAACTATTATAGAATTTTGTAGAAAATTTTGAAAATGTCCAATTAATTCCATAAAATTCAATCCCTTAAAAATGATACCAATCTAGAAATTTGTGGATGTTAGCTAGAGGGGAAAAATACTTCTAGACTAGCGCAGCAGCCCAAACCTCAGAAGTCAATAGAATAGTAACTCAGGTCGGGCAACAACTCTTGATACTGGACAGAATGTTCAAAAATTCATATCTCCCTCTCTAGACCTCCAAATGAGGAGCTTCAAGCTGGTACAAGTCACTGTGAATATCTAGTTTCTTTTTATTAAATTTTGTAACATTGGACATCATTTGGGCCCCTGTGTGACAGATTTCATTTTTCGACCAAAGGAATAGTGCAGCAGACCAAAACCAGAAAATTGCCAATTTTGAAAAATTCTCAAATATTCTGTAGACCTCCCAAAAATTATGATCTTTAACTTCCCAAAAAAGCTCTTAATGAGACCTAATTGCATGCAAAATCTTAGATCAAGAATAACTCATTTGGCTAAAAAGTGATATAGGGTTCCATTATGGTCATTTTTGGTTCCATATGGGATACCAAAATTGTCAAATGGCTTTCCTTAGGTTTGGCACCTTTTGGGCAAGTCTAAAAGCACATTTAGAACTTGTGTGAGCTGCCCAAATAGTCTCAAACCCCATGCATCTCATTTTGGCCTTTCTATCCACATATATGCACATTACATCAAACTTTCCAAAATGCATACTTTGGCATTACATATCCAATTTCTATTCTAGGTTCATACATCATGTCCATACATTTATACATCACATAATATCATAATTACATATGTCTAAGGAGCCATAGATGATATACATCAAAGGGATACATCATATGACACAATTATAGTCTTAAAGTGGGAAAACTTAAGCATTTAGTTGTCAATCTTCTTTCTTCAAGGTAATTGGGCTCCCATTACCATTTCTACTTGGTCCACCTAGTATGTGAGATCATTGGAGAGGAGGGAATGAGATTCAAAGAATCCCAATAGTTCATCTCCCATTCAATCATACATAACATATGCAAAGCAAGTCTTAAAAATGCATGCATGGATATCATGGATATCATGGAAGTCATGAACATTCAAGAAGCAAGCTTGGCATGTGAATAAGTCATACAAGACATCCAAGAGCTCACCAAGTGTTTGGATTGGCCTCACACTTTTTCTCATAGATTTTGGACTTGTCTCACCCATTCTTTAAGGCCTTGTTTGGTTCAATGGAGGTGAGGGGAGGGGAGGGATTTTAATGAGCGGGAGGGGAGGGGAGGGAAAGGAAGAGGAGGGATTTTAATGGAGGGGGAGGGGAGGGATTTTAATGATATATTGTTTGGTTCAGAAGGGGAAGGGAGGGAAAATAATAATATATAGACCATTTTACCCTTATATATTTTTAAAGCAATGACAATATAATTAATTATTTTTTTATTTTTAAAAATTTAATATTTTTACTACCAAATTAAATAAATATCAGAAATTATCTATAATTATAATTATTTAAAAAAAATTGTAAACAAATAAAATTAACTAAATAATTATTTTATTTTAGTCTAGATAAAGATAAGGGTATTTTAGTCCAAAATTTTTTTTTTTTGCAACTTTCCCTCCCAATCCCCCCAAATTGGAGGGGAGGGGGAGAGGGGGAGGGGAGGAAAATTTTCATTAAACTTTCCCTCCCCTCCCCTCTAAAAATGCATACCAAACAAGGGAAGGGGAGGGAAATCTCCCCTCCCTTCAAACCAAACAAGGGGTAAGAGTTTTGGACTCAACCATACTCTTAGAAGCCCATTTTGCTTTTGGGAGACTCTTTGCTTTGTTTCAACTAAGCTCCAGGGTTCTTGGCTCATCCTCACAATGGTCAAGAGTTCTTGGCCTCTCCACACTCAAGCAAACTCAACAAACATCATACATTCATTTGAAAGCATAACATGACATCATGAAATCATGGCATATAACATCATGCTAGCATACTTTTCATGGCTTGAAGTACACATACACACATTCTAAGACAAGCTAAACACACATCCATGCATGAGAGAAGGTGGAGAGAGCTACCTTACACACAATCACACACTTTTCCTTGGATTTCAAGCCTCCTCTTTCAGCCACACACGCACAAATTTGTGGATATGGTTTCTCTTGGCCTAGACACAATTTATGGAAGCCAATTAGGTTCATGAAACAAACTCTAAGGTCACACAACTTGCTTAAACATTAGATTACTCTATAACCCCCATTATGGTCTATAAATGCACCTAATGAAGCAACACCCCTCAAACAATTTCTAGGCTCTATTCTTTCCTTTCAAATATGATTATTGACTCTTTTTAAGCCTCTTGGAGTCATCACACAATTAAAAAAAAGGGCCTAACATCATGTTGCTTCTTTAGATCATAATATGGAACCTAAAGCACCAAATCACTTTCTATGAGTTCTAAATTTTTTCCAAGGCCTCCCCTCATTTTCATTCATCAAATATGACACATGAATGGCCTTAGAAAAATTTAAATCTCTCCCTAGCTATATGAACTCCCTTTGGCCAAGCCTATGCATGGTTTAGGGCTCCTTGGAGTTTTCTTTGTTTTCTTGAAGGAGGAAGCATGTGGGGAGCATCTTAGGGATCTTAGGAACTCATTTAAACTCTTAATTAAACCTAAGAATCATCACATAAGGTTAGATTTTACAAGGTGCACACAAAATCCTAGAATTTACATCTTGAAATCTAATGGTTTTTTGATAATTCCCTTGCATATTGTTAATCTCCACACCCTTTTTCCTTATATACATGCTTGGTCCTGCCTAAAAATCATCTCTTCCTAGGGTTTTCTCAAGTGGGGCAAAATGGTGAAGGGAACCAAAGATGGCAACCATTGGAAGAGAAATTACCTTATTTTCTTATTTTTTTCTCACTTGAATTTTGTGTTCTTTGAGTTCCTCTCTTCAAATCCGAATTTTCCTCTCAATTTCTCCCTTAAAACAGATTTGTAAACTTCATTTTAATCATAGGAAACAAAGAAGAATGGAGGAAAGGAGGTTTGGATGGAAGAAAGCATAAAAAACTACCAAGAATCCATACCTTTTTCTTAATTTTTCTCCTCCTTTTCTTCCCCTTCTTATGAGCCTAAGAGAGTAGATCATATTCTTTATTTTGGGAAGAAATTTCATGCTTAAGATGGGAGAAGAAAGGGGAAGTGTGTGGGAGCTTTTAGAAACACACTTTTTCAAAAAAACCAATTTTATCCTTCCATAATGGCAATTTTGTTTCGGCTTCGTTTTAGCTCTTTTTAGAGAACTGTCTTTTCCATTATAAAATTTAGATTCCCAATCTGATGAAATTCCTTTGGAATCACTCAATTTGGAGCTAAAACCTTACCGAACGAACTGGTCAAAGTTCAGGTCAACTAACATTGGAAAACATCCACCGGAAGGGATTTAACTGTCTCGGGGCTTTCCATGATTTTCAAGGCCTCTGAGAACCCTAAGAAACTCAAAACTTTGATTTAAAAAGCCCACCTGTGTGAATTTCAAAATTTACTCAAAATTACGAAAATGCCATTACGTTTTATAAGCTTTTCGTAAGAAATTATTTCTTCATTCTAGCTCCATTTTTCTTTCTATCTGAGCCTGAAATTTTCATTTTTAAGAGTCTAGAATGCTTCCCAAATTTTTTGAGACCTTAGCTACATCGTTTCGTGGGACTTCCTTTTGTATCAGGTGAGTTTCGTTCGTTTATGGAGAAATTTTACATTATGTTTCTCATGTTTTTCTCATTTTTAGAAAATCGGATATTACATTTCTCACATGCATGACTTTGATGTTTATTTGTCTTTGAGTGCTTATGAATATGTTTGAACTATGATAAATGTTTCTATCTAGTGCTTACAAGCTATGGTACCATTATGCTTCTTAAAATTTATTTATGTATGCAAAGTGGCCTGAATGGGTGTGGTTATGCCAAAAGTCCCTTAGCATCGGTGAGGATGAGCCAAAAGTCCTTAGAAATGGGTGAGACACAGCCAAAAGTCTTAAGAAGAATGAAGCTAAGTCAAAAGTCCCTTGAAAGTGGGTGAAGCATATCCAAAAGTCCCAAGAGAGTTGAGTAAGGCTAGACCTGTGCCCTTGAGAGCTTATGTTTGCTATGTATGAGTTTATGTGCTAAGGAAAATGCCTTATGTATGTTCACAAATAGCTTGAACGTCATGTATGTATTCTTTGACATGTTTTTATGTCCATTATGTATGTCTAAGAGGGTTAAGAGCTACTGAAATTCTTTGAATCTCACTCTTTCCTCAAAATATTCCTAACCCTATTTAGGTGAGCCAAGAGGACTAAGAAATGGAGGCCAACAACATTGAGAAGCAAGACTTTGACAAAAGGATAGGGAAATGGCCTTTTTATTTGCATTTTTATGTCAATAATTATAACCATGAGATGTATATATGATGTAAATCATTGAACATATATATATGATGTATGTATCAATGTGGAAGCTAAATGAATAAGAATGTGAGTTTTTGCCACTTATTTGCCTTTATGTCCATGTGTATGAATGCAAGTGGTAAGGTGAGAATGAGCTCCACGATGATTTGGATCATTTGGCATGCTTTTATATGTTGTATCTATGCTTTTAGACTTGCTCAAGTGGTTGTGGAAAGTTAAGAAGAGCCATTGGTGCCTTAATATTCCAGGTTGGACTTCAAAATTGACCAAATGGTAAGTTAAACCAAAGTCTGACCAAATGAATGATTGTTTACATCAAATTTGGCCAAAAACTAGGTCTCATCTAGATCTTTTTATAGAGTTAAAGAGTACTCAATTTGTTGCTCTAGAAAATTTATTATGATTTTTCAAATTTGGCTAAATTATACAAAAATGGTATATGTACTGTTCATATGGTTATTTTACTTCTTTGTGTCACATATAGGCCCAATAAATAACCTTTTATTGGCATAAGCAAGACATTATAAGCTTTCCATAGCCACCAAGATCACCTCATTTGGAGCTCTGTAGAGGGAGAACCAAAATTTTAAAATTGCATGATAGTACTAGTAATGCAACTCGACCTTTGGTATTGTTCTATCCATTTCTATGGGTTAAATGCCATTGAATTGGTTTGGACCTATTTTTATCCATTAGTTAATATCTAGACCTTTCTTGAAATCTATCATATGTGTGATTTCAATTTTTTTAGAATTATTTATGAATTTTCAAAGTTCATATCAAAAATTTGGACATGCCAACCCGAGAGCAACTTCCATTTTTTTGGTGCATGGCTTCCAAATCCATGATACATGTGATAAATGATGATGTTTATGACATGAATCGATATGTTATAGATAAAAAATGATGCAGATGAGTTTACATGGTCCCTAAAGCCATGAATCATGTATATGGCTTTCCAATCACACAATTATTCATGCTTAAAGTGTATGTTTCCTTACATTTGTACTCCAATATGCATGAGATACATTGAGATAGACAATAGGACCATTGTGTAAGAGCTAAGAAGTTTAGGTATTACAAAAAGTCTAATATTTCAATAGATTAGCCTAGGATTTGGTGTTACATATATGAATATCTAAATTTATATTTTAATGTAATCGTAACATGTGTAAAAGACCAAGATTGTATAATAAATGGATATATGTAGAAGACCTTGGAACATGATTTTGCATATTGAAAGCCATTAAGTTTACTTTATAAGTGGCTAGTGATTTTTAGGTGTAACTCAAATTTCATGTGATGACCCATTCATAATCGATGCATGTATGAATTGATATTTGCTTGTGACAAAAAGTTGCATAATGAAGCTCATTTGATGTATATTGAAACAAAAAATATTACCATTTACACAGTAAAATGTCCTTTTGCCCCAACCTACCTTAACAACCAAATTTAAGGTTGAATTTTGGTGAACATTTAGATGACATTTAGAGCTTTTTTTAGAGACAAAGCTTGTAATTTTCAAAGCTCTATAGAATATTTGGCAAACTTCCAAAATAGGCCCCAAGAAGCTAATCTGGCTAGTACAATTCATTCTATGATCAGTTCTTGTTCTTGCATGTTTTAAATGACCAAATAAATTCAATTTGATTTGAAATTTTCATAATAGAAAGTTCAAATCATAAGCTTTAAAATAACACTTAATTTGCTTCAATTGAAGCTGTATAGCTCAAGTTATGAATTTTTAAACATGTTTTTTATTATGTGATTTTTGGCTAAAGTGAGCAAATAGCTTATTTTATATGATTGAGCTTCATGTACATGTTAAATTAGAAGAAACTAAATACTTGAATGT